>BSYO01000005.1:22426518-23134282 GCA_033239525.1 Nepenthes gracilis | reverse complement strand
CATAAAACTTCTCTTGCATTAAATTGAATTTTTAGATAAACCAGGGAATACTACAACATACCTATGAAGCACTTAAATGTATCATTGACCGACACGTGTCAAAATAATGTGTTGTTTTTTTATTTTCATATATTTTGGACACTTTGACTATTTTTATAATTTTTTTAAAAATAAAATTGTTAATATAAACTACTTTATAAATAAATAAATAAAATTTAAGCTCAAGAACCCGTTACATTATTGAGGTTCTACTGATTTGTCACTCAGATACCTACTAAACACGTTTTAAACACTTGCATTTTGCCAATCTGTGTTTGAGTGCGAATCACATGTTGACACCCAGAAAATGTGTCAAAATAATAAAACTGTTATATCTCAAACCCCAATCCTAATATTTATAATTAACGAGATCATTCATAAACAAATAATAAACTCTAAAATCTTTGAACACATGTGAACATCGTAATCCTCATACAAATATCGTACAACCTTTTAATGATTATCTGTTTATTGTGGCGCTCATAATCGAGTGACCAAAATCTAATAAAATATTGTATATATGTCTATTTGTACACCTGTTTGTATTGAAGTTATTAATTTTAGTGTAGAGAGACAAAAAAAGTAAAAATCAAAACAGAGTGAGATTATATAAACTTTGATAAAATTGACATAAGTAAGTATATAAATAAATATACAGATAAAATTTATCATTTTCTATATAGTGCCAAACATTATGCCTCTCCCCAAATCGATTCTCCTAATTAACTCACCTTCACGTGGGATAAAAATATTAGCAATAAATAAGATAAAAATATTTATCTATTTGAATAAATATTTATTAATGATTGAAATTATCTTATTATGCTTTTTTTATCAATTAGATATTATTTCATGCTTTACTTTTTACTGTTTTTTTCATCAATTTTATATAAATTTATCATATAATGTTTATATTTCATGAGCAAACCAGTAAAAGTGAGCAATATTCATTCGGCGATTGACCCGATTCTTGATGGCCGATCAACAATATATTTATATTTTATTTTATTTTTTTATAGATATATTCATATAAAATTTTAATTCTTAAAATTTTATCCGTTTATATAGTCAATTTTATTATTTTTAAATATAAATATTATTTTCTGTCAATCATATATGTTTCAAGTTTTATGCATGTTATCGAATTAAATATTTACTAAAATACTCAAATTTCGTAATATAGTAAAATAAAATTTTGATATATTTTATTTGTTTAGAGCTGTCATAAATTTATTATATTTAAAAGTAGAATTTCTTCTTTTATTTCTTCCAATATTGATTCTATTATATGTGAAGTCTATCTATATGTGAAGTCTATCTATACATATGGGCTGGATTAAAATTGATTTTGACGTTTTGATAAAAAATCAAATATAAATTCATGCGAATTGATTTTCAAGTCTATGATTTCATTTTCTTAATCATATCAATCTGACTTAATGGATGGTCCATTAATTTGACTTTTTCTTTATTAAAAAAATTATAAAATTAGTATATAAATTATAAATAAAATTTAATAAAATTAATATAACTATATTAATAAACAAGATACTAATATCACTTTATATCACAAAATAGTAAAAAGTAACCAATAAAGATTAGAGAGAGTGCTAATATATTCCCAGAGAGTACTAAGAAAATAAATAAATATTTATTTAGTTATAATTTAATTAAAAATAAATATTTTTATAAAAATATTTATTTTTATAAATATGAAAATAACTATTCTCACATGAAAAATAAAAAAAGTTATTCTCTCCCATTTATTATTATTATTATTATTATTATTTTAATAATTAAATATAAAAATAACAATTTTAATTATATTCACATTCTATTTTATTTTCTATAAATAATTATTTTATTTATATCTTATTTTATTCTAATAATCAAATATACTATTAAGAAAGTATTATATGAGTGATGTGGGGAGGACGATATATAGAATTTATTAATACTTAAATATTTAGTTTTTTTTTAAATTAAAAATTAGGGAAACTGCTCCCACTTTGGGTAAATATATTTTCAAAAAAAATTATGAGCCTTATTAATTATAATTTAATATTATTTATCATGGGTGGTATTTGACACATCTATGTTTAGTTGCGCTGTATTGTGTCACGAACAACTCAACTTGGCCCATTTAGCATCTATATAGTTTAATTTGATTTTTGACTTACAAGGAGAATTTTGTAGATAAAGATAGTTAATTATTGCATCATGCTAATAATTGGTTTTAATTTTTTACAGGAAAAACTTTAAAAAATAAAAATCCAATAATGTAACACTATATAATTTATAAAAATTTATTAAAATAATATACCCAATTCACATAATGTATAATTATCATCAGTGTATTTTTTAGGGCATGTTAAATTAAAATAAAAAAAGTTATTAAATTAAAGTAAATTTATTTTTTCTTTATTTGTTAAAAAATAATATAATATTTTAACCATATTTATAATTTATAATTAAAAGTATATTTCAAACATATTTATTAAAAAAATTTATTAAACTTATAATTTGTCTTTATTAGCATATTTATAACATAATGTCAGGAAAGACCTATTAAGTATGTTTGCAATATTTATAAAATAATATAATATTTTATTTATTAATTTTTTTTCAAATAAATTCAATATTATAATTAAAAGAATAAAATATTAAATTAAAAGTATGTTATCCTATTTTTAAATATAACTTATGGGTCCCGACATCCATGGCCTAGAAAGAAAGGCCTAAAAAGTTAAGTCTACAAACTAAGGGGCTTACGAGGATGATTTGGCCCAAGAGGCCCAAAGCAGTTCATCACGTCCTAAGAGGTCCAAAGACAGTCCATCACATCCCAATAGGCTCAAGAAGCCTAACTTAGTCTAAGATGTTAAGTTTGCCTCAAAAGTCCGAGGACATGGGCTAGCGTCCCAACAAGCTCAAATAGCTACAATGGTCCGAGAGACCAATTTAACCTAGGCGGCCGGAGGACGCCATAAGAGACCCATGTCACTAATGAAATCCCGAGGACACGAAGCCAAGAACATAACACTGAAATCCAAACAGAATACGTTTTATGTACGAGGACTATCTCTTCATTTCTGAATTATCAAATCAGGGGAAAAGGGGGCCAAGGTGACCGAGCACGCCATCTCAAACGTCTCACTATTATTAAGGAGCACGCATTCACTGTAACACGCTACCTCCACAGAAAATTATGGCGCTCAGAGCACGCTCAATCATTACAGGATTGACGTCACCTAACACGCCAAATCAGCAGAGTTGGTGGCAGACTTCTCAGCATATGCCAAATCAGCAGAGTTAGTGGCAGACTTCTCAGCATACGCCAAATCAGCAGAGTTGGTGGCTGGCTTTCCAACACACGTGTCCCCATTTCAATGGCATGTCCTCCCCCTATAAACATCTCATCTAAACGAGTGAAAAAAGGATTTCAACAGCTAGCATTCTGCATACGCACTGTGAGCAGCGTCTAAGAGAAAGAAAGAAAGAAAAATAGAAAAAGGCGCAAGAGAAAAAGCTAGAAAAGAGAAGAGAGAATAAGATCTCACGTGTTGTAATCCTGTGTGACTATCAAAAGTGCCACTGTGATAAGTTGTAACCCATTCTAAGTATAGTAGAACCTTTCGGACCTAATGTCCATCACCGTGGTTTTTTCCCATTCATTAAAGAAGGGGTTTTCCATATAAAATCATCGTGCATTGTACCCTCATCTTTTTTTCCTTCCTGTAACGTCATTCTCATCGAGTTTAACGATTACTATTGTGTTGCATGATTCCATCCGTCTGAGGGTATCGAAAGAGTACAAAGTGTGAACTCATACTCTCGTCGTATGACAATCGGAACTCGAGAACGCAACAATAACTATTTTACATTTTAAAAAATCATTTTTAGATATTTTTTAATTATTCATAAAATGTTTTTGAAAATTATCACTCATTATTCGATGTATTTGTATTAGGATCTATAAATATTGTATTATTAAAATTTTTAAATAAAATAAAATAAAATAAGAACGAAATTTAACCCCGCGTCTTCGTCGACTGGAAGGCGTATTTCGTCGAAGCTTCTTATGTGTAGTAGTCGAAGAAAACCAGGTGCGACGACTAACAGCCACGGAGTCAGGCACGAAGATGTGAGGGAAATTACTCAAATGCTCTCTACATCTTCCGCACCATTTTCATACTCGTGGAACTTCTATTTGATAAATTGAGCAGTTATTTCAGTTTCTCACTGTCCATTGAATCTTTCTCTTCATTTCTGATCTACATTTCGTTTTCCCAATATCCGTTGCTTCAATTTTTTTCCCGGACGTCGTGCTCCTACCTTTTTGTCTGCAATTGTCGTATTTTGCCCATCGATTTATCCGAGAAAGGTGCTACTGTTAACCTTTCTGTAAGGTATATAACTTGGAAGCTTTACGGTATTAGTACTACATGCGTTTCCAGTTTTGATGGAGTAGTTGATTTTCCTGCCAAAAATATCCACTGCTTTAGTTTGATTGCAATTTGTTGTTCTGTTTTGAGAATTCTGCCTTGTTGATAGTAATTTATAGATTGTGCGGGGGTTCAGTCCATCCATCTAACACGAACGGAACGATCTAAGTGGCCGAGCATTTGTGACCTGGACTTGCAGTAGCATGGGAGCGAAACAGTCTATGACTCGATCGCGTAATTACAGTGCTCCTAGCAGCGGTCGACCTCCGTCTATTCGGAGGAACTCGCCCTATTCTTCCTATCCTGAAAGAAGCAGGCCGCAGACGCGGTACATGAGAATTGGTGATGATTACAATTCCGTAGAGCAGGTATTATGCTTCAACAACATGCCTTTGCAATGCATTTAGCATCTCTTATGCATACCGTTAATTGCATGTTTAACCAGAGTGGTGATAATTAAAATCTTGTTGAGAAAGAAGAATACACAGGGAAAAGAAATATTGAAGGAATTTGGATGTCCAGAGCATGCGTGTAGTTGCATGGGAACAATACAAATTTTATGTGACTGCTGGTTTCTCTCACGCATTGAAGAGAATGTAGCAAACTCTCATACATCTTGGCAGCTACACAGGACTCCCAGCGCGTTGAATGGTGACAGTTTATGCTGGATTGCTAGATAGTGCTGGTAACACCATTGGCTTAGTAATTGGTGTTGGGTTTTTGGTCATTCCCTTGTGGATACCATAACAAACGGATAGTCATAAGGAGGACGCGCGATGTTTGTGCGAGGGTCGACCGAAGGTCGGTTAAGGGTCATTCAAATGGCAAAAGATGCTTAAGGGTCGTACGATATTTGTGTAAGAGTCAACCAAAGATTGGTCAAAGGCCAACAGAATGGTGCATGGCAAGCGCCTAATTTATGCTTGTGTGCCGATACCAAATTGGGGGTCGTCTGAGGTGCACCCGATGGGGCGCTTGTGCACCAATTTTAGTAAGCACATGCTCAACACGCACTTGACTGGTGCTCGAGCCCTACTATTGGTATAAAATCACACCTGACATGATTTTAGAATAATCCAAAATCATTTTTCACGCAAAGCGCGCCATACAGAGAGAGAAGAGGAAGATGGTCAACATTTGGTTGAGGTCCGATTTGAGTTTCGTTTTTTGCTAACGTTTGGTACATTGTTTTATAGTGGGTTTCTAAAACATATTTTGTTTAGTTGCTTTTATTTCCCGTTGTATTTTTTCTTGTGGGTTGTTAGGTATGCTGACGGAATTGTAATCAACCATTATTCACTTAGGATTATAGTGAAAGATTTTAGAGAAGGTTATTTGTTACCGGTACTATTATTATAATGAATTTATTCAGAGTTTATTTTGTGATTTTTTTCTTCATTGAAAAGGATATTTTATGTTAAAAATATTATATATTATTATATTTTTTGTGCTCACGAGTTTGGTGGTTGACATTTGACAGGGGTTCAAATTTTGTTCTAATGTGTTGGGTTATGTATATCCTAATTGAACCCCAACAAGTGGTTTTAGAGTATAAGTTTTGAAATTACGATTTGATAGCGTTGACGTTGATGAGCTTTCCTGTAAAGTTTAAGTTCGAATTTTATTATAATTTTGATTAATTAAGTTAAGATAATTAAAATTGAGGTCAAAAGATGAAAAAATTTGAATAAAAAGTCAAAATACCTTGGCTCCAAACTATCAAATTCAAGCTTTGATCCATCTAATCTTAGCTTCCCCAAGCTTTCTTTCTCTTCTTCTCATCTCTCTCTCTCTTCTCTGAATTTTTCCTGAAAAAATGACTGAAAATTGTGCCAGTGTCCTTTTTATACAGCTCTGTGCTTGAGCGCAGAGCATGCATCGGGCGCTGGCTCTTGGGCAATTCTGTACTCAAGCGCACACTAGGCTCAAGCTCTTGGCTTTTAGTGCTCAGGTGCGAGTCAGGCCTCCATCAAGTGCCGATCCTCTTGACCTAATCCGGTCCAAATTGACTTTTAACCCAATTTTTTCATCATTCATTGACATTAATTTTAATTATATTAGCTTATTTAATCATGATTACTATAAATTAAAGACTCGGACTATATAAAACCTGTACTTGATGAAGGTTTCGGTTGTCAAATACAACGTCAAGGTTACTAACAGAGGTATTAGTCAAGGTGGCGGGAAGATGATGCCAATGAGGAGTCTAAAGGGGAGTAATTCTACCACTAAAGAGAAGTCAAAGGGGAGTGGGAATTTTCCAAGTTCGATGGAGTAGAAGAGGGTATCATTCAAATTTGCGGAGATCGATGTCGGGATCCCATTGGAGGGGAAGTCGTCGAAGGGCAAATGATGACGATCACCGATAAAGGTGAAGGGATTCCCACAATGTTGTGAGGAAAAAATTGTTGGATTTTTGGTCACTCTCTTCTGGGTGTCATAACAAACGGATAGTCATCAATAAGACGCGATGTTCGTGCGAGTGTTGATCGAGAGTCGGTCGAGGATCATCCAAATGGCAAAAGCTATTAAAGGGTCACACGATATTCATACGAGGATTGGTTGATAATCGTTTGAAAGTTAGTAGAGTGGCGCATAACAGGCCCCTAATTGATGCTTGTGCGCCGATTCTGGATTGGGTGTCTCTAGAGGTGCACTTCAGGGGGTGCTCGTGCACCAATTTCAGTAGGTGCGTGCTCAACGTGAGCTTAATTGGCGCTTGAGTGCCACCCTTGGTATAAAATCGCGTCTGACGCAATTTTAGAATAATCCAAAATTACTTCTCACATAAAAAGCGCTGCACAGATAAAGAGAAAAAAAAAGGAGAGAAGAGGAAGAGATTCAATATCAAATTGAGGTCTGATTTGAGTCCGTTCTTCGCCAAAGTCGGGTACGTTATTCTAGAGTGGATTTTTAAAACGTATTTTATTTGGTTGCTCTTGTTTTTCATTGTACTTTTTCTTATGGGTTATTAAGCGTGTTGAGGGGTTGTAATCAACCATTTTTCTTTTGGGATTGTAGTAAAAAGATTTCGAAATGGGTTATTTATAATTGATACTATTATTATAGTAGATTTATTCGGAATTTATCTCGTGATTTTTTCTTAGGTTGAAAAGGGTTTTCCATATTAAAAATATAATACATTATTATATTTCTTGTATTCACGAGTTTGGTGATTGATGTTTGATGGGAGTTTCGGGTTTTGTTTGCTACACTGGGTCAACCCCCAACAATTGGTTGTCTCATGCATTATTGCAATTTCTGAAGTTTGATTTACTAAATTTCCTGATCGTCCATAGAAACCCAAATGCCGAACTATGTAAACTATGGGTTGGTTGTGTTCTTTATTCCTTTGTATTTCTCTTAGTTGTTTTTATATGTCGCACCATCTGTGCGTGAAGGCCTCCGGCCTAAGAGTTTACAAAATATATTTTACTATTTGAGCTAGTGCAATATATTTAAGCAGTTTTTATTTGAAAAAAGGAGAGAAGTAGAATAGATAATCTTGCAGGTATGGTGTGTACAACTTAGTGGCCGAACCAAGCTTTTTTAATGCCTCTTTTACTCCAAAAATTAAGCTTAGTCAAATATGCATTTTGGAAAACAGTCCAAAATATAATTTGGACAAAACACAAAAAAATTCCAATAGATCTTTTGATACAGGCTGCAAATTGTAGCTTCTTGAAACCAGTTTTCCGGCAGAAATGGTGAAGAAGCTATATTAAACTATATAGATCCTAAATACTAGTATGTACGATACCAATTTTTTGTTCCTTGATTTGTCCTGACAAATAAGCTATGGAAGCACCATTCCTTGTATTTCTATTGTTGCTGTTTTGTATTGTTTGTAAACCATAAACCATCTGATGATGCACAGGTGGCATTGCATGTACATTGTTGACTTATGATAATATGTTGCAGGTGACACAAGCTCTTGCTCAAGCTGGTCTAGAATCTTCCAACCTAATCGTTGGTATTGATTTCACAAAAAGCAATGAATGGACTGGTGCACAATCTTTCAACCATAGGAGTCTGCATCACCTTGGCAATTCACCAAATCCTTATGAGCAGGCTATCTCCATAATCGGAAGGACACTTTCAGCTTTTGATGAGGATAATCTTATCCCATGTTATGGCTTCGGTGATGGCAAGTGAAAGATATGCTAGTTCTTCTTATTATTCTTTTACCAGTTTAATTTAGTTGAAGATTCCTAGAACTACAAGTTATCATCATGTGATCTGTATTCCAGCAAGTACACACGATCAAGAAGTCTTTAGCTTTCATGAAGATGAAAGGCCGTGCTGTGGCTTTGAGGAAACTCTTCATTGCTATAAAGAAATAGTTCCACGACTCCATTTAGCAGGTAGGTTCTGTGGCTGGTTCGACATTATTTCTGGTTCATTTTCCGGTCAGTGTTGTTTTTGCGTGAAAATTGACTATTTTCTTGTTTGACAGGGCCTACATCATTTGCTCCGATAATTGAAACTGCTATTGGGATTGTGGATAGCACTGGTGGTCAGTATCATGTTCTCCTAATCATTGCTGATGGACAGGTATGATGGGACTTGTTAGTTAGATAATTTCATTTTGCAGCAACATTTGAGTCGTTGAACAACTGAGGGAAGAGTTGAAACTTAAAGAATGAATATTTTCTGACAGAAGGCAACTATTTGACCTTTCGAAATAAGTTCCACTTTCAATTTTTTCTCTCGTTTTAGTGCTTTTACTTCATTATTGAAGGTGCAAATAAATCCTGACTTAACGTTTTAGATCCTAGTGTTTTAAGGGACGTAATTTTTAAAAAATAGACTATTATGGGTAGCCTTGGACTTGTTAGCTGAAGTGAGTTTTCTTTTGCCACTAGTTAAAGCCAGTTTTTTTTTTTTTTGCCTGTCTGTAGTTGAAGTCCACGAGGAAAATTTTCTTTATTTTTCTTTAATGGGATGATGAATGGAACATAATTACCAGACTTACAACACCACTCCATGCCCCGGCACATACGACTTTTTTGGATTTCACGCCTTGAATCGCTATGAAATTCACAGAACGACCTTAATAACGTAACTTTCTTCCATGCTGTGTGCTGGGTTACCCATAATGTATTATACTGTGCCATGAATTTGGCTCCTACAGATGGGAACTAATCTCATTAGTGATATCATGTCTTCTTCTGTATGCCTTCTTTTTCTTACATCTTTTCATTTTGTAAGATCATTGAGGAGCTTTATTGATACTAAGTGAATATATCTCTTCATTTTGTATGATCATTGAGGAGCTTTATGGATACTAAGCGAATCTTTCTTTCTTTCTCCCTCACCTTTCTAATATTTGCTTTGTGGTGATGTTCCTTGAGTTTTTTATTCTGCCAGCTTTGTTTTCTTACTCAAATGCTAGGTCACACGAAGTGTTGACACCAACTACGGCCAATTTAGTCCTCAAGAGCATGCCACTGTCAATGCTATTGTCAAAGCAAGGTTACATAATATCATCATGTTCCTTAATCTGAAGAAATAATTGCAAATTATGACATGTTATGATGGCTTCATTGTCCCCTGCAGCGGATATCCACTGTCCATAGTTTTGGTTGGAGTTGGCGATGGACCATGGGACATGATGAAACAATTTGATGACAACATTCCTTCTAGGGCTTTTGATAATTTCCAGGTTACCAACAGAAACCCTAAATGTTTATGCAACTAAGTCTTCTCTAGGTCTAACAAGTAATCATCATGTGTATTGTTTGCTCCTTGTAGTTTGTAAATTTCACGAAAATTATGTCAAGAAATGTCCATCCATCAAAAAAGGAGGCAGATTTTGCTCTTGCAGCGTTAATGGAGATACCATCACAATACAAAGCAACATTAGACCTCCAGCTTTTGGGGTATTTTTCTAGCATTCACTTGAAATTTTATGGGGTGAACAAAGGCTTCAAATAAATCGTGGGCTTTTCCTCTTCCCTTCTTTTTCTTGATTTCTATTCAAATTGTTGTGTGTATTGCTTGTGCATATCTTGTAGTTGTCTCTTGCAGCTGCAGGAAAGGAACACCCAAAAGAATTGCTTTGCCTCCTCCCATCAGTAACCGCAGCTCTGCTAATTCCTATCCAAGCTATGTGCAGCAAAGGAGTTTCGAGCAGAGCAGCAGGCACCATTATCCATCGCCGCAGATGCAATCAGAAATTTCTCCTCAAACCACGGTGCATCATCTATGAACTATTTATTAAAGGGTTCTTACCTTCTTTTGAATAAATGCCCTTGTCCTTGGCCCTTTTTCCTGGATAACTTCGGAAGGGTGACCTCTTTGATTTTAAAAGAAGTTTTGATATAACACTATGGTTGCTCTATGTGACTTGAAGGCCATATGTTCAACCACAAGCATGCATATCTTGACCCGTTATAAAGCTTGCAATGCCGGAAGCCTTGTGTATTGGATTGTCCTTTTTTCCTAAATAAGGTTATGAAACAAAGCTTATGGAATGATACGGGGCCTGTGGGCTCATGAAGTAATTTTGAGTGATTAAAGGATTTACAAATGGCTAGAACTCCATCGCGTATACTCGGTGCTTTTCATCCCTTTCTGTCACAGTACCATCTTTTAGGCTGCAGATAACAAAATCACTAGCAAGGCTGCTGCACCTTAACGTTTCTAAGGTTATGCAATCGCCTAACTGTTCTAGCATATGGCTATGCAAGTTTATCATGTGTCGGTTTACATTTTAGGAGATTGAAAAGAATGAAAAGAAGACAACTTAATGCACAATGCTTCTCATTGAGGGTCTAGGGAGAATTCGATATATGGTCTGGTATATTCTTTTCTGTGATTCAAATGATTGATCTTCAAGTTATTATAGGTTCAAGACTCACTGCCTATGTACTGAATATGGAATAAAAACTTTGGGCATGTTCGGAATCAAGGGAAGCATGGCGGTTCGCAAGTCACTTATCAAGTCTATTGATTATCTTCAATTCTTAAAAATTCCTCCTAATCTTAGCTTAAAAAGAATTAGTGATGCAGCTGTTCTTGCATAGTATAAATGTGAATTTGATGGTCTTCTGATCTATACTCTATTTTGCTGCAGGAGTGCCCTGTATGTCTCTGGAGCCAAAAGAGTCTTGCCTTGGAATGTGGGCACCAGGTGAGTCAAGCAAAAATCTGATTTTCATTAAGGATGTGTTTAGAATCAAGAAAATATAAATAAATAAAAAATATATATATTGTTGGATGTTATGAAAATTTATATTAAAAAGATAGTAAATGTTTAAGAAAAGTATTTTTGTTATTTAGTTTAAAAAAAAGTAATGAAAAGAAAATATATGTTAGAGCCGATCAAAATCGAACTATCCAATCGTTTTAGTCTGACCAACTTAAAATTTTATAGGATTTGATTAAGGTACATTAGTATTATGAACATGATCAAAAAATTATGATCAATTAATTTTTAGGCCTGGACACAGTTGTGAGTATATTTGACTTGTTTGGATTATAATTTTTTTTATAAAAATAATTTTTATTTTAAATAAATGTCAAGTTTAAAAAATTATTTTAATTAAAAAATAAATATCAACATGCTATGTAAATGTTTTTTATTTAAATATATATTTAGATGATATTTTAATTTAAATATAATAATTTTTAAATCATTTTATATTTATAGATATTATTTTATTTAAATATAAAATTTTAAATAAAAATATAAACTAAACTAAATCGACTTGATTTGGATTATGGACGAATGTAGCTATGATTTTTTGCCCAAGTAATCGAGTTGTGTATGACTTGGCCCGATTTAATGGTCAATAATTCTTATCTAAACATGGGTTATGTCCGGCCTGAACAAAATTTGGTCAGGTCTGGCTTTAATTTTTCTTCCATTTGTTTTGATTTTTCTCTTGTTTTCAAAAGAAAAATAACTTTTGATAAAATACTAATAAGTTTACACATATTTTTCACATTATTTTTTCTTAAGTTTTTTCATTTAATCCAAACACACAAAATTTTCTCCAATTTTTTCCCTTTCCTTTAAGTTTTTTTTTTAATTTGATAAAAAAATAAAATATAAAGAAAAGGAAAAAAAATGAAAAAAATATTTTTTATTTTGATTGGATGAAAATTTTAGGAGAAAACAGTGTGAAAAATATGGAAAAAAACATTAGTATCTTATTAAAAAATCATGGAAAATAAAAAAAGAAAAAAGAGAAGGAAAAAAATCAAAATTTTATATTAAAGGAATGCGCTTTTTCTTCTCTTTAGGTTTTTTGATAGCCAAATAATGAAAATATTTTCTTAAAAAAATTATTTTTCAATATTAATTTTTATAACATTCAAATAAGAAAAAGAAAATATTGCATATATATATTTTTTATATTTTTTATTATTTTTCTTTTTCCTTTTTCCCTATTTAACCATAAATATTTTCATGCAGACCTGCTATGATTGTGGCAAGGACCTGATGATTTGCCCAATTTGTCAACGTCACATAACTGATAGGATAAGATTGTATCAGTGAAACAAGAAAATTACAGTAAGTAATTTTAGATAATTCACCGTGTAGGTTGTTTTTTCCATAGCTTTCCCAGTAAATCAACGTAAATATTGACTCCAGAGTGAGAATTATTCACATAATTCTGTCTTAAACAATATTGGATCATTGTCTTGTCTTTTTTTCTTTTATTTTTCTGAGAAATGTTCTTAAAGCATCCATTGGTGTATTAATCTTTCTGTTGTGTGTGCTTGCTATTGTAAATAGATAGAATATTTGCTCTCCTGATCAAAACATGTAATAAATAAATAAATAAATTATTTAAATAATAATTTATAAATATTTAAAATATTAAATATTTGTAAAGTTGAGTGGGATATGCTAAACTCAGAGACCAAAGAGCAAAATAATCACAATTTACAATAGATGCAAAACTTAATTGATTAATTCTATCCGGTTTTTTAAACAAAATGTACACCTTGCTCATATCACAAAGACCCATAAGAAAAAGAGTCAATAAAAAGTCAAAACATTATAAAGAAAACCTATTAAACTTCAACTGCTATAATAATCCTAAATATAAGAAAAATGTAATAATTGAATTATATATCAGTCCTTAAATATAAATTTTAAATAAAAATCTAAATATAAAATATAAATAAGCAACTCGATTAAATTTTTACAACTATTTAATATCCTTTAATTTAAAAATATTAGAAAATATGACTAATTATGATACTTGATGGGTTTGGTAAAATCCGACCCAAGAAAAAGTTTAAATTGCTTTATCTAACCCACGGGTGATTATTCAACCGTTTGATCCAATCCACCGGCGGTTGACTATGGATAAGATCAACCGTCTATATAAGGACCTCATCTAAAGAGAAAGGGGGAGACCGGAAGAAAAGAGGGAGAGAACCTCCAAAAACCTCCAAGAGGAGGAAAAAGGAGAGAAATGGCCTAAATGGCTAGAAGGCTGGGATCTATTTGGGGCTACGTCTAAATCCACATTCCAAAATACCATCTCAAGTCAGGGATCCAAAAGGAAGAGATTCTCTTTCTCTATTATTGGAAGCATGACCTCCACAAAACATTCCACCCATCAAATATATACCATTTATTTATCTTTCTATATTCTTGAAAAGATTTCTGACTTGAGCGTCGGAGGGTTTACGGTAGGAACAATTCCCGCCGACCTCTGACTGTTAGTTTTCAGTTGTGTTGCACAGGACTCAGATTCAAGACTATGGAGACGGATTCGCGTCAGATCGACAAACAAGAAGATCCGATTTTCGGCCCCTGACCCGTAGGACAATCCGAATTTTTGGTACGCAACATTGGCGCCGTCTGTGGAAACCGGCCAAAAAGCCAGTTTTTCCACTAAAAGTATAAGAACAAAATTATCTACTTACAACAAGCATTCCTCCGATCAGAGAAATTGGACAACTTCCTAAATAAACGATCGCAGTACTAACCCTGCCCTTGGCGCGTTAACGCTTGGGGGCTAGGGGCTACTTCCTATCTTCTGCAATTTTTCCAGAAAAAGTCAGACAGCCAGGCATTCTGGCATTTCCTCTCTAAAAATGGCAAACGGCATTTCATCTCACGAAAAAACCGGTTTCAATTCTAGATCGGCATTTGAAAGTATCAAAAACCGATTTCATTTCTAAATCGGTATTTCCTCTCACTCCGACAGCAAACACGTTATCTCATCCAATTAAAGTTCACTCCAGAAATCTGTCTCATGTTTAGCCGGTTCAGATTCCACTTCGGTACTCCCTCTATTACAGCAACAGATTTTTCTGCCCAACTGGAGCCTACAGTGCCATTTCAGCACTTCCTGGCACCTTGTAGTCCATTTGGAAGTAAATTTCAAACCGGCTGAAGTGAAATCCAGTCCGGACTTTGTTCAATCTAAGAATTCCATTCTGGGATCCCACTTTGAAAATTCCACCATGAGTGACCAACATTACCCTGGGGGCTTTTTCTTCAATCATCCATACTGCAACTTCAAGAGGAAGAAATGAGGAAAATAGCCGGCCTAGAAAACATACAGGCACAATATTCGAACCTGTCCACTCCCAAGATGGCCAGCAAAAAGAGGCCCAGATTTGGCCTAGGCCGGTTTGACATAGTCAACGGAGCGGATCGGATTGCAGCGCAGCAGCAGAAGAAAAGAGGGAAGAGAAGGAAGAAGGAAGATGTGCAGAGCGACAACGATCGTCGTCTCCGCAGGAGATGCCGCCCAGATCTGACACCGGCAAAGCCCTCTCCATGTTTTCCTCTCCAATTTGTGCCGCGATGTAAAGAAGATAAGAGCCACGAGATGCCATCAACCCTATTATCGCCATCATCAGAGGGAAGATCAAGAAATGAGAACGGTCCACTCCGGAGCTCCGTTTTTCAGCAGTCCGGTCAAGGGGCCAGTAGTAACTATGGCGTCCCAAAAATCTACTCCGGCTAATGCTCACTTCGGCTCCCAAACTTGATTTCTAAAATCCGAACTTGATTCTTCAAGGGGCGAACTGAATGATTTCTAAAATCCGAACTCGATTCTTCAAGGGGCGAACTGAATTTCTACGCACAAGCCTAACTCTATTTCTAAAAGCCGGACAGATTTCTTTTCAAAAGGGCTAAGTTTGATACAAGCAAATTTTGATTAAATCTACAGAGATCGATTTCGGTTTTGACAAACCGATTTCAATTTCTAACGCCAGGGCCGATTCAGACTTTGATGCACAGAACCGATACACAAGCCGATTTTGATCTTTCACGAAAAGGCCGATTTTTATTTGGACGCATAACCCCATTCAGGCTTCCAAATTCTGCTCTAGCCACATCTCACTCTGGCTCTCAAAAATAAACTCCGAAATTTTCTCTCATAAAAGCCGATTTGAGTGCCATGGTATTTTCTACTTTCATAGCAGATCAATCCACTTAGGCATCTCCTCTCACAACTTGCTGGTCGGCATTTTCTTTCCAACTGCAAATCGGTCATGTCTCTCACAAACAACCGATTTGAATATTCAAACACAGCCCCTCAAATTCCAAACCGGCTGGCGCTCTACATTCTCAGGCGGTAAAATCGAAACCGGTAAAATTGGAGGTGATCAAAGTCCACTCCATCCGGAAGCAACACAGTAGCTCAAAGCACTCCAAAAATCTCTCGCAGATTACCGGTCGGCTTTTACAAATTTCCAAATCTGCAATTTGAAGATGGAAAAATCCGATTTCATTTCTAAATTGGCCTTTGAGATGCAAAATTCCGATTTCATTTCAAATCGGCCGAGGAAAATCCAAATCCGCCTTTGAGATTGAGATGCAAAAATCCGATTCCATTTCTAAATCGGTATTTTCGGGAGCAACGCGGTAATTCAATCCGGTTTCAAATCCAAACCGGCATTTTTCACATTACAGCTCAATCATAAATTCCACTCCGGATTTTCACATTCCGTCTCAAATGGACTCCGGAATTTTGCACTTCGGAATTTCGCATTCCGTCTGAAAATGGACTCCGGATTTTGCACTCCGTAATTTTACAATCCGTCAGATATTGGACTCCGGATAATGAGCTCCGTCAGAATTCAGCACTCCGGAATTTCGCATTCCGTCTGAAATTGGACTCCGAAATTTTGCACTACGGAATTTTGCATTCTGTCAGAAATTGAACTCCGGAATTTAACACTCCAAATTTTACATACCGTTAAAATCAACTACGGACGTTAATCAACTCCTGTTGATTTCCACTCCGCTCTCAAGAAGCAGACCGTCAATTCCGAACTTTAATCAACTCCGGATTTAATCAACTCCGGATTTCAATCAACTCCGGTTGATTTCTACTCCGATTTCAATCAACTCCGGTTGATTTCTACTCCGGCTTTCAAGTGTGAGACTGTCAACTCCGGAAGGCTGCCGATCTCGAACTTCAATCAACTCCGAATTTAGGCTAACTCCGGACGTCAATCAACTTCAGATTTCAGCGTAGATTTTCCCCTAGCAGCATGAAGCAATTCGAAAAATCTCTCGCAAAATTCAGAATGAACCTTTGAAGGTGTAGAAACCGATTTCAACTTCAAAACCGGCATCATCTCTCACAAGAAAAACCTCGGTTACATCACCGAGCGGCCCAAAATCGGTCGAATTCTAAACCTCGGTTACACACCGAGCGGCCCAAAAGCGGTCGAATTCTAAACCTCGGTTACATCACCGAGCGGCCCAAAAGCGATCGAGTTCTAAACCTTGGTTACTCACCGAGCGGCCCAAAGCGGTCGAATTCTAAACCTCGGTTACACACCGAGCGGCCCAAAAGCGGTCGAATTTTAAACCTCGGTTACTCACCGAGCGGCCCAAAGCGGTCGAATTCTAAACCTCGGTTACATCACCGAGCGGCTAAAAAGATGCCAAAATTTGAAATTCAGACTTTCCAAAGATGGTAAGTCGACAAAGTCAAACAAACAAAGATCCCATCAAACATGGGGGTTGAAAATTTCAAACTACCCGGCATGGGGGGCTAATGATGGGTTTGGTAAAACCCGACCCAAGAAAAAGTTCAAACTGCTTTATCTAACCCACGGGTGATTATTCAACCGTTTGATCCAATCCACCGGCGATTGATTATGGATAAGATCAACCGTCTATATAAGGACCTCATCCAAAGAGAAAGGGGGAGACCGGAAGAAAAGAGGAAGAAAACCTCCAAAAACCTCCAAGAGAAGGAGAAAGGAGAGAAATAGCCTAAATGGCCAGAAGGCTGGGATCTGTTTGGGGCTACGTCTAAATCCACATCCCAAAATACCATCTCAAGCCAGGGATCCAAAAGGAAGAGATTCTCTTTCTCTATTATTGGAAGCATGACCTCCACAAAACATTCCACCCATCAAATATATACCATTTATTTATCTTTCTATATTCTTGAAAAGATTTCTGACTTGAGCGTCGGAGGGTTTACGGTGGGAATAATTCCCGCCGACCTCTAACCGTTAGTTTTCAGTTGTGTTGCACAGGACTCAGATTCAAGACTATGGAGACGGATCCGCGTCAGATCGACAAACAAGAAGATCCGATTTGCGGCCCCTGACCCATAGGACAATCCGAATTTCTTGTACGCAACATTACTGAAGTTTGACAAGTTTGATTTAAAAAGGTTATAAAACACATGTTAAATTTAATACATTAAATGTTTTAATGTGTCAAATGTCCAATAACAAATATCCAAGTTTGATTTTATACAAAAATTTTATAATACATATATAAATATTAAATAATATTAAATTAAACAAAATCGTCCAAATAATATCAAAAGGTGCACATAGTCAAAGTCGGATAAAATTTGAATATCGTGTCTAAAACTTGTAAATATTTCAAAGGCTAAATATTTTAAAATTTTAAATACAATACAGTTATAAATCTCAAAACTTCAAACATGCTAAACTAAGAACCATTGATCAAAAAATTGATTTTAAGGAAGGGTTACGTATACTCTTATTAATTTTAAGTTAAAATATTACTATTTAGACCGGTAAGTGGATCGTCTATAAATACTTCTTTATAGGAGGAATCAAACATTATTTTTTTTACTATCCATGGATGATAAGTATAATTTTTATATATACTTAATATATTATGATGTCTAAATATATAATTTTTTGTTCAATTTTTATAATAATTTTTAATAAAATATCAAATTGTAGACTTTGTAACAAATTATAAAAAAATTTTTTTATAGAAAAATATTAATCAAAAATTTTCACCATATAAAAAAGTACAAATTCATATATAAACAAAATAAAGCCCTATCCGAATCACTTATATGGAATATCATATATGATACCAAATGCAAAGTTATATGACTTTTACCATATAAATAATTTCATATATAACATATTATCTCAAATTTTACTTAATTTGTAAAAAATAGACAAATTTTTAAAATTTTTGTAAAATCCCAATAAAATTTTAAAACAATTAGCAAAAGTCACATGCATGTGACAATATACAAAGCGAGAGTGTCAAAAATAGTATGCATATATAATAAAATAATATATATAAATAAAATAAAAAAAATTAAAAATAAACCAAAAAACTAGTTTAAAAAATATTTATCTTAAATATCTAATAAAACACATTTAATTTCCAAAATTTTCAAAATTCCTATCCTCTTCTTTCTCCCCCTTCTTCTCCTCCTTTCTTCTTTCTCATTCTTTGCTCTCCTTTTTTTTTTTTTTGGTTAAATGCCCCAATAGTGCATACGCACACTTCTGTAACATAATCAGTGCCTAAGTGAAGGGAGGTGCACATTAAGCGCTCTCAATTTGCCTCATTTGTGTACAAGTATCAAATCAAGCGTGATTCAGGTATCAATATTTTATTCAAACTACACATGAGTATCATATAGACGTGTATCAGGTGCAATACTTTTTTTATTTTAAACACACACAAGCACGAGAAGGGCACCCATCACGCATTGAGTATGCTTGCTCAAATTCAAATTTTTTCTTAAATATTCATTATATAATTACTTTTTAATTGACCCATAAATCATATTGATAATATTATAATTTATAAATAAAAATTAAACATTACAAAGGGACCCTAGTTTTTTTCCATTCTTTTGCAGGTAAGAAAGATATTATACCAAATTTTAAGTGGGGTATTGTCACTCAAAGTTGTTAATATTCTCCCACATTTTATGTTTCTTATAATCACATAATTAGAATTAAAAATTAAATAGATAAATGATAAAAATTAAATAGTTAGTTAAATCAGATAATGTAATTTCTATTATTCATTCATCTAATTTTTAATTCTCACTGTTAAATTTATAAAAAAATCTAAAATATGAGAAGATTTTAACAGCAATATCCCCTTGTACAATGGAAGAGGAAAATGTAGTACTACTTTGATGGGCATTTCCTTCTTGGGACACGTCAAGATGTAAGAAGTTGAATGATTTGTCATTTGTTAATATGCTTCTCAGATAATAACCCTTATGTTGGATTGAGAACCCATATGCAACTCAGGGTAATTGAAGAGTGTACACGAAGGTGAAATATCTAATTTGTAAGTAATGGTTTTTAATTTTTTTTTAAGAGATAAAATTCAGATATAACTATTTTGGCAAATACAAAGGGCCATGCAAAGTGGCAAAAGAGGGAGAGAAATGATAAATATTTTATTTATTATAATCTTTTTATAACTTATTCTCTATATGTATGGTATATTTTAATTTTTAATTATAAACCTACATATTAGGTGTGAGTTATAAATATATTATAAATATGCTCACTTTTTAATAAAAACTAAAAGAGGAATGGTGGCACGGGGTCTCGCAACATTGTTTTCAATAGCATAACAAATGACCTTTTGTTGCAGTCTGATTTTTATAATTATAAAATCATGCAGCGCATTTGTTTCATTGGGAGTTAGATACCATCCAAGTTGATTCCCAAGCATGCTTAATTGTTGGGATAGATTTCAGGATACAATTGCCAAAAAATTAAAAAAAAAAAAAAAAGGTATTTGTGTCAAATATATTGAATACAAATTAATTATTAATTAAAAATATAAAAATATAAATAAGTAATCAATAATAATAAATAATTATCAAATATAAAAGAAGATTAATAGAATTTATTCTTTCATATAGAAGATTTTGGACTTTTTTGACCTTTGGTATTAGTATATATTGAAAGTCTTTAATTTCTATAATCATGTATCTATTTTTTTTTATAAAACTAAAATTTAAATTAATTCAAGGATGCAAATAAAAATTTATATAATTCGATTTGAATTTTAATATTCTTCCCCTACTAAGCTGTTGATATCCTCGTTGATTTGACATTAAGGATTATTTTGACCTCTTACCTCTTCAATTTTCTATTTTCAGCAGATTTTAAATTTATTTTTTCTATAATCCATCTTTCACTTCATGGGAACTTCTTTATTCTTCTTTTTAACTGATGTGATTACCTCCCATTCGGTAATGAATTCTTCAACTTCTGGAACCAGTAGAGGTTTCAATTTAATGTTCTAGTTTCAAGTTAAATTTTACTAAGAACTCCTATCACTAAACCTGTTTTGAAGTCAACTTTGATTGTACGAGAATATGGCTAATAGAAATATTGTCGATTTTCATCATAAATTTAGAGTTGAGTAAATAATATCTCCAGGTCCTCAAATAGCATATAATCGATAGCAACTATTTCTTTTAGGCTACATAAGGTCATTTAGGCTCATTTAGTTTTCTACTCTCGTAGACTATTGAATGACTTTTTTACAATAAGACTCCTCAGAGAAAAAAATCCTATACATCAGTCTACACCTCAAAGTACTTGGTAATATCTAGGAGAGCTAACATAAGCTCATTTATTGCCGACTCTTTGAAGGCTTGCTGATATGCCTTTGACCAATTAAATTTCCTATCCTTTTTGAATAAATTTGTTAAAGGCATTGTTTTCTTTAAATATCATTCTATAAAGCATCAAGTTAGCAAGCCAAGGAAAGAACACGACTTGCTTACATTTGTCGAGACTTATCAATTTGAGATAATTTGCACCTTTTTGGATCCATCCTGATATAATATTGTCCCTTGAAATCTTCGAGAAGTAGATCTCCTCTTGAACAAATAAATAATTTTCACACTTTATATAAAGATGATTCTCCTTCAATTTTCAAAATATTAATATTAGATATTTTAAGTAATCTTTTAGGCTTGAATTATATGCACAATGTCACCCAAGAAGATTTTCGTAAATTTATATAAATATTCATGGAATACATAGCTTATCAATGTACAACTATTGTTAGGGCATTCGTTAATTCGAAGCGCATTACAAGGCACTCAAAAGTTTTATATCTTGTAAAGTATATAGTTTTTTGACTTGTCTTTTTTTATGATTATTAGTGATAGATAGTCTAATCCTGAATCGAACTTCATGAAGTATTTTACGCTGTTTAGTTGATCAAACAAGTTAGCAATCAAGAAAATTGAATAGTGATTCTTCATCGTCATCTTATTTAGAGCCGTGAATTAATGTAATAGTGTAAACTCACATTTTACTTTTTTTTTTTATTTTTGAAATAGAGTAAGGACTTCATAGAGCACTTTTAAATGGTGGATGAACCTTTAGTTAATCGGTCTATCCAATTATTTTTGAAATTCTACTAGTTCAAAAGGTGTCATCCTGTATTCTCTTCGAACAGGTGGCCTCATCCTTAATGTCAGATATAGTTATCCACCATCTTCCAGGATGAAATAACCTTAGGCAACTCCATTACTATCGACTTTAAGTGGCAAAAACCCAATATTAGCGTCTTTGTCTACTGACAGTGTCGTGAGGAATATAAGCTCGATTTTCTTTAGGCCCTACTTAAGCTGGAATACAAACATCTTGTCCTTGCCATTCCTCTTGAATTCTTTTAACCTTTTGGAGATATTTACTAGATACAAACTTTCACCCATAAAGAGTATCTAGTTTTAGTGGACTTGGGAACTTTTTCAGTCCCTTCCTAAAAATCAAGTCAAAGTCATCCAAAAGTATTGCTGTAAAGTTTAACTTTTCATTCCACTATCAAAGTTACACCGATACAAGCTTGGCCATACCAAAGGTAAATTTTGCCTTTAAGTTCATGGCCTTCATGCTACTTACATCTCATTCCAATTACACATCCAATCAATCCACTTCAATCTTTATCATGAAGCTATGAGTGGCGCCCTTATTAATAATGGTACAAGCACTACTTTCATTCACTTAAACTTTTGCATTAAGTTTGCAAATTTGGTAAATACTTAAGTATACTTTTTTTGTGGCATACAAGAGGTAAACCACACCTATAAGAGCTTGGTTCCCATCATTCTTATTGCCTCCTGACAATGGTTGATTACTTCTTCTTTGTAGCACACTCAGAGCTCTTTTATTTAGATATTTTGCCACCTTATGTTGCTCGCCAAACAAAAAATACATACCAAAAAACACCTCTTACTAGCTAACGTACTGATACTTTCTTTAGAGTTCTAAAATTTACTTACGTCCTAATTTTTTTAAAAGCTACTTTCCCACTTTTAGATTGGATTTTTGACTTATTAATGTTGGATGCATTCTGTAGAGGCTTATTTAATGTATTACCACTATTTTGTTGATTATTATTGCTCTTTTTAATGGCATAGTTAATAAATTTTTAAGCTATATTTTGAGTGAAAGTTAAATCTCACACTTGCTATTTAAATAACTTTGTTTAAGCCCATGATTGCAGGTTATTTAGGAAATGAAAAAGATGGTCCTTATTAAACATATCTTTAATGTTTAACATATATATTAAAAAAGTTCTAACATAATATTTGATTGTTCTAACATGCTTAATCTATTTTAGCTTTTTTCATGCCATGGATTTAATATTTTCAAGATAAAACTGTACCATTAACTCTCCTTTGAGGTCTTCCCAAGAATTAATACTTGATTTACCATGGGCAATTTTTTCATATTTGGTACACTACCCCAATTCGGCATCCTAGTCAAGTATATTGTTGCCATGAAAATCTTGGTCTCATCTGAATTCATCTTAGCAACCCTAAATTATTTTTCCAAATTGAATATGGAATTGTCAAGTTTTTTTAAATATTACATGTTACCATATGAGTGAGGTTCAGGAGATTTGATTCTATTATCTTAAAGGCACTATCATTAGTTACAATAGTACACACTAGAAGACTCACCTTACCTTATAATACTCTTATTGAGTCATAGATATCCTTAGTTAGGTCATTGACCACCTTTTCAAGAGATCTCAATTGAATAGTGAGGTTATTCGTCCATCTTTTTATTCTATCAAAAGATTTATCTCGGGTTTCAAATACAATCACTCTTTTTTCAAGAGTTTTAAGATGAGTCACTACAATCAGATGAACTGTAAAAGTCATTTGAGTAATCGGTTAAATTGCAAGAGTCACATGAATAGTCAATTGTAGTATCACTTGGGCTAGCACTATCTTACTGTATAAAAGTTTTCCAAAATTGAGATCATTTTTACTGCTTTTCTAACAAATCAAGCTCTGATACTAACATGTTCTGAATTTTATAGTCATAAATTGTGTGATGTGTCTGTTTCCGTTGGGAACCAGATGTTAACGAAGTTTACTCTTGATCACACTTAAGTGCCTAAATCAATCTTGGGACACAACTATAAAAAAAATATACCGGTGTTGAATATGTAGAACGTAAATAAATTGTTAATCAAAAATGTAAAAATACAAACAATCAATTAATAATAATAGACAATAATTGAATATGGAAGAAAATTTTTAAAATTCATTCTTCGATATAGAAGGTCTTTGATTTTTTATATTTAGTATTAATATATATCGAAAGTTTTTAACTATTATAATAGGATATTTAATTTTTTTATAATGTAAAAAAGTAAAATAAATTTTCTTAAATTAAAAAAAAAAAAAGAGAGAGAGTAAAGATGCTAGAATGATTATATAAAAAATTTATATTACTCAATTAAGATTCCAACTCATTGCTACTACCCGGTGAAAGAGGGAACTCAGAGATACAGCCCTCTCGTAGGGATTCATTATCCAAAAGATCCAAAACACCTACTTTTTACTGTTAGATAAACATTCAATAGTCAATACTCTAAACTAAAATAAATAAATAAATTTTTTTAAACATTAGTACTTGCTGAACATTTAAGCTGATACTCAACAGAAAATTATATGGACTGCTTTTTTTAAAAAAAAATAAAATAAAACCTCATCAGTTAAATTTTGTTAATCCAACAAATAAAATAGAGCTACAGTGCAATCTCCCCCAAAAAAAAAAAAAAACAAAAAGAAAGTTATAAATCGCCAAAATTCACATTGTTTTAGTGAGAGAAGAAAAAGAAATGAAACTTTAGTCCAGAATTTGAGTTCCCTTTCAACTTTTCAGCAGCATATAAGTAGTGGTGTCAACCACCTGGCACAAGTCAGGAATTTACATTGCCAGATCAAATGCAAAAGAGGGATTTTCTAAACTTTAGCTGCATAATATCTTCACTGACAAAACAAGTAGTTTTCAAGTCTCAAATCTTCTGAAAATCTGGCTGGTTTGTTACTGATCTGACCCATGCCCACTTATGATCCTGGGTATTAACCACATTTTTGGCCTGAGCCACCTCCGTGACCGGAACATACGCATAATTTCCGTTGATACGGGCAGCAACAAAACCGGTATAGCCTGCCATAGCCCCATGAGTTGCCGAGTGTGCCAGCAGCGTGCAGTACAAGTTATCCGTAGCATTTGCAGGGACTGCCCGTATCATATACGTCGGATCTATGTATTTTACGGTGAACAGATCTCCAGGGTGATCCCTTTTCCACCATTTAGTTAGCTCCGACTTTAGCCACGCCCCGACATCTAAGAAAACTGGGTTCCCGGATTCATCATGCTGCTGTTGTTCCTCGCTCCTTGGAATTAAATCCTGCCCGGCACCCTCGGCAACAACGATGACAGCATGCCCATTGTCTATTAGTCGTTGCTCGAGAAACTCAAGGAGACCTCCTTTCCCTTCCAAGAAGAAATCATTTTCGGGAATTAAGCAGCAGTCAACATCACGGCTGCTTAAGGTTGAGTAAAGGGCAATGTGCCCGGTGCTTCGCCCCATCAGCTTCACTAGTCCGATGCCATTAACTGCACTCTCAGCTTCCACGTGAGCTGCACTAATAGCTTGCTGGGCCATTTCAACTGCGGTTTGAAACCCGAATGACGCGTCGATGATCCCCACATCATTATCCACTGTTTTTGGTATTGCTGCAACTGCAACGTTTAGTTTTCGGTGGCAGATTTCTTCAAATATTTTCACAGCCCCACGCATGGTGCCGTCTCCACCTATAATGTAAACCTGCCCATTTTCACACAAGTCAAGGGGCACCCACAAAACCGTTTAATATCACTACATCAGAATCGAGTAAATCCCTTTAGCAATCAAATGAAGAAGTTTATCAGAATCAATAAATAGCTGTGACAGCAATGCTTGAAACTAAAGAGAAAGAAATACAGCCAATGCATATATATATAGTCAAGAAATACTACTGGAGACTAGGATTTACAGTTTATTTGGACTTATGAATAGTCGCATCAGGTTCCAATGGGATTCTAATTAAGTATTCACGTTAATCAAATTACTGCTCAAGTGGTCACTGCTCTACTGAGATGGAAGACAATCAATTGGTAACGTAACACAAATTTGTTTTTATATGACCGACTTGTTTCAAGAACTGACTAGAAAAGTTTGGACGACTTGACATGAATTTTGAATGAAGGTTAGTGGTGGTAGAGAGGGCCCAGGCCAAAGGCCGAGGACCATAACCCACTACTAATCTCTTCCATAGGAGGTGCAAGGGGGTAAGGCCTTTCAACAGTATGAATCTGTTATATTTTTTAGCCCATTGGTCATGCAATAAATATAGAGTTCACATTACAATTTTTTGAAAGATTTCGAAAACAGTTTGTAACTGGCATCAAACTCCTCTTATAATCCTATTTGTCGAAAATATTAAAAAATCCTCCTGCTTTGTCCGTAATTTATTTCTTTCGGGATTTTTCCTTGTAAATTTGGCATTTTATTATACAATTATTTATTATTTTATTGTTGCTAATATCCCGAATCCCTACTTTAGTTGCTAGTCTGGTATTTATGCTTCTAATAATATGAAAGGCAGGAGATCTTTGTGGAATAATTAGAAGACATTCTTCATCCTTAGGTTGTTGATTTGAGATTTTAACACCACACCGTTTCACCACAGAAGCTCATCCCTCCCTTCTGATAAAGCTAGCTAAAATCATGGGAACATTCAATCCAAATGAAAGACAGTTGATGTGAACAAGATACAATGCCATCAGAAACAAAGCATAGGTTGCTAAACTAGAGATGGACGTCATAGGCATAGAAAGGAAGCTGCAAAGATCAACTGAACCAACCGGCATGTGCATTTCTAGACTGGGCTTGTCCTCTTCTCGCTCAGCTTTGCCCCCCAAAGCCTGGTTTTACATTAGCCCTACATCTGGTAAACTGTTTTAGAAGGGCCAGCTCTAGAAAAGAAAAAATCAGGCTATTAAGACTTCTGTGCAGTAATGATGGCTCCGAGGCAATGTAACCACGGGAGAAACAGGATGAAGTCATAAATTTTGTATGAGGCTTCTTAAGGACTACTGACCACTGTTCTACCTTAGCTGAAGTTGAGATGTTAGAGCAAGGACACTCATTTCTGATGCTCAAAGCAAAATGTCATGCAAAGATGTGAAAGCAAAGGAGGTCAAGGAAGTATTTTGTCCATCTCTGGTGGATATACTGCCTTTGTTTTCAATGAATCTCCAACAGCACTGGAAATCCAGTTTTCACATCACTGACAGAACTCCGAAGCTTCACAGGTTGGAAAAAGTATTTAAAAGATTTTTATGGCTTTTGAATGAGAAAACCAAGGCAAATCAATCTTCTAAGTGGAATGAGGTTTTCTCCTTCGAGAATCACTTCTCACACAAAGTACTCACTCTTGAGCTCCTTCTGTTTCTGTGTGTGGCGGCTAGGCTAGACATAGGAGAAGTATTAATATGGTTACACTTACAAATGTGTCCAAGAAAAAATCCTTCAAATAACAGTATTCACGAAAAAAATAAGGTACACTTACAAATGTAAGAGTCACAAGTTATCATGGAAACCTTCGAATATGGCAACCTTCTAGGCCATTTAAATCCCACAACTCTCAAACTAATTCATAAAATTTCTAATCCTTTGCATGTAAGTGTGATCTCAGGCACATACATTGCTTGCCACATGTGCTTGACAAAACCATGCCCAGAATTCTCACTTGTAGGATACAAATGATGATTGAAAAGCCGAAGTGAGTCAGTTCCAATCTACCTTTATTAAGGGCAGCCATGAGTTGCTTAGAGTGTATGCTAGAAAAAGGTATACATACTCAGTGACTAATTAAAATTGATATCAAGAATGAATATCATTCCCGATGTGTTTCCAAACTGGGATTATGAAAGCACTACTCCCTGCATATTCAGCTTTTGACAATGAGTCTCTACATGGCTACTTTAAGGCTGAGGAGGGGATAAGACACTGCAATTTGGTTAATCCCATCTCCACCTATTTGTTTCTTTTTCTATGTGGACTACTTGTATAGGAAATATGAAACTAAGCTGAATCCATCTCAAGCGCAGGAAAGTGGAGATCACTCACACATGTTTGTGGATGATTTACTAACATTCGTTAGCGGTGACCAGGAAATATAATACTGGCCAAATCCACCTCAAATGCAAGAATTTGGAGATCACTCACACATGTTTGTGGGTGATTTATTAGCATTCTTTAGTGGTGACCATGAAATAAAATACTGGCCAATACTTCATATATCAGTAGATATATATCAGTATTAGGAAACTCCGATACCTAAAAATTATCTCAATATGTCATTATATTTGTGATATATTGTAATATACCGACTTTTTTCTTCATTCTTTAAAGTTTAAATCCAAGCATTTAAGCATACTTAAATCTTCTAAATATATCTAAATCTACATGTTTTGTATAAATATAAAACATATAATGCTTAGATCAAAAAATTTGGATTTTTATTCAACGACCTATAAGGATATCAAGATTAATTCTAAAAATATTGATTAAAACTCTTCAAATATGGAGATTGTTAATCTTGGTTAAATTTTAATATATAACTCACATTTGATATGATCAAGAGAAAACAAATTTGTGTTTGTGATGTCCAATACCGGCTACCACAGTTGATATTGATATTCTTATCCATTAGGGTAACAATTTCTGGTATATGCTCGACTGTTTCAAGCTGTCTTCCAAGCCCTCAGCATTGGTTGCCAGTCCCAGCGAAACACACATGTTTTTTGGGGTGTAGGAGTACAAGAAGCTAAATTGAACTTTGGATGATATGGGCCAGAATTAGTTGAATATCACACAAGGACTACTAAAATCCTGCATAACAACATAATTTAGAATAAAATGAAAGTTCTGTGCACGGAATGCCCATTATTTCATAGAAAAATCAGACCATTTAAATCTATCATATGAAATTTTGATACTAACTCTATCACTGTGACAAGATTAGATCATATATGTTGCATTGTATAAAACAATATGATTTAGAATGAGGGGACCCAATTACTTGCAATAATAACCTGTTCAATCAAATCCCAGTAGACCATCGCATTCACATTTGAAGAGAAAAGGAATTACAAACTACAAAATCTAAAGATCAATTTCAGAAATCCTGCACATTTTCCATTAAAGCAAACTCAATTCGAGAAATGCAAACTACAGCAAGCAACAGTCTAACAGAAGTAATGAACCTGGTTAAATTCTTGACCCTGAATAGAATCGACGATCTTAGCAAGATCAAATCCACCTCTAGAAGTCTCAAGAACGGTGCCTCCCCTCTTATGCCAATTGTGGACCATCTTGGGATTAAGCGCCACCGGATCGGCAGAGTAAAACCCCCTATACCCAGATCTAATGCCAAAAACCTAGCGGCAATGATTTAGACATCATTTCGAAATAGAAAACAATTGACCTTCAGTTTGCAAAGTATAAGAACATTCTTAAATTCTCACCTGGCGGACGCCGTAGAGCTCCCAGAGACCTACCACAAGCTCCCTGATGACGGTGTTGAGACCAGGGCAAAGTCCGCCACATGTGACGATCGCCGCCTTCACATCGGCAGGATTGAAGAAGATCTGCTTGCGGGGACCAGCGCGTTGGTAGGCGACTGGAGGGGAGTTGGATCGGAATGTGCCGGAGACGTCGTAGATGACCTGAGGGAGGACGACATCGTGCGAAGAGATGTAAAAACCGTCGAAGGGACGATAGTAAGCGTTGTTCTCCAGCGGATTCGTGAAGCTCTGGAGGTTAGGGAGGTAGTCGGTCAGGTGCGGTAATCTGTGGAGTCTGAGGGGAGAGAAGGAGAGGTTATCCACGATCTCGTACTGTGATTCCTCTTCTTTGTTGCTGTTTGCTTCGTCCGCCATTTTTGGAAGGGTGGTGTCACTGGCTAAGTCTGGTTAAGAGAATACAGGCGGCTGCGGCCGTCGGGCCGATCATATACATCACCGGGAAATTAAGGGATTGAGGAGCATCTCTCAAACATATAAAGAAGCTTATTCAATTTATTTCAATAGTTAATTTTAAAATAAATAATTATAATATAATAATTTTAAAATAATTAATTTTAATTAATTTGCTGGGGCAGCACGTGGATTTCTGAAGAAATAAGGAGGCTGCTGTTTTTTTAAAAATATATATATAATATTAGATTTACTATGATTATATGAAAGATGATATTTATATGTGGAGTGATTTTTTAATAATTTTTTAAGTTTTTTTTGATAAAATTATAATAACTTAGAACATGAATAGCATTATTAATTTAATACTTTTTAAATAACAATATGCTCTATACAAATTATAATAATATAAAGTATAATATCTTTTTTTTTGAAATATTGCATACAACGTCGTTTTACTGTATATATGGCACTTGCAACTTATCACAACTCTTCAATTTTGTTGGCCTTGAGAAAAATGATAAAATCATTTTTTTTTTTTTGGTTTTTTTAACTTAGTTAAAAAAATTATTATTTTTTCTTTTTGTTATTCTTGCCTTACATTTTATCCTAATTATATACATGCACACACATAACTTAGGCTAAATTAATCATTTTAAGTATATAACAATATATATGTATTTATCGTGTAAAAGACTCTAAATAAATAAATAAGACAAAAATATCAACTTAAAATGTCTCATATTATACGTATAATATGACATCGACTCGTCACAAATACCAACCAATAGTTGTTGAGATCGGATTAGCAAGCTTCCAGTGTCGCCTTCAGAGATCATTTGGCAAGTCATCATTGTCGGCTGCCATTGCCAGCCCTGCCGCCATTTGTTGGAGGCAATGTGAGTTGTTCATAGTAGCAAGAGGCATGTTGGCCAATCACAATGGTGGCCGAATGCCACTCGGCCAGTCACCGGCATTGGCCAGAAGTAGTAGAAGGCCAATGGCATATCTTCACTGTCAATGATCAGGGTTAACATATAGTCAAACATTGAGAATAAATATGAAATAATCATCTACTCTCACAAATCAAACGATACAGCAGTTCCGATGAGGATACAATATTAAGTTTCTTTTTACACAATCATCACTCAGTTAGACTATACAGATTCTATGAAATTCCTGTAAACAAATCAAATTCAGCCAAAGGTAAAACGAAGATGAAACAATTCTATGATTATAATTCGATAGATTAAGGTAAAAACTAACCATACTCTCAATATGAATCACATAATTGACTCTCAATTAACTCAAATGAATCACAAAGCGAATTATAGGAACGAAGATATAATACTCTTATGAGTTCCAAACTCCAAAATTTGCAAAATTGCTCTACACAATTGCTTTAATGAGTCTAAAAGTGAGCTTATATGGTCTATGAAACTTTAATATCACTCTAATTATTTAATTATCCTTAATGAACATTATGAATCTTATCCTTATCTTATCCTTAAATAATCATACAAATTGTGGACTAACTAACAAATGTGAAATATGCCCTTGTCACCAAGGGGCTTGCTGGCCCAGTAAGTCCTTTCTCTGGTCTAGCCACCACAATTTGGTTGCTCCTCTGTAAGTCCCAGTTCCCATCATGATCCTATCATATTTACAACACAAATTCGTAAGGAATAATTGTATTATTTCCATCTTATTGGTTTCAATAACCACACATGATATTTAGTCTACTATGTCTATGCTTAGCATTAATTAAATTTGTTCCCCTTCAATGTGGAGTCAGAACTCAAACCCTTGCTCAATCACCATCTTCTCAATGATGTCTCAAGCAGAGCTCATCATCTCAGGCAACGGATCTGAAGCTTGATACCAACGACGCCGATTAATGGATGCTTTTTCCATAAATAATTAATATTTTAGATATGTGATAATAATATACATAACACAATGCTTAAATAAAGTCAAATTATAAGTAGATCAAAACTTGGGGCACGTCCTGAGGGAAAACAAAAAAAACTTATACATCAAAGATAAATAAAAGATGAAGTGGGGCCGATAGAACACATGTAACTCACAATCAGATCCCCAATGGCGCTTCCGACCTACTGGTACCACTACCAGTCCATTGCTGCCATCCCCTGCCTTTCCTTTAGCCATTATGACGATATTTCTACATTAATTTTGGAGGTAATATTTATTATTTATACAAATCAAACAAGGTAATATTTATTTTTGCCTTATTTCGGAAAATATCTATTCTTGATACTATTTATTTCATTCTCTCCTTATTTTCTTTTAACAACCAAACAGCCTGTTATAGTGGAGGAATTGCATAAAGGAACAAGTGCAAAAGCTCAAAGATGAGAGCTTGAAACCGTAAGAATATTGATACACTACACCACCATTAAATTTGCCGGTCCCGATGGTATATAAATACATCTGCAATTGCAACTATATATCATGAAAAATACAAAGAATTAAATTTTCAAAGATGTTCTAAGTGTTATGCACAGAGATAGAACTGAGATTTCGGCATCGACAAATCAAGGTAAAATAACTAGAAAAGAAATCCATGGCAAAATGACACAAACCTCAAAAACTTGGCTGGATAGTATATATGTCAATGGAAAACGCCCTCTTCTTACAGATTGATGTTGCATTCCCGAAGGATCAGCTGCTTGTAATCGATGTATTTCGACCACTTATTTCGATACTTAGGCATGCCTATCTCCAGCCACAGCTTCATGTTGCCATTGAAGTGAATGACAGCTGCTCGTTCAATGTCCTTTTGGTTAACACTCGGGTTATATCCGAGGCCAAGGACATGCCATAACCGATCAAGAGGGAAGGTATGCTTCCAGAATGTTATAAGACCTGGAGGAAGAGTTCCCAGCTTCCACAACTGTCTGTCATGATTCTGCATACCAATTTCAGAGAGTTTGAAAAGTAAATTGCAGTCTGCATAGAAGTTACAGGCAGTGCCCCAACATCTAATGGTCCTCAACCTCACCCCATGCATCGAGTTTTCTCTATGTGCGGGTCTGAGGAAGGGTTGGACCCATAGATTAAAATATCAGCATTGGCATTATCGCCTGATATATATATATAGGTACCGGATGTACTCGATGTATATTTTTTATATAACAAGAACCAGGGGCCAAATATCGACCAGTATATATTGAAAAATATTGAGTATATCAACCAATATTCAAAATCTCAGTTGAGATATTATGGTATATTGCGATTTGACAAGGCACCAAATAACTAATATGATATATATTAGACGACATTTCATATCATTGTCAAATCACTTTTGAGTTTATTGTATACAGACTTACATTGTATTATACATGAGGTCATTTTCAATATTTAAACTCATGACCACTAGATCACAAGAAGATAACGCTGCCATTACGCTAAGATTCTCCGTTATAAGTTAGGCACTTAAAATTGATTTGAATTAGCAGCTAGACCATAAAAAAGGGGACTATAAAGAACCATGTCAACCTGTAACATACGATTAATCACCATACCAGATTTTGCCATGTGTGATACACCGTGGTGATGTTTTTTCTCTTCCATTTGTCCAAATCAAATATGTTCATTCCATATGCCCATCCACAAGCATGGGGATCGAAATTCCTTGAAATGAGAAGATTTGAGAAGTTTAGATAACGGTCAAATCGATGGAAGCTCTGTCCGCATGTCTCAACTGCACCATTCACATTTCCTTTCAGATCAATGGACCAAAGGCCTGTGAGATCCTTCTGCACTACAACATCATCATCTAAGAAGAGAACTTTGCTAAGCTTTGGGAAGATTTCCGGAAGGTAAAACCGGAGATGATTCAAGATAGATAGGTACTTTGGGTTTCGGAACTTCAAATTTGAATCTGGAGTAGCACGGTGCATCCTGAAGTACTAATCTCTTGTTGACGGGGAACCCAACTGCATTAGAACAGGACTATAACTTGAATTCAACCATGTAAATTCTTCAATGTTCTGAACCTCGATTGTAGCTTTGCTAGGAGGATTTGCTAAGAACCACATCCTCATTGCTGCATAGTTTAGTTTGTTGGTAACAATATGGAAAACATGGCGTGATGAGTCCTGCCAAAAACACAAGAATTGATTAAAATGAATCTTGCAAGATAAGTTCAATGTTGGAAGAAAATAGAGAAAAAACACAAATATAATGATAGTTATGTACTATCAGTTTTTAGTTCTGATTCCGTCAGTTAAATCTCATCAGCGGCCAGATGAAACAGAAGTAGGAAATTTCATGAGTGCACTGGCTTACCTTGGCATGGGAAACAGTTGAGTTGATCACCACTGCTGCTGCCAGTACATTATCGGAGAATAACGCATAGTGGTATACAGCAGATCATCCAAATTTTCTTGATGTGGAAACTGCTGCTGGGAAGAGTTCAAGGCATAGTATTCAATCAAGAGGCGCAACGAGAGACAGTGAAGACCTTTAGGAAGCATTTTTGCAGTTAATTGAGTCAAGAATATTGTCTGCTTCCTTTGCACCCTGGGATGTTCTTCAGTTGAGTGAAGGATTTCGCATAGCGTCTTCACCATAGCAGCACAGTCATCTTGAATTTGTTTCCCTTTAGCCAATGTTTGATCCATTAACTTCAATTTCTCATAGGCACTGCATTTACGATCCATCGAGAAAGTATAATAGTGAACAAGAAACTATCATTATCAATCCTAAATGTAACAATTTTCACCAACATGCTGACAGCATAGTGTTGTGGGAGCCAAACTTACTTCCTGGGCAGCTCTGAATCTTTGGTTGCTAGACCAAGCGTCCGTTGAACTTCCTTCACCCTCAGCCGGAGCTCTCGGACAAAATGGGCACTGTTCCTTGTTCCTGTGAGGGAAAGATACACCTTTGCTCTCACAAGCTGATCTTTCATATAGCGGACCCGAGCATTAGGCATGCTCATGTAATCATTATTTTTCTCAGCATTAGCTTTTGAAGTTGCACTTGCTTTCGCATAAATGTCACCAGGTTTTGGACCAGATTGGTGCTCATATTTGATCTCCTATGGCCAAAACAACAGATAACAAAGAAGAATAAGAAAACTTTTAGGGGTAAGCAAGTTTTGTAATACAGATTAGTAATTGGTGCTAAAGAAAATAGCTAAAAGCAATGAAAAAGAATGGGAACCTAGAAGGCTATCCGTAACTAAGACATTCATTAGTACTATCAGTTCATACATGGAGGAGGGGTATAAAGAGGGAACTAGGAAACAGAAAATTTAAGAAAGAACAATAACAGGAGGAGAGATTTCCTGTCTTCATGATAAGGGTAACCATTTGAGAGAACTGAAGGGAAACTGAATAATAAAATGTGGTTGACCATTCTATTTTCTCTTTGGACAGTGTGAGATTCAATTTGTATATCAAAAGGAAACAGCAAATTTGTGAGATAAAAATGGGCTAGACATGTTATGCAAGCAAAACAAGAAACAAAATAAGCATACATTGACCTGCTGCTCGCTTGTGGCTTGTGCCAATTCAGCTCAGGAACTAAGGCAGGCAACTGTAAGACTTTGTGAATATATGAAAATTAGACCAAGAAATATCTTTGCAACTTCTATCAGCCATTTCTGGACTACACTTGGCTGCATGTGATAAGCCGATACATTCATTCGTTGTTTAAATCATTAATGGTGCAGTTGAAAACATTGAGAATGTAAATTTCCAATATACTGTGTTGCCATATAAGTAATTGAATTACATTGACAATCTAAAGATTTATGTAATGACCATGTAATTTTTGGGTTCAAACATCTGATCGAATTACCCCATCACACCAATAATTATTGTTACATGGGTTCCAAGCATACCATGATGTGCTTTAACTGTCTTCATGAGACCCCTGATAAGTTAATTTTCCACATGATATCCACGATTGATCTCACTTTTCTGTTGAAGCCCTTCATGACCACTTCACAACAATTTTCTTCCCTCTTGCAACCAGGGAAGTAAATGTAACTATCACAAGCATTTCTGAAGTTTCCCCCAAAACATACAAATATCTAAAGGAAACTATGGACTAAAGGAAACTATGGACTAAAGTAAACACTAACCACATTCTCAGAAGCAGTATGCCGAATCTGCTGAGAAATCATCGGTTTACTTCTCTTCCTAGTGTTCCTTTCGTCCTCGCCAGTTCCTTTATTGGGTTCCGTATCTTCTTCACGAACACCATCAGTAATTTGTCTGATGGGATTGTCCAGTTCAGATTGTGTTGGGTTATGGGTCACTCCCGTGTGGGCCCATACCCAATTGATGAGGCGGGTGGAGGTCCATATCCTCACCGCATGGAGAAAACTTTCCAGTGTGTCGGATGCTCGCCTTGTGCTCGAAAGGAGCTCAAGCGTTTTTTCCAGAATGACAGCCGCTCGCCTTGTGCTCGAGAGGCGCTCGAGCACATTTTCCAGAAGGTCGCCCGCTCGCTAGATGCTCAATAGGCGCTCGAGCGGACGGTCCAGAATGAGGGCCGCTCGCTAGATGCTCGCCAGCCGCTTGAGCGGCCGCCTGCGATATAAAACGAGCGATTTTTAGGGTAATTCACTCAGATTGGAGCGCCGTTTTCAAAGAGAAAAAGAGAGAAACGACAGAGAAGAAGGAGAAGAGGAAGGATTGAGCCTCCGTTCGGGTTTTCAATCAATTTCCAGTCTTCGGTGATCCCACGTACGTGACTCTTGCTACCGTGAAGATTGTCTACCGGGTTCCATCTCTTCTCTTTATTCTTTATTCTTCTTGTACGGGCTGTCCACATTAGTTGATACTGTTTTTGGGTGATTTGGGGTTTGTGTAACCGATCAACAACTGATAGTGGAAACTTTGGACTCCGTGTCCCGTGGTTTTTCTCCCTCGTTTCTTAGGGAGTTTTCCACGTAAAAATCTTGTCTTTCTTGTTTGTGTGTCTTTGCTCGTGTGCTTCGACTTAGCTTTATTACTTAATTTTATCGCAGTTCAAACAAGCTCTTAAAACTAACAAGTGGTATCGAGAGATATTGGTTTGTGTTGGGTATTGTGAGTTGTTTGAATCGATGGCATCTTCTTCGTCGAAGAATCTACCTTTTAGTATTGAAAGCGATTCAACGGACGGGGAATTTCATTCTCCAGCAAGAGAGGGTGAAGAATATTTTTGAGAGAAGGGACGGTGAAGGCTTTGAAGAAGAAAGATGAAAAGCGAAAAAAGATGACCAACGAAGACCGGCAAGACAAGAGAGATCTGCAAATGCACTATTAAGTTGTGCTCTGGCGGACAACACTCTTCTTGAAGTTATTGACCTAACCGATCCGGGGGAGATCCTGGGAGAAATTGAGAGCCGTTATAAGTCAAAATCTTTGACAACCAGATTGCACGTGAAGAAGCAATTTTATGGCTTGCGGTTATCAGAAGGAGGGAGCTTTGAGAAGCACTTGGATGAATTCAATCGGATATTGATGCAGATGTCTGCTCTTGATGAGAAAATCAAGGAGGAGGACAAGGCACTGGTTCTACTGGCTTCTCTACCGGCCACCTATGATCACATCGTCACGACTTTGATGTTCGCAATGATACCTTAAAGTTAGATGAAGTTATTGCCTCTTTGCTTATGAACGACGGTGGCCACAAGGGACATTATCGTCTTCTCATTTCTGCGGTGCTAATTGATCAATCCGGGAAGAAGTAAAAGTCGCCATCGAAATCGAGAAAAGGACGCAGCAAGTCACGGCCCGGATATCAAAATTTGGAGTGCCATCATTTGTGGCAAAAGGGCCACATCAAGAAGCACTGCTACAAATGGAAGCGTGAGAATGTCAAGGTAGTGAGAAAAAGACCGACAAGACTCGGGAGGAAGAAAGAGCTGTTATTCGGGGGCCGATCTTTGGCTAGTGTGCCAAGAGGATGAGGTGGTGAAAGATCTTGAGACTAGCTGGGTGGTGGACAGTGGTGCTTCACTTCACGTCACGTCAAGGAAAGATTTTTTCACATCATACACTCCCGCGATTTTGGAGTGTCAAAATGGGCAATGAAGCTATGTCCCGTATTGTTTGGCTATGGTGATGTGTGTCTCACCACAAGTAATGGAACCAAGTTCTTTGTTGAGGACGTTAGACATGTTCCTGGATGTTGATCGAATCTAATCTCTACTGTAAGCTTCGATGATGAGGGTTTTCGTAGCACCTTATGCGCGGGAGCATGGAAGTTGACTAGAGGGTCTCTAGTCTGTGGCTCTGGCGAAAAGTTTCTAATTTGTATATGTTGCAAATGGGAGATGTGCATAGAGATGAGGAATTTGTGGCACCGCTTGGTTGAGTCACATGGGTGAGAAGGGCTCGAATGTTTGGGCGAAGAAAAATCGCCGGGGTGTCTCGATTGAAGACTGTTCTCATTGCATGGCCGAAAGCAACAACGGATTTCATTCAACGGCAACTCATCTACAAGGAAGGCGGATCTCCTTGAATGGTCCACTCCGACATATGTGGTCCATTCAAGGTGAAGACTTCGAGGTGCACTCTATTTCATCACATTTATTGATGAGTTTCGGAAATTATGGGTGTATCCACCGAAATCGAAGGATCAAGCTCTTATGTTCTTCAAGCACTTTCATGCCTTGGTTGAGAGGCAAACGGGGAAGAGCGGGAAATGCATCCGAAGTGATAATGGTGGGAGTACATCGGAGCTTTTGATGAATACTGTCGATCTCATGGAATTCGCCATCAAAAGACTCCACCGAAGACACATAACCGAATGGGGTAGCCAAAGGATGAATGGGACTTTGATGGAGAGGGTCCGATGTGTGCTTTGAGAGGCGAAGCTCCCGGTTCGTTTGGGGGGAAGCCTTGAGGGCCGTGGCTCATGTCGTCAACTTGTGTACCTTGAATGGTGAAGTTCCCGAGAAGATATGGGGGAAAAGATGTATCCTACGATCACTTGCGCGTATTCGGGATGCAAGGCGTTTGTTCACGTTCCCAAAGATGAAAGGACTGAGTCAAAAGTGCATATTTCTCGGTTATGGGGAAGATAAATTTGGGTATCGTTTGTATGATCCAATTGAGAAGAAAGCGGTTCGATCCGGGGATGTTGTATTTTTGAGAACGAGACTATAGAGGATATCGGAAAGGTTCGAGTTTGTCTCAAGGATGATTGCACGTGAATCGGATCTTCCGCCAACACTGTTAGTCAATGAGAATGAGAGTCAAGGCAATGTGAAGATGAAGAAGATCACGAGACTGCAGTGCCCGATAGTGATAAGGATAAGGCTATTCCTTCTGACACTGCAGAGTCTATTGAGCCTGTTCCATGCCGACGATCCACGAGAGATCGAAGACCCCCTACTCGTCTGTCAGCCGAGGAGTATGTGTTACTCACAGACGGAGGAGAGCCCGAATGCTTCGAGGAAGCTATGGAGGATGAACACAAGGCGGAGTGGATGGAAGCAATGCAAGAAGAAATGGCATCGCTGCATGAAAATCACACTTTTGAGTTGACAAGGCTTCCGAAGGGAAGAAGAGCATTGAAGAACAAGTGGATCTTGATCAAGACAGATGAAAACGACTCACAACCAAGGTACAAAGCAAGATTGGTTGTGAAGGGCTTCAATCAACTAAGGGTATTGATCGACGAGATCTTTGCACCCTCGGTAAAGATGTCTTCCATTCGAGTGGTCTTTGGATCTTTGTTCTTGACACGAAGTAGAACAGATGGATGTGCGCAAGCGTTTCTTCATGGTGACCTTGAAGAAGAAATCTACATGGAGCAAAGGAGGGATTCCTTGTCGGGGAAGGAGAATTTGGTGTGTCATCTCAAGAAGTCGTATGGAGCTTTGAAACAAGCACCAAGGCAATGGTACGGGAGGTTTGAGTGCACATGATCGGTCGGGGCTATAAAACGACCTCGGATCATTGTGTCTTTGTTCGAACCTTCTCAGAGGATGATTTTGTTGTTCTTCTACTTTATGTGGATGATATGTTTGATTGTTGGGCGTAATACCTCTCGGATTACGGAGTTACGGGCACAACTTGGGAAATCCTTTGCTATGAAGGATTTTAACAAATTCTCGGGAATTAGAATTTTTCGCAACCGCAAATCAAGGAATTGGATGTCACAAGAGAGCTACGTGGAGAAAGTGCTTCAACGTTTCAACATGGAAAAGGCAAAATCGGTGAGCACACGGGCCGCCAATCACTTGCCGAGTACTGTCAATGTCCATCTACGAAGATGAAGAGGCACGCATGAAAGGTATACCTTATTCTTCATGAGGTAGCCTAATGTATGCCTAGGATATAGTCTATCTTTGTGGGAGTTGTTAGTCGGTTCTTATCAAATCCCCGAGCATTGGTACGCCTGTAAAATGGATTGAAATATCTTCGAGGAACTTCGTGTTTGTGCTTTGAAGCAATGAGCCTGGTTGGATATATGATGATGGCGGGTGATGTCGACTCACTAAGTCTACTTGAGGTACTTGGTTATGTTTCAGAGGAGTGTTTCCGGCAATCGAGATTACGAAATGTGTTGCTCTCTCATCAAGCGGAATTCATTGCTATTCGAGGCAAGCAAGGAGATGCTATGGATGAAGAAGTTCATTCGGGAACTTGGTCTCTCGCCGGTATGTGTTTTTTTGATGATCAAAGTGCAATCCATCTTAGCAAGAACTCATCTTTTCACGCTAAATCAAAGCACATTGATGAGGTATCATGGGTGCGGAATGTTATTGACATGGGTTCGTTGGTGTTGGAAAAGATCGAGACCGAGGAGAATGGATCGAGATATGATGACCAAGACCTTACAAAAGGGGAAGCTTTGCAACTTCACATTGCTATCAGGGATGACGGGCGTATGGCCCCTTGTGATCGTAAGGGGAAGTTTGTTGGGTTATGGGTCACTCCCGTGTGGGCCCATACCCACCCGATTGATGAGGCGGGTGGAGGTCCATATCCTCACCGCATGGAGAAAGCTTTCCGGTGTGTCGGATGCTCGCCAGGCTCGAAAGGAGCTCGGCGTTTTCGAGAATGACAGCGCCCACTTGTGCTCGAGAGGCGCTCGAGCACATTTTCCGAGAATCGCTAGATGCTCGATAGGCGCTCGAGCGGACTCGAGAAAAGGGCCGCTAGATGCTCGCTTGGCCGCTCGAGCGGCCGCTTGCGATATAAAACGCGCGATTTGCGTTTTTAGGGAAATTCACTCAGATTGAGCGCTCGTTTCGAGAGAGAAAAAAGAGAGAAACGACAGAGAAGAAGGAGAAGAGGAAGGATTGAGCCTCGTTCGGGTTTTCAATCAATTTCCGGTCTTCGGTGATCCCACGTACGTGACTCTTGCTTGAAGATTGTCTTCCGGGTTCCATCTCTTCTCTTTATTCTTTATTCTTCTTCACGGGCTGTCCACATTAGTTGATATCTGTTTTTGGGTGATTTGGGGTTTGTGTAACCGATCAACAACTGATAGTGGAAACTTTGGACTCCGTGTCCCATGATTTTTCTCCCTCGTTTCTTAGGGAGTTTTCTACATAAAAATCTTGTCTTTCTTGTTTGTGTGTGCTGTTCGCGTGCTTAACTTAGCCTATTACGTATTTTATCGCGGTTCAAACAAGCTCTTAAAACTAACAGATTGATCCTCGTCACTTTCAGACAATTCCCTTCCCTTGCGCTCCATTGATCCCGATTCTCCCTCCGATTGTGATTCTACAACATATTAGTTTTCCAAAATTATTGAGTTTATTCTCATAAGAAGATAGTATTAGGCTAAAAACATGGATAATACATACAATTCAATCTAGTAAAAAATTCACACAACAGAATGGATGGTAAAAATGACAAAATAAAAAGAAAACCAACCTTGATTTAACTGTCCGACTTTGTGGAGTCCTCTCCAGCAGAGAAATCAGAAATGGAGGACGATTCGGAAGAGATGTCAGTATAGGCAATTCCAACCGACTCTTTTTGGGCTGCTGCAGTTTCCTGTAAGTCATCAAATAAAGCCTTTAGAAATAAATTCACTTGGAAAACTGTGATTATGAAAAGCGTTAAAATCATTTAGAGATCCCATGAAACAATACCTGCGGAAGCAGATTTAGTTCCTGCTATCACTGTCGAATGTCTGAGACCAGCAAAACAAAAATAAACAATCGAATTAAGATCTATTTCTTGAAATTTCTCTTGGGAAAACCCAGAATAAGCAAAAAAAAAAAAAAATGTGTCGGAATCAAAAACTGTGTTGATAAATTTAACTCACAAATATCGGAAAACTTCTAGTGAATTCATCTCGACCTGCAATTGAAAAGGGGGGAGGGAGTTCAGAAATGTACCGTCAAGAACAAAGAAAAAAAAAAAAAGAAATGAGGAAATAGATTGCCGGGAATGAGAGAGAGACTTACTAAAAGAAGAGTAGTTTATAAGTCTGTCGGTGTAAAGAACAATTGGGGAAACAACGGTCACGAAAAGCAAGCACAAAACAGGTTTCCTGAGCTTCGTATTACTTCCTCTTCAAGAATCAAAAAAATTACTTCTGCTTTAAGCAAAAACTATGCACAGTTATTGACAATAATGCTGCCACTTTCACTCACCAATCACGGTTGCAGTTGAAAAGCATAACGGCATTGGACTTTAACGTCACAGACTATTTTGCAAATCGTAGCCAAATCGCTTTCGGATTTTGAAGATTGAATATGGAAGAGAAGAGAGGAGAAGAGGCAAGAAGACGACAGCTACAATGCGGAGAACAGAAGCCAGAGCCGCAAATGTATTCAATTTGACTTAATTTTTTATGAATAAAATTAATATTAAAACAAGGGTATAAATCTTTTAAATAAATAAGAGAAAAATATAACTGAAAAATAAACAATTTGAGAATATTAAATCATTTATTAGTACTTCAACTTCAAATCCTCAAATATATACTCAGCAGGAATTATACAGGCCATTATTTTATTTTTTTAATAGTTAAATAATATATGAACGAATTAGAGTAATAAATAAAATAAAAACAATTTAGAAATATTTGACTGTATCCTCTCAAAATTTTAGATGATTAAATATTTTATTTATTATATAAATAATATAATTTTTTATTTTATTTTTAAATTATGATATTATTAAATTAATTTTTTATCATTTTTAAAAATAATAATAAAATAGAATTGCATAAAAAGTTAGTTTTGAGATCAAGTTTGGCGTCTGAAAGACTCCTAATCTATATTTATGTGTATTTTAGGTAAAATATGTGCGTTCAATAAACACATATTAGACATTTATATATATTTTGGACAAATTATATAATGCTTGATGTATGTCCCTACAACAATCAATTTGGACAACTGACTAGCATCTAAGTTACATCTAATATAATGCTCATGCACGCATGGGGTTTTAAGTGGTGCTTGATAAGTATGTCACTCGTGCGTCGATTTTTTTATATAATATCTATGTGAAATATTTTTAACCATTTTTATAAAAAAATAAGAGAAAAGAGAGAAATGGAAAGAGAAAGGAAACAAATGAAATAAAATTTAAAGAATTATTTTGTCAGATTAATTAAATCAGAATGTTAAGACAAGTATTTTATAATTATTTTTTGGTTTATTTATGAATAATTATATTTTATCTACATTTCTTGTTTTGAAATGTATGCATGTGACCATTTGTCTCCCCAATTCTAATATTATTATATACACATAATTTTTATCAAAGATTTTAAAATTTTGTTATGATTTTACTAAACATTTAAAAAATTGTACAAAAGAATTAAATATAATATATATATATATTAAAGTTTGCAAAGGAAAAATAATGAATTTGTATATTTTGGTTTTGCATGTGATAATCTATTTATGTGCTTTGGAAGGAATCCTTTATTTATTTATTTATTTTGATATTTATAAATTTTTATTGGGATGAAAAAGTTTTAAATTTATACTTCATCAAAGTATGAGTTTTACTTCTTTTAAAAATAAAACAAATTTTAAATATTTTATTATAGAACCCCCAATTTGATATTTTTGAAAGCCACTATAAAAAATTTTATTAAATAATATATTAAGATATCTTAATATATATTAAACAGATTTGATAATTTCACATTATCTACGAGTGACAACAAATAGTATTTAATACTGTCTATAGGAAAAAAATTTGCAGGTACCTGCATAGGGTCTAAATAATATGATATTGTTTAAAATTAACCGAAATATATGTACTATTTCATTAAAATTAGTTTTTAAATTTTTGGTTGTCATATTTTAGTATGTTTTGGATTTTTAAAATTTTATCTACGTATAATTTAATATTTAAAATGTTTAACTTTTGATATTTGTAGCTTTTGATTAATACTCAAATTTATTGGATTTTAGATTTTGAATTTGGAGACTTACATATTTATGATATTTGGACATTTTAGCCTTTAGATGATTTCATTTCTTTGAACTATTTTATATTTATATATAAATTATAAATTTTATATACAAAATTATATTCAAGCATTTATTATTTAGTTATTGGACATGTTTGGATATTAAATATGTTTGAACTTTTAATATGTTAGATTTATAACATTTGTTATCGTTTTTGTCCATTCATTCTATTTTTATTAGACATGTATTTAATATTATACATATCAATACTTATTAAGTTTTAAATTTATGATTTACATTATTTTTAACTCATTTAAATTAGAGTATTATGATTACTGATAGAAAATTTAAACAAAAATGATTAAAAAATTATGTCTGTATTTGGCTCTAGTTTATATGTTTAGGGAGTAATATATATATATATATATATATTATTGATAATAATTTATATTATTTGAAAATTCTGTTTTGGACTGCTTTTCATTGGATTATGGCATTATTTAGACTCATGCTGATTTAATTTAACCTTATGATTATATGATATTTTACTATTATTTTTTTATTGGTTAAGTTAAGTAATGTTATTATTATGTATTTTGGGAGACTAGATAGTGTTGCTCCAATTGATATTGTGTTTGTTGTCAAGTGTCATAGTTATTATCTTGATGGTTTTTAATTTTTAATAGATTTAATTCATCAATTTGGATAATTATATTTGAATCTTATTCTTTTTAAAAATAAAAAAAATATTTTATCTAATTTAATTATTATAATATTTTACTTACTTTTAAATCGAGGTCATAATAGATAAAATCAAATTTATTGTTCGCATCACTAAAAAGGAGTTCTAGTAATTCTATCAATACAAATTATATTTTATTCATATATATTTTTATTTATATAAATTTATATCGGGTTTATCTAATTAAATAAATTTTATAATATTTTTTAAAAAATGAATTTAATATGAAAATTTATTTTAAGGTTAATGTAGAAAAAAGGTTAAATTAGATGAATATTTGTTTAATTGAAAAAAATTGTATATAATTTATTCATTATTGGAATATAAAAAAAAAAAAAATTCCTAATGTTAAAACGGGCATGAAACGCGGAGATTTTGGAGGCCACCTGTCTCGTTGCTGAGGCGGCGGCTTATCGAATCCTCAGGTCCAATCATCTTCGCAGCGGAGCGGGAGGCTAATCGAAACCCCAGGTCTAGGAGATCTATTTAATGTCGATTAACAAAGCGCAATAAAGAAGTAATGCAGTGATATCTTCCCCCAATGCAACTTTCTACCGGAAGTCAACTAAATTGTTGTTCAATCAAGATGTGATCAACTATATTGAGGTCCTTCGAGTACAGGTAGGAGTAATTTCAGCATGTGTTATTTACTGTTTGATGCGGATTCTGATGTTAACCTAATGCAGTTTGTAGATTTAGACCTTGTATCCTCAATTCGAAAGCCCATCTGAATTTGCTTCCTGATTATTAGTTTCTACAGCATTATGAACTGAACTGAAATCTGCTTGAGATTTGAGCAAAATGAATAAGTTATATTCTAAGGCAAGTTATGTGAACCCTAAATGGAAAAACAATATGCTGTTGCTAGAATTCGACAATGATTAAATGGTGTGTACTGATTTGCTCGTATATCTTATATACTTTTTTGGGGGTATTGGTGTTATAAGTGCATATAGAGGAAAAGCCAACGGCAGCTCAGCAGAGATAAAAGTGGAGACGGGGTCTGGCAAGGGAGGACTTAATAGGGGGACTAAACGTAGAAGTGAATGGCAGATTGTCGTCATAATGCAAAAGAAGACATGGCGGGGACTGGACTTCAAACTTGTGCAGTTGTAGGCATACAGTAAGTTGTGGAGGTATTTACTATCCCACCCTTTTTAATCAACTTAAGTAGCTTTGTATTCACTGACTTTGTGAATGCATGTACAATTACCCTAATGAGCATCTCCTAGAGGGATAAAAACCAAACATCGAAATACCCTTGACATTTCCTGGAAGGGCCTAAAGGAGAGGCCCAACCTACAACTGAGAAACATGATGTGATAAAGCAAAACAATCACCTAGTATCACATATTTTCAGCCAAACAGTATAGAAAATAAGCTGAGCAAGGTCTTCGGCTGTTTTGACATTTGCATGGAAGCACCTGAAATTGCTCTCTGGCCAAAGATAATAAGTTGTGGCACTATAGAAAGCCCCCAGTGGGTGAGTCTTCTTTGAATACAGCTGACAACCTTGTAATTCCAATTCAGTGCAGAGGTGAACTTCTGTTGTTTTCATCTTTGCTTAGTTTTGATGATGTTGGCAGGCACATCTCTTGAATATCCACATAGAAATTGCATATGATCTCTGGCAGTAGCTATACCGCATAAATTGCACTTATCATCAATAGTAATTCCTCATTTTATCAACTTATCCTTTGTAAGTAGTCTGCTCTGAAGTGCCAATCACTTGTTCTTGGAATATTATTACTATCCAGGCATGTTAGACCAGAAGACTTTTTCAATTTTGTACGTCTAAAACTCATAGACATTGTCAACTGAAAACTTGCTGGAATGAGAAGCTATCCACTGAACCCCAGCTGATCCCTTATCTCCATCAGCCTGTCAATCAACAAGGATCGACCACTATTCTTCCCAGAAATGGAGGCCTCTCAAATGATGCATATGAACCCACCTCACCCACAAGCTATCGGCATTGTTGGAAATGTTTTTCACTAAGTCCAGAAAGACTTGGTCATAGGAACTTAGACTACCTACGTGCTGGTAAACGAATTTGGCAGAAAGAGCTGGATTCCATGTGCAAATGTTGCTGAAACCTAATCTACCCTCCTTTGTGGGTCTGCACAAGTCAGCGTAACCGTTATTTGGCCTTGACACAATTTCTTCTATTGGCTTCTATCACAATTCCCTAGCGTGTTGGAACACCAAGTAATAATCTCTTCGTGTAGAAATAAGTATTTTTGGAGCAAATTTCAACATTATAAAAGTTACCACATTCTAGGATCCATTAGAAAGACCAAATTGGTTCCGCTTCACTCACCCAAAGTCACCAATCAACCCCAAATGCATGAATATATGCCATAACTCCTGTACAGGGCTCACCCACTATTTCCAATTTACAAAATAATAATAATAATGATAAATTGATCAGCATAAAGGATAGATGATAATGAAACTCCGATGTAGAATCACAAATTTGATCCTAAATCTGCCCACGCAAACTGATAGCAGATATAGGGATGCTGAAGTAACCTCTAAAACATAATCAAATAATTGACCTAAACCAATCCAAGCAGATCCTAGAACAAAATGCAGGAAGAGCTGAAGAAAAGACCTAGAAGGGTCCCATTATCCAAGAGTCAATAAGTCTATCAAATATCTCTCGTATGTCGAGGCCCTGTTCTCCTAAGCCAACATGTTCTATATATAGAGAAATCCCTCAAAAGCATAATGATGCTTAAAGTACTAATTATAATATTGCCCTTAATGAAGAATTACATTTCTGCCCACTACGCAAGCTTTTGTGCAGATTTGAGTGTCATCGTAGCTTGGCACTGGAGTATGAGTGTAGCCTATCACTAGCCCTAATAACCAATAATGACCTAATCAATTAAAGAAAAATTACGGACTGCCATTATTGACTGAATAAAGGAAGTAGCTAATAATGGCTAAATAGTGTCTGGGCTTGCCGAATTGCAGCCTCTGTCTTCCCCATGGCCCCTTGAGGACCTCATGGCCTCTTCCGGCAACTTGCCGCAACCTTGCTACTCCGCAGAGTTGGATTCTCATCACATTATCAATACAATGGATTCTTACTGTTACGAAAGACAAAAACATAAAAGGAATTCTAGTTACAGTCCCTGTCTCTTGGCTGGTTGATGAAATGAACGTATTCTATTTTGCTTGGTGCTCAAAAGATTCACTTCTTTGTGGGTCTGCATCTCTTGTATTTGCCTCATATGCCTATTTGTTGGGTACAAGCTGATGAATACATGCTGAAGTTTCATGAAATATAACCTGTAATGTGTTGTATGCATGTTTGATCTGCCCTTTTTTGGTCAATAGGTGTCATGTTTTTTGAAATAATTATTTTCTTAGTTTTTATGCATGGTTGGTTGCCCAAGGCATGTTATGTCTGGAATTTTTTTCGGGATTGACCACCATTCTAAGATGTCCACGCACCATAGTTATGAATGGTCAGATATTTGTGCTACTAAGAATGGCAGTGATTGTCTTTGTTGGGTGCCGTTCTAAGGCATGCACGAGCTTCATAATCAGTGAGGAGTTGTCGGATATTTGACTACTAAGATAGCAATGATATATATGAATGGTTGGAATTTGAGATATAAGATTCCTTAAAAGTGGATTCAAGGATCTGGGGTTCGATGATATAGTTTGTAAGATATAGAGTAGATTTGTGCATATGTTATATATAATCTGAGCCAATTCTAATGCCAGCACTCAGATTGTGGTTCCAGTATGATGGATTCAATTAGTGGGAGGAATTGTCTCAACAGCAATCCCAGTCTTTCCTCAAAGCAACGACTGCGTTGGACCGATGAACTTCATGAATGTTTTGTTGATGCAGTGGCACAACTTGGTGGGCCTGAGTGTGAGTTCTATCAACCTGTGTTCTGAATTGATTTTACATTTCAGATTTTATCCTGACCACTGGTTGTCAAATGTGCTGTCTTAATCAATGGGGCAATGGGTTTAGAGGGGAATAGATGCAAGTAACTGTGCTCCTGCATGTAGAGATGTGGTTTTTGTGGTTTGAACCCATAAGCTCCTACTCACATTAGAAGCATGAGTTATGCATATAGATTATATATTCTAAGGAGCTATGTGATAAAAAATATTCCTAAAATATTATTTAACCAGTTCTCTTGTGGTACTCGTTAGCAAAATATGAGATAAGAATTTAAATTTAAGATTTGAGATCTATGAATCTTATATTCCAATAAAAGAAATTAAATATAAGAAATGGGAATGGACAAATGAAATCAATCTAAAATTGGGATCTGTAGATTAGGCTGTTCCTTCTCTATGAAATGGGTTTTGTACATCCAAAAGGGGTGGGGTGATGCACATCAAAACAACTTGTAACGGCAGCTATATATTTCTTTTGTCTATTTCAGTGGCTACCCCCAAATGTGTTCTTCGAATCATGGGGGTACAAGGTTTGACAATATACCATGTCAAAAGCCATTTACAGGTACGATATTTTCCTATATATTGATTAAATCCCCAATTTCTTTGAAGTAATAGTTCTTCCTTTTGAATGTGTGAATGTTTTCAAGCTCATTCTTCCATTTTCACTAATTCTTCCTTATCATTTTCTTATTCTTCTTTTAATTTCAGAAATATCGGCTTGCAAAATATCTTCCTGATTCATCTTCTGATGGTGGGTATCATTTTGTAAATGTAATTTTTATATAGGTATTGTCATTTACATTGTCTGCAGGGTAGGTTGCTTTTTCTGTCCTGATTTGATAGATTCTATTTTATGAAAACCAATTCAAGTTTTGCATTAAATTGTTTTTGCAAGGGAAAAAGGCTGACATCAAAGAATCTGGAAATCTGCATTCTAGTTTGGATACTTCGCCGTAAGTTGATCTCTTATTTTCCATATCTTTATCTTTTGGAAAAAATGTAGTTTGTACATTTTGCTGGGATCATAGGGTTTGTACATTTGCTGTCGTAGATCTAGTTTGATTAGAATTAGACCAATCCTGTTAAACTCAGTCGCATCACTGCTTGAGTTGAGCATCCTCAGGATGAAATTGCGTGCTATATCTATGTGCTGCTGCCATTTTCCTGGTTGACTAACTTCTTAATCTGATCGTAGTGGTTCTGTTTGCAGTGGAATGCAAATCACTGAGGCGCTGAAGCTGCAGATGGAGGTCCAGAAGCAGCTCCGTGAGCAATTGGAGGCATGTATTTCTTTTTAACTATTTTGATGTTCTTTTTGATAAAAAAACATTCATTGGGGGATTTTTCCTGTAGAATTGACCTTACATTTTGGCCTACTTTTTTACTAATAAGAACATATATGGAAGGAGTTGCCAAAAGGAGCATCTCAGATTTACACTGAGTGTTTTTGCAAAGGGCCCAGAAGTGCAAAGGCATAATTGATACTGCCCATCGATGAACCCCTTACAAAAGCTAACTGTGATAATAAAATTTGTAAAAGTGCTGAGAGGCCATTGCATCTTTTATTAGGATATTCCCATTAACTATCCTCCCTCTACTCCTTATATTGTGGACTCCATCTTGTTAACTTGGGTAACTAGGATTATGAAAACATATTATAATATATTAGATCCATTTTATAATTCTAGCTGTTCAAGTTTTTAGGATGAAATACTCACCATTAACAGTCATGGAGAACTCTAAGGTCACGTTTGGCTGCTAGAATGGAATAAGGTGGGAATAAAATAGTTATTCCTAGGGAAAAGAGTAGGATGGAAATAGAATTGAGAATTGTTATTCCCATATTTGGTTATTGGAATAGAATTAGTTGGGAATTTATATTCCAATATTTGATTTGTAGAATATATGAGGAATAAGGTAAAAATTTATCAGAATGACGCTTTTGTTTTTATTAAATTTGGAAATATATTATATAATATAACACACGTGTATATGTACATATTTTTATATATATTATATGACATACATATACATAATATATATATATATAATATACATTATTCTGAATTATTATTTAATATACCATATTATTTAATCATGTAAAATACATATTTAACAAATATATAATATAATACATATAATTGAATATATAATTATATATATATAATTAGTCTGTATACATAATTTGATATAATAATGTATTTTATTATAAATATAATTATGTATTTTTTATTTATAACAAAAAAATAAAATACTGGCAAGACACGGCTTGCAAAATAAAACTAATTATCATGCAAAAAATATGTATTACGTATTTTTTATTTTATTATAAAAATAAAGTTTCTGTACAATGCAGTAAATTAGAAAAATATCCTCATGCTCCAATTAAAATGCATGCAATTGAAATTAACAAAACTGCATTCCATTACAATTAAAATTCTTGTATAACTAAAATTATCATCATGCAAAAACTGCATACAATTAAAATTTTAAAAAAATTCAATGAAAATGCATACAAGTCAAATAGTATTATTCCTGTACAATTATCATCATGCTCCAAACTGCAAATTTCAATCAACATGCTGGCCACAGCAGAGCAAGATATGTAAATAATTTAAAATTTAAAATTATCATCAACTTTAAACCTGCATATTAAACTTGCATCAGCATGATATGTAAATACTTTCAATCAAAAGTATGTCATGCTAACCACAGCAGAGGAAGGTCTAAACTTGCATTAGCTTTGTATCTCATGCAGCTTATTAAACAAAATCTAATCTTTAAAATATCACAACCATTCATTACAACCCAGGAGTTGCAGAAAAAGAAAAGGTACAAATTGTTTGATAACCACATGCTTTACAGTATACATTGTTTGATAAATTCCAATTTTTGTTCCGGTAGAACACTAAGTAGGCCCACCATAAGTGTCGGATCACATAGGCATTTCATACATGCTGCATTCCTTTCACTCGTCGGTAATGAATGAATTTCATCCAACATAGTATATAATTGCGTCGTCTTTTGCTCTTACGTGTTGGGTTCTAAGCTTTTGCTCAACATTTCACTGAGCTTGTTAATATTTGTGCTCAATGTATCGGATGCGTGGATGAGACAATCAGCTAGTTTTTCCATATCTGTACTAGCCTTCTGTTTCTTTCCCTTGGATGTTCCCGGTTCAGCTGGAGTTGACACATGCGGTACACTTTGACTCGGGGAATCATTAGTGTTAAGTAAGTTTTCAATTCCCAATTCTTGAACATCATTCATGTTCCACTGCTCGTTCTCTGGTTCATTAAGCTACATCACCTCAATGATGTCCTCACTGGTTTGTGCATTTGCCCCTATTGCACGGTCTTTGCCATATATCATTAACAAATCTTTAAAATATGGAAACGACTTCTTTCTCCAAATAGCAGCTTCCTTGTGGCTCTATCTCCAAACACAAAGGAAATATCACATTCACCGGTAATATATAATAGATGCTAAATTAACAAGTAATCCTAAGAAGCAATTAACAAGGAAAAACAGATACCATATCGATATGTATGCATTCCACACGTTTGGTTCCGCAACAACCATTTTCCGTGAATCATCCCACCCAAATCCAGAAGTATTCGTACCCCTTATCATATTATATACGATACTCCAATCATTTTTCAACATCTTTGTCCTAGAAACAATATGTGGGGTTGCCTTCAAAGATAAATTTGGCAATTTTTATCGTAAAATCCTCTTTATCTCAAGCAAGTAACCCGACTTGAAACCATTGTCAGCATTGTGTGTACTACTATTGTACAACTCGACCATACTGGCAACAAGAGCTCTGTCTTCATGAACCTCCCATCTTCTTTTGCTATCTTTATCAACCTCCCAAGCGGCTCTGATACCATGCAAGAATTGATATTGCTGGAAGAGGGGTGAAGTGAGGTTATCTGATAAGTGGACATAATTTTGGTTGTTGACTGCAAAATTCTTTAGAAACCATGGACTCTTTGCATTGGAATGACGGATGCCAAGCACTCTGTAGGAATGTGTGGTGCCAAGCGCTCTGTAGGAATGTGTGGGTAATGTGTTTGACCATTTCCAACTATTTACGAGGATTTGCTTTCTATTGGCTGAGGAATTATGGTTTGAACAAACGGGGACCATAGTAAGAAGATGAAAAAAAAATATAACTATGAAGACAATTGGGTTACTGGAGCTACAACAGGGAAATTGCCCATGTTGTTGGTATTTTGAAGGCAATTTGCGGGAGTTTAAATTGCATCTGTTGTGGTGTTAAAAGGGGGAGCAAGTACCCTTCACTCAGGATATGTGTGCAGTTGATCCTTTCAGGGGGTTCAGTTCCCAGGATTGTTTAAATTAGTTGAAAATGAAAATGCTAAGATTTGATGAATTGGCATAGCAAAATGTGAATTGTGATCTTGCAGGTGCACATAATAGGAAGCAATGCAAGTAAGGTGAGGAAACCAGTTAATGCTCACAAGGCTTATGAGATTGATGTTTCACTTTCAAGACTGGAGTCCTTAGGAGACAATAGTGGAAAATTACAGCAAAAAAGCCATTTCTAGATATTATATGAAGAAAAATGATAGGACCTGTTAAAAAGATTACAAGGCCAGACGGGAAGCAAAGCATGAAACTGGGCTTGAGTAAATATTCTTGCTGGGAGTGGGGATGAATATTTTGTTACTATCGCAGGTTCCCATTTTTCCTCTATACACACTTCATTGATTCGATCAAACATGTTGATAGCCACAACTGATTCAATCAAACACGTCAGACCAACAAACGATTCATTCAAACACAACTGATTTCGAATAGAACACATCTCAAAGTGAAGGGTAGGGTTTCGAAAGTATCAGTACCTCGATTTCAAATAGATTCTCCCACAGATGCTTCCGATGCTTAAACAGATGCGAGAAGAATTAGATGCTCAAACAGATTCTTTCGATTTCGAACAAAGTGCGAAAGTAGCAGAGAACGATTTCAAAGAAGGATGAAGGGTTTTGAGAGACAGAGAGAGTGGCTGCGAGAGAGAGAAGCGAAGGATTGAGAGAGAGAGAGAGAGTGGCTGCGAGAGAGAGAAGCGAAGGGTTTCGAGAGAGAATGGCTGCGAGCGACGGGAATCGCTTTTCCTTCTCATCGAAAAGGGTTTCTGTATAACAAGGGCATATTTGGAATATCGAAAAAATTGTACGGGAATAGCTTTTCCTTCTCATCCGGGGAAAAAAAAATACCTTATTCTACCAGGGAATAATTATTCCTTATAACAAGGGAATAACTATTCCTTCGATAATTGTTATTCCCAGGAAAAATGTAACCATGTAGTGAAATTTTTATTCCACTGTGAATAAAGAGGGAATAGAAATGCTATTCCCTCCAACTAAACGTGCCGTAATAGATGGATAGTCTATCCAACTCTTCAATGGAATACAAACATGAGCTCTTCCCATGAAAACAATCGAGGAAAGGAATCTTTTAAGCTCCCTCTTTTCACTAATGTTTTAACCTCCTTTTTTGGATACATAACAAAGGTTTCATTAACATGGATGCCAAGGGGCCTCATCCACTAAGGGAAAAAAAAAGAACAAACTATGTACAAAGAGAAAGTCCAAAAATATCCACCAACTGATGCTGGTTAGGAGATAGACCACTCCCCAAAAAAAAAAAAAAAAAAGAAGAAAAGGTGAAAATCAAGCCAGTCTCTCAGAAGAAAGGGTTGCCTACCATTTAAGATTTTCAAAGGCATATTGGTTCCTCTCAGACCAGATAAACCACAAGGTATCAGCTAGAATTTTCACCCACGTGTTGTCTTCTTGCTGGAACCACAAAATATTTTAACCTCCATTTCTCTTTCCCATGTGCATGCTATTGCGTTTTTCTTTTCTTTATTGCGGGTGCTGTGTGATGAAGCTTATGGCCTGCCTACTTGATGCGTTCCTAAATTGAGGTTTTATTCAGAATGGATATGACTCGAGATAGGCTTGATACGGACAAATAGTTCTTGAGTCCTGCGCACCACAAACAAACAAGTGAAGAGGTTTAGGTTGTGTTTTGGAAAATTTCTTCTAATGCCTAAGCTAGTACAAGATCAAGTCGGAAACAAGAGAAAAATAAAGTTTATCAATTTTTTAGGCCTGAGCTGTAAGAATGCTAATGAAAGCGTGAGGGACCAAGCTCTACAGGGAGCTCGGTTGGGAAATAAAGCCATTAGGATGCTAGATCCTTTGGGCTCGTTTTTAGTGGAGATTCAATGCAAGGTGTGGGGATTAAACGAAAGAGTTTCAATTGTAATGAAGATGACTCGGGTTAAGTGCTCCAATCAAGAAGAGTGTAATGCACATTTCAAGATAAACCACTTGTTTATGAGGATACTAAGTATTGACTAACTATTACACTAAAGTAATTGCCCTTCTTTCTCCCTGTTTTTGGATCCTCCGAATATAGGAGGAAGGCTTTGGAGAGCTGTTGAGCCATGCTGGCACAAGTTGATTGGTTCTTTTACCCCACAGAGGCGGTACTGTTGTTATGTGGTCTTGCCAGGCAGCGTGAGGATGTCCAATTTGCTGCTGCCTTTTGGTTTGCTTTTCGGGGGCTTCAGGAATGGCTTTGGCTCCACTTGCAGGAGATTGGTAGGCCAGGTGGGCAGCACATCTCATAGGTTGAAGCTGGATGCCCTGCTGGCTGGCATGGGTCCCACAAGCCTAGGTGATGCGGACATCCAAACTATACCAAATTAGAAGATATTTATTTTAATTCCCTTTGATTTTATTTGAAAGATTACGATTTTATTTGTTTTAATTATGTTGCGATTTTATTTGATTTGCTTTTATTTGATTGAGATTTTCTTTTATTTTAGGAATTTAAGTTATATTTAGTTAGTAAGTTATATTTCTTTCCAATTTAGTTTATGATTCGAGTTTTTTATATAGGGACCCTACTTCTATTGTTTAAGAGATGGATGAGTGCTTGAGAAATTAAATACAATTTGCGTATTGTGATTTTCTTCTTCCACTTTCCCTTGGTTTCCTTTCTTTTTTATCTCTACCCCTTTGATTTTTGTTCTTATCTCTACCCCTCTGTCTCAGTTCCCTTTTGTCCTTACCTTCACCTTCCTACATCACATTGGTATTAGAGACTAAATTCCTTCTTGCAACCCGCAACCAGCAGCGCCGCCACCTTCACCATAAATCCCTTCCTGCAACCATCAATGCCACAACCTCCAGCTCCACCATCCTACCAACCCGCACCATAGTCTATTGTTTGCATTTTCTTCTGGCAGGCGGCATATCGTTTATTTCTGCTTTCTAATTATTTTGAAAAAAAAAATTTTTTTTGTCTCAATAGAAAAAAAAAACAAATTTGTTGAGAAAAAAATATATATTGTCTTTGTAAAAAAAAAAAAAGAGAGAGAGAGAGAGAGAAACAGAGAAATCAAAGAGATAGAGGCACACGAAGCAGCAGTCCCACCGCCGAAGCAGTTACAGTTAGTGCCACCACTACAGCAAGAAGCAAAACCCATCATTGTCGAAAGCCATCCTCCGCGGCGTTGCTGGCCACCACAATCACTACCACTCCGGTTGCCGTTAAGTCAAACCACGTCCAAACCTAGCCGACCCACCATACTACGAACCCACCCGAAACCCTAAACGACCACCTTTTTCAAATGACCCGAAACCTAGAACCTTAACCCAGACGACTGCGCCAAAGCCCAACCCAAAACCCTAGCCTCCACCTTCCTTCAAAGAAAAAAAAAAGAGCGAAAGGAGTAGAGAGAGAAGTCACGAATTAGGTTGAGCTGATTTTTCGTTTGCATTTTCGTTGTTTTCGCCTCGTCATCATCCCTTCGTCTTCATCTTCATCTTCAACGTCGCTTTCAACGCCGTTGAACTCGCTCGTGTCGCCGCCGCTTGAGTGAGAATGTGCAAGCAGAGCATCTGCACCCTTGCCCTTTGAGCGAGGTGTGAAGTGGGTTGTGAAGCCTGAGTGAGGTAAAAGGCAACGAGCGAAAATAGGGGTGAAAAAAAAATAAGGAAAAAAACAAAAAAAGGGGAAAAAACAGAGCGAAAAAAAAAGAAAAGAAAAAAAGAGAGAGAAAAAAGAAAACGAAAGGAAAAAAAAACAGAGAAAAAAAGGGGAATAAAAGAGAGAAAAAAAAGAAAAAAAAAAGAACTTAGCAGACAAAATTCAGCCAGTAGAATATTCTCATCACAAGGCAGTCTCATATAAGTGGGTTAGATTACCTCCAGATTATGTTTACCATGGATGGGGCAATTTAACGCTTTATTGTCCGTTGGATTGGCCAACCAGAATCCAATAATGCCTGGATCTCTCGAGAGGTACTACAACAGTTTGGCCCAGATTTTTTGAAATTCTATTAAAGTCAGCAGGATTGCATTTTTTCAGGCCCAAGTCCAGTCCCTTCCAAAAAAATTGGTCGCTCCATCCGCTTTTGGCTCTCACTTACACGAGTCTATTACCGTCAATGGAGGGTTGCACAGCCGCTCAACTTGTTGTTGGGAGATTGATTACAGAGGTTTTACTCAACGGGGTCGGGTCCCAACCACCTAGGGAGAATTGATGCGGACATCCAAACTATATCAAATTAAAAGAGATTTATTTTGATTCTCTTTAATTTTATTTGAAAGATTACGATTTTATTTGCTTTGATTATGTAACGATTTTATTTGACTTACTTTTATTTTAGAAACTTAAGTAATGTTTAGTTAGTAAGTTATATTTCTTTCCAATTTAGTCTATGATTCGAGTTCTTTATATAGGGACTCTACTTCTTTTGTTTAAGAGATGGATGAGTGCTTGAGAAATGAAATGCAATTGAGTATTGTTCATTTCCTTCCCCCCTCTCTCCCTTGGTCTCCTATCTTTCTTATCTCTATTCCTTTGACATCTATTCTTGTCTCTACTTCTCTATCTCTCTTCCCTACCTCCTTCCCCTCCCCTACTCTTCCTCTTTCCTGCATCACTAGGCCACAACCCTATTGTTGGCCCACGGTGAGATTTTCAGAGTGTTTTGATCAACTGAAAACACCTCAAGTTGGGGTGCTTGGAGATTCTGTTCAATGTGGGTGGAAATTCCGACTCAATTAACCGTATACTTTGATCTAAGGCACTATGGGACCAACACTAGTAATTTATTGTTGTTCTCTTTGAAGTGGATCAATTTAAGTGCGCCAACATATGAACTATTTCATGCAAACAGAATCAGGTTGAAGCTTTTAGCAGTATGTGATTACAATCTCAAACTTACTAGGAAAATTCACATATTCCCAGGAAGCTTGAACTATAATTTACTGACGTGAGAAGTGGTCATATTTTGAAGAAGCCCTTGAACTCTAAAGCAGATATACTTCCAAATTTCATTTAATGCTTTGGGCAGAAGGGTATTGGTAGGTTGAAGAATATTGTAATGAAATTTCGACGGATATATATTGGTATTTGCTCCTGATATCGCCATGAAATTATGATATTTTGTTATATTGGCGATATGTTATGATATATTAGCCTATATTTGCCCTTCAAGTTTTAATTCGCAAAATGTTTTTTTGTGTCCGGTACTGATATTTTTATTGATGGTAATACTTGAATTATTATGTTTGTCTATTTGGTGCACAGGTGCAGAAACAGCTGCAGTTACGGATAGAAGCCCAGGGACGATATTTGAAGGAAATAATTGAGGAGCAGCAGCGACTTGGCCGAGTCCTCACAGAAGTTCCCGGCTCCAGTGTCTCAGACCCAGCAACCCCTGCTCCAACATCTGGGACGCCCCTCTCAGACAAGGCCCTGGAACCAAAGTATGAATCTTTCTCATCACACCACGAGCCATTGACGCCGGATTCTGCTTGTCGGGTCAGTTCCCCAAGTCGAAGCACAAAAGCCAAAACTGACTCATCGACAAAAAAACAGCGGATGAGCATTGACATTGAGGCAGGTTTTCCAGGACCGGAGATGGTGCTCACACACGAAATGCTGGTGTCGAATATGCCTCCATCTTGTCCACTAGTGCACTCGGGTTTCCATGTTAGGGAGCAATTTGCTCCCGTGTCATTGGCATCGATAAGCAATGAAGATCCAGGTGAGAAATTTTCGGGAAGCCTGTGATATTGTTCTCGGCTGATGGACTAAAGTCTCCGGAGAAGCTTCTTTTACTGGGTTCTGAAACCTTAATGTTATGATACATGACCACTTGACACTAAATTCATCGCCATGATGGGGCGGTTTGTAGGTGCTCCGATTCAGTCTTAGCAGCAGCCGATTCAAGCTAAGTTGGTTTTAGATAGAGATGATTAACAAATCGTGCTTGGCACGAAACAATTATTGTTTATATTGTGGTGTATTTGTGCCGGCTTTTAGGATGGCCGTGTCACCCGAGCCATAACTTACTTATCAGCTTTAGTTTTAGATAGTCTGATGCAAATTGATTAGTCTCATTGTGATGTGCTGACACCTAAATTGTATCAAATAACATTCATGTTTCACTAGCTAAGTAGCTTGCATGAATTATGAGAAATGACTTTGTGGTATGTTAGGCTAGTAGATGGTAATAAAGTTAAAATGGAATATTAATAATAAAGTAACAATAAATATTATGATTATTTAGTTTATACAACAATGTACAATATTAGTAGGCAAAATCAAAGTGAAGATGAAAATAATGAATTATGATATTTGAATAAATTTTAAGAGTATATCTACAGAACATAAAAAAAGATATTAATGTTTATGGTAATTTAAATAATTAAAATATATGATAAATGAATTATATATAAAAAAAATATGAGTTGTTATGGTAGAGAGAAAGATGATACCTCATAAGTCTATAAAATTTGAAATAAATGATAAAAAATAATTTTAAATTATTTTTATTTTAGAAATATGCTGAACTAAAATTGAGTAAAATAATAAAAAATAATTCATATGTCATGGTGTTAATAAAATCAAGGCTATTTTATTGTTTGATAATAATGAAAAATTTATGTGAAGTTATCAAAAAATTTACCCATTTGCCCTATCATATCAATTTGATTTCTATATATTTAAGAACATTGTTGTTGGGCCCCAGTATGAGGGCCCATAAAAGCACGGCCCAAGTAAACAGGCCCAGAGACGTTCTCATGAGCAGATCGGACGGCCTAAGTGAGGAGCCCAAGGGCCGAGAGTCCAAGAGGTTTCGCAACTACCCGAGCGGCCAGGAAGAATCTCTCAGACTTTCCAAAGGACCCCACGAGAGCTGTTCTCTCCTCACAAGTCCGCGAGCCTCCAAGAAGACTTAGAGTCGTTCGAGAACCGCCCGTTCATAGCCGAAAAAGCCTGCAGTTACTGCCAGTCGCCGTATCAACAGAGCACGCCTAGTCAAATCAGGGCAGATATCCGGTCCCTGTACGCCTGACACACTAAAAGGCTGTAGCGGCGCCGTACGCATGTCCCTTTCCACATCTCAGCTGCATTAAAGGAGACTAGTGGACCAATCCCTCAACCGCCGGATGGACAACACGTGTCCACTCCGCAGCGGCCCAACTTCCACTATAAATACACAGCAAGACCTCCTTTCCAAGGAGAGGTCCAAAAAAAGAGACACGAAGGGAGAGCCTTCCAAACTCACAAAGCTTTCATCAAGCACTCTCCTTCTCCACGCCCAACTCCTCAAAGACGTGTAAAAAGGCCCCCAGTGAGCATAGCTTCCTTAGGAGATAAACACAAAACGAGAGATAGGGAAGGGACTAACCCTCACAACTGTACTCTGTAAAATCTCCAACCGATATAGTGAAGCTCTTTACAGGCCCCGAGCCTAGTGGTTTTTCCTCCCCATTCAAGAGGAGGTTTTCCACTTAAAACATCCAGTCTCAATCCTCATCTCGTGTCCAACACGCCACCCACTTGTGTTGCCGGTTAACCACGGATCGGACTGGACGTCCCCCCTCAGAGTCCCCGAGAGATCCGGCTGGGTGGTCACAGCCTGCGGTTAACTGCAGGCTTTCTTGGAAACTGACGAAATAAGCCAGCTGGCATTCCTGGCTATGAACGGGCGGTTCTCGGACGACTATGAGTCTTCTTGGAGGCTCGCGGACTTGTGAGGAGAGAACAACTCTCGTGGGGTCCTTTGGAAAGTCTGAGAGATTCTTCCTGGCCGCTCGGGTAGTTGCGAAACCTCTTGGGCTCTCGGCCCTTGGGCTCCTCACTTGGGCCCTCCGATCTGCTCGTGAGAACGTATCTGGGCCTCTTTACTTGGGCCGTGCTTTTATGGGCCCTCATACTGGGGCCTAACATAGCCCCCCATGCCAAACGGTCCGAGGTTCTCGGGCGTTTGGTATGAAGTCGTCGGTCTGCTGGAGATGTCGGCCGTCTGAGAGCGCACGTTCTGGCGGCGAGTTCTGCGTGTTGACTCTGACAGGTGGTTGTCCTCGGACCACTTTTGGGCCGCCGTTTCACTTTTCTGCTGAAGCATTAAATGCCGTATCCTGCTGATGTGACGTGCGATTAGGTGCATTGGGAAGGAACGATTGCCGGACTTCTGAGTCGAATGGCCTGTCGACGCGTGGCAAGGGTAATGAGTACATTTTTCCGTACTCTAGGGTTTATTTAAACCCTTCGTTGCCTTTGGTCCTTTCATCTTTGCGCCTGTTTTTTCGTTTCCTTCTTCATTCGAGCTTCGTTTTCTCTTTCCTTTGGTTTTCATGGCGCCTGGAGTTAGGAACACTGCTTCCATGGTGACTCTTGATAAGCTCACGGAGATCCGGGCTCGATACCAGATTCCTGAGTCTATGGCTATGATGATTCCGGAGCCGCATGATAGAGCACTGTACCCTCCGGATGGCTTTATCACTGTTTATGAGGCCCACCTTAAAGGCGGGCTACGGTTCTCCATTCCGATGGACCTCTATGACATTATGAGGGCGCTTGGTGTGCCTCTCGCCAGGCTTCAGCCGAATGCGATGAGGTATCTGGTGTCCTTGTGCGTCTTCTTTCGATGCCATGAGAGGCTCTTGACTCCTCTTATCGTCCAAGTCTTGTTCCGCTTTAAACGCGAGAACCACGATCGGGATCGTGATGACTCCCCGCCCGAAATTTTCTTCGCTATGTGGTGGCAACCCGGACTCCACGAGGGGGTGGAAGGACAAGTTCTTCTTCCTTGGCGTTTACGAGCACTGGGCCATTCCCAATACGTGGGGGAATGTGGCTAGCTTGATCTTGTTCGACCCCTCAGGGGGAGGAACGGAGGGAAGTGAAGGCGCGCACGGACTTGGTGCTGGCCAATCTGTGGTCCTTCCATTTGAACAAGCGCAACATCTGGCTGGGCGCTGACAAGCACAGGGAAGCCAAGTGGGAACGGCGAGACGAGGCTCCCCTCCCAGTCCCTTCGAGGACTGGGCGGCCCACTGCTGAGCGCTCCTCGAGTGATGATGATGATTTTGATATTGAGGACATGAGCGACAATGACGTGGCTGCTCCTTTGCCGGCCAGGTCGGGGGCTGGCTCTTTTCTTGAGTCCTCGAGGTCTGGGGGTCTCGCCTTCACTTCCACTGCTGATCTTCTGGTCGGGCCTCCGAGAGCTGCTGAGCGGAACAGAGAGCTTCCTGAGTCCCAGACCTCTTGTGATGATGATGGTGATGACGACGTTCCTCTGATCAAGAGGATGAGGACTAGGGCCTCTTTTCCTGGGCCCTCGGGATCTGGTGGTCTCGCCTTCACTTCCACTGCTGATCTTCCTACCACACCCGTGGAGATTCTTCCTCAGAGCGCACGGTCCTCGGACATTCAGCCCCCCAATGATGACTTTGTTCACGGCGCTCCCGTTACTTTGCCTGGTGACGTCTCGGGCAGGATTGATCATCCTCCCGAGGACATAGGAGGCGGGAGTGCCGCAAGGGATTGAGACTGGATCTCTCGGCCATAGCAGGTCATCCGGCTGGGTGACCCTCACCATCTCCAACTCGCGGCCATAACGAGTCCCGTGGAACCAGAACGCAACATTGGCGCCGTCTGTGGGAATAAAAGGAAGAACAAAAAACTAAGCGGCTTCCCATCCCCCCAACTACAAGCAAACGCCCCAAAAGATGTTCAGCAGACAAGGCAGCACGTCCACCCGAGGAGAAGACCGCCACGACGAGTGCCTCCCTACGGGCGGCAGAACGAGCGGCGGTCCCGGCACTAGCATGCTCAAACTGGCGCAGAAGGTGGACAGCCTCACAAGGGCCGTCCGCAGCCTCCAGCAGAAGGCAGGTGGATACTCTAGGAGCCCACGCTCCGAAAGCCCGCGCCCCACGGTACTCAGAAGACAGCAGTCGGCGCGGGCTCCTAACGAGTTGAGGGACTACCTCAACAAAAAGAAGTCCATGAGTCCGGCCCCATCCAGAAGGGGGCTCAAAAGGATCTGGAAGACCGTCTTTGGACACAAGGCCGGCGAAGCAACTCAGCCGGCGGCATCAGAAGGCCCCCTGCCCCCGAGGACAGGGGAAGGAAGCAGAAGGGCGAGCGCCCACCAGAAGACCCAACGACCGTCCGGGCACGATATACCTGGACGAATGGTCCTTGGGGAAGAAAAACACTTAGGCCCATTGGCCTTTACTGACTCCGTCACCAACATCCTGAGGCAAATCAGGGACGAAAGGTTCCTAAGATGGCCCAAGGCGTTGAAACACCCGGAGGGAGGAGACCAATGGGAATACTGCCATTACCATGGCAGCCGCGGCCACGACACCGAGGGCTGCAAGAAGCTCCAGGCGGAACTCGAGCGGCTGGCAACAGAAGGATATCTCGACCACTTCCTGTGAAGACCCGAGCGAGGCCCCGGAGCAGCAGGAAGCAGCTGGTCACGCCGCTCGAGGGGCAAGGCCATCATGGGTGCGGACTAAAAAAAAAGGGAGAGAGAAAAAGAAAGAAAGGGACAAAAGCCTTGAGACCACTCAATGTAAGAAAAATATGCATTAATAAAATGTGCAATTTTCACCCTTACAACGAAGTGTTTCCATACTCTCTCATCGACCGCTTCCTGCGAAGACCCGGGTCCGGCCCCGGAGCAGCGGGAAGCAGCCAGCAACTCGCGACATTCAACGAACAAAAACTCGGCTGTGACCGAGCGGTCCCAGAGGCCGGGCTCTTGAGGTCATTCAAAAACTTGGTTGTGACCGAGCGGTCCCAGAGGCCGGGCCCTTGAGGTCATCAAAAACCTACGCGACTGAGGCGGTCCCCAGAGGCCGGCCTCGAGGTCATCAAAAACTTCGGCTATGATCGAGCGATCCCAGAGGGCCCTTGAGGTCATCAAAAACTTCGGGCGTGACCGAGCGGTCCCAGAGGCCGGTCCTCGAGGTCATCAAAACTTGGCTATGACTAAGCGGTCCAGCAGGGCCCTTGAGGTCATTCAAAAACTCGGCTGTGACCAAGCGGTCCCAGAGGCCGGGCCCTTGAGGTCATCAAAAACTCGGCTGTGACCGAGCGGTCCCAGAGGCCGGGCCCTTGAGGTCATCAAAAACTCGGCTGTGACCGAGCGGTCCCAGAGGCCGGGCCCTTGAGGTCATTCAAAAACTCGGCAGAGACCGAGCGGTCCTAGAGGCCAGGCCCTCGAGGCCATAACTCAGAAGTTCAATCGCGACTAAGCGACCCTAGAAATCGACGACAAAGGTAACACCCAGGAGGCTAAGGGCTAGAAGTCCCTGAAAAGGCTGAACGCCTAAAGTCCAAAAAGGGGTAGAAGGTCGAACATCTGAAAAGGCCGCCCGTCGCGGAACCAAAAGTTAGGCGCTGGGCAACGCGCCGTAAAAAAAAAACGTACGAAAGAGACACAAAAGGAACGTCCGAAGCTTTGAAGTAAAACGGACTAAGTCTTATTCACAAAAAGGAAATCTTCTGTACAAGTATGACAAAAAAAAAACAAAAAACAAAGTACAAGGGAGCAGCATGTCAAGGGAGTGCCGCTCGGCCTTTTCCTCTCTGAGCCTCATGGGCTCCCGAAGATCCCGTCTGCTCCACCGGAATTGCCTCCTCAGGCGTAAGAGGTTCACTACTGGGCCCTGCCTGAGAAGGGCCAGGGAAAGGCCTACCATCGACGCCGTACAAGTCCTCCATGCTCAAGGCGCCAGCATTCCTGGGATCGAGGACGGCCACAGGGAACCGCGGACGGATCAATCGCGCCACTCGGCGACACATGCGAACACCGTCCCGGAACTTGCCGTCCAGCACAGGAGCCATCTCAGCAATCTGAACGGACGTCCTCAACTTCTCCTCCAGGGAGAGGATCCGTTCCTGAAGGAGGCTCCGCCCGAGCCGCAGATCCTTGTTGGCGGCCTCAAGAGAGGCAATCTTCTCATTCGCTCCAGCCAGCTCCGCTTCAGCCCGTTGTGCAGCTTCACGAGCGACATTAGAGGACCTCACTTCCAGACGGGATTGAGCAATCACTCCCACTAGCCCGTTGAGGCCGGCTATCAAGCTCTGGAGCTGCCACAGGAAAATTCATCAAGACATGAACAATGAAAGGAAAGGAAAGAAGGGAAGCGACAGCTACCCCGAAACAGAGAGGGTCATCCACAGGCCATACTCCACTTGGGACTCGGGCTCCTGCGGGCCGCTCCTAAGCCCCACGGGCGTCGTCTCAGTCACAGACTCATCAGCTAACAAAGCCATCTGAAGGTCCGTCTCGAAGTCAGCAGGCAACCGCTCGGCCTCTGCGACAACAGGGCGCTCAGAAGGGTCAGGAGGCGCAAGCTCGTCAACACTCAAATCCACGATCTCCACCATTTCCCGGATCATTTCAGCGGACATCCCCCTCTCAGAATCCCTTGCGGCACTCCCGCCTCCTATGTCCTCGGGAGGATGATCAATCCTGCCTGAGACGTCACCAGGCAAAGTAACGGGAGCGCCGGGAACAAAGTCATCATTGGGGGGCTGAATGTCCGAGCACCGTGCGCTCTGAGGAAGAATCTCCGCGGGTGTGGTAGGAAGATCAGCAGTGGAAGTGAAGGCGAGACCACCAGATCCCGAGGGCCCAGGAAAAGAGGCCCTAGTCCTCATCCTCTTGATCAGAGGAACGTCATCATCACCATCATCATCATAAGAGGTCTGGGACTCAGGAAGCTCTCTGTTCCGCTCAGCAGCTCTCGGAGGCCCGACCGGAAGATCAGCAGTGGAAGTGAAGGCGAGACCCCCAGACCTCGAGGACTCAGGAAAAGAGCCAGCCCCCGACCTGGCCGGCAAAGGAGCAGCCACGTCATTGTCGTTCATGTCCTCAATATCAAAATCATCATCATCACTCGAGGAGCGCTCAGCAGTGGGCCGCCCAGTCCTCGAAGGGACTGGGAGGGGAGCCTCGTCTCGCCGTTCCCACTTGGCTTCCCTGAGCTTGTCAGCGTCCAGCCAGATGTTGCGCTTGTTCAAATGGAAGGACCACAGATTGGCCAAGCACCAAGTCCGTGCGCGCCTTCACTTCCCTCCGTTCCTCCCTGGAGGGGTCAGAACAGTACTGGCTAGCCACATTCCCCCACGTATTGGGAATGGCCCAGTGCTCGTAAATGCCAAGGAAGAAGAACTTGTCCTTCCACCCCCTCGTGGAGTCCGGGTTGCCACCACATAGCGAAGAAAATTCCGGGCGGGGAGTCATCACGATCCAGTCAGGGTTCTGTGTAAAGCGGAACAGCACCTTGACGATAAGAGGAGTCAAGAGCCTCTCATGGCATCGAAAGAAGACGCATAAGGACACCAGATACCTCATCGCATTTGGCTAAAGCCTGGCGAGAGGCACACCAAGCGCCCTCATAATGTCATAGAGGTCCATCGGAATGGAGAACCATAGCCCGCCTTTAAGGTGGGCTTCATAAACGGTGATAAAGCCATCCGGAGGGTACAGTGCTCTATCATGCGGCTTCGGAATCATCATAGCCATAGACTCAGGAATCTGGTATCGAGCCCGGATCTCCGTGAGCTTATCAAGCGTCACCGTGGAAGCAGTGTTCCTAACTCCAGGCGCCATGAAAACCAAAGGGAAGAGAAAACGAAGCTCGAACGAAGAAAGAAACGGAAAAACAGGCGCGAAGATGAAAGGACCAAAGGCAACGAAGGGTTTAAATAAACCCTAGAGTACGGAAAAATGTACTCATTACCCTTGCCACGCGTCGACAGGCCATTCGACTCAGAAGTCCGGCAATCGTTCCTTCCCAAGGCACCTAATCGCACGTCACATCAGCAGGATACGGCATTTAATGCTCCAGCAGGAAAGTGAAACGGCGGCCCAAAAGAGGTCCGAGGACAACTACCTGTCAGAGTCAACACGCAGAACTCGCCGCCAGAACGCGCGCTCTCGGACGGCCGACATCTCCAGCAGACCGACGACTTCATACCAAACGCCCGAGAACTTCGGACCGTTTGGCATGGGGGGCTATGTTGGGCCCCAGTATGAGGGCCCATAAAAGCACGGCCCAAGTAAAGAGGCCCAGAGACGTTCTCACGAGCAGATTAGACGGCCCAAGTGAGGAGCCCAAGAGGTTTCGCAACTACCCGAGCGGCCAGGAAGAATCTCTCAGACTTTCCAAAGGACCCCACGAGAGCTGTTCTCTCGTCACAAGTCCGCGAGCCTCGAAGAAGACTCATAGTCGTTCGAGAACCGCCCGTTCATAGTCGGGAATGCCAGCTGGCTTATTTCGTCAGTTTTCAAGAAAGCCTGCAGTTACTGCCAGTCGCCGTATCAATAGAGCACGCCTAGTCAAATCAGGGCAGATATCCGATCCCTGTACGCCTGACACACTAAAAGGCTGCAGCGGCGCCGTACGCATGTCCCTTTCCACATCTCAGCTGCATTAAAGGAGAATAGTGGACCAATCCCTCAATCGCCGGATGGACAACACGTGTCCACTCCGCATCGGCCAAACTTCCACTATAAATACACAGCAAGACCTCCTTTCCAAGGAGAGGTCCAAAAAAAGAGACACGAAGGGAGAGCCTTCCAGACTCACAAAGCTTTCATCAAGCACTCTCCTTCTCCACGCCCAACTCCTCAAAGACGTGTAAAAAGGCCCCCAGTGAGCATAGCTTCCTTAGGAAATAAACACAAAACGAGAGATAAAGAAGGGACTAACCCTCACAATTGTACTCTGTAAAATCTCCAACCTATATAGTGAAGCTCTTTATAGGCCCCGAGCCTTGTGGTTTTTCCTCCCCATTCAAGAGGAGGTTTTCCACTTAAAACATCCAGTCTCAATCCTCAACTCGTGTCCAACACGCCACCCACTTGTGTTGCCGGTTAACCACGGATCGGACTGGACGTCCCCCCTCAGAATCCCCGAGAGATCCGGCTGGGTGGTCAACATCCTACATCTCTCGGCCATAAGCAGGTCATCCGCTGGGTGACCCTCACCATCTCCAACTCGCGGCCATAGCGAGTCCCGTAAAACCAGAACGCAACAATTGTTATAATTCGAAAATAAATTTTGATTTTGTTTAAGGGTTAGTCCATAAAATAAGATATTTTTACTTCAGTTTTTTTTAAAATCCTTTTCCGATTAATTAATTTTCTGGAAAATTTTATGTCACTTATATATGGCAATGGTAGTGGCTTAATGGCATTAAAATTTGAGCATTGGAGACATTAAAATAAATACGGTGAACGTTTACCCCTATTTGGTTGCAGAAATTAAGGGGAAATAGAATTTTTATTTTCGTAAAAATAAATTTTTTTTTATTTGGTTAATGATAGGATGAAAATTGTTATTTTCTAAAAATTATTATTCCACAAATATAGAAATAATAATTCCCACATATTATTATTTATTTTAGTATTATTATTAGGTATTATTATTATATTTATTATTATTATTATTACTATCTATTAGATATTATTATTATTATATATTATTATTATTATTTTATAATATTATTATTATTACTATACATTATTATTATTTATTAGATATTATTATTTTATATTATTATTACTACATATTATTATATTTATATTTATTATTATATTATTATTTATTAGGTATTATTATTATTATTATTATTATTATTTTCACCATATTTTCATATTATTTTATAAATTAAATAATAAAATATTAATTTTTATTTTATTTTAATAATTAAATATAAAAATAATAATTTTAATTTAATTTAATTTAATTTTTTATTTTTAAAATAATTATTTTATTTTTATTTTATTCTATTTTAGCAGCGCCGTTAGCATTAAAACGTTGGCACCCGCCTAGTAATTCCACGTTACGTTTAAAAAGCGTTACAAACGTCGTCGTCTAATACTGAAAACGTCGCAATAAAAAATTCCCTGCACTTCACGCTCAGCGCATCTGACTAATCCGTCGGTCGATCTTCAACAGTCTGCCCTCTCACTCTGTCCCTCGCTCTCGCCCCATTGCCGGCGATGACCGACGTACGCACCGGAGGATTCAATTGCCGTTTCCGGAAATATCGACTTTAACGGTGTAACCTCCTAGCTTGAGCTCCAGGTTATCAATTCGGTGGAGATTCAGCCTTTTCGGAGCTCTCATTAAACTAAAGCATCAGATCCGCATGAAGTATTATCTTTGGTATCATTTTCCTTTCTTCTATCCTTTCTTTTCCCGTTTTCGAATTTCATCGGCTATTTGCCAGTTCATATTCTAGTCTTGGAGATATTACGGCGAAGTTTCTTGGGTTTTGGCGAGTTTTTGTTGGATGAAAGTTGGTATTGATTGCAGATCTGGTGTTAACTGTGACCTCTTTGGATTAAATTATTATCCAGTTTTGTGATACCACAATTGTCATTTGTTGAGCATAAAATACCTTTCCCAATCTTTACTTCTCTGTAATGGAAATCGCGATATGTTAAATGTGTTTTTGAAGGCTTCTACAGTGCGCACATCTCATTTCCTTAGGCAATCAAATGTTCATATTCTTAACATTTTCACGCACATCACTGTGAAATTGGGTGTGTAAATGATGCAATTCCGTGGAAGGAATTGATGGGTTCATCACACTTCCTCTTTATTACCATTTATGACTGTATTTCGTTGATATTGAGTCCTTATGGAAAAGGACATGGAGAATAAAATTATTGGAAAGGGGGGAGCACGGAAAGTGAGGATTAGGTAAAAAGGGAAATAGTTAACCCAATGGCATGAAATTGTTTCTCTTTTACTCTTCGTCTAATTTGATCATTTGTCCTCTTTCTGCTTGGTGTCCAAAGGTTAAGATAACCAGAAGCCAAGATGGAGAATGAGAAGAAATCTTCGGTTGTATCAGATGTGGGAGCATGGGCGATGAATGTAGTTAGCTCCGTTGGACTTATTATGGCCAACAAGCAGCTCATGTCAGCTCATGGTTATGCCTTCAGCTTCGGTTAGTATCTTCTCTTGTCTCCCATTTCCCTGATCTGAGTTTTGAGGCAAAATAATTTTCATGGAAATTTCATTCAGGTTGTTCGTAACCTTCCTGTCCTGCCACTTCTGTGTCCAAGCCGTTGCTTTCTTTCCTGGGGTTTATAATTTTAGGTGAAATGCAGATCCTTTGTGCTTGCTCGTATTCTTCTTGGCCGTTTTGCTTTTGGTTTTCCTTTTGTGCACGTGTGCTTCTCTTTAGGATTTTTTTCTTTTCTTTCCTTTTTTCCCCTGGGGGAGGGACGCTCTTCTACTGTGACCTTTATGCCTCTGTGGTTGTGCTAGTTGCTTGGAATTTTTTTATAGTTGTTTGGTTCAATTAATCTTTGCTATCTGCTTGGAGTACCTGAATGCTGCTTCAATAATGTTAAGTACACACAGTCTTTCACAACTCCTACTTTGCCAAGGATGTAATTGCAGCTATTAATATAAATTATTGTCATTTTTGGTGGTTGAATATGCAGTTTTGTCTATTTTATAGATAAGATGGCCTGCATAGTTGAAATGATAACTTAATGTGCATACTGGATTTGTTTTGACAAGTTTTTCTTATGACTATAGACCAATTTGAATTACCTGAAATTAGGCCTTCAGCTAATGTTACCAATCTGAAACTTATAGGGCGTTTTTAATCCTTGGAAGACCAGGATTCTAAAGAAATTTTTTGAGGGAGTAGCTTCTTAAATAATCGTTATCCACCTTTTGTAATTCCATGAACAGCGGGAATTTGAAGCAAAATAATGAAGAGATTAACTTCACCTTTCTAATGTCCAAATGAACTCTTTGGAGTTTTTCCTTCCCTCAGTTGGTTTTCAAATGCAAAACTGTTCTTTTTTTTCCCATGTATGTTTCAAGTTGTCGGACAAATCTTATATTTCACTTTTCCTTTGTTTGATTGGTCTATTATAGTATGACTATCATTTATGTGGGTTCCCAAGGGGCACCATCGAAAAAGAAAATGCAAAGGGCTGTACAAAAATCCTGACAAATGGAAAACTGCAAGAATTTTCAAAGGGATAGAGGAAATAAATATTCTCATAGAAACAAGAAATGCGTGCAGCAAATATTAACTCTTGATTTGCAGCAACTGATTGTTGTACGACATGCCATTTGTTTTGCTCCATATGAACCAGAATGCCCATAGAGATAAGCACTCAAAAATATCTATTCTTTTCCACTTGAAAACCCAGTTCTGACTTTAACCCAAGGTATGTCCATGGAGCCTAATGCTGCTGACCATGCTTTAAGGAAAACCAGCAGCAAAAAGATTGTCAACTGACTTCAGACAAAATTATGGGAAGGCCTCTGTTTGGTTGGGAGAGGCCTCTTTTCTGCAAATTATCTAGGATCAAGTTCATCTCTTGCACTATTTCATTTATAAAGGAAACCGTTTATGGATCTTTCGATTTACACCCAATTCCATGGAGAAAGGTTTCTCCAGCTGCTTACCCTGGGATATCGCTGTCTTCATCATTGGAGACTGCAATTCTTTTTTGTAAGAAAGCACCATTTTATTAAGATTGGACTGCTATTTCTTCACAATTGGAACTCATCAACTGATGCTGAAGAAGCTCCATTAATCTCTGGAATTTATTGTCCTTACAATAAAATACCAGATATTCTTGTGACCATCAAATTTGATGCAATTAGCAATGATCTCATCTCTGTAGCTTGTATTCTGAAAACAGAACGGGGAAACATTTCAGGAATCTATGTTATCTAACCATTGGAAAAATGGAAAAAATCCTTAAAATGTTCATAAATATGATTTCTCAATAGCTTCTTGATCTCTGGCTGTACTGTGTTCCCAAAGGAAGTCCTAAATAAGATGGATCTCTGGCTGTACTCCATGATGATGCCATTTATTACCCACCAAAGAGCATTTGTTTTTCTAATAACTACTTTTACACTGCCTCTGCCAACACCTTGGCCATGCCTTTGTACATTACACAAGCCTGACTAATCATTTGTCCTTCGAGGACTTGGCATTCAGTTCTTTTGGACAGATGAATTCCAATTTGAAGGTGGATATGTAATAGGAAAGAATAGGAAAATCATATCAAAGCCCCATAATTGAGTTGTGTGAAACTGTTGGATTTTGGAAAATGTTGCAGGAAAACCTGGTTTGAGAGGGGGGTGGCTCTTCTGATTGAAGAGAAATCAGGTAGAAGTGATAATGATAAAGGACAGTAGAAGAATTCAGCAATGTAGAAATTGGTGTATATTTCATGCAGTGGAAGGGATGCTATTCTGCTGTCTTTTTTGTTTTATTTGATTCTGCTTTTGTTTGAGACTTGTGCCCTCCTTGCTATGCTTTCCTTTTCCTTTTTTTATTGCATTTTCTTCTTCTATGTGATAAGTTTAAAAGGACCTCTTTGATGGTCGTTCTCCTGAAACTAGTTGTATCATATTCTTTATCCACCTTATATCATGTTCTTTATTCTTCATCGTCATGTTATATTTCTCTTCATTCTACTTGCCACTTGCTTTGTTTTCTGTCAGTCTCCATGATTAACATGGGTGTACAATTGATCAACTAACTACTGGGTGTCAAAAGGATTTTAATTATGGTGGTGGTGGGCTGTTTCCTTATTTCGGAAATTGACCTAATACCCTCCCCTCTCAATATTATGTATGAAACAGGTATTCTCTAAATGGCAATGGAGATAAAGAACATACGGAGAGGGTTTTATCTGATTGATGTATGGAGAAAGAAAACAAAATTCAGGGTTTATGATCATTGGTAAATGGTGGTGTAGTGGATCATATGAAGATTCTGTCATTTTATCATCTTTTTCTAAGGATTTCGTAAGTCAATAAACTCATTCATATGATGAGGGTTTCTGGTGTTTTTAGAATAATGTTATTTGTTTGAGGCTGTGTTCACCAAATGGAGCGGTTTTATTATGTTGGTTGATTATATTTTGCTGGTGGCTGATTGATTGTGACAGAATTAGATGATTCTAAATGTTTTTTTGGCTAATCAAGCCAGGGGATGATTCTAAATGATATTGCCCACGTGTCCACTTTTGTCCACTTTGCTCTTCTATGACTTGGATAGTTAAGCACTTCGAGGAGCTTACCTTTATCCGCCAAATTAATTTCCCAAGATGTCAATCGAACTTAGGCTTCATAATCCTGTCCCCTTTTTCTTGCTGTGGCTTTCTTTGCTAGCAAATAGGATTGCTGTGGCTTTAAATGTCATGCATATATCTGGGGCTTTTGCACTTTCTACATCTTCTCCTCACCCCCACTCCCCACCCTCCATCCCAGAAAAAAAGCTAGAAAGTAAAAGGAAAGAGGATGAGCTAGTGTAGAATTATTTTACTTTCCTGCTTAGACAGTATCTCTGTTTTGATCCAGTTGAGCTTACAAAAAACTTTTGATTTTTGACATTTGTACATTTGCGCTACTCTGGGAGCTGTAACTGCACACTACACCACATGCATGCATGTATGGATGTGTTTATGCGTGTATGGATGTATGCAGGCATGCATTTATGTATGTCAGTCAAAAGTAGCAATCCATTATCCTAAAATGGTTTTTGATAAATTCCCTTGTCATATATGGTGCCTGATTACAAGATCCATGGTGGCGAATCAAGCAATCGCTAGACTAGAAAGAAAAGAACTTTTGAAGTTTATGTTGTTTATGTACTTCCTCCAAGACATATGTGAATGAATAGAGTGATTTAGTGCATGAACAAAGTTATCATTATACTTTAAGTAATTAGAATTCAAGCAAGAGAGGACATATCAGCAAGTGTTGAAGAAGTAATAGGAAAAGGAGAATGATGCCTGTGCAGTAGATCTGCTGCTTTTAGTATCCTTGATGTGATCTAAGCAGCCACACTCAACTCTCTATTCATCATGTCCACTGCTTTTTGTTCATTCTGAGAGAGAACCAAGGTGAAGATTTGCAGATCAGTCGGAAGTCCATCTAAATGCTCCTTAAATTGACTTTCCAAAGCAGGAAATTGAAATACAAGTAAATACATCTCAGTATTTCCATACCTTTTCAATGTGAGACATGTGTTTGGGGAATAAAGGATAATTTGATGGTTGGCTGTTCACTTTCCTCGGCTAATGCTCTGGGCTCAAATCCAGAGAAATGCCCCTCTCCATCTTACTACTGCTCTCTCCTTGACCCACTCCACCCAAAAAAAAGTGAAAATAGTCTTCATTTCATTAGTCAAATCAATTTATGTATAGAAAAGAGATATTGGTGGAGAAGCATCCTCCAAATCTGTTTTAATTCATATTGGTAGATTTTGTATAAGCCTAATTAGAATTCCGTTTGATTAGACAACTATGACATAGGATAATTCTTTTCAGTTTCTTTTTAGATAGCTAATAAAAGAATATTTATTTTAGTTTCAAGGATCTTATACATATCAAAAGATCCCAGAAAAGAGAAGTCAGACTGGTTAAAAAACCTGCGAAAAACAGATTCCAAAAGTGAACTGACTCCTGTAAACCATTCCCAAATTAATCTTTTTTTACATCGTAAAAACAGATGCTGTCAACTTGTCAAAATAAGAACATTGGTGCACCAAAATATTAAAACCAAAATCTCCAGAAAGGGAAAACTCAAACCCCTAATTACTACTCTTGATTGTTAAACTCACAGTCTCAATTGCAACTGGAAGAAAAAAGATTTCAGCTTTGCTTCTATCTGGAGAAATCTTAAACTTTCGATCAATATCCTTTGCCAGTTGAAGATGAACTCATGTCATACCTATGCACCCAGAAAGGAAAAAATCTTCCCCTGTCCACACTTGTCATATCCTCCCTTTATGGCTTCAAATCCTGCTTGACATGGCCTTTCAATGTTTTCCCGAGCATTATATTCCCCAAACTTGGCCTCACAAGAATTGCATGGTCTTCTTCAACCCAATGAGTAGCTGTTTTCTTTTTTAATTTTATTTCTTACCGGTAGTTATGTTGACTTCTCTAATAGCATTTGGTTGCTAAGTTTTTGTGGTCTACCTTACATGCACGCATAGGCACAGTGATGTAGTCCCTATGAATATAAACGACTTCACTGTTTTGTTTAATGGGAAAGAATGAGAGAAACTAATCATTTTCAAATGGAGATCTATCCCATTTTAATACGTCAAGCCTGGGAGAGTTTCATGCTAGGGAGTGAGACAGTTGGGTTAGGCAGCATGCCAAATTTCATTGACGTTGAACTGAAAACACTCTCTAACCAACAATGAATTTACTGCCTCATTGTTTGAATTCACATGGAAGCAACAAAAGCACGTAACCACATACACAAGCATAATAAAAAGTAATTTTATGTGAAAAATTCTTCTCAACTATGTGAACATCCATCGGATTTTTTGTCCAAATTTGTCTCCACTATCTTTAAAAATCCAGTTACAAATAACCTCCAAACAATTTGGTTACACAATTTCTTTACAACAACATGTGTGAGGACCTCGTTAATACTAATCCCTTCCTAGTTAATTTGTTCCAATCACACAATAACGGCAATGTCTGGTTACCATTAACCGTCGCTATCCTAGTTACACTCCAGCTATCACTAATAACAAACATAAATCTTGATTGTACTACCCCTCATAGTGAACAAACCAAGATATGGACAAAATACAAAGCAAGAGAGATGAAAGCCATCTGGTAGTACGTTCTACAAACGAAATTAGAATAATATATCCTAGGTTGGCAAAGAGTAGACTAAACCATAATTCAAACCCCAAACAGTTAGAAAATCCTCCATCTTCTTTCTTATCTCTATTCCTCCCCTTTTCTCTCGCCTTTGCTATGGCTAGGGCTAGAAATTCTCTCCCTAAGTTGCCCTAAAAATTGCGTGGTGCTCTTATACTGATGCTAGAGTTCAAATGCCAGTGTGGGCGTCCAAATGCCAGAGGAAACTTTTGCCCCAGTGCACATGCACCCAGCAGGTGCACTTGAGGTGAGAAAGACACCGCTATCAGAGCACTAGTGCCATCTGATGCGCCTGCACTACCACCTACTGCGCATAAGCACCTGTTAAGCATCATTTAGATGCCGATTTCCTGTACCACTCAAATTTCTCACTTAAGCAAGTTCTTACACCAATATTGAGCGAACCACGAGATAATCTTTGCATTGGTTGTGGGACCAACAAGGGAGTTCTCCAAACCCCAAGAAATGATCTTGAGTGTGCTATATTTTGTCCAACACATCAGTGCCTTTACATATGGCTAGATTGTTACTTCTAAAAGGTGTTCTGTTTACTTTGAGCTCCAAAAAAACCTCACTGCTTAACGGTTTACAGTTTAAGTTGCGCCTCAAAGTATTTTTCTTTTCTCACCTTTTGCATATCTTACTGACTTGGAGCACAGTTTTTAGACATTGACCTTGGAATCTTTTTGTTTTTTTTCTCTTTCAGCTACAACTTTAACTGGCTTCCACTTTACTGTAACTGCACTGGTGGGTCTGGTGTCAAATGCTACTGGTTATTCTGTGTCTAAGCATGTCCCTGTTTGGGAGCTCCTTTGGTTTTCAATTGTTGCCAATATGTCAATTACAGGGATGAACTTAAGCCTCATGCTAAACTCAGTTGGCTTTTACCAGGTATGGATTTTTTAAAAATTCAGTCTGTAGTCTTTATGTATGTACAGTGGATATTTGCATGCGTATTGTCATACTTATGGATGAAAATATCGATATTAGTATCGGTATCAGTTGCGACTATATCAGTATCAAATATGTTAGAAAATATGTATCGGTATCGGATATTTTGAAAGGAAACAAATTCTGAGAATCGTAAGCTAATAGGGTTATATTGGCTAATATATCTTGATATATCACTGATAGAACAATATATGGAGATATTGTCGTAATATCGGTATCAAGAGGCCTAATACTGATACATATCGGTTAATATTTTCATCTGTACTTGACTTTCTAATCACAATTATTGAGAAACAAGAGACCTTATAGTCCACATGGAAAATGCCAAATGCTGGAGTATATATTCACTCTGTTTTTGTCTACCATCCATATTGTAGTCTTAATCAATGGTTGGAGATCTGATCAAGTTCTGAAAACACAATAGAGATGATACGGCAATTGACAGATTTGAAGGAAAAAAAGTCCGTGTAAGGTTTATGGAGAAAGATATCAGAAAGGAATGAGAGGCCATCAGGCCAGCAAAGTTGGCATATGTTTCACTTTACCCTAAACAATGATTTAAGCAAAAGTTGCTATTTCTAGATATAGTCCACTTCTTTTAAATATTGGATGATAGTGGAAAGAAGAGGTTATTCATTATTAAATAAAGATAGTTTAAGTGACACCAAACAGGCTCTCACTTATGTGCTAGAGCTTTCTAATCTTCTTGAAATTGGAATTCAGTAGTAGCTCAGTGGCTGCTACCCACTTGCCTTGGCCAATGGCCTGTTTCAGTCTGCACCAACTAGATGCATTGAGTTTCAAGTTAATACATGCAAACATCTGCATTGGATCATCCATGAAACTAGTGGCTTATAATGAAAAACACTAGCTTCCTGCAAACTTTTTCCTCCTTGAGCGAAGGGAGAGATTTAGAGACAGTAAACTCGAAGAAAACTGTATTCAGAGCGAGTTACAAGTGACTGGAGAAGGCACAATCGAAAGCATCACCAACAAAAGAAGTGTTAAGAAGCTACAAATCCAAAAGGTTAAGATGTTAAGTGAAGGTCTAATAATGACTTTATATTGTTAAGTTTCTAATACATCCCCTCATGCGAATGGCCTATTGGGCTTAAAGCATGGATTGAGCACAAACCCACTCTATCTCATGTGCTGGGAAATAATTATAAGAAAATAGGGGTCTTAGGAATTGAACTTATAATCACTTGAACAACAAATATGTCTAGAAACTAATAGATTAAAAAGCTTAAACTTCCAGGTGAAGATCTAAGAATTTTTTCATGCTAACAAGAAGAAGAAAAATTGCATTATTCACCTTCTGACATAATAATATAATTTAGAAATTTAGTTCCACGAAATTTCAAGAATAGCAAAAAGAAATGTTGCCATATGTAACTGTTGTTATCCTATGCCCCTTCTCCTTCTGGAATCTTATTTTACAGGTTATCTTCTCCTGTTTTTTCCTTTGTAAGTTATGCAGTTGTGACGTTGATGCAGATATCAAAATTGAGCATGATTCCAGTTGTATGTGTGATGGAATGGATTCTTCATAGTAAACGCTATTCGAAAGAAGTTAAAATGTCTGTTATAGTTGTGGTTCTAGGCGTGGGAGTTTGCACAGTGACTGATGTTAAAGTTAATGCCAAAGGTTTTCTGTGTGCTGCTGTGGCTGTATTATCTACATCATTGCAACAAATTGTGAGTATAACTATTTTTATGGATCTTGTGTGGATAACCTTCTTTGTGTTGAGGAACTGTTGAATTTAATCATGTTTAGTGCATTTGAAATTGTAGTGTTTACCCATTTTAAATGTATGTTTCAAATTCATCTTTTGTGGGTTAAATTACAAAACACTATGAATTTACCATTTTCCAATCTCTCTCCAATAAGAATTTGCCAATCAACCTATTAAATTCCCTGTAACTTTGTACTAGGTCATTGGTGTCATTTTGTGCGCTGTTTTCAGTGTTAAATTGCGGTTGCTTTGGGGGCAGTTTCAGTTCCAGAAACTACTGTGTATTCTACCTTGAAAAATTCAATTTGGGTTTTTTTGGACTTGGCCCCTCTTATTTGTTGATCTAATTTGTAAGTTTTAGGACCTGCAAATAGTCTTCCTCCATCCCTTACCCTCCCTCCTCCAAAAAAAATAAAATAGATAATCTTATCGAACTAGAACCTAGTTCTTTGAGATGGCATATTGAAGTTCCATTCAGCTACTGTCCCCTAAGCTTCCTGTTCATGTCATGTTTTCCTCGTATGGGCACTTTATACTTAAATGTATGCATACTTCTTTTCAACACACAGTTGCTGGAACTCTCACATCCCCCTCATTGGACATCATATATCAGTTCACCCTCGCATCATTGGAAAGTTTCAGCTAATGCCTACATCATGTTCACGTGCAATTTTTTGGGCAATTGATCTTCAAACTATAATATGCCACAGAGATCTTTGAAAAAATTTCAATTAAAATGGATTTGTGTCTAACAATTCAACTTTGTGTTTTTATACTCTATCCTTATTTTTATCATCTATCTTTTCCGGTCTGGTACACACTGACCATCACACTATGGGAGTTTGCTATGCCCGTAGTTGTTATCTTACCCTCATGGAGGGGGATGCTGAAGGCAGGCCTAGTGACTGTTGTGTGGGCCCCAATGAGACCTGCTTAATTATTGAGTATTTCTAACAAATACCAAAATTTGAAACTACCCGATATACTCATGTAGGGTAAGTGGTGGTAGTTGAATGGGTATTTTAACTCCGAATAATCTGGAATTTATCATTGGATCTTTAACTTAGTAGCCCTAGAATTGCAATGGACATGAAATCCCTTTTGGAGTCATAAAAGATCTTGATGCGTCCCTGGATTCGAGTTGTTGTATGGATTAAGAAGCCATTTGATCTTCCACTGCGGGTCGAATTGGAGCGGGTCCAGTCTTCATCCCTGCTAACTTGAGTCCTATGCACCACAAATAATAAACAAGAAGTCAGAGGATTTGTGGGACTCATTTTCCGATTTATTCTCCAATGCTCAAGTTAAATCTTTTTCGGAAAATAGAAAAATGCGAGGACGTAGAAAAATGCAATGGTGCACATAATAGGGGATGTAAGAGGAGAACTGAGCTCCTATAATGCGCTCGACGGGGAGCGGCTTCGATGGGTTGCATTCGGGGAATAGCTTTTGGAATATCGAAGAGTGAGAGAGCTGCTTCTAGAAAGGGAGCTTGGTTCTTTCTAAGCTCTCGCCAATCAATTGGGATCGATCCTCTCTCCAGCGGTGGAGAGGAATATTTGTAGGCATGGCTAGTTGAGGCATTGGCGCCAAAGTTGGTAACAGGTGTCCTGTCAGGATTTGTCGGCTGTTGAGCGTTGACGAGAGCCACCGTTGTCAGGTGTTGTCTTGTGGCTATGATGTGACTACAGGTGGTTGTAGCCGATAGGGGCCTGGTTGTTCCTGCATGGATTGGCTGGACTGCTGTTGGTTAGCAGGCATGGAGATTCCTTGGGTTGACCTCTATCACCATTGGTTGGTGCTTGCTGCGCCGGCACCCTCTGTGCTACTAGACTGCCACTGTTGAAGTGGAGGGTGGACTTGGGCTGTGATTGGTCGCACCACAAAGGCTGCCTGCTGGGTCTGGACTGTCGATGCCTTCCTTGGCCCAAACACGTCCGTTGGAGATGGGCTACCCATAGGGTCTTTTGGGCTCTGCTGCTTGCTGGGCCCTTCCAACAAATGGGCTGGCTTCTGGGTTGGCCCATATTATAACCGAATCCATCAGATTTAAATACTTAATATTTTTAAACCTAAAAACTTGCATAATGTACTGCATGAATCAGGAAGTTAAGCCATCTAGTAATCAAAGCCTATGGCAATCTTTTGGTGCTACTATACATCTCCCTTATGTCCAGATGTTCTTTTCCAAGATCCAGGACACCCTCTTCTTTCTTTTGGTGTAGGCAAAATTATTATATTTTTGTTATTCTTTCAATTAGTGCAATCATTTACATTATATTTTGTGAATAATGGTCGGTCAAATACTTTCTCCTTTTTCAGTCTATAGGATCTTTACAGAAGAAGTATTCGATTGGCTCGTTTGAATTGCTGAGTAAAACAGCTCCCTTTCAAGCCCTTTCACTTATAATACTTGGTCCCTTCGTTGACTACTATCTAAACGGCAAAGTTATATTGAACTACAAAATGTCTCCAGGTGCCAGTGTAAGTATTTATAATACTCTTATGCGGAGGCATTTGCTGCAGCCTTAAAGACTTTAACTTACAAATGTTGATTAAATTTGCAGCTGTTTATATTCTTGTCCTGCTTGCTGGCAGTCTTCTGCAATGTGAGCCAGTACCTCTGTATAGGGCGCTTCTCGGCGGTTTCTTTCCAGGTTATCGGCCACATGAAAACAGTATGCGTCCTGACTTTGGGATGGCTGCTCTTTGATTCAGAGCTTACTTTCAAGAACATCACGGGAATGGCACTTGCAGTTGTGGGTATGGTAATTTATAGTTGGGCTGTAGAGGTTGAAAAGCAGGCGGCCGCCAAGGCCGCCCACCTTACCAAAAGCAGTTTGACGGAAGAAGAAATCAGACTACTGAAGGGTGAATTGGACAATGATCCTGTTAAGGATATTGAAATCGGCATGTCGAAGTCATAGAGCACCAGAATTTTTAGCCACAAAAAAGCAGGTAATTCTCATCTTTGCTTCATCTTTGATTGAAATTTTTTTAACTGCAGCCAGATACTTCTCCATTTGCCATTATTCATCTTTATCATTCAATTGCTTTGTTGGAACATCCAAAAGAATTACATGATTTGAACTGGCTGCAGAATGTTACGATGTATTTCTTCATTTTAGTGTTTTGTGCATCATTGAATCATTTGCTAAGACCTGGGCAGTCCTTAGACATGCATTTTAGTGGTGGTGGTGGTGGTGGTGGTTATGTCTTTGGATAAGGCAGTGACAGGGGTAGTTATATAATTCTTTGAGGATGAAATTGTTATTCCCCATTGCAAGCGAACATTGTCGTATCTATTCTCTAATAGCCCCTTTTCCTAAAGGCTTGACTTCTGAGAGAGTTTTTTCAGTCTGATATCGTGAAGATTTTCTATTTTCACTTTCCATCTTATTTCATTCGAGGTAACCAACATTCCATATAATCTATACCTAGGAAATCAATGTGACATCAATGTTGGTGCAACGGTAGCGTTGTTGATGGGTAACTTAATGATAACGAGCTTGGATCGTAGAAGCAAGTTAATTCTTCTATAATACAGTGTAATATTGTGTACAGTAAATCTAAAAATGATCCGACCTTTTTTGGATTTAGCTCGTAGAGAGAGGTTTGTGCGCCTAATTTGGCACTTTTTAACACAATGCCAACATGTATAGGCAAGGATATTTCGGTGGCTCGCCCCTTAGCAACTTAATGAACTTTTCTAAGTCTCACTCGCTATGATAGAAATCATACTATATGTCATTCCCGACACAACCAATACAAAATGATGGATGAATGAAATAGCATGGAAGAAATGACATAATTGAAGCTTAGCATATCCCCCAAATTATAGAATGCTAGTACTAAAGTGTCAAAATATAAGAACCTGTTTATCTGTGGTAGTGCAAGATGTTTAGATTATGAAAATATTAGCATTTGAAAGTCCTTAAAACAATCATTTATTATATTAATTAATTATTGGAGGATCGTATAATCGTCTGAATTTTAGTTATTTAACTAATTGTGTCTTACTTTTTGAAAATGATTTTTTAAGAGAGATGCGTTAATTTGTATACTTATCAAAATTGTTAATTTTTGTGTAAGGAGAGAGATAGGAGAGAAAATAAAAACATAGTGGTCATATATATTTGATAGTTTTGGTATAAATAAATATAGTAAAAAGTGACTATAAAAATAATATTTTTTATTCAATGATTAAAAATAATATTTATATAGTTATTTTTTTATTCATTTGTGTTAAAATTATAAATTTTAGTGTGAAAAAATAGAGATAGAAGAGAATAAAAATTAAATCAAAATAAGATTATTTTTAAATAATTTTAATATAAATGAATATAGAAGTAAATGTATAAGCTTTTTTTTTAATGTAGAGACGGAACCCACAAAATCTTTTGAACACGTACGCAGCACACGCACGTGAGTCGAAATGCTACCACGTAAAACAAAAAGAACGTCACAGTCCGGTGCCGGTTGACAGCTCACCGGGGGTGCCCATTTAATGTTACGGGACACCTTTTTAGAAAATAGAGTCTCTTATCTGATAAGGCTTTACATTTTATTATATTTTTTTAATATTTTAATTATTTATTTTAAATAAATAATTATAACTAAATTATTTTAAAGTAATTAATATTAATAAATTTTTAATTTTCTAAAAATTATTTAAATTATATTTATTTATTTAAAAATAAATTATCATAATATAAAAAATAGTTTTTTTATTTCTATAAAAGATAAAATTTCTCAGAATGCATGCTAGATATTATGGAATTGAATTAATTTAATTTATATTTTTGAAAAGAAAAATATTAAGAATTTTTAAAATTTCTTAAGTAGTTAATTTATTTTAAGTTTAAAAAACGGGTCAAGTGAATTGTATTTTAAATTTGGGAATTTTACACGTTATATCTTAAAAAAAACACCTTAATAAAGTACAAATTAAGAAAATAAACATCACTAAACAATCTTATTCGTATTTGGCTTCGGTGTCCAAATGGCTTGGTCAATAGCAGACCGCCTTGGAATATTAAATGGTAATATAAGCCAATATTTTCTAGTAATACAAATAACCGTTGATTTATTCAGATTTTTAGATAATTTAAGTAAATTAAAGTTTTATAATATCAAAATCAATGCATCAGTCTTGGAAGTATTAATGTATTTTGCTGACCGGCATTGTTGGATTGGTCAAATTTTTTTTTTTTTCAATTTTTTGTCATTTGTTGAATGAAAAATCATTAAAAGGGATGAGAATGTATAATTTAGATAATGGGGCGATTCAAAATATCATAATTGTGTTTAGAATGACCGAAAACATATAAATAATACCGAATTTAGTTTGACAAAAATTAAGATATTAAATATTAGTAAAAATATAATTAGGGGAGTAAAAAGTAAAAAGGAGTTAATATTTTATTTCTTAGAATAATAATTAATTTATTTGATTTTTTATTTTTATTTTTAAAAGTTAATTTTTACTTTTTTTAAAAAAATATTAAATTATAATTATTTAATTTTAATATAAATAATTAAAAAACTATATTGTAAGAAATGTAGTTCAAAAACTCAACAAATCGCCCATGGATCAAGACGAAGAAGAAGAAGAAGAAATACTTGCATTTCGAGTCCTCCACGAAGTAAATGCCCCAAAATCCGTATTCTCCATGCTGTCGCCATAAACAAAACCAGATAACGAAGCTCTAAAATCCATTCCAGACTCGAACCTCCGGAAAAGTATGATATCCATGTGAGGCCGGTGATCGACGGCAAGATGACGGATGCCTACGTGACGAAACGGCCAGGGGTGGACGAATTCCTCGAATTTCTGTCACTTAAAATCGAGATTGTGGTTTTCACGGCAGGATTAAAAGAGTATGCGTCGCTTGTTCTGGATGCCCAAGATCGGAAGCGAGGAATTTCTCACCGGATGTATCGGGATTCGCGCTGGGAAATGGACGGAAACTACGTGAAGGACTTGTCGGAGATGGGTAGGGACTCAAGGAGGGTGATGGTCGTTGATGATAAACCGAGCCTGTATGTCTTTCAGCCGGAAAATGTGATTCCGGTGAGGCCGTTTGTCGATGATTTGGGGGATAGGGTTCTATGGCTGTCGATTGAGTTCTTTGATGATGTCGTTGGATTTGAAGGTACGAGGGACGCCGTCAATTTGTTCGCCTCTTCTCGGAGATATTTATTTATTTATTTTCAAAATTATAAGTTAGATTAGATTCAAAAAGCTTTTTAAAAGAATTTATTGAAATTCTCCCCGATTTAAATTTTAATTGAAGACATTTCTATAAATGCCCTTTTAAAAATCTTTGGAAAAACACTAGAAATTACAATTTATACAAGAAATATTTTAAAAAATAACAAGAATGCCTTTATTAATCGATTGAACCTCTAAATGGTAGACAAACCCACATTTAATATAATGCAATCCGACAAGAAGAGATGCGAATTGATTTATAATGGAAAGATTTAAAAAAATTAAATAAGAAGAAGAAAATTTTGTCCCATCCATTTAGACTATAGTTGTCTGTATTTTATTCATCAATTTTGAGTATATATTAGTACAAATTCAATATAGAAAATTTTTATACGGGTGATTGATAGTCTCATTTATCCTCTTATATATCCATTATATAGATTGTTCCCTTATAAGTGTCCGTTATATTTCATAAAATTTTTAAATGAAAGTATTGTCTGTTCATCAACATACTTAAATGGGTCAGCTGTCCCAACCTAATATGGCGCATAGCTCCATTATATTGTGTTGGGGGTGCCTATAGGCTGTACCGAGCCTATGATGGTACAGTACGACCTATATTTTTAAAAAATAAAAAATATTATAAAATAAAATTATATAAAATATTGTAAAAAATATATCACATTTTATCTATTTTGTTAAATATTTTTGATATTATAATTTTAAAAAATAAAAAATATATATATCTAATAAAATTTAATTATATTTAGACCTTACTTATACTTTTACTATCGTGATTTCGACAATACTCCTCTTTATTGGAACTAAAAATAATTAGATTCATATACGATTTTTTGCGTATAATCAATCATTTAATTTAAATGTACATAATATACTATTAGTGATCTAAAAGCAAATTGTGATCCTTCCTATTGCGTCCTTGGATTTTGGATATCGTACACATGAAGGCCCAAACAACCGCTCGGATCTTTTGGAGCACCCGGACGGAATTCGTGCAATACAAAGATAATTTGGTTATCTTCTTAGATTAGTAAATATGATTTGGATGGTAGAGAGAGGATGAAAAGAGAATAATGGATTGAATTTTACATGAAAAATTCTCTTTTGATTGAAAAGAAAAAATCAATAGACATTGGGTCCAAAAACTTGTTTCACTATAACGTGTATGGATATAAGGAGATTACAAGATATGCTCGCGTCTTTCTCTTTTTCTTCCTCTTTGTGAATGTAAGGGCACAGAGTTCTCTTTGCCCCCCAATAATCGAATCCTTTGGAAGGTGTAAAGTGAAAGCTTATATAGTGGGCGAAATCCTCTGCATGGGGTTGCCACATGGCGTTGGTGTGTGCAGAAAGTTCTACCACCAACTTTGCAAATCCACTTTGCCGTGTCAGGAAGATTACGTATATGCTCGCTTGGTGTGGCGTTTCCTCTGCAGGGTCGCATGCTTTGCTGGCCGTCAGCCTATTTGCGGTCTAACAAATCAACCACCAAATCTCTGGCACGCTTTCTTTGCAGACGGTGAGATGGGTGACCATCCGAGGCCCATCTTGGTCCGAGTGGACATTAAGCTCTCGGGCCACAATGGACTTTAAGCCCATTGTGCTTCGTGGGCCAACTCGATGCTTCGGCCTTTTTGGACCTCTGTGGTATCAGAACCCGATTTTAGAAAAATGGATCTTCAACGTAGGCCTTTGGTATCAGTATTCATCACTAGCCTCCCATGTTAAATGTTCAAAGACTTCAATCTTTGGCATGTTTTCTGTCCGCGGGAATGTTTCAAACATGACGCTAACATGTCCTAATATAGAGGCAAGTCCACGTCCTTCTCTCTGGCAAAATATTTGAGGACATCGCTTGAGAGTGAGAACTCCTGGGACGCTTTTGGAGAATAGTGATTTGATCAAGTAGCTCGAGGACCTCTTCAGATAACTATCCTAATACAATTGCTTGGGAATTTTCTTCGAGTCTGAGACTCTGGCGAGATCCGCCAATTGGTCGCTATTGGCACATACATCCGAGTCCATTGATGTCCTCGGGCATGGCTGGAAACAAGAGTTCAGGATGTGAGGACCGAAATGTCTGAGAGCTTTGTCAGGTTCTTAGTTTGAGCAAAATGTCCGAGGAATATTGAGGTCAATGGTCTGGCCAGAATGTTCAAGGAATATTTGGATTCTAGGAATGCCTGGGCATTTCTAAATGATAGCCATCTTCGCGTATTTGTTCGAGACCCAAGAATGTCCTCGGGCTCTATGAGACCAAAAGCTTCGAAGAAGGAACGTTTGAGAACTCCTTCTAAGTCCTAGAACTTGATGCGCGCCGCCACTTGGTGCATTTAAAGCACACTAAACTTGCGCATTAAGTGCGTGTCACTTTGCTGCCTTGGGAAGGAGGACACCATCATTGCCTGTGTCGCATGGGAAGCTAACGCGTGGCAAGGCAATTAATTCATGTGCCTTTTGAATTTCCGGTATTCAAGTTCTTCCTTTCCCCATAGTTCCCATTCGCGTCTTTGTTGAAAGTTCTAAGTCTTCAGACTTTCTCCACGTTCTCAACGGTTTCCTTCCTTGTTCTCTTCGCCTTTCTTGCTGCCACTTCTAGTCATCCTCCAATGGTGCCAGGAGTAAAGGACTTCGCCTCTGGACTGACTCTGGTGGACCTCGAGGCCATCAGGGAACGGTACAAGATTCTCGGTTCGATGGGCATGTTGGTTCTTAAGGCCCACGAAAAGGCTCTCAGTCCTCCCGATAGTTTCGTCATCGTTATCCTATAGCGTTGGAGTTCTACGAGATGATGAGAGACCTGAAAGTCCCCTTGTCAGGCTCCAACCGAACGCCGTCAGGTATCTAGTTTCGCTCTGTGTCTTTGCGTGCTGTCATTAAAAGCTTGTCAACATCACAGCATTAAAAGCCATCCTGAGGTTTTCCCATACTCAGGATTGGATTGTGGCCACCCCTTGCCTAGAGTTTCTTGCCCTCAGTGGGGAGAATCATGATTCTACTAAACGGTGGGAGGACAATTCTTCTTTCTGGGCGTTCACGAGCACTGGGCCATCTCCAATGTGTGGGAAAACGTGGAGTCCAAATTTTGTGAGGACTACACACCTGACGAGCGGGGACCTGTGAAGGGCTTCACAGATTTGCTGTTGGCCAACCTTAGTGCTTTTCATGAGAACAAGAAGAACAAGTAATTGAGGCCCGAGTCCTTGGCGCGAGCCAAGTGGGGAGACCAGCCCAAGGGCTCTAGCGCTCCCTCCACTCTTGTGAAAAAGAAGAATCAGAAGAAGAAGCGCCCGGCTCTGAGGATCGAGGAGGTGTCCGAGCAGACAACCAAGAGTCGTCGGACTGAGACCTTGGAGGGTCCGACGGTGGTAGATGAGTTTCCCTCTTCCTCCGATGATGACCAGGCCGTCATTGAGCGCTTGTTCAGGAAAAAGGTGCCAACCCGAGGAATTGGGGACGCCGAGGCCACAGCCTTGCACACAGAGTCACCAGTGGTTCCTCCTTCTCTTTGTGAGCCCGTGCTTGATATCTCTTATGTTTTTTTTTGGTGAGGTCTTGAACTGGATGGACAATCTGTCCGAGGTCATCGTTAAGAAGCAGGCGGCGGCGATGGCTGAGGCGACTCAGGCTGATGAAGCAATAGTGATGATTACGACGACATATTTAGAGACTGCTGCGACTGTAGAGCCCTCATGCCTTGATATCCAAGTTTACAGCCCGATGATGACATCGCCCACGGCCTCTGAGGAACCCCTGGTCGAGGATAATGTAGGGGCCTCACATGCTACTAGAATAGAAGTTGGGGCTGAGATTTCTGTAGTGCAGGAGTCTCCTGCAAGAGAACCTGGGGAACCTGAAGCCCCAAGAGGGGATAGCTCTTCTGGGAGTTCTTTTGTGACTAAGGTACTTCTTTATCCTTATCCCGGCTTTGTTCTCCTTTCTTTACACTTCACTGACTTATTTCGCCTTTACAACTTCAGGATATGGCTGACGGCCTTAGTGTGATCATTAGTGAGGTTGCCCAGATTTGTGCAGAGCTCGAAGCTTCTAGGTCCTTGGGGGGACGCGTCCAAAGTTTAGAGCTCAAGCTTGCTGAAGCCGAGAGCCGCATTTTCACCCTAGAGAGCCAACTCAATGAGCAAGAGAGGTTGCATGTTGTCCTTTGAGGAAAAAATCTCTTACTGGAACAGGAGCTCAGGACTTCATTGAAGCCTGAAGACATCACACCGGCTCTCCAACGCAAGTACTAGGACACCATCAATATGTGCCATTGGGTTATGAAGCTTTTGGTTCCAAGGTTCCCAGTCACTCTCTTTGACCCGATGAACTTCACTGCTCAGCGTAAGAACGACCTGATCGGCCTCCCAAACAGTTGGAGATCTTCTGAGCCTTCACAGTCAGGGCCGTCCAGCCAGCTTGAGTCCTCAGAGCAAGTAGGACCTTCAACCCCTTAGTATGTCTTGTTGTATATATATATATTTTTTATACCTATGTGACACTATTGCACACACATTGCATATATGAATAAAACTTGTGTTGCTTAAGTTTAAGCACTTGTTTCCTTTACTTGGATTGCATGAGTGTTTGGTTCTTTTGTGACATATTGTTAAATAAATTAGTCTTATGCCAGCTTAATGTCGAACCTTTCGACCGTCTTAGGTTGAAGATGCTACTTTTAGGGTCGTTGCATGCTTACTGTTTTAGGCCCTCTAAGTTTTAGTTCAACCTCTACAGTTGTTTAGCAACGTGCCAAGTTTTAAGTACGACCTATTTGGTTGCTCGAACGTAACCGAGTTTTAAGTACGATTTATTGGGCCACTCGGTCACAGTTGAGTTTTGAGTACGACCTTTTAGGCCGCTGAATTACAGCCGAGTTTTGAGTCTGATCTCTTGGATCGCTCGGTTATAGCTAAGTTTTGAGTATGACTTTTTAGACCGCTTAGTCACAACCGAGTTTTAAGTACGACCTCTTGGGTTGCTCGGTCACAGTCGAGTTTTAGAGCAAACAAAAGGGTTGTTTTCACTTGACTTAGGGGCAGTCTAGGTCTTGTAGATCAATGATATGACATACAGTTATTCAATAAAATGTAAGACAGGAAATAAGTTAAAGGAATTCATCATATTCACAAGATGCGCTACAAGTACATGGCATGATGCTTTTTGCCTTACCTGAGCATTTGTACATACATTTACTAATAATTTTTTTTGGGACGAGTGCCTAAGTCTGCGGGCCACTGAGGCCAATTTAACTTTTCTAGTAAAGTCGGCTCCTCGGTCCTCTTAGAATGTGGACTCGAGTCCTCGAGCATCGTAGATTGATTTAGACTCTTGACCAAATCAGCCTCTTGGGCCTCTTAGGACGTGGGTTTAAATACTCAAGCCTCTAGTGCCAATTTTACCCTTTGGGTCAGATTAGCCTTGTGGACCTTGCGAGCTTAAGCTCTCGGTCCCTTTACCTGACTCTAGCCGTATCCGGCTACTATCCACTGGTACGTGGCTGTCCGTTGCCTTGCCATGCTTTAAGCCTCTTCAAGCGCGTCTAGGCTTTCTTGAAACCTGTGCGCGCTGTCGTCCGGGTTGATCGTGGGGATACCACACTTATGGCGTTCCCTCTCTTGGTCGGTCTGCTTCCCATCTCTTGCTATTTCGAAAACTTGCCCGAGTCTTTGCAGGAAATAGATGAGATGGCCTTGTTTGATCAGCCCTTCGATCTCCACCTGCAACATCCGGCATTTCTCAGTGTCGTAACCTCAGCGGTGATGGCAGTGACAGTACTTTGTCTGATCGCCCCCATCTGGATTCTTTAACGCCTTGGGCCACCTTAGAATTTCTTCATTCCGGATTCACCTTAGGACGTTGGTACGCAAATCATTTAATGGAGTTAGGTTCGAATGCTTGGACTTCCTTTGAAGGACTTGCTTAGATCTGTGCTGCTTTGACAAATTTTGGGAATCCTGAAGGTCCCTGCTCTTTCTTTTTCCTTCCACCGTCCTCGGGCGTAAATTCTTTTCACCTTCTAGCCTCGCTGCGTCGTTCCCTCTCTTGGCTGGTCAGCTTCACTGACTCCTGCTATTTCGAAAACTTGCCCAAGTCTTTGCAGGAAATGGATGAGGTGGCCTTGTTTGATCAGCCTTTTGACCTCTACCTACAGTGTTCGGCATCTCTCAGTGTTATGACCTCGGCAGTGATGGCAGAGGTAGTACTTTGTCTGATCACTCCCATCTGGGTTCTTTAACACTTTGGGCCACTTCAGAAATTTTTCATTCTTTCTGAATTCGCCTTAGGACGTTGGTATGCAAATCATTTAATAGAGTCAGGTTTGAATGCTTGGACTTCCTTTGAACGACCTGCTCAGATCTGCACTGCTTTGACGATTTTTGAAAATCCTGAAGGCCCCCGCTCTTTCTTTTTCCTTCTACCGTCATCGGGCGAAAATCTTCTTCACCTTCTAGCCTCGCTGTGTCATTGGCTTCTTCTCTGAAGACCCGTTTCCAGATCTTATTAAGCTTCCTCTTTATTTGGGGTTGAGTCATTGCCTTCTTTTCGTTGAGGTAATATCTCAACTCGTAAGAAGCTAATGTAGCCTTTTGCTCTGCGCGACTGTTTCCCTTTGTGAGTTGCAGGAGGATCCTCCTCAAAGGTGGCCTCTCGGTCGTAGTGAGGGTGATGAGGATCTGGTCCTTTTGAGCCATCCTCTTGGATCCGAGGACCTAAGCAACTCTCAAGTCGTCGTGGGATTTTGTTGCTCAAGGCAACCCATTTCGTCGGGTCCTCACATTGGCTAGCTTGCTTCTTGGGATGCTTCTTTCCCTTTCCCTTTTTCCGAGACGCTGCGGTCTGTGAGGCCTTGGGTGGCGCTCTCGTTGACTGTTCGTCCAATTTTGAGCAGAGGGTTTGGACGGTTTTTAAAAGATCGTTCACTTTCACTACCAGCGCCTACACACAAGGGCTTGAGTGGTCACCCATCTTGCTGTCTGTTGGAGGACAGTTGTCGCAAGAGGCTGCATCTCGGATGGGGCCCTCGGCTTGGACTCGAGCGTTTACCATTTTCTGTAAGGGATTCAGCGTTTAAAAGGAAACGCTAAACTTTTCGTCACGTTTTCTACAGATGGCGTCAATATTGCGTCTTCAGATTCTAGATACTGTACGGATGAAGGCCCAAATGACCGCTCAGATCTTTTGGAGCACTTGGACGGAATCCGTACAACACAAAGATAATTTGGTTATCTTCTTAGATTAGTAAATGTGATTTGAACGGTAGAGAGTGGAGGAGAAGAGAATAATACGCAGATTTTATATGAAAAATCTTCTCTTGAATGAAAGGAAAAAATCATGGGACTATGGGTCCATAAAATTGTTTCACTATAACGTGTATGGATATAAGGAGATTACAAGATATGCTCACGCTTTTCTCTTTTTCTCCCTCTTTGTGAATGTAAGAGCACAGTGTTCTCTTTGCCTCCCAAAAATCAGATCCTTTGGAAGATGTAAAGTGAAGGCTTATATAGTGGGCGAAATCCTCTACATGGGGCTACCACGTGGCATTGGCATGTGTAGGAAGTCTTACCACTAACTCTACAAATCTGCCTTGCTGTGTTAGAAATATTGCGTGCACATCCGTCTGGTGTGACGTTTTCTCTGCAAGGTCGCGTGCTCGGCTGACCATCATTCTCTTTGCTGTCTGATAGATCAATCACAAAATCTTTGGCACGCCATCTTTGCAGACAGCAAGATGGGTGACCGTTCGAGGCCCATCTTGGTTCGAGTGGACTTTGAGCTCTCAGCCCACAATAGACTTTAAGCCCATTGTGTTTCGTGGGCCAGCTCTGACACCTGAGCCTCTTGGGTCTCTGTGGTATCAGGGTCCAATTTCAGAAAAATGGATCTTCAACGTGAGCCTTGGGTATCAGTATCCATCACTTTCATTTTAGAAGAGACTCCAATAACAAAAATTTTATCATATTGTTTGAATAACTAAAACTATAATATGTATATATTATTATAATTCTAACTGTTTAAATAGACGGGATAAAATTTTAAATATTGAGAGTTAAAAAAAAAGATGAAAAAGATAATAATTTTAATATCATAAATATTAGGTACAAGTTGTCAATTTCCACCAAAAAATATATAAATATTAGATAAATTAGAGCCGGCCATTGCTGCGTCCCGCGCCCTTGAGGAATGAACCACTCTTGGTGATCTCACGCAGCGGCTTGTCTGTGAACCTGATGATGTTGTAAACCCAAGCACCTGAGACGGCCCCACTAATCGGCCCCACTATATAAATCCAAATCCCCTTGTAGTGGTTCGACACAATCGCTGGCCCCAAAGTCCTTGCCGGGTTCATCGACGCCCCTGAAATGGGTCTGTTAAAAAACACAACGAAGCCAACAAAGTCGTAAGTTTCATTAGGTGAATCCATCTAATAAGATATACCAAATGAGTAGAGTTTGGGTTGGGGGAGCCAAAACCAATCCCGACCCAATACTTTTAGCTTGTAATCTAAACTCGTCTGCATGATATTTTGGATTAGGTAAATATATGATAATTTGGATTATAGTTAAACCAAAATCTATTTCTTTTTTATCATCTTAAAGTAAAAATAAAAAAAAATTAACAACATTTGTATAATTTTTAATCAATCAAATCAATGATAAAACTTAGCAATAAATAATCAAAATTATAATCTATTAAATATAATTTAGTTCATAAAAAAAGTTTAAAAAATATTTAAAATAATCAAATAAAAATTTAAACATTTTGAATATTAAACTTATATGACAATTAAAATATAAACAACTTTCTAAATATCAAGCAATTTATTAACATACTATTGCGAGTCCTACATTGAAGAGCTAACTCCACAATTGTTGGCTTATAAACTTAAGAGGTTTTCTCTCCTATCAGATCAGTCTTTTGGGATTGAACTCTTTTCTCTAACATGTGCTCGTGACAATAGTACTCTCATTGGGACTGACCCCAACTCAAAGAAGGCTACTTGCGGAGGGTTCTAACTGAAAATGGGTATCGGAGAGGGCTACCTACAGATGGGTTGACCAAAAAATTTGAGCGAAACGCCGCAGAGTGAGAGCCATTAAGTAAAGTGTCGCAGAGTGCAACCACAGAAGTCTGCGATTATTGAAGGGGAAGACATGCTGCGAGTCCCATATCGAGAAGCTAACTCCACAAGGTTTGACTTATAATTCCTCTTATTAGATCGGTCTTTTAGGATTGAACTCTTTTCTTGAACTTGTACTCGCAACACATACTGCCACTCCAAAGCTATAATCTATATGATATATAACAAAACCTAAATGTTAACTTTATATCACTGTTAATTTAATATTTATTTATCATATAATAAGATAAATATATAAATATTTGGTCAGATCTTGGTTGGAGTATAGTATACCCAAATTTAAACCAAACCCAATTACAAGTTTCAGAGTATATTCAAACCCAAATCAGATCAATTTGGTAAACTTCAATCCAGTCGTGTCAAACCGTATCAGATGTGCTTGAATTTATTTTTTCCCATCTCTACACAATACTTACTGCGGTTTTAACTCGGGGCTCTATGTCACATCCAAATAGCTTGATCGGTGCTAAGACTAAAAAATATATATAGTCAACAAGTATAGCAAAAAATAAATCGACTCTAATAAATGTTCTTTTTTGTTTTTTTTTCAACTCAATGCCTAAAATTGTACAGTGCACAAAGCTTACGGAAGAAGTAAAAATATTTTAAATGTATTACATATGATTTTATTTTATATTATAAAGTTAAATCAAAGGTTGCCTTTTTAAAAATCATTTGGTATTTGATGTAGGACCAATCAATTTGAGCCATTATGCAAGGAAGATTTGCTATAGAATATTCATTGTGATAAAAGAAAAGTTTAGAAGACAAGTACCCTGCAAACATCACGTTTAGTAAGACTGTAGATCCGACTGCGAGCCCCGCCAGTTCTCCGATCTGCAAAAGCAACCCACACCAGAAGAGATGATGATAGTCATGTCAAACAATGAAACAACTTCTTTACAATATCATGCTAAGGCTTCCTATATCTAATATTTATAAATCCCACAGTAAATTAGGCCATCTATCTCTCTCTTTTCTTTAAAAAAATTGATTTATTCTAACCTATTAATCGTAAGTTTAATCATAATACTAAAATTATTCTATTATGATTTAATAATTTTAAATTTAAGTAACAAAATAACTTTATTATAATGTCTAAAAAAAGGCTCTGTATGTCTAATCTTTATAAGTCCCACGATGTGAAAATCCTGTAAAATAGGTCATCTATTTTTCTATTTAATTTATTCTTAGATTTCTAATACTTGCCATTTTGGTAATGATAATGATGATGACCCTAAATATTTTACCACATGTATAGTTTTAGGAATAAAATAACTGTTATTGAGAAATAGAACAAGGTGTCAACAGAGGAAAAGTAATATTTTCATGTTTTGTTTTTGTCAGAATTGAATTGGATTTTTTTTAAGTGTTTGGCAAGTAGATGCAACAAAAAGAAAAAATAAAAAATTAATATAAAATGATATTTTTTCCCTTCACACACAAAAAAAAAAAAAAGGATAATATGCCACTTAAACATTTCCACACCATCCAATCACCACCACCATGTTGCCACCACCTTGCCGCCAATGGCAACCGTTGCCGCGGCCACCACCCTAGCGCCATCAACATGTAATCAACTACAAACTTTAGAAGGTAAAATGATCACTAGGTCGGAATTTAGTTCCAAGAGAAAAGGGCATAAGTAAATCCCAGTGTATGTGTTTACTGATTCTTTGCCAACCAGTAATTCTTATTCTTATGGAAATAGTAACTCCAAACCTATTTATTAACAAAACGGTTGAATTATTATTTTATTAGGAATAAGCCTAAAATGAAATTTGAATTCTATCCTCCAACTATAATGTTAGTGTTTAGAGTTTACTTATTCTTTATTTATAAGAAATTCTTATTCCTCGAAAAAATACTAATTTCTAACCTATATATAATCAAAACAAGAAATTGTTATTCCACCGGAAATAAGCCTTAAACAAATTTTCAATTCTACTCTACCAAGTATAGTATTAGCATTTAGAATTTGGCATATAAGAATGCCAACAACTTTGGGATATGATTTATAAAATGTTAACTTAGGTAGTTAAGCTCAGAAGGTACTAACCGCTCGATTATCAGTGGCAACACCCGATATAACAAACATTAGATAGAAAGTGATTATGAATTCAACTACGAAGGATTGTAGATCCGTTCCGGTTGGAGCCGTGCCTGCAAATTGATCCTGCTTCCCATTAAATATTAGACGAAGCGTTCCACTAGCTAACACTGATCCAAGAACTTGACAAAATATGTAGGCCGGCACCTAATAATTCAATTCACTAATAGTAGTCAATTTTAAGAAAGCATACATCCAAAGAGGTTTCTAAAGCCATTCATACATCCGAAGAAGATGGGACAAGAATATAACCCCTTTATTTTGTGTGTGTCGGTCCAATTGTAAGTGTTGACAAATTTTATGACAAAATATTGTATAACATTATGAGGTTGAGGCCTGACCTAACTGAAAAACTATCTCATCCTAACCTGACCTAATATACGCGTTTAAGTATCAAATATAGTTTTTGTATAAAGAAGGGATAAGACTGTATACATTCGATCATCTCAAAACCCTATTATATGGGAGCCTCGTATACCGTACTGTAGTCCTAATATGTATCGTGTTACATTTTATTGTACCGAAACGTATCACTTTATGAACCAACCGGTGGAAGACGGCATACTTTTCATTTGGTCCTTGCATAGAACAGCAAACACCTCATAAGGTAATTGGTATGAATGGTTATTAGATTGTAAGTCTTAATCAGATAAGCATAAATACAAAGAGTTTTACCGGTCGATGTTATACAAATAAAATAAAATAAAACTAGCCGATGAGTTTCCTTCCTTTTCTTTTTCAGGTTCTCATCATGAGTACGTATCTATTAATCTCCCATGAAGATCAGCAAAATTTCAGAGACTTTGCGTAGAAGGAATTTTCTGATTTTTTAGACACAACAAAATAACAAGATCGAAAACGACACGAAATTGACGCCAAATGACATTATGAAATAAACATGGTTATGGTAGATCATAGTTTTACGTGAAATTAAACTATTATACATATTTAATAATTTATTAAAATGATTAAAAATTATAATTTTATATAATTTAGTTACAAATATTATTAAAAAATTTATTTTTTTAATAAATATGATATTTTATAGAAATAAAATATTTAAACAGTTGGAAAATGCAGAGATTTCCCATCGGATTAGAGATAGTTGTCCTTCGGCTCATTAAAAGCTAGTTTTGAAGGGAATTATGGATGTAGGTATCGTTAGGCTTTGGATTTTTTTTCTTTCTTCGGGTATCACAATTAATAGACGGGTTATCAGAAGGACGTGCGATATTTGTGCATAGCATGTTCAAGTAAAGATGTCGAGAAGGGCTGTGCTAGTTTCGTGCTAGGATTAGCATATAGTCGACGAAATGGCAAAGCTCACTAAATATTCGTGCAAGAGTCGGACGATAAAATTTGTCAGAGTTTTGCAAATGGTTCATGCGATGGTTGACTGAGTGAAATCCATTTCTAATTAATTTAAAGTATTAGTAGGGGGATCCGGGGGGCGTCCTTCTCCTCATCTGAACCGTCGGATATAAAATCCGACGGCTCACACGTTTTAAATGGATAATATAACGTAGACCGTTCGATTTTAAATTTAATCATCTAAAATACGTAACCGTCGAATTTTACATCCGATGGTTCAGATGAGAAGAAGGACGGTCCTTATTTACGGGGGAGAAGGACGCCCCCTCAATCCTTAGTAGGCACAACATAAACCTAGCAAACATTTATTTCACGAAAACTGACAAACAAAAGGTAAAAGCAACATTTAATAACCTATATTTCAGGAGTATTGCGATACAATTACCGTACGTTATCGTTGGTAGCCATTCGATGTAAATCCAACCGTGCCTACCAACCCTTTTATTTATATATTCTTTTTTTAGTTTTTTAAATAACAAATGATAAGCGTCGAGCCGAAATGGAGACACGTAGTCTTTGTACCTGTTTCCACGGAAACCGGCGGCAAGAGGCGAAAGCTATGGTGACAGCAGGGTTAAAATGGGCACCGGAAATATGACCAACGGAGTAAACCATGACCATCACCACCAGTCCCCAAACGATAGAAATCCCGGGCAACGTGATTATCTTGCCTTTGTCTAAGTTCACGACCACCGCCGCACAACCAGCAAACACCACAAAGTAGGTCCCCAGCACCTCCGCAATCATCTGCGAAAATCCAAAACTCAAACAACCTTAAGACCTTTACTATTAATTCATGACCAATTGTTCACCTTAGCAAAATAAATTTTTTTTTTTTGAAAAAATATATAGTTTCAAAAAACTGTAAATATAGTCATAAAAATATTTTTTATTTTTAAGAAGAATACTATTATAATGATAGTTTTCGTTATTTACTTATTGAGAGAGATAACAATATTAGTTTTTTTTTTTCAAAAGAGAGAGGTAATAATTTCCATTATTTTTAAGATTTTTTTTCACTGAAATCAGTTTGAAAAAATCAATAAATATTAAACTCATTCATTCTTCTCCTCATATTCCCGTGGGTCCGCTTTGAGGATCCAGGGGGCGTCCTTTCCCGTTTGAAGAAGGACCGTCTTTCTCCTCATCTGAACCGTTGGATGTAAAATCCGATGGTCCACAAGTTTTAAATGAATAATATAACGTGAACCGTTCGATTTTAAATTTAATCATCCAAAACACGTAACCGTCGGAAATCTGACGGCCCAGATTAAGAGAAGGACGGTTCTTCTCCACTTAGGAGAAGGACACCCCCTTTGAATTTATGGTCCCGTTTTAGAATAATTCCTTTGTTTTTTTTTTTTTTTTTGACTTATGGGGCTTTAATACTCAACTAGGCATTTTAAATAGAAGTGGTTGATTAGTTATTTTCATATTTATTGTGACAAATAAAATTATTATTTTAAGTTATTAAAAATAAAATTCAATATCCAATTCCTTAACCGAATGTGAACATCACCCAAAAATTACATATAAAACCCATGCCAGTATATAAGAAAAACTACATATAAGGAAATACTTAATTAATAGAATTATTACTTAATTTTTTATTAATATATTTTTAACCAATTATTAAAATCAGATATTTTTGAAATTATTGACAAACTCCGGTTTTGCTGAAAAATCAAGAAATTATTTTCATTTTAAGTGGAAAAACATGACAATCTCAAACACCCAAGTCACCGTACGCATTTAACATGGAAAAAATCCAAAAAAAAAAAAAATTACGGAGAGAATTTTAATACTAACGGAAAAATCTAGGCAAGAAGGTTGATATTTTCCCGAGAAACAATCAGGAAAAAAAAAAACCCCCAGATAAGGGAAGTGTATGAAACAGAGAAGTTATCTGTACAGAGAAATTTTTCAAAAATTTTCCCGTTCATCGTTGAATTTTGATAGACAAATTATAAAATCTATTTATCTGCGGATTCAATTTATACAATTCTTAACCTAACATACCGGAATAACTCAAAATCTGATAATTTTATATTGTTTTGTACCTTGGATTAAGAATCCAAACAAAGTTTAAGAAAGGAAATTTGAGGGCGGAGGAAGCGAAATGGTAGAATTTACCTTCTGCACAAAGGGAAGATTCAGGCAGGAAGCAGAGCCTTCAACGCTTTCGGAGACAGAGAGAGGGGGAATTCGATGCGAATCGGCGTCCTTCACATTCATGGCAACTTCATGGTTACCATTGTTCTGCCCTAAGATTTCCGCCATTGATGATCTCGGGTGGCTTCCAGCGAGAAACAGAGGATAAAAGAAATTAACTTCGCTCCCGAGCACAGCAATGGAGTCCAACTATTTAAAAGGAGCCAACACCGAGTCAGAGACGAACGGCTGTTTGGTTGTGCCGTTCGACGCTGTTCTTGGTTATTAGCTCTCCAAAACAGTTCCCTTTTTATTATCAAAAGCATATTACTGTTTAATTCGCATACTTATCTAATAATTTATTCAATAGTCTTTTGTTATATTTTCTATAAAAAAATAATAATAATATCCTAATCAATCTTTATTTATTTAACGCTCATTTACTTAATCGCATTTACTATTGATTGGTATGCCATGTATAAATATTAAGATAAAAATAGATTATAATATTTATCAGATTTTTAAAATTTTTTTATTTTGTATTTTTTTTAATTTTTTAATAATAATATTAAAATAATATTGTAATAAAATAAAACTATTAAATATTATCTAGGAAGTTAATAGAGAGAGAGAGAGAGAGTTGGAGGGGTTGTCTGACTTGATGACCATTAATGTCCCATTGGAAATATCGTTGAAGAGGGTGACAGGTTTAGACGATTAAACAAAGGCTAGCATTCAAGGTTGATTCAACCACCCACCGCACCGCCAACTTCGGCGGCGTTATGAATGTCCCTGCTGTTTATAAAAAAAAAATCAGATCTGTTGGATCGCTTCATCCAATCAATTTGACCATCAAATCAACGGTTGAAAATATATTAAACCAAATTTTTAGTCTCTGTAATTCGATGATCGTCGGGTTAGTTTTGGTAATTACAGTCGTTCAAAAAATATTTTTTTATTATCGATTTAATTCCGAAAACTTCAATGCATTTAAAAATATATATTTTTTGTGTGATAAATGATATATAAGATTGACGGATACAAGGTTGATTAGTTATTAAGGATATGTCGTGCCATTTACATTGAGGGGTCTGATATTACGGACTGACCCAAAACCTGAGGCTTGTCCAGGGAGCTTGGTCATGGTGGGAAACATTTTATTTTGATGGAAAAAATTTTCTTTGGCGGAAAATTGGAATTCACTTGGAGGAAAAATTTTTATTCCTTTCCTTAATAAATTGGGAAAAATGGAACGACAAAAGGGTCAGCCTTAGGCAGAAAGTCTGCCCAACAGGGGCGACCATTTTCCTTGCCAGGCAGTCTTCATTCTTCATTTTTTGCAGAGCTCTGAGCTCTCGGGCCAAGGAGCGCCTCCCTCCCTCTCTCTTTCTTCCCGTTTCAGTCAAAACAGAGAGTGAAACTCAACACGAGTGGAAGCCGGTTCCTTTCAGCCGCTCGTAAGCCAAACAGGGCATGAAGCCCTCTCCGTCTACGGCTTTAGGCTCCTCAACTCTCGCCTCTGGAAAAACAGAGCACAGGCGCTTCCGGCGGTGGCGCATGGTTCTCCATTTCCATTTTTGGGAAACAGAGCTTGATACCCACATCCATTGTTTTTGTGGAGCTAGGCTTGAATCCTTTCCAGTGGCGGCGCCCAACGATTCCTTTCTGAACCAGAATCAATCGGCATACGAAACCCCCAACAATGGCGGTCGACTCCTCCTTGTGGCAGTCGAGCCGAGCAGAGAACGGAGCTCCCCATCCATGGCATCCAGGGCCCTCTCAATCAATCGGAGCATAGAGGAACGCCCCATGAATGTCGCCCAAAAGCTTCAACCTCGAATCAAGGAGGATTAGCCCAGTAAAGCTGCCGCCACGGTTTTTGTGACTCCCTGAGGCTTTCGGTGAAACAGAGAGGAGAGAAGCTCTCAGATAACAACGCCCAACAGCCTCGTCTTCAAATCAGAGAGAATAGAGTTGAAGCCCGTGATTCCCTAAAGATCATAGCTGGACATGGCGCCGTGGAGACCTCAGAGTGTGCTGCCCAGCGGCGCCATCAGTGGAGACAGACGGAACCCCGTAAGTCGCGCTCTTCCCCCTCTGGTAGAAAAGGAAAGGGATTCCCTGAAAAGTAGCTGGCGTCAGGGAATTGGCAGAACGCAATATGGAGCTTCCTAAGAGGAAGCCATCCAGCTTCTTCTATGGTCAGGCCATCCTGTTCAACCCGTCAGGTTCCCGTGTGCTTTTCTGTGATTAACTGTCCGGCAATACAATCCTGGCAGACGTCGCACACGATCTACATTTAGTATGCTCTGTCCAATCTTCAAGCTGCTCTCCGTGGGCACACCTCTAGGGGGGACATCTCCTAACCGCCCTGCGCGGCACACCCTCAAGCAGGGATATCTCCGAGTCACCATCCACAGGCGCACCCCCAAGCGGGGATATCTCCTAGCAACTCTCTGCGGGCGCACCTCTGAGCCGCCCTTTCGGGGGCGCACCCCAAATGGGGAAATCTCCGAGCCGCCCTCCGCAGACGCACCCCCAAGTGGGGACATCTCCTCGCCGCCCTCCGCGGGTGCACCTCTGAGCCGCCCTTTCGCGGGTGCACCCCCAAGTAGGGACATCTCCGAGTCGCCCTCTGTGGGTGCACCCCTAAGCGAGGATGTCTCCTAGCCGCTCTCCGTGGGTGCATATTTACGCTGCCCTCCGCTGGCGTACCCCCAAGTGAGGACATTTCTGAGCCGCCCTCCGCGGACGCACCCGCAAACGGGGACGTCTTCTGGCCATCTTCCGCGGGTGAACCTCTGAGCCGCCCCTCCGCGGGTGCGCCTTTAAGCTGCTCTCCGTGGGCGCACCCCCAAGCGGGGACATTTTTGAGTCGCCCTCCGCAGGCTCACCCCCAAGCGGGGATATCTCCAAGCCGTCCTCTGTGGATGCACCTCTAAGCCGCTCTCTGCGGGCGCACCCCCAAGCGGGGACATCTCTTAGAGACCCTCCACAGGCGCACCTCTGAATCGCCCCTCCATGGGTGCGCCTCTAGGCCGTCCTCCGTGGGCGCATATCTAAGCCGCCCTCTCCGGGTGCATTTATGGAGTTCAAGCCTCCAAACACGTCCCTCTCACACTCTCATCATTCCCGCATCTTAAGTATGCATTCTTCCGTTTATTGTGAAAGATTTCTGATTTGAGTATCGGAGTGTCAACGGGGGATAGGCCTCGTTGGCTTTTGATATCTTATTTGTTCGTTTTGTTGTGTACGGCCCAGGTTCACAGAGACAGAAATCGGACCGGCTCGAGATCATTTCCAGATGACAAGGAATCTGAAGGCTCTTTAATCCGTATGGCAATTGAGGACTTAGGACGCAACATTGATGTCGTCTATGGAAAACGCGACTAAAAGTCTAGCGTCTCCCCTGAATACCCAACCCCTTACAAAAAGACGGACAACACTCAAGCTTCAGCAAGCGCTATGGCTCGAACCATAGCCTCCAATGGCGACAATCCCTCATTAGGTAGCCATGCCTGGGGGCTTTATTCCTTAACTCCAGGACGGACAGAGAAGATCAACAACCCCAAGCGCGAGTTATTTCCTCCGGTGGAGTGAAGTCATCCATCGCGATGATCCCTCATCGGTTAGCCATACTTGAGGGCTGCGTCCTCTAACTCCAAGATGGTTAAGGGATATCACCATCACATGTGCAAGCCGCTATATCAGCTGGAGCCAAAATCGAACATGGTGACGACCCCCTTCGCAGGTAGCCATGCGGATGGACGATCGACCCTGGGCATGAAAAGCATTCATTGCCCAATTGTGTACTCTAGACCCACATTCCCTGGACCATTAGCACCTACCTTAGGGCATAACGCTGAGGGCGTAACGCTGGGGACTTTGCCCCTCAACTCCCTGGCGACCAAAGAAAGCTAGCATTATCAAAGAATCTGCCGTGCACTACCCAGCCAATCTGGGCAAAAGATCAAACCCCTCAGAGTATAGGGGCCATAGGCCGAGGCGCCTAACGAAGGGCCCCGACGACCTTCCGAAGTGGTACACACAGACCATGCGCTCGGAACCTTAGACAAGTCCCGAGGGCATAGCATGTCATTCACCGGCGAACACCTACGATGGTTCAACGCCGAACCCATGTAAGTCTTGCATGCATCACACTGCCTGCTTGAATCATGTTTCCATTAATAGAGTAGTGGTATTATCTGAATGACAGCATAACACTGCAAAAATTATATGACCTAAACTGCCCCTAAGTCAGGAGGACTGTCGTCCGTCCGTAAAACCAAGCTTGGCTCCATGCCAAGAGGCCCAATAGCAGCCACCTCGAAACTTCGACCCCGTGTCGAGTGGCCCGGAGCAGCCCCGAAACCTTGGCCTTGCGCCAAGTGGCCCACTAGCGGTGTTGTTCGAGCCTCGACCATGCGTCAAGTGGCCCAAAAGCGGTCACATTTGGACTTCGACTCCATGTCGAAAGGTCCCCAAGCGGCCTACTAATTTGGCTTTGCGCCAAATGACCCGAAAGCGGTCACCACCGAATCACGACTCCGCATCGTAGGGCCTGTGCGGCCCTGAGAACCATGGTCCCGAACCAAATGACCTAGGCTGTCAAAACCAAAGGCCTGGGGGCTTTTAAAGTTTTCCCAACTTACAGCCACCAAAATCTTAGGGGGCAAAAATCACAAGCGTGCGGCGACCTTCTCCCGAAGAAGAGAACATCCTCAATCTACAATGGTCGTGGGTTAGGACCATACGCACGAAAACGACGACACCTTGAACAGGGCTGAGCATTGACACTATACCGTGCAAAAGCTTAGACCCGGAGCCCGGCTGCTGTGGCTTGAAAACCCAGCTGGCCCTCAGTGCGGCTCCACGGGACTTGCAACGATGTCCACTCTATTGGGTCGAGCTTTCGACTAGACGCGCGAGATGCGACGACATCTTTCGATGAAGGATGAGTACAGCACGAGAATGCGCTGGATTGGGGCCTTGGCGATGATAGCTTTACAACTTAGCCTCTAATACATGAACAAATGTTCAAAAGAGCTATGCCATGTAACCGAAGACACCAGGTGCAAGGTGAGATAACTGCCTTTCATTTATCAAAGATGAATAACGCGGCACTAGATAACAAATAATACAAGAGCTATCTTGATCCTACAAGTCTGACAGCCCAGCCTCTCCGGAGAAGTCTCTCAAACTGGGGCTGTCGAGAATCCCGGTGTTATTTGGATGTAATATACCCACAGAAGCGCCTGAAAAGTACGATGGAGGCAATCCGGCAATACAGGCGAATGCCATCCCAGAATCTAGCGTTGAGTGCAAGACGCACCTCTTTCGGAGTGAGCCGCAGCCTAAAGACAGTGGTAAGGCGAGATGCATCATCCACCAGGGGAGAGGTCCATCCCCTCAGTAGCTCAGTCTCCTGCCTCAACTGCTCAGTCTCCTCCGTAAGTCGTTCACCTTCCTCCGCCAACTGCCTGCTTTGCTATTCGCTCTCCTGCTTTAGCCGCACGGCCTATTCCTTCAGCAGCTCGTTCTCGTCCCCGAGCGTGACAGTTTTGGCTCCCACGTGCTGCACCACCTCCTGCTTGGACTCTTCCCTGACCTGGTGAAAAAATTCGAGCAGATGTTCATTCATTTGAGCAAGAGGCGCTCAGCCCTCCTCTCTCTAGCGTCGGGGCTCTCAACCTACGCTCCTCAACACAGAGATATTCATTGCTCCGTCCTACTAGGCGGTCCTCAGCCTTCCTTTGTCTTTAGCATCAAGGCGCAGCCTTCGCTCCTCAGCACGGAGATGTTTGTTCCTCCGTTCTGGCAGGAGGTCATCAGCCTCCTCTCTCTAGTGTCGAGGCACTTAGCTTCCCCACTCCATCACGGAGATCCTTAGCCCTCCGTCCAGACAGGAGGCGCTCGGCCCTCTACTCGTAAGCACGGAGATGTTCATCCCTTCGTTCTGCCAGGAGGTCCTCAGTCCTCCTCTCTCTAGCGTCGAGGCGCTCAACCTCCGCACTTCATCACGGAGGTTCTCTGCCCTCCGTCCAGCCAGGAGGTGCTCGGCCTTCCTCTCTACAGTACGGAGATGTTCATTCCTCCGTCATGCCAGGAGGTCCTCAGCCCTCCCTTCTCTTTAGCGTTGAGACGCAGCCTCCGCTCCTTAGCACGGAGATGTTTGTTCCTCCATCCTGGCAGGAGGTCATCGGCCCTCCTCTCTCTAGCGTCGAGGCGCTCGGCCTCCGCACTTCATCACGGAGGTCCTCAGACCTTCGTTCATCCAGGAGGCGCTTGGCCCTCCTCTCTCCAGCACGGAGATATTCGTTCCTCCGTCTTGGCAGGAGGTCATCAGCCGTCCTCTCTCTAGCGTCGTGGCACTTAGCCTCCGCACTTCATCACGGAGATCCTCAGCCCTCCATTTAGCCAGGAGGCGCTTGGCCCTCCTCTCGCCAACATGGAGATGTTCATCCTTCCGTTTTGCCAGGAGGTCCTCGACCTTCCTCTTTCTAGCATCGAGGTGCTCAGCTTCTGCGCTTCATCACGGAGGTCCTCAACCCTCCATCCAGCCAGGAGGCACTCGTCGCTCCTCTCTTCAACACGGAGATGTTCGTCCCTCCACCCTACCAGGAGGTCCTCAGTCCTCCTTTTTCTTTAGCATTGAGGTGCAGCCTCCACTCTTCAATACTGAGATGTTCGTTCCTCTGTCCTAGCAAGAGGTTATTAGCCCTCCTCTCTCTAGCGTCGAGGCGCTTAGCCTCCGCACTTCATCACGGAGGCCCTCAGCCCTCCGTCCAGCCAGGAGACGCTCGGCACTCCTCTCTCCAGCTCAGAGATGTTCATCCCTCCGTCATGCTCCAAGGTCCTCGGCCCTCCTTTCTCTAGCGTCGAGGTGCTCAGCCTCCGCACTTCATCACGGAGGTCCTCAGCCCTCTGTCTAGCCATGAGACGGTCGACCCTCCTCTCGCCAGCACAGAGATGTTCATCCCTCCATCCTGCGAGGAGGTCCTCGGCCCTCCTCTTTTTCTAGTATTGAGGCGCAGCCTTCGCTCCTCAGCAATGAGATGTTCGTTCCTTCCTCCTGGCAGGAGGTCCTCAGCCTCCACTCTCCAGCGTCGAGATGTTCATTCCTCCGTCTTGCTAGGAGATCCTCAGTCCTCTTCTCTTCGGTATTGAGGCTCTCAGCCTCTGTAACGACTTGAGCTCAGATCTTCAAACTCGACCCGGACCGTCACGGTTAAAATCTTAAGTCATCCAAAATCATCAATTACATGTCATCAATGAACTTAATATCATCAGAACATCATCAATGATCCTCACAAATGCATCATAAATTAAACATCTATATTAGCAATAATAATAACTTCAATAAACGACATCGATGTCCCAAAATATCAATTCTCATAAAAAAAAATCTAACACAAGTCGAACAATAACTAAATCAAAATCTTAAATCCTCATTCGGAGAACCGCGAACTCTAATATCACCTCTATCTGGTAGCTACCCAAAAGTCGAGTGATCTCCTTGATCCTGATATTAACCTGTCTAATTTGGAGCCAATAAAACACAAGAGTGGGCCGAATGCCCAGCAAGTAAATATAATCAACAATAGATAAGTACAATTAAGCATCCCGGATATTAAAATAATAAATAAAAATCATTAATCGCAGGTAATAGATCAACCACTGTTCGAGACTCAATAATATGTTGTGTCCACAATCCGAAGGTCACATGAACGGCTAAGTATCAAAGAAGCAACATGGATTCCATCGAATCCGATCATCAGCTCAATAAGATGTCACAACTGTATGAACGACAGCAGTCTCCAGGGACCTTATTTTACCATAGTGGACCAAAGGCTGCGTATTTACGTCCCCGACGGCTGGGTGAGTACCACGAGGTTACCTGGTATCCATGGTATCCTGACTACCCCTATAGTCCTCCCAGAGGCTGTGCCCGTAGCATGCTCATACCATCTCCGATACCCTTCGTCGATGATATCCCAGATATCATCATCTATGATGGTCCCTAGGTTATAAGCATCCATCTCAATAAATTGTACGAGATAACAAGAATCTAAATATCAGCTCAATATGAGGTCGCTACTGTACGAGATAATAAGAATCTCCCTGGACCTTATTCTACCATAGTGAACCAAAGGCCGTGTATTTACGCCCCCAACGGCTGGGTAATATAACGAGATCATCCATGGTATCCCTACTGCCCCTACAGTCCTCTCAGAGGCTGTAGCTGTAGCATGCTCATACCATTTCCGATACCCCTCGCCAATGATATCTCAGATATCATTCTCTACGATGATCATTAGGTTATAAGCATCCCTCCTCAATATCAGCGACCTCAACCTCCGGAATGAAATCAGTATTAGAAAAGTATAGACTACTCTACGGTCCTACAGACTCCGATACGCCCGGATACCATAGAGTCTTCGTAAATTCTCATTTACTTATCCATTGAGTGCCAATAAAATATATGCACACCACCAAGATTAACCCGAAGAATCATTTATTGGGTTTCATTAATGAGATACAGGAATCATCATGTAACCGATTAATATTATTTCAAGGATGCCAATAAATAATGGTAATCCCCTAAAATTCGACACCAACGGTGATTGGAGATTTTCTCGGTCCATATGTCAGCGAGAACGATCAGCACAATCACGATAACAATCAATAAGAATTCCACAAAATCTGAATAACATTCATGGCATAGGTTCCATCGAACCCTTCACAAATGAGGTCCCAATTATACAAGATATCATGAAATTCTCCTTAAACTTTATACATCACTGTGAACCAAAGGCTGCGTATATCCCCCGACAGCTGGGTACTTGCACAGGCTACCCGATACTCGCAAGTTTGACCTTTGATCAAAATCCATTGTCCACAGAGACTCTGCCCCACAAAANTACAGATGTCTCCTAAGCATGCTTATCATCTGACTCAACCAGGATAGATGACCTCATCTACATGCTCCTCTTCCGACTCTACCAGGTGCGGAAGACAACTCACACGTCAAACACAGCATCTCCCGCCATGATACCCATGATATCATGATCTACGATGATCACAGGGCCATAAGCATCCCACCAAACTAGGCAACGTACCTCAACCCACTAGGATACGAAAATCAGTATCTGATAAGTGTAGACCACATTAAAGTACCATAACTTCTCATTCGACCAGATACTTTAATATTTTCATACTCTCTTCAACCTTGACCGTAGGAAGCCAACGAATTCAAATACTCACACACGGTTATAACGCCAAAGAAAGCTTTGCAACATCAATAATAAGAATGTCGTTCGGTGCTTACCAGACCGTACTCGTACAATCAAATCCAACACAAAGGAATATATCTCAGGACGTTCAAAGGGAATACATGGATCAAGATATGATCGGCTCAATTACTTCACTATTTTTTTTTCATTTTATTTCGAAGCAATGCCTACGACTAAGGCCAACGATATTTTTATTTCAAACTCCATTTCCAATTAATTTTACAAGGTTCCAACAAATTAATTGGCAATATTTAATTCTTTATACAATTAATACCATTCGGCACACCGGCCAATATATTTTCATACATACAACTATACAAATTACAAATATCCTCTATGTACTTTATCATCTTTATTCTCATACATCCACATGTAACCACACATTAACATACATACATATACACACACATTACTACATATATATATATATATATACACCAACACATATATACCAACACATACCCACACCAAAAGGCCCAATCTACAGCCCAATACCACACACACAACCCACGGCCCAGCCCAATACACACACACCACCACTGCCCACGTTTTCTTTCACCCATCGCAATCCAGCCTGTATGGTGGGTAGGGACTCAAGGAGGGTGGTGGTCGTTGATGATAAACCGAGCCTGTATGTCTTTCAGCCGGAAAATGTGATTCCGGTGAGGCCGTTTGTCGATGATTTGGGGGATAGGGTTCTATGGCTGTCGATTGAGTTCTTTGATGATGTCGTTGGATTTGAAGGTACGAGGGACGCCGTCAATTTGTTCGCCTCTTCTCGGAGATATTTATTTATTTATTTATTTATTTTCAAAATTATAAGTTAGATTAGATTCAAAAAGCTTTTTAAAAGAATTTATTGAAATTCTCCCCGATTTAAATTTTAATTGAAGACATTTCTATAAATGCCCTTTTAAAAATCTTTTGAAAAACACTAGAAATTACAATTTATACAAGAAATATCTTTAAAAAAAAATAGCAAAAATGCTTTTTTAACCGATTGAACCTCTAAATGGTAGACAAACCCACACATAATATAATACTATCCGACAAGAAGAGATGCAAAATTATTTATAATGGAAAGATTTTAAAAAATTAAAGAAGAAGAAGAAAATTTTGTCCCATCCATTTAGACTATGATTGTCTGTATTTTTTCATCAATTTTGAATTTATGTTATTCCAAATTCAGCATAGAAAATTTCTGCTGGTGATTGATTGTCTCATTTACTCTCTTATTTATCAACTATATAGGTTGTTCCCTTATAAGTGTCCATTGAGTTTTTAAATAAAAGTATCATCTGTCTATTAACAAACTTAAATAGGTCGGTTGTCCCAACCCAATATGTCACGTAACTCCACTATGTTGTGTGGGGAGTGCCTATCGGCTGTGTCGAGGCCCAAGTTGGCACAATACGACCTGTATTTTTAAAAAATAAAAAATGTTACAAAACACAATTATATAAAATATTATAAAAATATATATCATATTTTATCTATTTCGTCAAAATATTTTTAATTTCAAAATTTTAAAAAGTAAAAAATATTTATCTAATAAAATTTAAATATTTTTAGATCTTATAATTTTACTATTGTGACTTCTATAATACTCGTCTTTGTTGGAATTAAAAATAGTTAAATTCTAATACAATATTTTGCGTATAACTAATCCTTTAATTTAAATGTACACAACATACTATCAATGATCTAAAATCAAATTGTGATCCTTCCATTTTAGAAGAGACTCCAATAATAAAGATTTTACTATACTGTTTGGATGACTAAAACTATAATATATATATATATATATATATATGATGTGTATACCGAAAATGGACTTGCCCAAAGTCAACGTAGGCGCAAAGTCAACTTATGCCCAAAACGGCCTGCTAGACGGTCAACTCGTGAACGGCCCAAATCTTGAAAGGCTCAGGACGGTCAACGTTAGCGTTGACCGTCCAGACCTTAACAGACGGCCAACTCACATGCAGACGGTCAACTTAAATGTTGACAGGGTGTACTGTAGCAATAGGCCGAACAGTGGTTATTTTACGGTTATGGACCTGGACTACTTGAGCCCGCGATCCATCAGACGGTCAACAACGACTCTTCCAACATCTTCCACGATCCCAACTAGCTCCCAAAATGGACACTGACAAAATTCGCGCCCTTCCCATGAGGAAGGTGCCGGATTTTTCCAATTTCCTGCCAACTGGGACTCTCCAACGGTAAAATACACGTAAGGAAGGTGAGCAGTTTGGAAAGCCGCTGACTGTTGTGGAAGGAAACTATCTTGGTCCGTTTGGCAACTGGCATCAGCTCTGAAAGGCAGGCCAGTTAAGAATAATGCAGGGGATCATACCTTCCAAAGGAGGGAGATCACCCTGTCAACCATAAGTAAACCCTAGAATTCTGATTCAATGGACCAATTTTTGCTTACGGCTTCTTGTTGACACATTCTGAGAAAAAGATATTCTTACTTACATATGAGAGGCTCTTACAGGCAATTTCTACCTTATAGAGACGATCTATCACGTACCCAAGCTCTTGCTTACGAACACAGAGAAAACTCTCACATCCACGAATGCTGACAAAGTACTAGACGGAGACCCATCGTTTCTTCCACTCTTCCAGACGTTCAGATCCCACCAGAGGCCTTCAACTTCCTGGAGACCTAATCAGGCTTTTCGAGAGTCATTCTCGGAAGCTTCCACGCTTTCGGAACATCGTTTCCCTACGCTCTATGTGAGTAGGAATCGATCGCTCACGTCCTCGACAAGCTAGCACTCCAAATCCTCTTACTTTCTCTTGCTTTTCAGCATTACCTTCCCTATCATAGGAGGCTTTACTAACTTGAGCGTCATAGAGTTTTCGGTGGGACAACCTCCCGCCGACACACTAACCTCTTGTTCGCTTTAGTGGTGTGCAAGATTCGCACTCAGTGAATTGAACCGGTTCAAACCATCCAGACGAATCCGAATCTGTTCGAAGTCGAATCCAGGCCCACGATGGCCTAGATGAAAAAGACGGATCCGAATCTGTTCAAACCATCCCGCTGACACACTGGCCCATTTTGAAAAAAAGACGCACTGGAGTTTGTGAAGAAATGTGAAAGCTGCCAGCTTCACAGTAACCTTCACCTCCAGCCATCCGAAGATCTGAAGACTGTTCAGACCCCTTAGCCCTTCGCGCAATGGGTGCTTAACCTTTTCGGCTCGTTTTCCATTGCCACGGGGCAAAGAAAATTCATCATCGTAAGCATTGATTATTTCACCAAGTGGGTTGAAGCCGTCCCACTGGCTAAGATTACATAGCATTACGCCCAGGAGTTCCTCCGCCAGAGCATCGTCGTAGATTCTGCGTCCCCAAGGTCGTTGTGACCGACAACGAAACCCAATTCTCGGGGAAACGCTTCACCAAGTACTGCATCAGCCTTGACATCAAGCTGGTCCACACTTCGGTGCACCCCCAAGTAATCGGACAGGTGGAGGTGACAAACCGAATGCTGCTCCACTGGTGAAAAACTAAGCTGGAGGACGCAGGGGGCTCCAGGGCGGACGAGTTTCCTTCTGTTGTTTGGTCTCATCGAACAACCCCGAAGGAACCAACGTGCGAGACGCTCTTCAGCCTCTGTTATGGGACTGAGGCGGTAGTCCCGGTCGAAATCGGGCTTCCAAGTTTCAGGGTGAGTCCTTCGACCCACTGGCTAACTCCCAAAAAATCAGAGAGCACCTAGACATGCTAGAGGAAGCCCGGGAAGCCGTCAGAGTAAGGACAACGGCCTACCAACATCGAATTGCCCGACACTACAACAAAAAAGTTAAGGCACGACGATTCGATGTAGAAGACCTGGTCCTACGAGACATTGAGGTCATAGGCAAGCTGGCCGGCCGCAATATGCTCTCCCCTAATTGGGAAGGGCCTTTCTTCGTTTCTGCTGTCCTGTGAAACGGAGCCTACAAACTCCAGAGCTAGGACGGAAAACTGGTTCCGCGAACGTGGAACGTCATCCACCTCAGACGATACTTCCAGTAACAGACGCAGGTACGCATTTGCATTATTGTTTGCACTCTCTTGCTTGTTTTGAATTCCCGAAAAATAAGTGTTTACTTAGCATACTTCCTATGTGCATGTGCATTGTTTTCTTTACAGGTTACCCGACCTAGACTGCCCCTAAGTCGGAAAAGTTTTCACCCGCTCGTTAATACACCCTGGTTTTCCAGGCGGCCCACAGGAGGTCGAACTTAAACCTCGGTCATCCGAGCGGCTCGTTAGCGGTCGTATTTAAACCCTGGTCATCCAGGTGGCCCACAAGCGGTCTATCATAAATCCTGGTCATCCAGGTGGCCCATAAGCGGCCTAATATAAACCTCGGTCATCCGAGCGGCCCGCTGGCGGTCATATTAAACCCTAGTCATCCAGGCGGCCCATTAGCGGTCGTATTAAACCTTGGTCATCCAAGTGGCCTGATAACAGTCAAAATCCTAGGGGGCTTACACAGCACACGCAACAACGTCCTCTACGGGGAGACATCGTGATCAGTCAACGACGGTCGAAGGGAGAAGCATGCTCCTCCAACGTTGGCCGCCCAAATAATCACTGGGATGGCGCCACCAGGCTGTTTAGCACAACCACCTGCCAAGCCTAAGGACTTCGCTTCCCAGGCAGCCCAACAGCGGCAGCCAGCCAACCGAGTTGGCCGCCTGATGCAACAAAGCATGCAAACACAAGAGCAGTAAAAGCTAATGGACACGGAATTAAAAGAATTTTCATTTTATTACCTCCAAGTGTGTTGCAAATTACATTTTGTGTACATGAATACAAGGGAGGTCACAAAAATGTACAACATAGGGGGTTATGGGGGCAGCGAAGGCCCCTGAATGTCACAAGGTTCCCCCACGAGGTCGTCTATGTGTTGCGTTGCTCTATTGGACAGATTGATGAACTCAACTGGGAAGCCAGGATCAATGCGCCGACTGACATTGATCCCCTCCAACAGTCACGCGTGCATCATGCCTTCGACCTCGTGGGGGCAGATACGGAGACTCAGGTCATTCTCTAAGGTTGCTACCTACTCGGCAAGTCGACTGATGCGCATTTTGGCTTGTTCAGCCTCTTCCTTCAAGCGGGTAACCTCGGCCTTCAAATTAGCATTCTTCGTCTCCACTCCCGCCAAGACCGTCTCGAGGGCTGCAGTCTCCTCACGGTGCTCGCATCCTGAAGCAACCAGTCTGGCATCCAGCCAGGCGATCTCCGCCTCCCTATCAGTAATCGCCTGGTCGCCCGCACCACCTCCTTGAAAATGGCAGAAACTAGCTTCCTCGACTGTACAAGGAAAAAAAATGAAGAACAAGTCATAAATCTGATAAAGGAGAAAATACGAGGAAGCCATCACCAAAAATCATACCTCACAAAATCTCCTCGGGGGCCTGGATTCTAGACCTAGCCCAGGCGACGGTGGACCAGGAGCATCCTCTCGAGCCGAGTTGTTTGCAACTTCCTCCTAAATGCTCTCCAACAGCTCATCAGTATCGTCCATGGCAACTGTGGGCTCCTCAACTGTAGCCTCCGGAGCAGCTGCTGAAGGATCAAGTTCCACCATTGGCTCCACAGCAAAAGTCCGTGCGATTGGAGAGCTACCGGATGGCTCCCGCGCCTCCGCCACTGGCTCGCATGCAAGCTTTGTAAAGGATTCTGTCAATGCCGCACATGGAACCGCTTGCGGCGCGGGCTGCGCCAAGATGACTCCCTCTCCAGAGTCCACTGGCCGGTTCTCGTGGGTCTCCTCCAGGCCCGTGGTATTGCCAGGATCGCTGTAGATCCCGACAGCGACATAATCAATGCGGGACGACGACGATGAAGGCATCTCTAGCACCATCTCAGGCAACGGGCCGATAAACCCTTCATCAGTATGCCGCATACGGATGATCAAGCCTTTGGAGTCCTCCGGCCGCATCATCCTTGCTGGTGGCGTAGGCTTTTGAACTGGGGAAGGCAGTCCCCAGTTCACCTTCCTGGTATTCGCCTTGGAAACCAGAAAGTCCATCTTAAAGTCAGCAAGGTTCTCCTTGACCAAATCGGTCAACTACTTCAGGGCCGCCGTCTCCGCCACAGACGGCGTCCTCATATATGCCTCCGGAACCTGGCCCCAGTCTTTCGCAAGGGGTCAGGTCGCCCCCTCATTCACAAAAAAGAATTGCTTTTTTCAGTTCTTCAACGAGTCATATATGGCCGTGTTTATTTTCAGGCCAGAACGAGGGACGAGCGATATCCACTCTCCTCCCTGGTTTATTTTAAACAAGTCCCTCACTATCGACATTCTTAGCCTCTTAGAATATTTTCAAGAAAAATACATAAGGTTACAGAGATACCGAACGATGTTGGCGTGGAGTTGAGCTATTGGGACTCGTAGGGCTCGTAGGACGGGCAGCAAATCGTCCGGCAATGAAAGACCGAGGCCGCTCCTCAGGTGGGCCTCATACATTGTGATATGCCCTGCCGGTGGAGCAAAGGCTCTGTCATCCTTTCCAGCGACCCTCAAAGCGATTTCCTTTGGAATGTTAAATTCTACGTACAAAGCTTTAACGTCCACCTCTCTAAGCACATAGGCGATGTCATCGACGGAGGCCATGGAAACTGGGAAGGACTCGGGTTTCGAGAAGTCAAGAATGAAGAAAACGAAGGCTAGGTGGCGTAGAAGGCTTTCAAAACGTGGAGGAAAACCTGAATGGCAAGAACGCTTTAAAACCCCTCATAAAAGATGCCGTCAGTCCTGCCACGTGTCACCTCCCTACTTGGCTCTTCAAAAGGCGGATCTTTGAAGCAATAATGGCTAGGATACCTGCCCAACCAAAAGGATATGCGTGTCTTCTTCTGGCCTGCAAGCCGGCTGATGGCCATGCGTCCATCAAGGTTGACAGAAAGTCCTCCAGAACTGACCAAGACGGTCAACAGTTCTGGTCAACATTCTTCTCCGGAATTGGCCAAAGACGGTCAACAGTTCTGGTTAATATTCTTCTCCGAAACTGACTAAGACGGTCAACAGTTCTGGTCAATATTCTTTTCTGAAACTGACCAAGATGGTCAATAGTTCTGGTCAATATTCTTCTATAGAACTGACCAAGACGGTCAACAGTTCTGGTCAATATTCTTCTCTGAAACTGGCCAAAGACGATCAACAGTTCTGGTCGACATTCTTCTCCGGAACTGGCCAAAGATGGTCAACAGTTTTGGTCAATATTCTTCTCCGGAACTGACGAAGACGGTCAACAGTTCTGATCAATATTCTTCTTCGGAATTGGCCAAAGACGATCAACAGTTCTAGTCAATATTCTTTTTCGGAACTGACCAAGATGGTCAACAATTCTGGTCAAACTTTTCACTTTGCCTTTCATAGAGTCCTCCGGGATCCTTAAATAACGAAGGGCAGTAAGGGCATCCCATCATTAACATACCGGATGCCAGAATTCTGGCCACCAGCATGGGGGGCTAGTGATGGGTATACCAGAAATAGGCTGGCCCAAAGTCAACGTAGGCCCAAAACAACCTGCTGGACGGTCAACTCGTGAATGGCTCAGTTGGAGAACAAGCCCAAACCCTGAAAGGCCCAGGACGGTTAACGCTGGCGTTAACTGTCCAAATCTCAACAGACAGCCAACTTACACGCAGACGGTCAACTCAAACTTTGATCGAGTATACTGTAGCAATAGGCCCAATAGAGGTTATTTTACGGTTACGGACCTGACCCACTTGAGCTCACGATCCATCAGACGGCCAGCAACGGCTCTCCCAGCATCTTCACGATCCCAACTTGCTCCCAAAATGGACACTGACAAAATCAGCGCCCTTCCCATGAGGAAGGCGCCATATTTTTTCAATTTTCTATCAATTGGGGCTCTCCAACGGTAAAATACACATAAGAAAGGTGAGCAGTTTGGAAAGCCGTAGACCACCATGGAAAGAAACTATCTTGGTCCATTTGGCAATTGGCATCAGCTTTGAAAGGCAGGCCAACAAAAAATAACGCAGGGGATCACACCTTCTAAAGGAGGGATATCACCCTGTCAACCATAAGTAAACCCTAGAATTTTGATTCAAGAGACCGATATTTTCTTACGGCTTCTTGTTTTCACATTTTGAGAAAAAGACGTTCTTACTTATATACGAGAGGCTCTTATAGGCAATTTCTGGCTTACAGAGACGATCTATCACAGAGAAAACTCTCATATCCACGAACGCTGACAGAGTACTGGACGGAGACCCATCGTCTCTTCCACTCTTCCAGACGTTCAGATCCAACCAGAGGCCTCCAACTTCCTGGAGACCTAATCAGGCTTTCCCAGAGTCGTTCCCGGAAGCTTCGACGCTTTCGGAACATCGTTTCCCTACGCTCTATATGAGTAGGAATCGATCTCTCACGTCCTCGACAAGCTAGCACTCCAAATCCTCTTACTTTCTCTCGCTTTTCAGCATTACCTTCCCTATCATAGGAGGCTTTATTGACTTGAGCATCGGAGTGTTTTCAGTGGGACAACCTCTCGCCGACACACTGACCTCTTGTTCGCTTTAGTGGTGTTCAGGATTCACACTCAGTGAACAAAATCGGTTCAAACCATTCTGACGAATCCGGATCTATTCGAAATCGGATCCAAGCCCACGATGGCTTAGATGAAAAAAGACGGCTCCGAATCTGTTCAAACCATCCCGCCGACACACTGGCCCTCGATGAAAAAAGACTCGCTGGAGTTTGTGAAGAAATGTGAAACCTGCCAGCTTCACAGCAACCTTCACCTCCAGCCATCCGCAGATCTGAAGACCGTTCAGGCCCCTTGGCCCTTCGTGCAATAGGTGTTTGACTTTCTCGGCCCGTTTTTCATTGTCACGGGGTAAAGAAAATTCATCTTCGTGGGTATTGATTATTTCACCAAGTGGGTCGAAGTCGTCCCACTGGCTGAGATTACAGAGCATAATGCCCTAGAGTTTCTCCGCCAGAGCATCGTCTGTAGAGTCGGAGTCCCCGAGGTCGTTGTGACTGACAACGGGACCCAGTTCTTAGGAAAACGCTTCACCAAGTATTGTACCAGCCTTGACATCAAGCTGGTCCAAACCTCCCGCCGTCATACTGACCTCTTATTCGCTTTAGTGGTGTGCCGGATTCGCACTCAGTGAACGGAGCCGGTTCAAACCATCCAGAAGAATTCGAATCTGTTCGAAATCGGATCCAGGTACGCATCAAAATATATCTAATATATTTTAAATATTGAGAGCAAAAAAAAATAAAAAAGCTAATAGTTTTAATATCACAAATATTAGGTAAAATTTGTCAATGTCCAGCAAAATATATTTAAATATTAGATAGTAAGAAGCTATGTTTTCCTGCTGCTAAATCACAGCTGGCCACTGCTGCGTCCCACGCCCTTGAGGAATGAACCGCTCTTGGTGAGCTCACGCAGCGGCTTGTTTGTGAACCTGATGATGTTGTAAACCCAAGCACCCAAGACGGCCCCACTAATCGGGCCTGCTATATAAATCCAAATCCCCTTGTAGTGGTTTGCCACAATCGCCGGCCCCAAACTCCTTGCCGGGTTCATCGACGCCCCTGTAATGGGCCTGTCGAAAAAAACAATGAAAATAACAAAGTCGTAAGTCCTATTAAGTGAATCTATTTACTAAGATATACCAAATGAGTAAGGGTTTGGATCGGGGGAGCCAAAACGTATCCCGACCCAATACTTTTAGCTTGCAACCTAAACTCATCTGCATGATATTTTGGATTAAGTAAAAATCCGATAATTTGGATTACAATTAAACCAAAATCTTTTTTTTTTTTTGGGTCATCTTAAAATAAAAGTAAAAAAAAAATTAACAACATTTGTATAATTTTTAATCGATCAAATCAATGATAAAACTTAGCAATATATAATCAAATTTATAATCTATTAAATATAATTTAGTTCATAAAAAAATTTAAAAAATATTTGAAATAATCAAATAAAATTTTAAATATTTTAAATATTAAATTTACACGACAACTAAAATATAAACAACTCTCCAAATATCAAGCAATTCATTAACATAATGTTGCGAGTCCTATATCAAAAGTCAATTTCACAATGGCTAGTTTATAAATTTGAGGAGTTCTTCCTCTTATCAGACCGATCTTTTAAAATTTGGCTCTTTTTTTAGACTTATATTCGTAACAATGGTACTCTCATTGAGACTGCCCCCAACTTGGAGATGGTTACATGTGGAGAATTCTGACCGAAAAGGGTTATTGGAGAGGATTACCAGTGGAGGGACTGATCAAAAAGAAAATTCGAGTGAAGTACCGTAGAATGAGAGTCGCCGAATGAAGTGCCGTAAAATGCAGCCACGGAGGTTTGTGGCTGTCGAAAGGGAGAGGAATGTTGCGAGTCCCATATTGGAGAATAAGCTCCACAAGCACTGGTTTATAAGCCTAAGGAGTTCTTCCTCCTATCAGACCGGTCTTTTGGGATTCGACTCTTTTTTTGCGTTTGTACTCTCAACATAAACTGTCACTCCAAAACTATAATTTATATGATATATAACATAACCTAAATGTTAACTTTATATCAATGTTAATTTAATATTTATTTATCATATAATAAGATAAATATATAGATATTTGGTCAGATCTTGGTTGGAGTATAGTATACCCAAATTTAAACCAAACCCAATTACAAGTTTCAGAGCATAGTCAAACCCAAATCCGATCAATCGAGTAAAATTCAATCCAGTTGTGTCAACCCATGTCGGATGTGCTTGAATTTATTGTTTCCCATCTCTACACAATATTTACTGCAGTTTTAAACCAGGTCTCTATGTTACATTCAAATAGCTTTATCAGTACTAAGACTAAAAAATATATATAGTCAACAAGTATAACAAAAAAAAAAAAAATGGACTCTAATGAATGTTCCCTTTTGTTTTCCTTTTCAACTCGGTGCCTAAATTTGTACAGTACACAAAACTTACTGAAGAAATAAAAATATTTTAAATGTATTATATATGATATTATTTTATATTATAAAGTTAAATCAAAGGTTGCCTTTTTTTAAATTATTTGGTATTTTATATTGGACCAATCAATTTGAGCCGTTCTGCAAGGAAGTTTTGCCATAGAATATTCATTGTGATGAAGAAAAGTTTAGAAGTCAAGTACCCTGAAATCATCACGTTTAGTAAGACTGTAGATCCGACAGCAAGCCCTGCCAGTTCTCCGATCTGTAAAAGCAACCCCAGAAGAAATGATATAGTCATGTCAAACAGTGAAACAACTTCCTTACAATATCATGTTAAGGCTTCCTATATATAATATTTATAAATCCTACGGTAAATTAGGCCATACCTCTCTCTCTCCTTTGAAAAAATTAATTTATTCCAATCTATTAATCGTAAGTTTTACGGTCATAATAAAATTATTCTATTGTGATATAATAATTTTAGGTTTAAACAACAAAATAGCCTCATTATAATGTTTGAAAAAGGCTTTATATATCTCACCTTTATGGGTCCCACGATGTGAAAATCCTATAAAATAAGTTATCTGTTTTTATATTTATTTTGATGCGTCACTATATTTAAATTTTAAATAAATTTGAATTAATAAAATTATCTGAATTTGATATTGTTCATCGAGTCTGAATATTGTATACCACTACAGAAACAAGAGGTCAGGTGTCTAAATTCGAGTCACTATATTCAAATTTTAAATAGATTCGGGTCAATTTGATTGTCTAAATTCGGCACTGTTCACCGTGTTTGAATCTTGTACACCACTACAGTAAACGAGAGGTCAGGTGTCGACGAGAGGTTGTCCCACCAAAAATACTCCGACACTCAAGTCAATAATTGGCTTTCCAATTTCAAGAAGGTAAAGGAATGAATGCAATGAGAAGGTGAAGAGTGTTTGTGATGGGGGTTCTGCTCTCAAGGAGAGAGGCTTCTTTGGGCTCGTGAGAAGCATTATCTCTCGGTACTGTATTCGCAAGGAACGTAAGGACAAAGAGAGTTGGAGTTCTGAAAGCATGGGAGCTTTCAAAATTATCAGAGCGCTACGTGAGCTTATGATAGCGTTTTTAGTAGAGAAGAGAGCGTTTTCAGTAGAGAAGTGAACATGCCCTGGAGTGAAGACTCTATGGGCTGTTATAGATGAGATGTTGGGCGGCTTTTCTTGTGCAGGAAGGCTTAATTCCCTCGTTCTGTTAGGATTGTTTCCTTTCCTGGTATGGAGTTTTAATGGCGGTAATGGCTCCGGGGATTAATCGACTTCCTTCTGCATTTTGTTACCGTTAGGGTTTATTGTAGACAGGAAGAGAAAATCTGACGTTTTCATCATGGGACGTATGCTGAATCTGCTGGTGATCGTTACAATGGAGATTACCTTCTCGGAGGGCGCGAAATCAGGGAAAAGAGCCGTTACTAGTTGTATACGAAGGTGTGAGCCCAATTGGGCCTAGCCCACGTGAGGCTTGCTCTTAGGCCAGTCTACTGTGGCACTTCCGATCAACAGAAATGTTGACCGTCTCTGGGAGCCTATTGTCCGCCCAACTTGGCTTTTCGTCCGATCAACGGTTAGTGTTAACCGTCCAGGTGCACATATGACCCCTTATGAATCTAGGCTGTTCCTCTTTCTTTGGCCAACCCTCCATGGGCTTGCCTATTACTACCCCCATACTAGTGGTCTAAATTCTGACCTTCAACATGTTCATGATGGGACATATTTGGTTAGCGCCCGTCAAGATCTACTAGACTGGTGGTAAAAGCATTAACCGGAGTTGTTGATCGTTTAGGGCAAAGCCTAGAAAATTTCTGGACAAAGAGTTGACCGGATTCATTGACCGCCTAGGCCAAAACCCGAAAACTGTTGAAGAAAATATTGACCGGATTCGTTGATCGTCTAGGCCAAAATCTAGAGAACCTGTGGGAGTTGGAACGACGCGTCATCCTCAACAAGGCCTATCAGTGAAAAGGTGGCCACGTGTCTGTACACGGTGAATTCAAGATCCCGATAATTAATACACCAGGGGATCTGATTCGATCGTGCCCGTTCATGAAACGACACATGACAGTAATGATGGCGCACGTTTACGAGACGATTAACGTGCTCGGTGTTCATATTGCCCTTTAAATTGTCCGTTCGTTTTATTTTTGAATTTCCTATGCTTTCCTTTATTTTCCTCGAGAAAACCCTAAGTGTTGTGCTAACTCCCTGCTTGCTTCCATTCCCATGGCTTCTATTACTGAAATTGTTTCAGTCATTAGAGAAACTAATGTAAAGGAGTTGTACGTAGAGTACAACATCCTGAATGAGAATATCTTCCGAGTCCCTGCCAAGGAAGATAGGGCGTGCTCACCACCCGAGGGGTTTGTTACCATTTACGATGCCCACTTGAGGAGTGGTCTGCGCATTCCAGTCCCTGATGAGTTGCTGAAAATTTTTACGGCTCTTTAGGTTCCTATCGTACAGTTCCACGTGAATAACGTGCGGTACTTGTGCACATTCTTCATATTTTTTTGTCAGCATTCGAGATGGCTAACGGTGGCGATGGTTAGAGTGCTCTTCAAGTTCAACCAGGGTGGGGAATGGATCTCGCTGGCTTATGTGGCGATCTCCAAGTCAATATCGCCATCTATGATTCTTTGAAAAATTGAAAAAATCGGTTCTTTTTTATTCATGTGGACGAGTTTTGGCCGTTCGCCAGGGGATGGGGCAAGGTACCTGAGATTTATATTGGGACTCCTTCTGATGAGGAGACGGAGTCCCTAGAGTCGTTGTTCAAGCTGGTGGAGGACTATCTTGTGGAGTTTTGGAGAGACCACCTGATCTCTTGTGTTAAGGCCAAGAAGGCCAAGTGGGGGCCATCTTCTCCCGAGCAAAAAAATGAGGGAACCTTCCAGGAAGAGGAAGGCTGGGGCCATCATGATCGGAGCGCCACCCAACGAGGAGTCTCTCGAAAGTCCAACGGTGAAGAGAACGGCGACGGCGGCGGCGGTGATGCCATCTTCATCCTCCTCCCCTAAGCGAGGGAGTGTACTAGCTGGCTAGTTTTCAATAGTTCGAGATAGTTCTGGCCTAGGGAGCGTTGAGTTTGTCGTCGTGGCCTATAGGGCCAGACTATGCTCCTCCATCAGTTGCGTCGTTCTAGCCCTGTCGCAACCGGAGCCCCTGGCGCCATTGGAGCATCCTATGAAGCCCACAGTGGATCGGGCTGCTGATCCGCCGAAGGAGACACCATCCGGAGAACCCAAGGAGGCGTCTGCTGTGCCTCCTATTGCACCAATCGCTACATTATCGGAGGAGTTTGTTTCTAGGGAGCTTCATGAGGCACAAGGAGTACCAACCGCCGGAGAGCCTGCTCATGCTGTTGGTTTGATTGTGGAGAGGCAGGAGGAGTCCTTTGCTAGGGAGCCAACGGGGACGGAGGACCTTTCGATGGAGCTACCGAAGGAGCCTGCGGCAGAGGCTACTGCTAGGCCTGCCCCAGGAGGATTCTATTTCTAGTCGTCCGCCGTCAAAGCCAATGTCTCGCGTTAGGCCAGAAAGGCCGGTGCACAGGATTCGGCAGGTAGACTCTTGTAACTTGTTTTGTCTTTTATTTTGCTGTTGTCGACACTTATCATTTTCACAGACTGATAAAGTTGCTAGCGTAGTTATTAAGGCGCTTGGCCAGTGAGACATAGTAATCTCCGATAGGGATAAGGAGATCGCTTGGCTTGAGGAGGAGTTGGAGGCGCTGAAGGCGGAGTACTGGAAGGACGCAGTCACCCTAGAGTCTGTGCTGGCCGGCCTGGAGGTGGAGAATGCCAAGATAAAAGAGGAGAATGCCAGCATGAGAGAAGCTGTGGTGGCTAGTTTGGTGGAGAAGAACAAGCTGAAAGAAGAGAACGTTCATCTGAAAGAAGAGATTGAACGGGCTACGAGGCGCATTGATCAGCTCGCGGGGCAGATGATCACATTGGAGAACAAGTTGAGCATTTGCATTCACCCTCAGGAGGTCTCCAACATGTTGTTGGCACGGTTATAGATGGGGTCAACATTAGCTGGCACATTGCACGGTTGATTGATCCCAATTTTCTAGTGAGTATCTCAGCCCAGAGAAGCGTTCTACCTAGAGTTGTGAGAGCCTTGTGGGGGAGCCCTAGAGCGGTCAAGGGCCACCACTGCCTCCTTTTGGGAGCTCCTCCTCTCCTTAACTTTTTGTACTTTTATCTTCCTTTTGTGTAATTATATTACAAACAATAAAATAAACAATTATTTTACTGTTGTTAAGTGTTACGCTTTCATTGTCACTATTTTCTTTTTTGAGTTTCTCTACTGTGTTGACCGGCCAACTTGGTAAATTGCTTGCGAGTTGGCCGTCCGCCTTACTTGAGGCATTACCAGTGCTTTCTTGAGGACTTGAGTCCTTTTGAAAGCTCCAAGGCTGATTTGGATGTCATGCCTGGCTTGCTTGATACTCGCACATGAGTAAAGGTTTGGTGGGGCTGCCCAAATATTGACTTGGGTGACTAGCTTTGAGAGGACTACCTTGCTCCTGTTAACTATCATTGACTGATCACGCTATCTCTTATAAAGGAGGTCGTCATGCATGCTACTTGAACCCCCTAAGATTTTGACCGCAGACGGGCCACTTGGATGACTAAGGTTTAGATATGACCGCTTATGGGTTGTCTGGATGACCAAGGTTTAAATACGACTACTTATGGAAAGCTCAGATGACCGAGGTTTAAATACATCCTCTCATAGGCCGTTTGGATAACCAAAGTTTAAATACAACCACTCATTGGCTGCTTAGATGACCATGGTTTAAATACGACCGTGCATGAGCCGCCTGGATAACCAGGGTTTAGTAACGAGTGGGTGAAAATCTACCCAACTTAGGGGTAGCTTGGGTCGCCTAGCCCTACAACAAAAAAGACATACAAACATACAAGTATATACAAAAGAGAGAAAACAAAACGGAGCATAAAGAAGAGGATACTTATTTTATTAATTGAAAATCAAGTACATACATTTACATGTAGACATGCGAATGACCTACTTGGACCCTTATTGGAAGTAGCGTTTGAGGTGAATTGCGTTCCACGTCCGTGGAACTAACTTGTCGTCCTAGTTTCGGAGTTTGTATACTTCGTTCCGCAGGACAACGGAGATTGGGAAAGGTCCTTCCCAATTTGGGGAAAGCTTATTCTTTTCGGCAATCTTATCCGTAGCCTTGATGCTACGCAAGACCAAGTCTTCAACGTCGAACTGTTGCGCTTTTACCTTCTTGTTGTAATAGTGGGTGATTCGCTATTGGTAGGCCGCAGTCCACATCTAGGAAGCATTACGGGATTCCTCTAGCAAGTCTTGGTGTTCTCAAATTTTTTGGGAGTTACCTTGTTGGTCAAAGAATTCGACCCTAAAACTCAGAAGCACGATCTCAATCGGAATTATCCATCAAGTCCCGTAGCAGGGACTGAAGGGTGTCTTACGAGTTGGTTTCTTTAGAGTACTCCGGTAAGTCCAGAGGATAGAGGGTAGCTCATCCACCAGGAGCCCCCTAAGTCCTCCGGTTTGGTCTTTAGACCACAAAGTAGCATAAGGTTCATGGCCTCTACCTATCCATTCGCTTGAGGGTATGCCACTGAAGTGTAAACCAACCTAATACTTAGGCTGGTGTAATACTTGATGAAGCATTTTCTGAAGAATTGGGTTTCGTTGTCAATCACTATAACCTTTAAAACATAAAATCTGCTGCTTATATTCTGGTGGATGAATTCAAGAGCGTTGTACTCTGTAATCTTGGCCAGTGGGATGATTTCGACCCACTTGGTGAAGTAGTCGATACCCATAATAATGAACTTCCTTTGCCCCATTGCAATGGAAAATGGGTCGAGAATGTAGAGCCTCTATTGCACAAAGAGTCAAGAAGCCTGGAGGGATTTCAGCTTGGCGGACGATTGGTGGTGAAGATTGCCGTGAAGTCGGCAGCTCTCACACCTCTTTACGAACTTGAGTGTATCCTTTTTTATTGACGGCCAGTAGTAACTCTGTCGCATGATCTTGAATGCCAAGTTCTTACTGCAAACTTGCGGTTCACATATCCAAAGGTGGACTTCGCCTAAGGCATAGTGGCCTCCTTGGGGGTGAGGCACCGAAGGTATGGAGTTGAGTAGCCACGGCGATATTACCGTCCATCGATTATAGTGTATTAGCCGGTTTTCTTCTTGATCCGTATGGCTTCATCCGCGTCTTTGGGAGTGCTCCGTCCACAAGGTACCTTTGGTATGGTGTCATCCAAGTTTCTGCCCCAGAGATCTGCATCGCTTCCTGTTCCTCTGTGTTGTGAGCGTTCAGAACCTCCTACGTGTCCCTCGAGTACTGCTCTGGGTGTTTGACCGCCGCAGCTTTGGCCAGTTGGTTAGCCTTCCAGTTCTCAGTTCTGGGAATGTGGACTAGGGTTAGCCTATCGAATCTCCAGGCGGCCTCCTTTACTTTGGCCAAGTACTTGGCCAAGTGTGGGTTGCTCATCTCGAAGCTCTCGTTAACTTGGTTGACGATCAACTCAGAGTCGCTGTAGATAGTCAGTCGTTTAGCTGAGCACTATTTTGCTAATCTTATTCGGCTAACCGGGTTTAGTTTAGAACGTTGTTGGCAGCCGAAAAGTCGAGTCTAAGGGAGTACTTCACCTCAAACCCGTTAGGGGTCCTGAGGACCACCCCGACACCACTGCTTGAGTCCGTAGACAATCCGTCTACGTGGAGGATCCATTCGGCACTCTCTCGTGCTATTCTATATCTTCAGGAGGCTGTTCTTCGAGAATTGGGGTCATGGTATCGATGATAAAGTCGGCTAGAGCCTGCCCCTTAATGGCCAGTCTGAGTCGGAATTTGATGTCGAACTCTCCCGATTTGACAGTGCACTTTACCAGCCATCCAAAAACATTGGGTTTCTGGAGAATGCTCTTCAAAGGCTGGTCAGTGAGAACAATCACACGACAAGCCTGGAAGTAGGGTCTCAGTTTTCGAGTAAAGAAAACAAATGCCAAAGCCAACTTTTCCGCACGTGGGTAGCGTGTCTCTGGACCGGTCAACGTCTTGCTCACGCAGCAAACTGGCCGCTGAGTGTCAAAGTCCTGGCGTACGAGGACGGAGTTGAGAGCCGACTCCAACACCGCTAGATAGAGGTATAGCTCCTCTCCGTCCTTTCGTGACGTTAGCAACGGTGGACTTGCCAGATATTACTTCAACTCATCGAAGGCTGCCTGGCACTCTACTGTCCATTGGAACCCATTTGATTTCATCCCCCTTAGAGCCTTAAAGAAAGGTTGGTACTTATCACACGACTTAGCTAAGAAGCGGGACAAGGCCGCCAGTTGTCTGTTAGTCGCTAGACATCCTTGACGCTCCGCAATGGAGCCATGTCCGCGAGGGCCTTGATTTTCTCCGGGTTTGCCTCGATCCCTCAATGAGAGACGATGAAACCCAGGAACTCCCCCGAGGCCACTCCAAAGACGCACTTGGCTGGATTCAACTTCATTTGATGTGCGCGGAGCACCTCGAATGATTCAACTAGACCGCAAACATAGTCATTGGTGGTCCTATTCTTGACAATCATGTCGTCGACGTACACCTCCATATTACGGCCGATCTGCTTCTCAAACATCTTGTTCACAAGCCGCTGGTAAGTGGTTCCCACGTTCTTCAGACCAAAAGGTATTACCTTATAACAATAAGTGCCTTGATCCGTCATGAATAAAGTGTACTCATTATCCTCCGGGCTCATTCAGATCTGATTCTAGTTCAAGTATGTGTCTATGAAGCTCAACAGCTCGTGTCCGGACGTAGAGTCTACCAGCAGGTCGATCATGGGTAAAGAAAAGCTGTCTTTCGGGCAAGCTTTGTTAACATCGATAAAGTTGACACACATTCGCCATTTCTCGTTGTTTTTCTTCACCAGGATGACGTTGGAGAGCCCATACGGGTACCGAAAATCTCTGATGAAGCCAGTGTTCAATAGCTTCCTCACTTCCTTCTAGATAGCGATCAGCTTCTCCACAGAGTAGTTTCTCCGTTTCTACCTGACGGGTTTGCGATCGGGATCGAGACCCAACTTGTGGACTATTACTCCAATCGGAATCTCAGGCATATCAGCGGGAGTCCATGCGAAGATGTCAGCATTCTGTCATAAGAACGTGATCAGCTCATTGCGCAGTGCACCAGTGAGTGAGCCGCCGATTTACACGCACCTTTTCGGATCCTACAGGTTTAGTGGGATTAGATCAGTTGCCTCACCAGATTGCGCTCACTGTAAAGTTATTTCATCTCGACGGTCAAGTTCTCCTAACGACCTGGTGCTGCCACTAGGTGCAATTTGGGATATGTAATATGTCCACCTAATGACCTGATCACCCAACACTTCGCCCACACTGTATGATGTTGGAAATTTTACCTTGAGACGCGGTATCGAAGTGATGACTCTGAATGCTGTTGGCACGGGCGGCCTAATATAGCGTTGTATACGGAGGGTAGGTTGACTACCAAGAAGGTGAGTGTACGACTCGCCGTTCTTGGGTATGTGTCCAGGGTGATCTCCAACTGAATCGTCTCTTAGACGGGCACCGGCTCGTTGTCAAGGTCGGGCTTTCAGCAGGCTTTAATTGAGTCTTTTTTATACCAAGTTTAAAACTTTTTTAAACCAAGTTTAAAAAATGAATCAAGACAAAGTAAATCACCCAAACTTTCATTATCAATAAATACTCGTTTCAGTTAGTAATTAACTCTACCGTTTGAAATAAGCACGGATGCAACAAGGGAATTTGCATGGGAGGATTACATGTGCTAAGTAATTGTCGCTAAAGTTAATAACATTGCCTCCGGTGTGCTACTTCTTCCTCCCAATCTGCTACTAATTGTGGCTCGTTGGATTCTTGACCGGTCAAGTTATAATCATATTAATCACTCCTACTGCAACCCGATCACGTGGAGGGGAAGGCTCTGGTCCTCTCTGCCTGCAGTGCCAGAGCTCTGGTCAGGGTTCTTGACAAACCTTGTGATGTGGCCTCTCGGATCAGCTCTTTTATCTCCCTCTGGAGAGTCTTACAATTCTCCGTGGAATGTCCAGAAGATCGATGAAAATCATAGTACTTAGTTGGATTTTCTCCCTCCGCTTTCTTAAGTGGTTTTGGCCACTTAAGAAACTTCTCCATATGGATTTGCATGAGGACGTTTGAACGTATGTCAGTTAAGGGTGTTATTCTAATCGGCCCGTGGTCCTTACACTCTGGTGGTCTAGTCCTGTGGTGCTTCTTGCGAGAGTGATCACCGCTGTTGAATTTCCTCTTTTCTTCTTCCGAGAATGTGCGAGGCTCAGGACACTTAGCCTAGTTGACCTCCTTTGCTGTCGCGTAGGACCGAGTGATAGACTCCGCCTCCCAAAAGGTTTGTGGATTCTTATGCGCCAAGTACCTAAAGAAGTCCCCGTATGTCAGCGCGGAGATGAAACTGCCCAACTTCATCTCTTCCGTGAGCCTGGGGATCCGTCTGGCCTCTGCCATGAAGAGATTAAAAAATTTTCACAGATTCTCTCCTTGCTTTTGCTTGATGTGGGAGAGGTGTCAAGGCTGCTTCTCTTCTCGACGACTGGAGACGTATTACTCCAAAAAGAGGTCAGTCAGCTCCCTGAAACTCCTGATCGAGTCTGAGGGGAGGTGATGGAACCATATATGAGCATCCCTTTTCAAGGTAAGCGGAAAGTAGCAGCACATCGCTGCATCCTCCAATCCTTACAGACTCAGATGGGTGTGAAAATGATCGAGGTGATCCACCGGGTCAGCGCTCTCATCGTATGAATCAAGGGGTGGCATCTTAAAATTTGCCGGCATCGGACGGTTTAAGATTTCGTCGGTGAAAGGAGATCTATCGAGATCGATAGCGTGCTCATCATCTTTGAACATGCGATTTCAGATCTTCTCCAAACTTGGATTAGCCAACAGCGTTGGCTGATCTTTTGGAGTTTAGATAAGTTATTAACTCCGTTCTTTCTCTAGTGTGGCAGTAGTCGACCAGCTACTACCATCAGTGGATCTGATAACCCAGAGGCTCCATCCTGAGTCCTGGGTCCTAGTCTCCACACGAGAGGATCGGGAGTTCCTTCATTCCAGACTTTCCTCTGGAGTCATACCACCCGATCTCTCTTTAAGCCTTGGTCGGCTTTGGGAGCGTAAGGATTCCGGCGTCTGAATGTTGACTGACGTTCTGGATTTATTGGCTGGTTTCTTCTTCCTCTAGCCTTCTCTCCTAAAGGCCGGTGCAGGGACTGCCACTGGTGGAGCCCCCTGCTATGAGTGCTCTTGGAGATAGCAGAGTATCTGGAGTATCTTATTTGTATTATGTATGTGCTCCACCAGATTTTAAAAGAAGAGTACGGCACCTCGTTGACCTTCCCGTTGACCATGGCACTAGCAGCGTGGTTCTCGTCGGGGCGATGTCACGTCTCTAGCAAGCTCGCTTGCTTATACTTTCGTATTTATCATTCTAGTTGGCTTAGAAGGTGAAATTGAGAAGGGTATCTAGGAAAAGTGGTTGGCTTTTCGTAATCGTTTTTCACAGACAGCGCTAATGATATGTCCCTAGATCTAAATTTCGAACAGATTTAAGTAAACTTGATCGTTTGAATTTGGCTCCGTTCACCGAGTCTAGATCCTACACATCGCTACAACAAATGAGATGTCAGGTGTTGGTGGGAGGTTATCCCATTGAAAATATTTCGACGCTCAAGTCAGTAATCGGCCTTTGAATTTTAAGAAGGTAAAGGGAATGAATGCAATGAGAAGGTGAAGAATGTTTGTGATGGGGGTTCTGTTCTCAACGCGAGAGGCTTCTTATGGCTCGTGAGGAGCGTTATCTCTTGGCATTGTATTCGCAAGGAACGTAAGGACAGAAAGAGTTGAAGTTCTGAAAGCGTGGGAGCTTTTAGAATTATCAGAGTGCTACGTGAGCCCATGAGAGCACTTTTAATAGAGAAGAGAGCGTTTTTAGCAAAGAAGTGAACGTGCCCTAGTGTGAAGACTCCATGGGTTTTTATAGATGAAATCCGGGCGGCCTTCCTTAGGCATAAAGGCTTGATTCCCACGTTCTGTTGGGATTGATTCCTTTCCTAGTAGGGAGCTTTAATTGCGCTAATAGCTTCAGATATTAATTGCCTTCCTTCTGTATTTTGTTACCGTTAGGATTTATTATGAATAGGAAGAGAGAATTTGGCGCTTTTCTCATGGGACGTGTGCTGAATCTGCTGGTGACCATTAAAGTGGAGATTGCCTTCTGGGAGGACGCAAAATTAGGAAAAGAGCTAGTTACTGGTCATGTGCGGAGGTGTGGGCCCAATTGGGTCTTGCCCACGTGAGGTTTGCTCTTAGGCTGGTCTACTGTGGCGCTTCCAGTCAACAAAAATATTGACCATCTTTGGGAGCCTGTTGTCCGCCCAACTTAACTTTTCGTTTGATTAACGGTTGACGTTGACGGTCCAGATACGCATATAGGCCCTTGTGGATTTGGGCCATTCATCTTTCTTGGGTCAACCCACTATGGGCGTACCCATTAACTTTATTCTTAGATTTTTGATACTTGTCATTTTGGTAATGATAATGATGATGATCCTAAATATTTTACCAGCTGTATAATTGTAGGAATAAAATAAAAAAGAATAACGTAACTGTTATTGAAAAATAGAACAAGATGTCAATGGAGGAAAAGTAATATTTTCATGTTTTGTTTTTGTCGGAATTGAATTGGATTTTTTTTAAGTGTTTGGCAAGTAGATGCAACAAAATGAAAACATAAAAAATTAATATGAAATGATATTTTTTCCCATCACAAAAAAGATAGATAATATGCCACTTAAACATTTCCACACCATCTAATCACCACCACCATGTTGCCACCACCTTGCCGCCACAGCAAACCGTTGCCACCACCACCCTAGCGCCATCAACATGTAATCAACTACAAACTTTAGAAGGTAAAATGATCACTTGGTCGGAATTTAGTTCCAAGAGAAAAGGGCATAAGTAAATCTCAGTATATGTGTTTACAAATTCTTTGCCTCCCAGTAATTCTTCTTCCTATGGAAATAGTAACTCCGAACCTATTTATGAACAAAACGGTTGAATTATTATTTCATTAGGAATAAGCCTAAATTGAAATTTGACTTCCATTCTCCAAATATAATGTTAGTGTTTAGAGTTTACTTATTCTTTATTTATAAGAAATTCTTATTCCCCCCATAAAAATACTAATTTCTAACCTAGATATAATCAAAATAGTAAAATTATTATTCCATTAAAAATAAGCTTCAAACAAATTTTCAATTCTACCCTACCAAGTATAGCATTATTAGCATTTAGAATTTGACATACAAGAATGCCAACAACTTTGGGATATGATTTATAAAATGTTAACTTAGGTAGTTAAGCTCGGGAGGTGAAACGGTAAAGGAGACACAGCAAGAGGTACTAACCGCTCGATTATCGGTGGCAACACCCGATATGACAAACATTAGATAGAAAGTGATTATGAATTCAATTGCGAACGATTGTAGATTCGTTCCTGTCGGAGCCGTGCCTGCAAATTGATCTTGCTTCCCATTAAATATTAGACGAAGCGTTCCGCTAGCTAATACTGATCCAAGAACTTGACAAGATATGTAGGCCGGTACCTAATAATTTAATTCACCAATAGCAGTCAATTTTAAGAAAGCATATGTCCAAAGAGGTTTCTAAAGCCATTCATACATCCGAAGAAGATGGGACAAGATTATAACCCCTTGTTTAGTTTGTATTGGTCCAATTTTAAGCGTTTGACAAATTTTATGACAAAATATTGTATAACATATGTTTTAAGTTGAGTTTGAAACCCCGATTCAAAACTCGGCATTGCAAAGCCATTTAAATGCAATATGAAACACATTATGAGATTGAGGCTTGACCTAAAAAAAAGACTATCCCATCCTGAGCTGACCTAGCATACAGAGTTCATGTTTTAAAGATAGTCTTTGTATAAAGAAGGAGTAAGACTGTAAATATTCAACCTATCTCAAAACCTTATTATATGGGAGCCTTGTATACTGAACCATAGTCCTAATATGTATCGTGTTACATTTTATTTTAATGAATATGATATATTTTTTTTAATAAATATGATATTTTATAGAAACAAGAAATTTAAACAATTGCAAAATGCAGAAATTTCCCATCACATTAGAGATAGTTGTCCTTTGGCTCATTAAAAGCTAGTTTTAAAGGGAGGATGCGTTACATCCGGTTGGATATTATCCCATTTCTAGTTTTGGGATCGGACTGTTGTAGCTCTTTGCTTTTTAACAGAGAAAAATCAGTTCCTAATTCTTTAAGTAAATAAAATAACTATGGATGTAGGTATTGTTAGATTTTGGATTGTTTTTTTTTTTTAAGTACTATAATTAATAGACGGGTTATTAGGAATGCGTGCGATATTTTTGCATAGCATGCTCAAATAAAGATGTTAAGAAAGATTGTGCTAGTTTTGTGCAAGGATTAGTAGATGGTCTACGAAATAATAGAGTTTACTAAATATTTGTACAAGAATCGGACGATGAGATTTGCTAGAGTTTTGCGAATGGTTATGCAATGGTTGATTGAGTGAAATTCATTTCTAATTAATTTAAGGCATTTGGACCTACTAGGCGCAACATAAACCATAGTGAACATTTGTTCCACGGAAACTGACATATAGAAGGTAAAAGCAACATTTAATAGCCCGCATTTTAGGGGCACTGCGATGCGGCTGTTGTACTACAACGTATGATAGCCATTCGATATAAATTTAATGGTGCATGTTGACCCTTTTATTTATAAATTATCTTTTTTTAGTTTTTTAAATAATAAATAATGGGTGCTATTAAGTTTATATCTGATGATTACTCTACAAAATTATACGTGTCGTAGTAGCTGCATCATAACACTCCTCTTCTCAAGAACCTGAGCCGAAAGTGAGACGTGAAGTCTTTGTACCTGTTTCAACGGAAACCGGCGGCAAGAGGCGAAAGCTATGGTGACAGCAGGGTTAAAATGGGCACCGGAAATATGACCAACGGAGTAAATCATGACCATCACCACCAGCCCCCAAACGATAGCAATCCCAGGCATCGTGATTATCTTGTCTTTGTCTAAGTTCACGACCACCGCCGCGCAACCAGCAAACACCACAAAGTAAGTCCCCAGCACCTCCGCAATCATCTGCGAAAATCAAATACTCAAACAGCCTTAGGACCTTTACTATTAATTCATGACCAATTGTTCATCTTAGCAAAATAATTTCTTTTTTCTGAAAAAATATATAGTTTCAAAAATAAATAAATTTTTTTTCGTTATTAACTTAGAGAGAGAGGGGGGGATAATAATATTAATTTTTTCAATGGAGAGAGGTAATAAATTCCATTATTTTTAGGGGTGTTTTTTTCATTGAAATCAGTTTGAAAAAAATCAATAAATATTAAAGTCATTCATTATTTTCCACATATTCCGGTGGGGTCCGCTTTGAATTTATGTCCCGTTTTAGAATAATTCCTTTGTTTTTTTTTTATGACTTATGGGGCTTTACTATTCAACTAGGCATTTTAAACAGAAGGGGGTTTGATTAGTTATTTTCATATTTATCGTGACAAATAAAATTATTATTTTAAGTTATTAAAAATAAAATTCAATATCCAATTCCTTAACCGAATGTAAACGTCACCCAAAAATTACATATAAAACCCATGCCAGTATATAAGAAAAACTACGTATAAGGAAATACTTAATTAATAGAATTATTATTTAGTTTTTTTATTAATATATTTTTAATTAATTATTAAAATCTGATATTTTTGAAATTATTGACAAACTTCGGTTTTGCTGAAAAATCAAGAAATTGTTTTCATTTTACGTGGAAAAACATGACAATCTCAAACACCCAAGTGACCGTACGCATTTAACGTGAAAAAAAATCCAAAAAAAAAAAAAGAAATTATAGAGAGAATTTTAATACTAATGGAAAAATCTAGGCACGAAGGTTGATATTTTCCCGAGAAACAATCAGAAAAAAACCCCAGAAAAGGGAAGTGTATGAAACAGAGAAGTTATCTGTACAGAGAAAATTCAAATCTATTTTTCACAATTTTTCCCGTTCATCAGTGAATTTTGATAGACAAATTATAAAATCTATTTATCCACGGATTCAATTTATACAATTCTTAACCTAATATACCGGAATAACTCAAAATCTGATAATTTTATACTGTTTTGTACCTTGGATTAAGAATCCAAACAAAGTTTAAGAAAGGAAATTTGAGGGTGGAGGATGCGAAATGGTAGAATTTACCTTCTGAACAAAGGAAACATTCAGGCAGGAAGCAGAGCCTTCAACGCTTTCGGAGACAGCTTCCTTCACATTCATGGCAACTTCATGGTTACCATTGTTCTGCCCTAAGATTTCCGCCATTGATGAGCTCGGGTGGCTTCAACGGAGAAACAGAGGATAAAAGAAATTAACTTCGTTACCGAGCACGGTAATGGAGTCCAACTATTTATAAGGAGCCAACACCGAGACAGGGACGAACGGCTGTTTTTTTTTTAATCAAATACAAAATATATATATATATATAAAATAACTAAAAATATTTTTTTATACAATCCATCTAACGGCTCCCATTGACATCACATGAGATTGCGATGCTTCGCGCGTTGCAGCTCCTCAACTTCCAAAACAGTTCCCTTTTTATTATCAAAAGCATATTACTGTTTAATTTGCATACTTATCTAATAATTTATTCAATAGTCTTTTGTTATATTTTCTATAAAATAATAATAATAATATCCTAACCAATCTTTCTTTCTGCAACGCCCATTTACTTAATCGCATTTATTATTGATTGGTATGCCATGTATAAATATTAAGATAAAAAATAGATTATGATATTTATCAGATTTTTAAAATTTTTTTATTTCGTATTTTTTTGATTTTTTTAATAATAATATTAAAATAATATTGTAATAAAATAAAACTATTAAATATTATCTAGGAAGTTAAGAGAGAGAGAGAGAGAGAGAGAGAGAGTGGGAGGAGTTGTCTGAGTTGATGACCATTAATTTCTCATTGGAAATATTGTTGAAGAGGGTGACGGGTTTGGACGGGTTTGGACGATTAAACAAAGGCTAGCATTCAAGGTTTGATTCAACCAGCCACCGCACCGCCAACTTCGGCGGCGTTATGAATGTCCCTGCTGATTGTTAAAAAAAAAATCAGACCTGTTGGATCGCTTCATCCAATCAATTTGACCATCAAATCAACGGTTGAAAATGTATTAAACCAGATTTTTAGTCTCTGTAATTCGATGATCGTCGGGTTAGTTTTGGTAATTACAGTCGTTCAAAAAATATTTTTTTTTATCGAATTAATTCTGAAAACTTTGATGCATTTAAAAATATATATTTTTTGTGTGATAAATGATATATAAGATTGACAGATACAAGGTTGATTAGCTATTAGGGATATATTGTGACCATTTATATTGATGGGTCCGATATTGTGGACTGACCCAAAACCTAAGGCTTGTCTAGGGAGCTTCGTCATGGTGGGAAACATTTTATTTTGACGAAAAAAATTTCCTTTGGCGGGAAATTGGAATTCGCTGGGAGGAAAAATTTTTATTCATTTCCTTAATAAATAGGAAAAAATGGAACGACAAAGGGGTCAGCCCAAGGAAGAAAGTCTGCCCAACAAGGGCGACCATTTTCCTTGCCAGGCAGCCTTCATTCTTCATTTTCTACAGAGCCTTGAGCTCTCGGGCCAAGGAGCGCCTCCCTCTCTCTTTCTTCCCGTTTCAGTCAAGACAGAGAGCGAAATTCAACACGAGTGGAACCCGGTTCCTTTCAGCCGCTCGTGAGCCAAACAGGGCATGAAGCCCTCTCTGTCTATGGCTTTAGGCTCCTCAACTCTCGCCTCTGAAAAAACAGAGCACAGGCGCTTCCGGCGGTGGCGCATGGTTCTCCATTCCCATTTTTGGGAAACAGAGCTTGATACCCACATCCATTGTTTTTGTAGAGCTAGGCTTGAAGCCTTTCCAATGGCGACTCCCAACGATTCCCTTCCTAACCAGAATCAATCGGCATACGAAATCCCCAACAATGGCGGTCGACTCCTCCCTGTGGCAGTCGAGCCAAGCAGAGCACAGAGCTCCCCATCCATGGCATCCAGGGCCCTCTCAATCAATCGGAGCATAGAGGAACGCCCCATGAATGTCGCCCAGAAGCTTCAACCTCGAATCAAGGAGGATGAACCCTATAAAGCTGCCACCATGGCGTTTGTGACTCCCCGAGGCATTCGGTGAAACAGAGAGCAGAGAAGCTCTCAGATAACGACGCCCAGCAGCCTCGTCTTCAAATTGGGGAGAATAGAGTTGAAACCCGTGATTCCCTAAAGCTCATAGCTGGACATGGCGTCGTGGAGACCTCAAAGTGTGCTACCCAGCGGCGCCATCAGTGGAGACAGACGGAGCCTCGTAAGTCGCGCTCTTCCCCCTCTGGCAGAAAAAGAAAGGGATTCCCTGAAAAGCAGCTGGCGTCAGGGAATTGGCAGAACGCAATATGGAGCTGCCCAAGAGGAAGCCATCCAGCTTCTTCTACGGTCAGGCCATCCTGTTCAACCCGTCAGGTTCCCGTGAGCTCTTCTGTGATTAATTATCCGGCAATACAATCTTGGCGGACATCGCATAGGATCTACGCTCAGTATGCTCTGTCAAATCTCCAAGCCGCCCTCCGTGGGTGTACCCCCAAGGGGGACATCTCCTAGCCTCCCTGTGCGGGCGCACCCCTAAGCGGGGATATCTCCGAGCCACCATCCATGAGCGCACCCCCAAGCGGGGATATCTTCTAGCAAACCTTCGTGGGCGCACCTCGGAGCCGCCTTTTCGACGGCGCACCCCAAGCGGAGAAATTTTCAAGCCGCCTTCCGCAGGAGCACCCCCAAGTGGGGCCATCTGCTAGCCGCCCTTTACGGGCACACCTCTGAGCCGCCCTTTTGCGAGTGCACCCCCAAGTGGGGACATCTCCAAGTCGCCCTCCGTGGGCGCATATCTACGCCGCCCTCCGCGGGCGCACCCCCAAGTGGGGACATTTTTGAGCCACCCATCATGGATGCACCCGCAAGCGGGGACATCTCCTAGCCACCCTCCATAGGTGAACCTCTGAGCTGCACCTCCGCGGGTGCGCTTTTAAACTGCTCTCCGTGGGCGCACCCCCAAGCGGGGACATTTTTGAGCCGCCTTTCGCGTGCGCACACCCAAGCGGGGATATTTCTAAGCCGTCCTCTGCGAATACATCTCTAAGCCACTCTCCGTGGGCGCACCCTCAAGCGGGGATATCTCCTAGCGACCCTTCGTGGGCGCACCTCTAAATCGCCCCTCTGGGGCGCGCCTCTAAACCGTCCTCCATGGGCGCATATCTAAGCCGCCCTCCGCGGGTGCATTTATGGAGCTCAAGCCTTCAAACACGTCCCTCTCACACTCTCCTCATTCTCACATCTTAAGCATGCATTTCTCCGTTTATTACGGAAGATTTCTAATTTGAGTGTCGAAGTATTAACGGGGGATAAACCCCGTTGGCCTCTGACCTCTTATTTGTCAGTTATGTTGTGTAGGGCCCAGGTTCACAGAGATAGAAACCGGACCTGCTCGTGATCATTTTCAAACGGCGATGAATCTGAAGACTCCCTAATCTATATGGCAATTGGGGACCTAGGATGCAACATACATTAATTATGTGATTATTTTTAACAAGATCCATTTGGATTTTAGAATGGAAACTAAAATTTAAAATCATATGTTTATCTTAAATTCAATTAGAACTGAAAGTAAAATATATATATATATAATTGTTAAAGTATAGTTTAGTAATCATGAATCTTAGTATTAAAAATAATTTTTTATATAATATAATATAGAATTATATATAATATATTCGAACTAGTCTAATATTTTTTAAACAGTCAACATGGTGAAAATATTATTTAACTTATGCCATTTATGTCATTAGAATTTTTTTTTATGAGTCTTTATTTATTATGTTGATAGGTGGCTGTTATATTTTAACAACTGAGTTTTAAGATTTTATAATTTATGCGGGATTTGTTTGTAAAACGTTTTTAAGATTTTAATAAAAATAAATTTTCTATAATATAAAGATAAGATTGTGGATATTTGATCTTATATAAGTTGAATTATCATATATGTTCCTAGAAATTTTATAATAAATTTTTTTGAGTTTTATCATAATCATCCTAAATATTATATATATATTTTTATCCCCGTAATGGTTAAGATATCAGTTTATAATTAAAAAATTAATATTAAAATAATATATTATCTTAATTTTTATTTTTTTATATTTTAAAAATGAACTCAATTATTGAATGATAATGATAATATTGAAGAGAAAATATATAGGTAATTTAATATTTTTGTCATTTTGGGGGATATTGCCTTTATTTATTTTTGTCATTTTGGGGGATATTGCCTTTATTTATTATCTGCTTAAATTAATTTATTTCCCGTTATTTTCTGGCCAATTTAATTACATCTTGAAACCTCTTGGTTTACCAAAGTTATTACAGTGCATTTGGTTGGATAAGGTAATAAAAAATTAATTATTTATAAAAATATTTATTTCTTATGAATACTAATTTGTTACCTGTTGAAATTATTGGCTGTTAAGATTATTCCATTGATATATTTACCATTAAAATTTGAAATGGCTTATTAGTTCTTAGAGTTTAGAAATAAATTCCAAGATTAAAAAATATTTATATAAATTAGATAATATAATATTTATTATCTTATTACAATCAATAATGCATATGATAATCAAAGAATTATAGTATGCAGTTATAAAATTTTATTTTGGTAAAATTTAATAAAAAAATATGATCTAAAATAAGATAAAAATAAATAACAAAGTACTTGATGTACTAATTAAACAATAATTTCTTTTAAAAATAAGATTTCAATAAGGTATGAATAATTCTTAACGGCATTATGGTGTATTGAAAAAAAATTAAACCCCCCAGTTATATATTAAGTACTAAACTCATGAAAATAATAAATATAATAATGTATAATATATTTAATATGAAAAATTTTTTTCAACTAAAAAAAATTATTAGACAAATTTTAAACAAATTCACTATAATAATAGTATCGATTATATATATTTTTCTTTAAAATTTTTTTACTATAATCTCCAGTGAAAAATAATTAATTATAACCTTCCTAATATACAACACGATTTCAAAGAGGTGAATTTACGTTGTAGGGCAGAAGCAAATATTTCATTTTAAATTATTTTTTTAAGAATTTTGAAAATTGATCAATAAAATCATATTAATACATATTATATGCCCGTTTATATTATAGTTTAATTATTATTATAAATATAATCATAAGATTGAGTTATAAACTATATGTATCTCCGAGCATAAATATTTTTAATATCTTCATGTTATGTGAAAAAATAAAATAAGCACGACAAATTAAACAGGCCACCTTAAGCAGTTGGATAGTTCCACCAACATGGGAATTCATATATTATATAACTGGGATGTTGGCTTTTGACATTTTTTATTCTTACTTCAAAGGAGAATGACAAGCCAAAGGCACTTGTGCTACGTACCAATTGATCCATTCCTAAACTCTAACGGACGGCAACGATAAAATATAGACTTGGATATTGCATGTATATATATCAAGTGTGTTGATAAAATTCAGGATTTGAATTGATTTTATGGGTTAAGTAACATAAAATTTTTGATAAATTTTATCAAATTTTTGTATAAATATAACTAATATAACAAATAATATATATATAATGTGAATGTGTTGGGTTTAGTAAAATTTTAAATTAATTTAAGCTGGTTAATCCAACCTGTGAATGTAATAGGAGACCCAAAATCTATAAGTATGAGCCAACGAGAGTATGTCAATGGTGATCTAATAGAGAAAAACCTAATAATAAGTTTAATAAATAAAATCTAATTGTACTATTGATAACTCAGACCCATTGATTAAGTTATAAGTGATTGATAATTTAAAACCAAATCATATTTCGGAAGTTGTTAATGCTAGCCAAAAGGGTTAGTTGAAGGATACCAAAATCATTTCATCAAATGGTCAGCTCCCTATAATTAATTGGTATTTTATATCTTATCAAGTTATTTCTCAAAAATTCACAATCTATATGTTCTCATACAAAGACTTCTCACTATGATTTACGACCCAAAATGTGTGGTGACAATTGATCTAAATGGCCAATAACCAAATTTTCGGGCTGTGACTTGTAATCCTATTACGAGAAAATGCATGTACGTTAGTTTACACATTTCTATGAATTTTAAAACCCTTAGCACGGAGGGAGAAAGAGAGAGGACAATCTAGAGGGATTATGATATTGTATTATTGCAAAGACTAAAAATTTTTAAAACATTTAGTCATTAGTTGATTATTTTAATTTTTTAATGTTTAATCTCATAGTACTCGGTCTGTTTAATAAAAGTTTATAACTTATTTTCCATAACACCTCATCATCTTCACAAATTTTTCGTTGAAACTTAATACCCTTCATTTTTTTCATAACTTGATTGTTAAATATTGTTATTAATTTGAGCGTTAAAATATAACTCAAAAAATCAATCTTAAATTATTTTAAACAATTATTTTGATTTGTGGTATGTAAAGTCAAGGTTAAAATATTAAGAGCCCATCACAGAATTTCTCAGACCATAATCCATATCCAATATACATATCAAAATAAATTTTATATGCAAATTCATTTTAAATATAAAAAAGTGAAAAATTACAAGACCTTTATATATAAATAATTTCCACCAATATGAGTTATCCTTTACAACTTGTACACCACCGGCTTGCCATTGCTTGCAAGTAATTGAAGCATATACTTTATTTTCCCCCCATTTTCCCCTTATTTGGGGGGTTAGATGGAAGGGTTTCACTGATTTGTCTAACTGTATATAAAATATAAAGGCATATTTTAAAATTCTTTAAAAAATAAATGTTGCTTTTTATCTATTTATTTATAATAATAAAATTATTAAAATAAATAAATTAATTAAATATAACATTATTCAATAATATATTTAAAATGTTTCAAGATTATTAATGAAAAATCTGCCAAATTATGTAAACTGAATTGGACGGTAAACTGTTCAAACTGAAATGCATAGGCACAAATATGTGCTTTTATAGTTTTACATATTAATTTTAATAATATATATTTTATGTTTACTTTGTTTTATTTCCAGTAAAAATAATGTTAAAAGGACAGTCTTCAATAATTCTTAAAAAATATTTTATCCAATAATTAATATTAACATACCCATTTAAAAATAAATAAATAAATATATATATATAATATCACATCTATATATAAAAATAAAAAATAAAAATAGAATTTTTATATTTAAAATGTAAATCACTGTTGTGGCAACAAATTCAAACCCAACAAAACCAATTCAATGCAACCCTTGACTGCCACAGTCCTCGCCATTAGTAATTCAAGTTTATTAAATATTATCTATAAAAAATACTATTTATTGCACTCACCTATAATTTATTATTATTTTTTTATTTTTTAATTAAAAATTAAAAATGTGCCGAATGCAGAAATTAGTTGATAAAATTATATGTTGATAAAATATTTAATATGATACATCATACGTACATATCATCATAAATTTGGGAGTAAAGAGATATATATGAAGTATATATTTTTATTTATTAAATAAAAAATTTAACAAATAAAATTTTAAATTTTTTTAAAAAATCTATCTAAATATTTTTTAAACAATTGAATTATACAACTCTTTTTAACTTAAAATCTTCACCATTAGATCTTCATCCAACGGTGGAGATTGGAGATGCACTGGACACATCTCCTTTGAGAGATGTATTTGTTACCATTTTAAAATTTAGTTGTGAATATTTTAATATTATAAAAAATTAAAATAAACTTATTTTTAAAATTTATAATTTTAAGTAATAATTTTTAATGGTAGAATTCTCATATCCATACCAACTAACTCCCGTGATTCACCAAGTCTCCCGTGGCGGCCTTTTGCCCTTTTACATGGATGAGATCTCTTCTTCTCTATGAAACAAATGGACGGATAGATTTACACGAAATAATGGGCATCAGTTTAAATGAATAAATGACAAAATTGAAGCAGACATAACCATCAATTATAATGAATAAATAATAAATCCTCATCGTATTAAATGGAATTATTTCCGTCTGATAAAATATTTTTCACTAATTTTTATTTCAAAACGATATTTTTATATATATATTTTAAAAATATGATTTAATATAAAATAATAATTATTTATTTACGACATTGACCAAATGTTACACGGACATATAGTTAGTTACCACTCGAAAAAGATATATATATTTTAATTAGCATATAATTAATAAAATAATTATTTTTATAATTGCAAAATAACTTTCTTCCTTCTATACCAAATGCATTGACGAATCTGTCACTAGTGTTACTGCCGAGGAAAAGACATGAGCAAAACTTGCTAATATTTGTATTTATCTATTTAAATAAATATCTATATTTAAATATAAATATTTAAATTAAAAAGATATAATATGGATGAATTAAAATTTTAGGCTACCCAAAATTTAAACTTAATGAGTGAAAAAACTTATTTTAGACATTTTAAATTCTGATGTTTAAATTTAAATAATCGGAATAAGTAATTTGATGTATCTGATAAATTATAATAAAATATTTAAATTTAAAATAATAATATAAATAATTTAATTTAAATAATTTAATGATATATTTTAATATGAGTGATGTTGCCATATATCTAATTTGTGGACATAATTTTTTCACCTCCCGTCTCCGCGGGTCGTTTAGCTGTCACATTGTCAGAGAAGAAAGTGTGCACCTTCTGAAAGCTTACTGTTAGACGACCGAGCTTCACCGGCGCTTTGAATTCATTCTTTTCATACAATCTTTTGGACTTTGGCCTCGTTTGAACAGAAAGAATATTTCCACAGGCCTAATAATAATAATAATAATCATAATAATAATAAGTAAATAAAGCTATTATTAATTCCATTTAGCAGTTGCCATGTCATTTTCCGAGTATTTTTTAATAATGTAACATTATCATTTATTAATAAAATATTATGCCTTTCGAATAAATAAAATAAAATAAAAAATATAACTTGTATATTGAAAATGAGACACATCATAATCTATTAATGCCTTCTTATTTAGAGGTATGTGATAGGGGTGACTATAGGTTAGACATGGATAAGAGGATCCAAATGCAACTCCTATAGAATTTTTTAAATTAATAATACAAATTGGACTGAAAATATTTTAAATTTGATAAAAACCTGACAAATTAAGCTATATATAAATTTAAACCCAACAAAAACCAATCCAAAATTATGTATATATTTTTTCTCTTAGAATAAAAAAAATAAAAATAATTGAGCATTAGTAAAGTTTTTGATCAATCTAAGTTAACAACGTAATTTATGGATCATTATTTAAATATATAATCAACAAAAATGGAATATGAATGAAACAATAGAATACGAATAAAATAAAATAAGACTTAGAATTATCGTAGAACAGACATTAGGATAATAGGATTAGGATGGCACTTATATATTGTTTTAGTTACATAAATAAATTTTAATAATAATTAAATGATAATATAAGATAACTTTGATTTGATAATCTTATCATTACTTTAATTTGTGCCACCAAATGTACATATAATATGTATGATATTAGCTATGCTAATGGGATCTTTTATCCTATCTGGATAATAAATTACCATTTTTTCTGTGTTATATAAAAAATAGTCGTAATACATTTGATCAGGTTTTCAATATTTCTTTTTATTTTTCATCGAACTGACAACATCTTAACAAAATTCTTCACTATTATGCTAAGAATAGCTAAAAGTTTTACTTCATAAAGACCAAAATCGTGGTATTTATTTCATGAAATTTTAAATTTTATGTGAACACTTCATTTAATAAATATAAATACAACCGGCAACGCTAATTGCCCTTAGATTGTCGGAGTTGCAAGCCCCTACCTTCATAGTGTCATAGTTACTACCCTCCTTAAAAGATCTAGCTACCTCCATTATATACTAAGGTTTGAAAATTAGATGAAAATAGAAAGAGAGTAACTCATTTTATAATAAAAAATAATCCACAAAGCTTTTTGAAGTAAAAGCACGTGGTCAATGATAAAGAAATCTATGCTGAATCATAAGAAAACAAACCTTAGTCAATATAATTAGTTGATAATAAATACTTATTGGTTTTAATTTTAGTAAAAGCACGTGGTCAATAATAAAGAAATCTATACTCAATTATAAGAAAGCAAACCCTGGTTACTATAATTAGTTGATAATAAGTACTCATTGGTTTGATTTTAGTAAAAGTATGCGGTCAATAATAAAGAAATCTATGCTAAATCATAAGAAAGCAAACCCTGGTTAATATAATTAGTTGATAATAAATACTCATTGGTTTCGATTTTAGTGGGAAGAAGCACTTAAACTATATACAAGACGGAATAATCTGATCTTTCTTTCAGTGATGCTCAGAGTATGAATTTAACCTTCGAATATGGGGAGTTAATGTTCGGTACAATCTAAATAGGACTAATTCAATTAGTTAATATAATGAGTCTATTAATAGTAAATCCAAAAAGAAAAAACAATTAATTGGCCTATTAGGTTTAAGTGTAAATAATAAAATCTTATATTGAGCAAATGGAATCGAAATTAGAAGGATGATCGAGTGGTTGAATGATTGAGTGGCTGAAAAATACAAGAAAAAGATTAGATTGTAGGTCTGAGTGGTTGGTATTCGAATGATAAATCGACAGTTAATTTGACCAAATAGTTAATTACATCGAACAGTTAACTAAATAGATGGGTTAATTTAGTTGAACAATTAAATCAATTGAATAATTAATATACATTGTAGTCAACCCACTGAGTCTCTCTTGATTAAGACTAATTGTTCAGCATTGTCATCAAATAAAATGCATTTAGAAAACCATTCACTCAAATTATGTATGTAGACAATTTAATTATTTATTTTTCAACTCATATAACTATTCAAATCATGATCTATTATTTTCCTTTAGAAAATCTCCATTAATTGACAGCGTGACTATAACTATGCACACTTTTTTTAAAAGGAAAGACAAAATCCAAAAAGTAATAATAAAACATGAAAAAGGACGTTTCGTTCCCAATTTTGCACAGTAATGTTTCGACATCGTGCAGGATTAGCAAAAGTGATACAAAATTAAATATTTAAAATACGCAAAGAATATTTGTATTTAAATGATACGGATAATATGAGTATAAAAATAAAGTAATAATAATAATAAAAGATAATTTTTTTGGTGACAAAGAAAAAACTCGATACCCACGGTAATCGAGAAAAATCCTCTGGGTTTTAGCGGTCAGAGAATAAATGTACTATGAAAATCAATTTACAGATTGGATGGTAATGACACACTAACTTAACCGACTTACTCCTATCTTGTGATTTCTACTAAGGAACTACTTGGATTTGTCTACGAGAATGGAATGGGATGCCTTCCGATCTTTACGCAATCTTTCCTTTCAAGCCACTTGAATTGCCAAACACGATCGGATTTTCTTCTTCAACGTATTGACGTTACCAATGAAGGTAGAAGGGTATAAGTGATGAATCGATAAAGAGAAAGTAGTGAGAAAATCACTAGCACGTGAAACACAATGATGAAAGACCGGTTTTCTCAATTGGTACACGTTTAATGGAGGAAATGATGAATATTTCTCAAGAGAAGGCGCTCCAAAGTTATCAATCCCTTAATAGGGTAACTGAAATAAGGAGTGTATTTATAGATGGCTCGAAAAAACCCTTCAAAAAACCTGCCTGTTGCCACGGCGCTCGAGCTCGGCTCAGAGGGGGCGCCATCCAAGGTCTCCGAAACCGCCACATCTCAGAGGAAGGGAAAGGGAAAGAAGAATCCCACCCAGCAAGTTAATTAGAAAGAGGCCTTAGGACTCAAGTTGCCTCGAGCGGGAAAGTCTCGTCGCGACTTGAAGGTCGCTTGGGTCCTTGGATCTAGGAAGAAAGCTTAGAGAGGCAAAATCCATGATGTTCACGTAACAACCAATAGCACGCCATTTTGGAGGTGTTCCCTCGTGATGAGATCCCACCAAGGGCTAGGAGCCTTCCAGAGCTGCAAGCTGTCCAGGACCCTTGCGAGTTGAGGAACTACTTTAATGAGAAGAAGATGACGACACCACCCATGGTGGAGGTGAAGCTCGAAAAGATTTGACGAGTCTTTGGTGATAACAATGGAGGAGGAGCTGCTGACCTATGCAGGTCTCTATTCACAATGGAGATTAGAACGAGGCAACTTCCCTTAAAGTTTAAAATGCCAAATCTCGACATTTATGATGGAAGTGCTACTCCAATGGATGATCTGGATCACTTTTGTGAGCACCTGAGCCTCTATGGCTTGGATGAGATGACGATATATCAATACTTTCCGTTGACACTTAAGGGAGATGCAAGGATTTGGTTCTACGAACTGACAGCAAATTTCATTCAGCCATTCGGCGAGCTAGCAGACAATTTTCTCTCCCAATTTGCGTCTAGTAGGAGAATTAAAAATCAGCCCTGGCACCTTACTCGCGTAAAGCAAGGGGCCAAGGAGAGTTTGAGAGGTTTTCTGTCTCGATTTATTGCAGAGGCCAGGCAGTTTTCCAACCTGACGTATGGGGTAAAGCTTAACGTTTTCTTATCTGTGTTGGAGGGAGGAGTTTTATTCAAGCACCTCATCCACAAGGGACCCCAAACCTTTGCAAAGGCCAAGGCCGTGGCACTAGTATACATAGAGGTCGAAGAAGCGAACGACACCAAGAAGCCAGAACGAGACGAGAAATTCCACCTGATGTTTGTAAAAGGAAAGAGGAAAAGTGGGGTCCATTAGGGTTCCCAAGGGCCTAAGAAGTAGCACAAGTCCGAACAGGTCGTTCGGAGGGAGCTCAGGTCTGTGAAACTGACTTCCTTGAATGACACATATACCAACATCCTAATACATATTCGAGATAAGAAATTTTTTAGGTGGCCCAAGGCACTGAAGAATCCAGAGGGTGGTGATCAATCGAAGTATTGTCACCACCATTATTGTGGAGGTCACAGTACGGAGGACTGCCAGACGTTACAGAAAGAAATCAAGGAGCTAATCAAGAAAGGTTCCCTTAACGACTTTCTGCAAAGGCCCGGACAGACTTTCAAAATAGCAAGCGATTGTGAGGCAGACCCACCAAAGAACAAAGTGGCCGCGGGAGTTGTGAACAAGATATCAACTCGCCCAACCAGAGAAGACACTAGGGAGAACTCTACAGCGAAGAAGCCAAGGGTAGGAATTAGGGATGAGGTTATTAGTTTTAGTAATAAAAATATGACTCATGTAACTTTCTGGTATTCAAACCCCTTGGTTGTAACTGCACTCGTTTCTGATGGAGTCATTGACTACCAGATAAAACGAGTATTTATTGATAATGGAAGCTCGCGAAATTTACTTTATCTTGTTGCGTATTTTAAATTGGGACTTAAGAGGAATTAGTTGAAAGCAACCGAGGGACCTCTCTACAGGCTGGATAATGAGCCAATACCAGTTCAAGAGGTATCCAACTTGAAGTTACTCTAGGGATTTATCCGAGGCTTGCATCCAAGACTCTCATCTTCTTAGTAGTAGACCTTCCTTTGGCCTACAATGCTATCTTCGGACGTCCTTGTCTGACTGTTTTTGATGCCGTCACTTCTATTTCACACCTATAGATGAAATTTTCAACGCCATTTCAAATTGGGAAGATCCTCGAAGACCAAGCAGCAGGAGACGGACATGCTATCGATCACAAGTCACACAGGCACCTCTTCCCTAACCTATGGAAGACCTTGATCTACAAGATGAAACAACACTGTCACAAGTTCAATCTAGAGAACCAATAGACCGAGTCCCATTTGATCCCAGCAATCCTGAAAAAGTCATCCAAATAGAAAGCTCTCCGCCACAATCCTTTCGAGACCGGATGATCAGTTTCCTTCGAAAAAATTCAGAAGTTTTTGCTTAGGTACTCAGTGACATGCCAGTGATACCAATTGAAGTGATGGTCCACAAAATGAGCTTGGATCCCTATCACAAACCCGTCTGGCAAAAGCGGAGGAATTACTTGGCCAATAAACTAGTGGCCATTAGTGAAGAGGTAAACAAGCTCTAGATATTAGATTCATCCGGGAGGTGCAATACCCAGATTGGCTGTCAAGTGTGGTCATGGTAAAAAAAGAGTAACAGAAAGTGGAGGATGTGCATTGACTTTACGGATGTCAATAAGGCTTGTCCAAAAAATAGCTTCCCACTGCCTAGACTCGATCTGCTTGTAGACTCGATATTCGGATATGAACTCTTAAGTTTCATGGATGCGTACTTGGGTTATCATCATATACAAATGAGCCAAAAAGGTGAAGAGCATATATCATTTATGGTAGACCAATGGATATATTGTTTACAAAGTTATGCCCTTAGATTGAAGAATGCGGGTGCCACTTACTAGCGGCTTGTCAATAAAATATTCGAAACCCAAATCGGAAGGAATGTGAAGGTTTATATGGACAACATGCTCATTAAGAGTAAGGCGGTCGACCACCACATCCAACATTTAGAGGAGACCTTGAATGTGCTCACAGCGCACCAGATGAAGTTCAACCTAACAAAGTGCAGATTTGGAGTGGCTTCTGAAAAGTTCTTAGGATATATTGTTTCACGCCGAGGGATTGAAGCAAACCCAGAGATGATCAAGGCCATCTTTGATATGAAGTCCCCTCGGACCGTAAAGGAGGTCCAAAAGTTGATTGGAATAATAGCAGCTCTCTCTCACTTCTTGGCCAAATCGGCCAAGAAGTATTTGTTGTATTTCAAAGCATTAAGTGGGACTAAGATTAACGGCTTCCAGTGGACAAATGACTGTGAGGAGGCCTTCCGAGGTCTCAAGGAGTATCTTTTGAGTCATCCTCTTTTGGCTTCTCCTCAACTAGATGAGGAACTATACTTGTATCTCGCTGTGTCCGACACGATCTTAAACTCGGTGTTGATTTAACAGCAGTACGGTAGAAAACAGCCTATGTATTATGTAAGCAAAACCTTGGTTGATGCAGAAACTAGGTACCCCAATGTGGAGAAGATAGTTTTGGCACTCGTGTATTCTGTTCGGAAGTTGAGACTCTACTTTCAAGTGCATAAGGTGGTAGTCCTCACCGGTTAGCCCTTAAGAGCAATATTATAAAAGCTCGAGATGTTAAGATAACTGGTCAAGTGGGCCATTGAGTTGGAAGAGTCCGACATATAATTTTACCAGAGGCTAGCCTTACAAGGTCAGTCCTTGGCAGATTTCATCATCAAGAAGGCGATCTCGGCTCTAGGCGCTTTAGACCTTCGTGACGCAGATGAGCCTTACAGCGCACCGATATAGATTCTGCACGTGGATGGCTCTTCAATGAAGGATGGCTGTGGAGTTTGCGTTGTGCTGAGAACACCTGAGGGGTCAGAGATAAAATATTCCATGATCCTCGGGTTTTCAGCAACCAACAACGTCGCGGAGCACGGAGCATTGCTAGCAGAGCTCCGATTGGCTAAGGAATGTTCGACTAGAAGTTTGGTTGTATACAGTGACTCCGACTTGGTCGTCAACCAAGTTCGCGGACATTTCGAAATGAACAACCCACAGCTCTCTAAGTATCTTCCAAGGGTGCAAAGTTTAACTTTGGACTTTAAGAATGTGGAAATAGTCCACATCCCCAGAGAAGAGAATAGGAAGGCCGATTTACCGGCAAAAGTAGCAGCAATCGGAGACCCAGAGCAATAAACCCGAGGGATGTACGAAATCCTTGAGAGGCCAAGCATAGAAGATCCTGAGGCAGAGGTGATGCAGCTATCGAATGTTAGCAATTGGATGACTCCCTATTTAAGGTACTTTTCTGATAGGGCATTACATGAAGATGCGAATGAAGTCAAGAAGGTTAAGAAGATAGCAGGTTGGTATACTATCATGGACGACCAATTGTACCGGTGCGTGTTCTCTGCCCCTATCCGCGGTGCCTCACTCCCGAGGAGGCTGATTATGCCCTTTAATAAGTGCACCTCGGAATATGTGGATCCCATATTAGGACAAAAATCTCGCCTTTAAGCTGATGAGGCAGGGGTACTATTGGCCATCCATGAAGTATGACGCCATGAATTTCTTACGAAATGTGAGATTTGCTAAGTCTACGAGAACCTCACCCACCAACTTCACACGGAGCTTCGAACTTTACAATCGCCTTGGCCCTTTGCTTAATGCGGGCTTGACATACTCGGACTTCCACCGACAGCGACTGGAAAAAGAAAATTTCTGATCGTAGAAATTGACTACTTCACGAAGTAGGTCGAGGTCACACCATTGGCATGAATAACAGAGCAGAATGCAACAAAGTTTGTCCAACAGAACATCGTGTGCAAGTTGAAAATTTCTGAGTGTATCTTGACTAACAATGTACCTAATTTACTGGAAAATAATTCACCAAATACTGTACCAATTTGAGGATAAGGTTTGTTCATGCGCGCCTCACGTGAATCGCAATGCAATGGGCAAGTAGAAGTCATGAACCACACAATATTACATGGACTAAAGACCAAGTTGGAGCATCTTTGGGGGCTCTGGGTACACGAATCGCAATAAGTCTTGTGGTTGTACAAGACAACATCGAGGAGCTAACGCAAGAAACCTCCTTCACCAATGCCATGTGGTTGAGGCAGCCATTCCTGGTGGAAAGTCGAACTTCCTAGTCTTTGGGTTGAGTGCTTCAACCCGGGTGACAAAGCTTAGAAACTTTGGGAAAACCTTGACATACTCAAGGAAGCACGAGACCTGGTAAGGCTGCGTGCGGCGGAACACCAACAGAGAGTTGTAAGATATTATAATAAGAAGGTGAAGGTATGATAGTTTGAAGTGGGATACTTAGTATTGAGGGGCGTCGAGGCCATGGGTAAAGATATCGGCGGGAATAAACTTTTTCCAAATTGGGAAAGGCAAATCCTGGTCTCAACCGTCATTCGAAATGGGTCCTACAAGTTGCACACCTAAGAAGGCAGACTTGTCCCTCAAATATAGAACACCTCTCACCTCAAAAAATACTATCAATGAATGTATAAGCGGCCAGGTAGGGTCAAATACATCATTTAAAGTGCTTGTACCACGTTTTGTGAATACAATAAAATTTCTCTTGCTTATTCGCGGTCTTGCATTCAATTGAGTGTTTGCATATTATTTCATAAGCCTACAAGATTTAGGCCGCCCCTAAATCAAGTGAAAGGATCCCTTTCACTTGTCAAAGAAACTTGGCAAAGTTTGAGCGACTCATTGAAGTCGGACTCAAAAACTCGACAAATTCTGAGTTGCCCATTAGAGGTCATACTCAAGAAACTCGGCAAAGTCCAAGTGGCCTATTGGAGGTCATATTCACAAAGCTTGTAAAGTTCTGAGTGGCTCATTGAAGTGGAATTCAAAACTTAGTAACAACGCTAAGCAGCCCTCAAGAGGTTGAATTTAAAAACTTAGGGGGCTTAAAGACAGTAGGAATGCGAATACCCTAGAGGTAGCATTTTCAGCCAACAATGATAAAAACGTTCGGCCACTTCGCTCATAAAGGATAAAATTTTCTAAAGGAACGAGTCCAATAAAGAATCAAGCATATAAACAATCTAAGGAAAAGGAGAAAGATTGTACCAAAGATGAATTTTATTCATATGTTGAATGTACAATAAGAATATATAACGAAAAAAATAACACAATACTACTCCAAAGCTCTTGGCTGCTCCGAAACTCCTGGCTGCTCCGAAGATTCAAGCTGGCTGAAAGGTCCTAGGTGAGAAGGGTCAGGAGTCCCACATCATTTTGGGAGACCAATTAGATCAACCTTGGCGTTGTGTGCTGGCATTCCTCAGATCAAACAAACTAGCAGGAAATCTTGGGTGCAAAATCTTCATTACACGACGGCACATCTTGATGGCATCCCAATACTTGCAATCTAGAGCAAGTCTGATGTCCTCGGGTTTCAGTGAGGTCTCGAGCTCCTCCTCCAACTGTAGATTCCTGCCTCAGAGAGAGATGTTCAATTGCTCCTGAGCCCTTAGAGATTCTTCAAGGGAGGCGTGCTGCTGCTCTCTGACTCTCAGCGAATCCTCAAGAAAAGAGATTCTGCTCTTGGCTTTAGCAAGCTTAAGCTCAAGACTTTGGCAACGCTCCCATGAAGCCATGAAGGTCTCCTACTCAACGCAAGTCTGGGCGGCATCGCCAATAATTCGACCAACACTGCCGGCCAGCTCACAAAACTGTAAAAGAAAAATAGGTAAGTAAGACACGGACGGAAGTGAACAAAGAGCCTGAGGAATGGTAGAGAAGTACCTTAGAGATGAGAAAGCTCCTACCGAAACTCTCCTCTCTAGGGGCTTCGGACTTGGCCGGTCCATAGCCAGTTGCCTCCTCGCCCACAGAAGCCTTAACCCTAGGCTCGGACGCAGGGGCTACTTCACCAAAATCAAAGATTGAGGGCTCAGCTGCTTCAAAATGATCCATAGCTCTAGTCTTCGCTTCAGCAACGTGTGAAGTCCCTGTGGGGTCCTTGACTAGGACCTCCTCACAAGCCTCCGGCAGAATCCCTATCGAACTATAAATTTGGATTGCATGGCAAGGGAGCTCAGTAGTCTTGGTAGTGGGCAACTTTGTGGCCTAGCTTTCCTCGGCCTTAGCAGTCTTAGCAGTCGTCATCATAGTCATCATCGCTACTTCTTCGGCCTGAGTTGCCTCAGTCTCCCCCGCTGGTTGTTCCTCGGCAATGTCCTCAGATGGATTATCCATCCAATTTGAGACCTCTCCAGTAAAAATGGAAGGATGTCTGGCATGGGCTCATAAAAAGAAGGAAGGGCAACAGGTGGCTTCACGGATAGGCCCACGGCCTCAGATGGCTGCTCGGTAGGCTCAACAGCAACTGAAGATTTGACATCTTCAGTGCCCGGACTAGCCTCTTTTTTCTCACTAGCTGCCCAATAGTGGCTTCGTCGTCATTAGATGAGGAGTACTCAACAATCGCCGTTGAACGTTTTGAAGTTTCAGTCCAATAGCTTTTCTTTGTCCGCTCGGACGGCTCATTAATTCTCAGAGCCTTTCGCTTCTTCTTCAGCTTCTTCTTCGGAGGAACAGAAGGGACGCGAGAGACCTTAGGTTAAGACTCTCACTTAGGTTTCTCTAAGTACTCGGATATCAGCCATCTATTCTTCTTGTTCTCTTTGAAGGAGCTCAGGTTGGATAGCAGCAAATCCGCAAAGTCCTTCACCGCTTCCTTCTCACCAGCCGTGGCGTCCTTACATATATTGGGCTCCACATTCCCCCACTCATTAGGAATGGCCCAGTGAGGATGGACACACAGGAAAAAGAACTTACCTTCCATCATTTGGTGGAATCAAGATTTCCCCCACTAATGGCGACGATTTTGGGGCAAGGAAAAATCATAATCCAGTCCTACCCGTGAACGAACTTCAAGATAACCTTTAATGCCACGGAATCGATGATTTTCTTATGGCAGTGAGCGAAAATGCAGAGACAAATCAGATACCTGACGGCAATGGGTTGAAGCCTCGCCATGAGAACTTTGAGGTCCCTCATAATCTCGAAGAACTCCAAAGCCATAGGATATCAAAGACCACCTTTAAGATGGACTTCATAAACAGTAATGAAGCTATTTGGAGGTGAGCACGCTCTCTCGTACACACTAGGAACTACCATGGCTATCGAGCTTAAAATCCTGTATCTCGCTCGACTGGCGTCAAGGTCTTCGAGGGAAAGTGTGGAAGCAACATCCTTCACTCTAGAAGCTGTTGAAAAATATGGAAAGATGAAGAAGAAGAAAGAGATGGCCAAGAAGAGTGTGGAAATTGCAAAGAGCTTCTGTAAGAGCACTCAGAATTTTGAGACGTGCAAATGAAATGGCAAAGGAAATGTGAAGAGTAACTTAAATAGCCAAAAAATTCAAAAACCACACCTCATTAATTACCTGGCCATGTGTCGACTCCCTACAGGTCGCAGGCAATGATGGCCCTCCTCTTCCCAAGGTAGCAATTAATGTGCATTTAATGCACCAATTGGTGGCACATGCCAGTGCCTCGGACTTAGGGAGAGATTCCACGGACAATGCCTGGTCAAGCCGTTGGTCCCGATAATATTCTCGGGTGCTTTTTTCTCAGTTGTCGGACTATAATCGCTTCGTCCCATGGGTTCTCGCAAAGCCATTTGATTAAATGTTCGCGAACACTTGAAGAGTTTGTGCTTGGGAATGAGAAGTGCGGTTGCAGACAAAAAAGGAAGTCCTCGGACGGAAATTGATAAGGTTATTGGTCTCAATAATGCCTGAGGATATTATTTATCTCGGACACATATGGCAACGACAACCAGTTGGTGGTGAGCGCTAGCGTCTCAGACTCAAAGAAAATCCTTGGACATTTGGACTAGACTAATGACCTCAAAGTGTCCTCGGACTTTTTGGTCAGACTGTTGCTCTAAAAAATGTCCTCAGAATTTCGTTCTCAACAACGTCCTCGGACATTTGTGAGAAAAAAAAGAACACGTGCCAGTATCAGGCTACTGCTAAACAGTGAACGCAGAACAAATGTACGAGCGGATTTTCGGTGGAGAATAGCCTCACATGACACTCGAGATATTTCTATGGTCAATAGACATGTCAAAAGGTCGAAGTTCTCAAACATCTTGGCATGAGGGGTTAATGATGGATACTGATGCCCAAGGCTGAGTTTTAAGACCCGCTTCCATGAGTTGGGCCATTGTACCACGGAGGTCAAGATGGCCAACTCGGTCCAAGGGGCAAAATGGCCATGGAGTCCCTTAAGGCCCAAGGACTCATGGCAATTGTGATATCCCCTATTTCTAATCGAAAATTCAGTAGAGTTTCCTTTGAAAAACGGATGTCGACCCAATATAAAACCTTTAAATATTCTGTACAATATATACAATCCACTAAAAGCCCAACAAGGGACCCAAAAGAATTCATAAAGTCTACCACAACATATCCGTCAACAACAAACAGGATCCAAATGCCACAAAAGTTCACGTGGCACCAACGTTATAACCCCGGTATGACGTTGGATCAGAGTAGATGCCACTGGGCATCTAAACTAACCATGAGCACCTACAGAAGCATATATATTCATCAATATAGCAAAAACTATGCTATGGTTATTTCCTTATCATCAACATCATCATATGCAAAGGTTATGAACAAAATTCATCATAAATACAAAATATTCTATTAGAAATCCCAATGCTGCAAAACTAAGTTCATAAGGTCGTCTTCATCGTCTTCGAGCCTAGCCGTCTCAAATCTTCTACCCTGCCTCAATGGGTGCCATTCATAGTCATTTGGAGAGAGAAAAATAGTAAGGATGAGTTAAAGCTCAGTAAGGCACATAAAAACATTGAGAAACATGCAACTTCATATTTAGAATATAACGATATATATGTACATAAACATGTGCATAAAAGAATGACAATTAATAGATCCAAAGACATGTATAAAAGTAAAATCTTCATAATGCCATTCAATCTCTTCTCTTCCTTTCAAATTCCTTATCTTATCAAATCATACGGAAAACTTATTCTTAGCTTCTTATTTTCTTAGGGATTTCTGCTTTTAAGTCCAAATTTTCATAGTTCTCATTCCGGGAGAGCGATCCATAGCTGAAGCCAATAGTTATAGCCTGTGACTGAAGCCGTGGTTGTGAGGTTTCGGGTTAAGAATATAATAATTAGAAGGAAATTAAGTTAACATAGGTGAATTATGGTCAAAAGGTACGGGAGGAATCGGATTGAAAAGTTCAAAGAACGAGAATTTGTGAATCGGGAACAAAAATTATAAGCCATAAAATGTTAATTCGTAAATAAGATTTTAAGTTTTAAATTATGACAATCATGACTTATTAAGGTTATATAATCAAAATTAAGGTCCAATGATGTAAAAAATTTGGTTAGAATGGTCAAAGCGGGTCTCGAATAGCGAAAATGCAAAGTGGGCTTGTTGCGGGGATGACCCGCCGCCCTCGTGTGCTCAATCCCATGGCGAGTGAAAAATCCAGATTGGCTACGCTCATAGCATGCTCGAGCACGACCCGGGCAATTGGGCTACGCTCGTCGCGCGCTTTCTGCGCACTCGAGCGCCTGGCCGTTTTAAAGCCGCTTGCTGCTTCGCGATTTTTATTTTTCCGCGCCACCAAACTCTTCTAGAGGGTGAGAGGGTGCCAATTCTAGAGAGAGAACGGAGGAGATCGATGTCGTGGAGTCCGAATCCGTCTGAGAGCTACTTATAAAAGTGATAATACGCGTCGAGGCAAGTGTTCTCATACTCACTAGCTTTTCTATCTCGATATTTATTTATTTTTTATCAGGTATTTTCGTATCCATACCCACCCAAAACATGAAAAATATATTACCCGTGCTTTGAGACCAATGATTATGTAATTTATTTTCTAATTTGCTCACCGATTAGTTCAGTAGAGTTCCACCAAACCCTAACCCATGCAAATTGGGGATTTCCCATTCTTCCTCAGTAGTTTGTTAACTTGACCCCAAAATGTGAATCACCACGTCCCAATTATGTATATATATCAGCTGTACGATCGTTCTCGCATATTTCGACCCATTTGTGGCGTCTGAATCTTCTAAATGTGCACCGTTACTGTTCATGCGAAAATAAATGGAAAATTTGCATACTTCCACCTTCGTATTATGTTGAATCGACCTCAAAATATAAATCACCATGTCCCAAAAGTGTATATAGGTCGACCGAACGATCGATCTGGCAAGATTTGACCCGTTCGTGCCGTCCGAGTCCTCTAAAAGTGACCTGACACTATTTATCCAAAAATAGAGTGTAAATTTGCATTCTTTGCCCCCATTTAATTGTTATGAAAATTATGTCTAATTGCTTAAATGTAAATGTAAGCCGCAAAAATGTGTATTTGTGCACCGGAAGTAAGGGAATGCGTCCCGGAGGATTCTAAAATGATATTTGACCGTCGGGGGTAAGAAATTCTAAACTCTCTTGTGAACTTGAATTAAATTGTTACAAGGGATTAAATCCCACAGAAAGATTAGAATTGATCAAGTAAATGGAAGGGAATCTACAAAGTGCAACATGATGGATTTGATCTCTTGGATGGACATATGTGATAAAAATGTGATTTTTCGATCAGAAAATATATATGGGAAATGGTGGATTCCCCCTCAAAGGATTAAGATTAATATTGAAGCTAGGACCATGGTCTTATACTGTTGGGTAGTATTCTCTGGTTTACAATGTCCGTCACGGTGTGAACCCAAGGAATACTTGGCCGCGTATTCTTGTCGATCGTGGGAGCGGGTGATGTTCGTGGTACGCCTTAGGATACTATTGTGGAAGAATGAGGATCGACCCGATTTCCACCTTTTCAACTAACTTGAGCTCAGATTCGGACTCGGATGGCTTCAATCTCCCATTTTCTCTCTTCTCCTTCTCCCCCCTCTCTTCTCTCCCTCTTCTCTCTGGAAATGGCCGAAAAATGGCCGAGGGAGCCGTATAAATCACAAGTTGGCGCTCGAGCGCCAGCCTCGAGCGCAGCAGGTGTTGCATGCCTGGGAGCAAATTGGAATCAGCGACCTCCCGGGCGCTGGCTCCCTGGGCGTGGCGCCTGCCACGACGCTCAAGCACCCGGCAGGCGACAACCCGAGACCGCCCCTGAATATATTTATATCAATTTAATTATCTGAAATTATTATGTTAGGGAACCAGTACATCATAGTAATGGCGGAGGATTCTACTAAGTCTGCAAAGTTGACGTGTTAGAAGTTGGTGGCTGAGTCTGTCTGACTGTAGGAAGGGATGAAGACGACATTTCAAGGAAGGCAGTAGCTTTTGGAAAGCACATGCGTCCTAAGAGGAGCAGTTGACTTCCACAGTTGGTATGTTTTATAGGATGGCGCAATGGGCATTGTTTGAGTGACAGTAGTCACATGCACGCAAGTTCCATATGCGTAGGTTCAAGAAGTCAAGTATATATACACGGTCCAAACTCTAGGAGAAGACACGCAATAATACACGTAAGAAGAGAACCAAAAGCAGGACGCCATTTTGCTTTCTATTCTCACTCTTTATAAATTTGAGCTACTTGTAACCAAAATCATTATAGTAGAATCATTTATGGATCAAGAGTCTCGTAATTTTTTCTTTTCATTAAAGAGAAAGTTTTTCGCGTAAAAATATTGCATGCTACTGCTTCCTTTCTCTCTCTAAGATTAACACCCATGCCCTTAAAATTACTTCATCTAACTAAATAGGGCCATCCAAGTACTTTGTGTTGCACGAGTTTAGATTCGCCTATACGGTGGAATGGTCCAAGGACTCTTTGGATCTTTGTCCGTACTACGAATAGGATCCAACAATGTAACAAATTTAAATAATTTAATGATATATTTTAATACGAGTGATGTTGCCATATATCTAATTTGTGGACATAATTTTTTCACCTCCCGTCTCCGCGGGTCGTTTAGCTGTCACTTTGTCAGAGAAGAAAGTGTGCACCTTCTGAAAGCTTACTGTTAGACAACCGAGCTTCACCGGCGCTTTGAATTCGTCCTTTTCATACAATCTTTTGGACTTTGGCCTCGTTTGAACAGAAAGAATATTTCCACAGGCCTAATAATAATAATAATAATAACAATAATAAGTAAATAAAGCTATTATTAATTCCATTTAGCAGTTGCCATGTCATTTTCCGAGTATTTTTTTAATAATGTAATATTATCATTTATTAATAAAATATTATGCCTTTCGAATAAAAAAAATAAAATAAAAAATATAACTTATATATTGAAAATGAGACACATCATAATCTATCAATGCCCTCTTATTTAGAGGTATGTGATAGGGGTGACTATAGGTTAGACATCGATAAGAGGATCCAAATGCAACTCCAATAGAATTTTTTAAATTAATAGTACAAATCCGGCTGAAAATATTTTAAATTTAATAAAAATCTGACAAATTAAACCATACATAAATTTAAACCCAACAAAAATCAATCCAAAATTATGTATATATTTTTTCTCTTAGAATAAAAAAAATAAAAATAATTGGACATTAGTAAAGTTTTTTATCAATCTAAGTTAACAGCATAATTTATGGATCATTATTTAAATATATAATCAACAAAAATGGAATATGAATGAAACAATTGAATATGAATAAAATAAAATAAGACTTAGAGTTATCGTAGAACGGACATTAGGATAATAGGATTAGGATGGCACTTATATATATTTTTAGTTACATAAATAAATTTTAATAATAATTAAATAATAATATAAGATAACTTTGATCCGATAATCTTATCACCGCTTTAATTTGTGCGACCAAATGTACATATAATATGTATGATATTAGCTATGCTAATGGGATCTTTTATCCTATTTGGATAATAAATTACGATTTTTTTGTGTTACATAAAAAATAGTAGTAGTACATTTGATCAGGTTTTCAATATTTTGTTTTTTATTTTTTATCAAACTGACAACATCTTAATAAAATTCTTCACTATTATACTAAGAATAGCTAAAAGTTTTACTTCATAAAGACCAAAATCATGGTATTTATTTCATGAAATTTAAAATTTTATGTGAACACTTCATTTAATAAATATAAATACAACCGGCAACGCTAACTGCCCTTAGATTGTCGGAGTTGCAAGCCCCTACCTTCATAGTGTCATAGTTACTACCCTCCTTAAAAGATCTAGCTACCTCCATTATATACTAAGGTTTGAAAATTAGATGAAAATAGAAAGAGAGTAACTCATTTTATAACAAAAAATAATCCACAAAGCTTTTTGAAGTAAAAGCACGTGGTCAATGATAAAGAAATCTATGCTGAATCATAAGAAAACAAACCTTAGTCAATATAATTAGTTGACAATAAATACTTATTGGTTTTAATTTTAGTAAAAGCACGTGGTCAATAATAAAGAAATCTATACTGAATCATAAGAAAGCAAACCCTTGTTAATATAATTAGTTGATAATAAGTACTCATTGGTTTTGATTTTAGTAAAAGTATGCGGTCAATAATAAAAAAATCTATGCTAAATCATAAGAAAGCAAACCCTGGTTAATATAATTAGTTGATAATAAATACTCATTGGTTTCGATTTTAGTGGGAAGAAGCACTTAAACTATATACAAGCGGAATAATCTGGTCTTTCTTTCAGCGATGCTCAGAGTATGAATTTAACCTTCGAATATGGGGAGTTAATGTTGGGTGCAATCTAAATAGGGCTAATTCAATTAGTTAATATAATGAGTCTATTAATAGTAAATCCAAAAAGAAAAAACAATTAATTGGCCTATTAGGTTTAAGTGTAAATAATAAAATCTTATATTGAGCAAATGGAATTGAAATTAGAAGGATGATCGAGTGGTTGAATGATTGAGTGGATAAAAAAGACATGAAAAAGATTAGATTGTAGGTCTGAGTGGTTGGATATTCGAATGATAAATAGACAGTTAATTTGACCAAATAGTTAATTACATCGAACAGTTAACTAAACGGATGGGTTAATTTAGTTGAGCGATTAAATCAATTGAATAATTAATATACCTTGTAGTCAACCCACTGAGTCTCTCTTGATTAAGACTAATTGTTCAGCATTGTCATCAAATAAAATGCATTTAGAAAACCTTTCACTCAAATTATGTATGTAGACAATTTAATTATTTATTTTTCAACTCATATAACTATTCAAATCATGATCTATTATTTTCCTTCAGAAAATCGCCATTAATTGACAGCGTGACTATAACTATGCACACTTTTTTTAAAAGGAAAGACAAAATCCGAAAAGTAATAATAAAACATGAAAAAGGACGTTTCGTTCCCAATTTTGCACAGTAATGTTTCGACCTCGTGCAAGATTAGCGAGAGTGATACAAAATTAAATATTTAAAATACGCAAAGAATATTTATATTTAAATGATACGAATAATATGAGTATAAAAATAAAGTAATAATAATAATAAAAGATAATTTTTTTGGTGATAAAGAAAAAACTCGATACCCACGATAATCGAGAAAAACCCTCTGGGTTTTAGCGGTCAGAGAAGAAATGTACTATGAAAATCAATTTACAGATTGGATGGTAACGACACGCTAACCTAACTGACTTACTCCTATCTTGTGATTCCTACCAAGGAACTACTTGGATTTGTCTACGGCAATGGAATGGGACGCCTTCCGATCTTCATGCAATCTTTCCTCTCGAGCCACTTGAATTGCCAAACAAGACCGGATTTTCTTCTTCAATGTGCTGACGTTACCAATGAAGGTAGAAGGGTAGAAGTGATGAATCGATAAAGAGAAAGTGGTGAGAAAATCACAAGCACATGAAACACAATGATGAAAGATCGGTTTTCTCAATTGGTACACGTTTAATGGAGGAAATGATGAATATTTCTCAAGAGAAGGCGCTCCAAAGTTATCAATCCCATAATAGGGTAATTGAAATAAGGAGTATATTTATAGATGGCTCGAAAAAATCCTTCAAAAAACCTGCCTGTTGACACGGCGCTCGAGCTCGGCTCAGAGGGGGCGCCATCCAAGGTCTCCCAAACCGCCACATCTCAGAGGAAGAGAAAGGAAAAGAAGAATCCCACCCAACAAGTTAATTAGCAAGAGGCCCTAGGACTCAAGTTGCCTCGAGCGGCAAAGTCTCGTCGCGACTTGAAGGTCACTTGGGTCCTTGGATCTAGGAGGAAAGCCTAGAGAGGCGAAATCCCTGATGTTCATGTAACAACCAATAGCACGCCATTTTGGAGGTGTCCCCTTGTGACGAGATCCCACCAAGGGCTAAGAGCATTCCAGAGTCGCAAGCTGTCCACAACCCTTGTGAGTTGAGGAACTACTTTAACGAGAAGAAGATGACGACACCACCCCTGGTGGAGGAGAAGTTCGAAAAGATTTGACGAGTCTTTCAGGTGATAACAATGGAGGAGGAGCTACTGACCTATGCAGGTCTCTATTAACAATGGAGATTAGAACGAGGCATCTCCCCCTAAAGTTTAAAATGCCAAATCTTGACATTTATGATGGAAGTGCTACTCCAATGGATCATCTGGATCACTTTCGTGAGCATCTGAGCCTCTATGGCTTGGATGTGACGACGATATATCAATATTTTCCGTTGACACTTAAGGGAGATGCAAGGATTTGATTCTACGAACTGGGAGCAAATTTCATTCAGCCATTTGGCGAGCTGGCAGACAATTTCCTCTCCTAATTTGTGTCTATTAGGACTGTCGGATGTTACAGAAAGAAATCGAGGAGCTAATCAAGAAAAGGCCCCTTAACCACTTTTTGCAAAGGCCCGGACAGACTTTCAAAATAGCAGGCGACTGTGAGGCAGATTCACTGAAGAATAAAGTGGCCGCGAGAGTTGTCAACAAGATATCAACTCACCCAACCAGAGAAGATACTAGAGAGAACTCTGCAGCAAAGAAGCCAAGGGTAGGAATTAGGGATGAGGTTATTAGTTTTAGTAATAAAAATATGACTCATGTAACTTTTCCGTATTTAAACCCCTTGGTTGTAATTGCACTCATTTCTGACGGTGTCATTGACTACCAAATGAAACGAGTATTTATTGATAATGGAAGCTTGCAAAATTTACTTTATCTTGTTGCATATTTTAAATTGGGACTTAAGAGGAATTAGCTGAAAGCAACCGAGGGACCTCTCTACAGGCTGGATAATGAGCCAGTACCCGTTCAGGAGGTATCCAACTTGAAGTCACTCTAGGGATTTGTCCGAGGATTGCATCCAAGACTCTCATCTTCTTAATAGTAGACCTTCCATCGGTCTACAATGTTATCCTCGGACGTCCTTGTTTGACTACTTTTGATGCCGTCACTTCTATTTCACACCTGTAGATGAAATTTTTGATGCCATTTCAAATTGGGAAGATCCTTGGAGACCAAGCGGCCGGACGGACATGCTATCGGTCACAAGTCACACAGGCACCTCTTCCCCAACCTATGGAAGACCTTGATCTACAAGATGAAACAACACTGTAACAAGTTCAATATAGAGAATCAATAGACCGAGTCCCATTTGATCCCAGCAATCCTGAAAAAGTCGTCTAGATAGAAAGCTCTCCACCTCAATCCTTTCTAGACCGGCTGATCAATTTCCTTCGAAAATATTCAAACGTTTTTGCTTAGATACCCAGTGACATGTCAGTGATACCAATTGAAGTGATGGTCCACAAAATGAGCCTGGATCCCTGTCACAAACCCGTTTGGCAAAAGTGCAGGAATTACTTTGCCAAGAAACTAGTGGCCATTAGTGAAGAGGTAAACAAGCTTCTAGATACTAGATTCATCCGAGAGGTACAATACCCAGATTGGCTGTCAAATGTGGTCATGGTCAAAAAAGAGTAACAGAAAGTGGAGGATGTGTATTGATTTTACAGATGTCAATAAGGCTTGTCCGAAAAATAGCTTCCCACTGCCTAGAATCGATCTGCTTGTAGACTCGATATCCGGATATGAACTCTTAAGTTTCATGGATGCGTACTCGGGTTATCATCATATACAAATGAGCCAAAAAGATGAAGAGAATACATCATTTATGGTAGACCAAGGGATATATTGTTACAAAGTTATGCCCTTTAGATTGGAGAATGCGGGTGCCACTTACTAGCGGCTTGTCAATAAAATGTTCAAAACCCAAATCGAAAGGAATGTGGAGGTTTATATGGACAACATGCTCATCAAGAGTAAGGCGGTCAACCACCACATCCAAGATTTAGAGGAGACCTTGAATGTGCTCAGAGCGCACTAGATGAAGTTCAACCCAACAAAGTGCAAATTTGGAGTGGCTTTTGAAAAGTTCTTAGGATACATTGTTTCACGCCGAGGGATTGAAGCAAACCTAGAGATGATCAAGGCCATCCTTGATATGAAGTCCCCTCGGACCGTGAAGGAGGTCCAAAAGTTGATTGGAAGAATAGCAGCTCTCTCTCACTTCTTGGCCAAATCGGCCAAAAAGTATTTGCTGTATTTCAAAGCATTAAGTGGGACTAAGATTAACGGCTTCAAGTGGACAAATGACTGTGAGGAGGCCTTCCGAGGTCTCAAGGAGTATCTTTTGAGTCATCCTCTTTTGGCTTCTCCTCAACTAGATGAGGAACTATACTTGTATCTCGCTGTGTCCGAAACGACCTTAAACTCGGTGTTGATTAGCAGCAGTACGATAGAAAGCAGCCTGTGTATTACGTCAGCAAAACTTTGGCTGAAGCAGAAATCAGGTACCCCCATGTGGAGAAGATAGTTTTGGCACTCGTGTATTCTGTTCGGAAGTTGAGACCCTACTTCCAAACGCATAAGGTGGTAGTCCTCACTTATTAGCCCTTAAGAGCGATATTATAAAAGCTCGAGATGTTAAGATGACTGGTCAAATGAGCCATTGAGTTGGAAGAGTCAGACATAGAATTTTACCCGAGGCCAGCCTTAAAAGATCAGGCATTGGCAGATTTCATCGTCGAGAAGGCGATCCCGACTCTAGGCGCTTCAGACCTTCGTGACGCAGATGAGCCTTACAACGCACCAATATAGACTCTGTGAGTGAATGGCTCTTCAATGAAGGATGGCTGTGGAGTTTGCATTGTGCTGAGAACACCTGAGGGGTCAGAGATAAAATATTCCATGATCCTCGGATTTTCAGTAACCAACAACGCCGCGGAGCACGAAGCATTGCTAGCAGAGCTCTGGTTGGCTAGGGAATGTTCGACCAGAAGTTTGGTTGTATACAGTGACTCCGAGTTGGTCGTCAACCGAGTCCGCGGACATTTCGAAATGAACAACCCACAACTCTCTAAGTATCTTCCAAGGGTCCAAAGTTTAACTTTGGACTTCAAGAATGTGGAAATACTCCACATCCCCGAGAAGAGAACAGGAAGGCCGATTTACTGGCAAAGGTAGCAGCATCGGGAGACCCAGAGCAATATATCCGAAGGATGCACGAAATCCTTTAGAAGCCAAGCATAGAAGATCCCGAGCCAGAGGTGATACAGCTATCGAGTGTCAGCAATTGGATGACTCCCTATTTAAGGTACTTTTCTGATGGGACATTACCTAAAGATGCGAATGAAGCCAAGAAAGTGAAGAAGATAGCAGGTTGGTATACTATCATGGACGACCAATTGTACCGGTGCGTGTTCTCTGCCCCCTATCTGCGGTGCCTCATTCCCGAGGAGGTTGATTATGCCCTTTAATAAGTGCACATCGGAATATGTGGATCCCATATTGGGACAAAAATCTCACCTTTAAGCTGATGAGGCAGGGGTACTATTGGCCATCCATGAAGTATGTCGCCATGAATTTCGTACAGAAATGTGAGATTTGCAAAGTCTACGAGAACCTCACCCACCAACTTCACACGGAGCTTCGAGCTTTACAATTGCCTTGGCCCTTTGCTTAATGGGGGCTTGACATACTCGGACTTCTATCAATAGCGACTGGAAAAAGAAAATTCCTGATCGTAGAAATTGACTACTTCACAAAGTAGGCCGAGGTCACACCATTGGCATGAATAACATAGCATAATGCAACAGAGTTTGTCCAACAGAACATCGTGTGCAGGTTTAAAATTTCTGAGTGTATCCTGACTAACAATGTACCTAATTTACTGGGAAACAATTCACCAAATACTGTACCAACTTGAGGATAAGGTTTGTTGATGCGTCAGTCACGCAACTGCAACGCAATGGGCAAGTACAAGTCATGAACCACACAATATTACATGGACTAAAGACCAAGTTGGAGCATGCTGGGGGCTCTTGGGTGCACGAACTGCAATAAGTCTTGTGGTTGTACAAGACAACATCGAGGGAGCCAATGCAAGAAACCCCCTTTAGCCTATTCCACGTGGTTGAGGCAGCCATTCCGGTGAAAGTTGGACTTCCTAGTCTTTGGGTTGAGTGCTTCAACCCGGGTGACAAAGCTTAGAAACTTTGGGAAAACCTTGACATACTCGAGGAAGCACGAGACCTGGTAAGGCTGCGTGCAGCGGAACACCAACAGAGAGTTGTAAGATATTATAATAAGATGGTGAAGGTACGAAAGTTTGAAGTGGGATACTTAGTATTGAGGGGCGTCGAGGCCACGGGTAAAGATACCGGTCGGAATAAACTTTTTTCAATTGGGAAGGGCAAATCCTGGTCTCAACCGTCATTCGAAAAGGGTCCTACAAGTTGCACACCTAAGAAGGCAGACTTGTCCCTCAAATATAGAACACCTCTCACCTCAAAAAATACTATCAATGAATGTATAAGCGGCTAGGTAGGGTCAAATACATCATTTAAAGTGCTTGTACCACGTTTTGTTAATGCAATAAAATTCCTCTTGCTTATTCGTGGTCCTGCATTCAATTGAGTGTTTTCATATTATTTCACAAGTCTACAAGATTTAGGCCGCCCCAAAATCAAGTGAAAGGATCCCTTTCACTTGTCAGAGAAACTCGGCAAAGTTCGAGCGACTCATTGAAGTCGGACTTAAAAACTCAACAAATTATGAGTGGCCCATTATAGGTCATACTCAAGAAACTCGGCAAAGTCCGAGTGGCCTATTAGAGGTCGTACTCACAAAACTCGGTAAAGTCTGAGTGGCTCATTGAAGTCGAATTCAAAACTTAGTAACAACGCTAAGCAGCCCGCAAGAGGTTGAATTTAAAAACTTAGGGGGCTTAAAGACAGCAGGAATGCGAATACCCTAGAGGTTGCATTTTCAACCAACGATGATAAAAACATTCGGCCGCTTCGCTCATAAAGGATAAAATTTTCTAAAGGAACGAGTCCAATAAAGAATCAAGCATATAAACAATCTAAGGAAAAGGAGAAAGATTGTACCAAAGATGAATTTTATTCATATATTGAATGTACAATAAGAATATATAACGAAAAAAATAACACAATACTACTCCAAAGCTCCTGGCTGCTCTGAAGCTCCTGGCTACTCTGAAGATTCAAGTTGGCTGAAAGGTCCTAGCTGAGAAGGGCCAGGAGTCCCACATCATTTTGGGAGACCAATCAGATCAGTCCTGGCGTTGTGTTGTGGCATTCCTCGGATCAAACAAACTAGTAGGAAACCTCGGGCACAAAATCTTCATTACACGACGGCACATCTTGATGGCATCCCAATACTTGCAATCCAGAGCCAGTCCGATGTCCTCAGGTTTCAGTGAGGTCCTGAGCTCCTCCTCCAACTGGAGATTCCTGCCTTGGAGAGAGATGTTCAATTGCTCTTGAGCCCTTAGAGATTCTTCAAGGGAGGTGTGCTGCTGCTCTCCGACTCTTAGCGAATCCTCAAGAAAAGAGATTCGGCTCTTGACTTTAGCAAGCTTAAGCTCAAGACTTTTGGCATGCTCCCCTGAAGCCCTGAAGGTCTCCTAATCAAAGCAAGTCTTGGCGGCATCGCCAATAATCCGGCCAACACTGCCAGCCAGCTCACAAAACTGTAAAAGAAAAATAGGTAATTAAGGCATGGACGGAAGTGAACAAAGAGCCTGAGGAATGGTAGAGAAGTACCTTAGAGATGAGAAAACTCCTAGCTGAACTCTCCTCTCTGGGGGCTGCGGACTAGGCCAGTGCCATAGCAGCTGCCTCCTCGGCCACAGAAGTCTTAACCCTAGCCTCAGACGCAGGGGCTACTTCACCAAAATCAAAGATTGAGGGCTCTGCTGCTTCAAAATGATCCACAGCTCTAGTCTTCGCTTCAGCAAAGTGTGAAGTCCCTGTGGTGTCCTTGACCAGGACCTCCTCACAAGCCTCCGACAGAAATCCCTATCGACTATAAATTTGGATTGTAAGGCAAGGGAGCTCAGTAGTCTCAGTAGTGGGCAACTTTGTGGCCCAGCTTTCCTCGGCCTCAACAATCTCAGCAGTTGTCATTATAGTCATCATCGCTACTTCCTTGGCCTGAGTTGCCTCAATCTCCCCCTCTACCTGTTCCTTGGCAATGTCCTCAGATGGATTATCCATCCAATCCGAGACTTCTCCAGTAAAAATGGAAGGGATGTCAGGCATGGGCTCATAAAGAGAAGGAAGGGCAACAGGTGGCTTCACGGACAGGCCCACGGCTTCAGATGGCTGCTCGGTAGGCTCAACAGCAACTGAAGGTCTGACATCTTCAGTGCCCAGACTAGCCTCTTTTTTCTCACTAGCTACCCAATAGTGGCTTTATCGTCATTAGATGAGGAGTACTCAACAATTGCCGTCGAACGTTTTGAAGTTTCAGTCCGACAGCTTTTCTTTGTCCGCTCGGACGGCTCATTAATCCTCAGAGCCTTTTGCTTCTTCTTCGGAGGAACAGAAGGGACGCTAGAGACCTTAGGTTAAGACTCCCACTTGGCTTTCTCTAAGTACTCAGATATCAGCTATCTATTCTTCTTGTTCTCTTTGAAGGAGCTCAGGTTGGATATTAGCAAATCCGCAAAGTCCTTCACCCCTTCATTCTCACCAGCCGTGGCGTCCTTACACAGATTGGGCTCCACATTCCCCCACTCATTAGGAATGGCCCAGTGAGGATGGACACAAAGGAAAAAGAACTTATGTTCCATCATTTGGTGGAATCAAGATTTCCCCTACTAATGGCGACGAATTTGGGGCAAGGAAAAATCATAATCCAGTCCTACCTGTGAACGAAACTTCAAGATAACCTTCAATGCCATAGAATCGATGATTTTCTTATGGCAGTGAGCGAAAACACAAAGAGAGATCAGATACGTGACAACGATGGGTTGAAGCCTCACCACAGGGACTTTGAGGTCCCTCATAATCTTGAAGAACTCCAGAGCCATAGGATATCAAAGACCACCTTTAAGATGGATTTCATAAACGGTAATAAACCTATTTGGAGGTGAGCATGCTCTCTCATACACACTAGGAACTACCATGGCTATCGAGCTCGAAATCCTGTATCTCGCTCAAATGGTGTCAAGGTCTTCGAGGGAAAGTGTGGAAGCAACATCCTTCACTCCAAGAGCTGTTGAAAAATATGGAAACATGAAAAAGAAGAAAGAGATTGCCAAGAAGAGTGTGAAAATTGCAGAGAGCTTCTGTAAGAGCACTTAGAATTTTGAGATGTGCAAATGAAATGGCAAAGGAAACGTGAAGAGTAACTTAAATGGCCAAAAAATTCAAAAACCACACCTCATTAATTACCTGGCCATGTGTCGACTCCCTACAGGTTGCAGGCAATGATGGCCCTCCTCTTCCCAAGGTAGCAATTAATGTGCAATTAATGCGCCAATTGGCGGCACATGCAAGTGCCTCGGTCCTAGGGAGAGATTCCACGGACAACGCCTGGTCAAGCCGTTGGTCCCGGCAATATCCTCGGGCGCTTTTTTCTCAGTTGTCGGACTATAATCGCTTCGTCCGATGGGTTCTCGCAAAGCCATTTGATTAAATGTTCGCGAACACTTGAAGAGTTTGCGCTTGGGAATGAGAAGTGCACCTGCAGACAAAAACGGAAGTCCTCGGACGGATATTGATGAGGTTATTGGTCTCAATAATGCCTGAGGATATTATTTGTCTCGGACGCATATGGCAATGACAACCAGTTGGTGATGAGCGCCACTGTCTCAGACTCAAAGAAAATCCTTGGACATTTGGACTAGACTAATGACCTCAAAGAGTTTTTGGACTTTTTGGTCAGACTGTTGCTTTGAAAAATATTCTCGGAATTTCGTTCTTAACAATGTCCTCGGACATTTGTGAGAAAGTAACATGTGCCAGTATTAGGCTACAACGAAACAGTGAACGCAGAACAAATGTACGAGCGGATTTCTGGTGGAGAATAGCCTCACATGACACTCGAGATATTTCCATGGCCAATAGACATGTCAAAAGGTCGAAGTTCTCAAACATCTTGGCATAAGGGGTTAATGATGGGTACTGATATCCAAGGCCGAGTTGTAAGACTCCCTTCCATGAGTTGGGCCCTTGTACTGCGGAGGCAAAGATGGCCAACTCGGTCCAAGCGGAATAATGGCCGTGGAGTCCATTAAGGCCCAAGGATTCATGGTAATTGTGATATCCCGTATTTCTAATAAAAAATCCAGCAGAGTTTCCTTTGAAATACGGATGTCGACCCAATATAAAACCTTTAAATATTCTATACAATATAAACAATCCACTAAAATCCCAACAAGGGACCCAAAAGAAATCATAAAGTCTACCACAACATATCCGTCAACAACAAACAGGATCCAAATGCCACAAAAGTTCACGTGGCACCAACGTTATAACTCCGGTACAACGTTGGATCAGAGTAGATGCCACTAGGTATCCAAACTAACCATGAACACCTACGAAAGCATATATATTCATCAATACAGTAGAAACTATGCTATGGGTATTTCCTTATCATCAACATCATCATATGCAAAGGTCTATGAACAAAATTCATCATAAATACAAAATATTCTATCAGAAATCCCAATGCTACAAAACTAAGTTCATAAGGTCATCTTCATCGTCTTCGAGCCTAGCTGACTCAAATCTTCTACCCTGCCTCAACGGGTACCACTCATACTCATCTGGAGTGAGAAAAATAGCAAGGGTAAGCTAAAGCTCAGTAAGGCACATAAAAACATTAAGAAACATGCAACTTCATCTTCAAAATATAACGATATATATGTACATAAACATGTGCACGAAAGAACGACAATTAATAGATCCAAAGACATGTATAAAAGTAAAACCTTCAGAATTCCATTCAATCTTTTCTCTTCCTTTCAAATTCCTTATCTTATCAATTCATACGGAAAACTTGTTCTTAGCTTTTTATTTTCTTTGGGATTTCTGCTCTTAAGCCCAAATTTTCATAGTTCTCATTCCGGGAGAACAATCATAGCCGAAGCCGATAGTTAAGGCCTATGACCGAAGCCTGTGGTTGTGAGGTTTCGGGTTAAGAATATAATAATTAGAAGAAAATTAAGTTAACATAGGTGAATTATGGTCAAAAGGTATGGGAGGAATCGGATTCAAAAGTTTAAAAAACCAGAATTAGTAAATCGGGAACAAAAATTATAAGCCATAAAATGTTAATTCGTAAATAAGATTTCAGATTTTAAATTATGATAATCATGACTTATTAAGGTTATATAATCAAAAGCAAGGTCCAAGGATGTGAAAAATTGGGTTAGAATGGTCAAAACGAGTCCCAAACAGTGAAAACGCGAAATGGGCTTGTTGCGGGGCTGACCCGCACCCTCCGTGGGCTTAAGCCCATGGCGAGCAAAAAATCCAGATTGGCTGCGCTCATAGCATGCTCGAGCCCGACCCGGGCAATTGGGCTACGCTCATCGCGCGCTTTCTGCGCACTCGAGCGCCAGGCCATTTTAAAGCCGCTTGCTGCTTCGCGATTTTTATTTTTCCACACCACCAAACCTTTCTAGAGGGTGAGAGGGTGCCAATTCTAGAGAGAGAAAGTAGGAAATCAAGGCCGTGGAGTCCAAATCCGTCTGAGAGCTAGTTATAAAAGTGGTAATACGCGTCGAGGCAAGTGTTCTCATACTCACTAGCTTTTCTATCTCGATATTTATTCATTTTTCATTGGGTATTTTCATATCTATACCCACCCAAAACATGAAAAATATATTACCCGTGCTTTGAGACCAATGATTATGTAATTTATTTTCGATTTGCTCACCGATTCGTTCAGTGGAGTTCCACCAAACCCTAACCCATGTGAATTGGGGGTTTCCCATTTTTCCTCGGTATTTTGTTAACTTGACCCCAAAATGTGAATCACCACGTCCCAATTATGTATATGTATCAGCCGTACAATCGTTCTCGAATGTTTCGACCCGTTCGTGGCGTCTGAATCCTCTAAATGTGCACTGTTACTGTTCATCCGAAAATAAATGAAAAATTTGCATGCTTCCACCTTCGTATTATGTTGAATCGACCTCAAAATATGAATCACCATGTCCCAAATGTGTATATATGTCGATCGGACAATCGATCTTGCAAGATTGGACCCGTTCTTGGCGTCCGAGCCCTCTAAAAGTGGCCTGACACTATTTATCCAAAAATAAAGTGTAAATTTGCATTCTTTGTCCCCATTTAATTATTATGAAAATTATGCCTAATTGTTTAAATGTAAATGTAAGCCCGAAAATATGTATTTGTGCACCGGAAGTAAGGGAATGCGTCCCGGAGGCTTCTAAGATGATAGCTGACCATCGGAGGTAAGAAATTTCAAACTCTCTTGTGAACTTGAATTGAATTGTTACAAGGGATTAAATCCCACAGAAAGATGAGAATTGAGGAAGTAAATGGAAGGGAATCTACAAAGTGTAATATGATGGATTTGATCTCCTGGATGGAGATATGTAATTGGAATGTGATTTTTCGATCAGAAAATGTATATGTCAAATGGTGGATTCTCCCTCAAAGGATTAAGATTAATCTTGAAACTAGGACCATGGACTTATACTGTTGGGTAGTATTCTCTGACTTACAATGCCCATCACGGTGTGAGCCCGAGGAATGCTTGGCCATGTATTCTTGTTGCTCGGGGGAGTAGATGATGTTCATGGTACGTCTTAGAATACTACTGTGAAAGAACGAGGATTGCCCTAGTCCCTTGGGGATATAGGGCGAATTGAGATGGCCGAGTGCTGCAGGCCTAAAATATAGCCGATGGTCGAGTGCTGTAGACCTAAAATGTAGCCGATAGTCAAGTGTTACAGATCTAAATTGTAGCAGTGCTTTAGAATGTATAGTAGACACATTTCTTTTCTCGTTCTCTCACATCGTTGGTTAGTACGACCTATTAGTTCGGGTCCGCAAAGATTAATAAAAGTAATGAAAATGAATAAACGTAACCAGTGTGAACATGTGAACTAAATGATCCCTGATGTCCCCTTTTCTTCTCATAATTCCTTATTGTTGAGATTATATGTTTCCCCAATCTAGTTATTGTTTTCACTGTTATATGCTATTAGTGATGTATGATTATATTTGTTGTGCTGTACGCTCACTCACTATTTTTCCTTCCAGATAAGAATATTAAGCAAGCGCCTGATTAGTTAAAAGAAGGAGAGACACTTGCTTGAGGAGATTAGCTGGATGTCGAAGGCTTAAAGATTTGGATACGTCTGTTGCAATAGAATGTAAACAATCTAATTAGATTAATGTGGTTTGTCATTATTTTATGGTTATTGCATGCTTTCGTAGGTTTCTGAATTTAGTTATGCTTCCGCAATAATATTTGATATTTTGGATTTTGTTTAGTCCTAAACGGTGTCTCTTTAGACTCAATACGGTAGATAGAAATACTGTGTTGGAGCCATGGATAGTATGACTATTGTGATCATGTGTATTGTGTTATAGGCTAAAATATTGATTATTGGATAGTTGTGTACTTGTACTGGTTTATTCTAATAGGTTGTATTTTTAATTTTTGTCTAATTATAGAGGAAACTCACCAAAATTTTTACAGAATCTATAATTTTAAATTATGGGCATTAGTTTATGTTACTATTGAAGGAGGTTATTTAAGAAAAATAATCCGATCCGTCACAATTGATATCTGAGAAAATGGAAGCCTTAGGTTTGATCTAAATCGTATGTAGAAGCTTAGGATCATTTAAGAGTTGGTCGAAATAGGTAGATTAAGGTATGGGGGATTTAGCTAGTTGATGCTGAATATAGGCGTAGGATGATTTACTTAGGTTTGAGGATTCTGGTTAATTTGTCCCATGTTGCAATAAGATGAAGTAGTTAGGATTAGAAAGAATGCTTAAGTCTTGGCATTAAGGAGTTAATTTTGAAATATGGCAATCTTAGCCCCTCCCTCTAATCTGATTATTGGAGGTTAATAATCTTGTGATGTTTGTGGTCCTAAGAAGTAACATGATTTTAGGCAAGGGATTACTCAGGGTAGTGGTCGACCGTGAGGTCAATAAGAGCTGTAAGAAGGCACCTTGAGATTTTAATTTCATTAGTGTCGACTTAGTGTTTGAATTGATTAGTGATGATTCGAGGCCTAGGTTAATTGGTGTTGGGTTAAGGTTCAAGTTTGATTGGCTCTAGATTGAGATTCAGAGGCTAGTAATATGCTAGGAAGTGTTGCCTGATCAACCTAGCAAGTGTGATGAATAACGGTTAAGTGTTTGGATTCTAAGTGACTTGGACTTCTGTGGAAATTGAGACATGGATCATAAGTATTGAATGGTGTTTGTGGTAGCCTAATGCTCGGGAAGATAAGAAGTATTGTAGGATATATGCATGGGTGTTCTTTAATCGATAAGGTATTCTTCCCGACAACTTAAGAAGCATAATTCCAATTGTAGTCAATTTGATTGTAAGATTGAGGAATGTTCTTATCCAAGGATGGACGGTGAAGAGGTCCAGTGTTTTAAATCAGGGTTCTAAGGTATTAACTCAAGGTGTTAAGTGTTGCTTGTTGTGATAAGAGGTAAGGCTCTTGGGTTTGATATTGTAGCTTGGTTTTGTTTTGGGGATTCTAAGCCTTCTTTGCGTTGTATTTTTGAGTTATGTGTAATTAGAAGACCTAGGCTTTGTAATAGCGACAAAGGTGACCCAGTATTCGGGAGAATAAAAGATATATATCAAGATGGATGTCCATGGATGAATCTTGGATAAATGTCTTCTCGAAGAGATTTTGGGACTATGATCTAAATCGTAGATAGTTTGGTCACTGGATTAAGGATAGTTCGTATCCTTTGGCCTGGCAGTGAAGAAGTCTGAGCCTTGGATCGGAGTTTTGGTGGTGATGGCGCATAAGGAAAATGTGTTAATTACCGTGATGGAAGGCGAGATTTCTCAATTTTGATGTCACAGCACCGATATCGTTTCGGATCCCGAATATATATAATTTTTGTGATTCCTAAGTTTGTTTGTTTATTTAAGGATTTGGACTTGATACAGAAGGTATCGAGGGTTGTGACATTTTCTTGGGTTCGTAGACACAATTGGTTAGGTTAATCTGAACCATTTTGAGGTGCCAATCTTAATGTGACATTATGGATGATTTGGTGAGTAAGTCGTCAAGTCGATATGAATTGGAATGGTAAGTATATTATGTCTTCCAATTGAATTTTGCGATTTTGGGGTATGAACTTGAGTTAGCTAAGGTATTAAGTTTTAATCTGATATTAGTAGTAATTTGGTGGATGAATCACTGTGCTAGCTTTGGTTGGATTGGTAAAGAGATAACATCCTGCATTCAGGCTGTGGGATTTGAAGCATAAGTTTGAATTGATTGAGATATCAGGAGATTGATGTCATCTTTCTAGTAGATCATTTAATGGGGATCTGCTCTAAGTCCAATTCGTATATGCGACCACATCTAGAGGTTATTTTGTGGTCATTGAGGGGCTTCGGCCGTGTGAATATTTGAGGAGGTTACCGAAAGAAAGATTAGGCTGACTTATCTTTTGATTGGTAATTCGATGTTGCGTCGAAATCGATCCGATCATTGAGGATTCCATGCAGAGTCAAGGAAGTATTGGTTTTGTGTCGTTGTGAAATACTCTTGAACCTTCGAGGTAAATAAGACAGACCGATAAGGTTGTTCATGAATTTAGAAAATGGGGTTGCCTAGGAGATTAATGATTTGATAAGCGGATATTGTGAATGAATAGGTGAATTACGTGGGCTGTTGTAAAGGTTTGATGATTTCTAAGATTGATTTGAGTCCATAGTATATTAATTGAGTATTAATGGAGGGTGTAGCCTTGGCGGTATTCGAGGAAAGATCAGGACAAAGATATGGCTACTACGAAATCCAGAAACGCCATTTGGGTTTTGTAGGTTCGTTGGCGTTTCATGAAATTTTATAGGTTGGATCTTTCGGCCATATTCGGGCCCGTGTTGAGACGACTTCATTAATGAATTCAAAAGAATACAGGGTGTATGTACTCTGTTTGAAGATTATGTCATAGATTGTGAATGGCTGCTTATTCGTATGCCCCACTGAGAAGAGATTGTGAGTTTAGTTTGATGAAATGCCTTATTAAGCTTGTGGCCCTTTGGTAGCATTATTTTGAAATCCATAAGACCTTTAGCGATGGCAAATTGGAAAGACTTTTTAGTGTCATGGAAGCGTATGGTCATCTTAGGTATAACCGAAGTTATTTAGTGATTAGACAAGTATTTCTCGAGAATTACAATGTTAGTGAGATGTTTGGCTTAGAAGAGATTTGTAATTATTAGAACGAAAGATAAAAGGTAGTTTTTGGGGAATAAAAAGGGTTAATTAACGTCCATGTCATTTGGGTTGGCCCCTGATGAGTCTGGTAAGTTATCATAGAATGTAATGCTTTTAAAAAAGGATAGGATTATGTTACTCTCACATCATGATTGGTAGCTACCCTCGGATTAAGTGGGGGAGAAGTTCATAATTGGAATTAGTCCACGTGTAGGTCGGAATTAGCAATTGAAGTTTTCGCTTTGAAAACTTATGGGTATTGCCTTTGAAGATAGCCATTATCTAAAATTTTAAGAGCCAGAATAGTTGTGTCATGAAGGAAAGATGATCATACGATATTACATGTGGACAGATATGTTTAAAGAGTGGGAGGGTGAACCTCGGTGCTTTTAAGGAAAGCGAAAATCAATGTTGACAATTGAAATCGGGAGTCTTTAGACTTAATATGTCTTCGAAGCTTCGTAGGAGATGTTAAAGGTAAATTGAGAGTAGGCACAAATACTCGAGTGATAGGATGTCATATTCTTAAATTGGGAGACAGAATCGTATTCGATGTATTGGAGCTATGAATTTATGAAATATGAAGTCATTATGGTGTTGTTTTAGGACAATTAGAGTGACCCACTTATCGAAAATCATTGAAGATGTATTCGGATTAGATTAGTTGGCTTATTGGTTTGCTAACAGGATCTTGAGATTACTCAGTAATTGGATTCTGAGGTTACGGGGAGAATGATCTAAAGCTTTGTTGAATCTTTGGGTGATCGTTATAATTGTAGTTTTGAATGTAGCTATAGTTTGAGGATTGTGGGATTCGTCTTCGTGGTATGGCTATCCTAGGATTGTTTCAATCAGGGTTGCCGTATATTCTGGGTGTGTGCCATGGGCTATGTATTTTGAAGAATATGTCAGCTTGTCAACTTAATAATGAAGTGGCGAAAAAATAAATTATTTAGACCTTAAAATTTGATTGTGATTTAAGGAATATATCAAAATATTAGTCAAACTTAATCAGAATAGCGCAGCGGAAGCATTGTGGGCCCATGGCCCAGAGATTTCAGAATGAGGTTGAGATCCCCTGTGACAGAACCCTTTTTGAGGCTTGGAATGAAATGAAGTGGAAGTTCATTGGTTCACTTAAAGTATCGAATTGGGCCGGAGGAATGCCCAGCATTATTTTAGGCCGCTTCGGGAGTTCTAGTAATTGTAATGAAATCTCCCTTGTATCTATAGCTGAGGAAATCAGTAAGTATTTGGGTTAAGCTGTTTTGAAGACTAGGAATTCGTCTTGTGATAAGGGCCCCCTTGGATAAGTTGTTCGATCAAGAATGTGACGTAGGATCGTGAAGAAGGAATTCTGAAAGGATTTTCCTAATTGTAAATCTTAAGGTTCGTCAGATTTTGAGGACGAAATTTTAATAAGTGGGGGAGAGTTGTGAGCTTCCGGATTAAGAACATAATAATTAGAAGGTAATGAAGTTAATATAGGTGAATTGTGGTCAAAAGGTACGGGAGGAATCAGACTGAAAAGCTCAAAGAATCGAAACTAGTAAATCGGGAACAAAAATTATAAGCCTTGAAATGTTAATTCGTAAATAATATTTTGGATTTTAAATTATGATAATCATGACTTACTAAGGTTATATAATTAAAAGTAAGGTTCAAGGATATGAAAGATTGGATTAGATTGGTAAAAATGGGTCCCGAACAGCGAAAATGCGAAGTAGACTTGCTGCGGGCTTGACCCATGCCGTTAGTGTGCTCAAGTCCACGGCAAGCGTAGAATCTAGAATGGCTGCGCTCGTCACGCGCTGAGCCTGGCCCGGGCAGTAGAGCTACGCTCACCGCACGCTCTCTGTGCGCTCGAGTGCCAGGCCGTTTTAAAGCTGCGTACTGCTTCGTGATTTTTATTTTTCCACGCCGCCAAACCCTTCTGGAGAGAGGGGGTGCTGATTCTAGAGAGAGAAAGGAGGAGATCGAGGCCGTGGAATCAGAATCTGTTTGAGAGCTAGTTATAAAAGTGGTAATACGCGTCGAGGCAAGTGTTCTCATATTCACTAGCTTTTCTCTTTTAATGTTTATTCATTTTTTATAGGGTATTTTCGTATCTATACCCACCAAAAATATGGAAAATATATTACCCGTGCATTGAGACCAATGATTATGTAATTTTTTGTTCGATTTGCTCACCGATTTGTTTGGTGGAGTTCCACCAAACCCTAACCCACGCGAATGGGGGGTTTTCCGTTTTTTCTCCGCATTTTGTTAAATTGACCCCAAAATGTGAATCACCACGTCCCAATTACGTATATAAATCGGCTGTACGATCAATCTCGCATGTTTTGACTCATTCGTGGCTTCCGAACCCTCTAAATGTGCACTGTTACTGTTCATCCGAAAATAAATGGAAAATTTGCATACTTCCACCTTCATATTATGTTGAATCGACCTTAAAATATGAATCACCACATCCCAAATGTGTATTTATATCGATTGGATGATCGATCTCGCAAGATTCAACCCGTTTGCGGCATCCGAGCCCTCTAAAAGTGGCCTGACACTGTTTATCCAAAAATAAAGTGTAAATTTGCATGCTTTGCCCCCATGTGATTGTTATAAAAATTATGTCTAATTGTTTAAATGTAAATGTAGGCCCCAAAAATGTGTATTTATGCACCGGAAGTAAGGGAATGCGTCCCGGAGGCTTCTAAGATGATATTTGGCCATCGGAGGTAAGAAATTTCAAACTCTATTGTAAACTTGAATTAAATTGCTGCAAGGGATTAAATCTCACAAAAAGATGAGAATTGGGCAAGTAAATTGAAGGGAATTCACAATGTGCAATGTGATGGATTTGATCTCTTGGATGGAGATATGTGATGGGAATGTGATTTCCTGATCAGAGAATGTATATGGCAAATGGTGGATTCCCCCTCAAAGGATTAAGATTAATCTTGAAACTAGGACCATGGACTTATACTGTTGGGTAATATTCTCTGGTTTACAATGTCCGTCACGGTGTGAACCCAAGGAATACTTGGCTACGTATTCTTGTCGCTCGTGAGAGCGGGTGATATTCGTGGTACGCCTTAGGATACTATTGTGGAAGAACGAGGATTGCCCTAATCCTTGGGGATATGGGGCTAATTGAGATGGTCGAGTGCTGCAGGCCTAAAATATAGCTGATGGTCAAGTGCTATAGACCTAAAATGTGGCCGATGGTCAAGTGCTGCAAACCTAAAATGTAGCTATGATTTAGAATGTGTGGCAGACACGTTCCGTTTCTCGTTCTCTCACATCGTTGGTTAGTACGACTTATTAGCCCGGGTTCGCAAAGATTATTGAAAGTAATAAAAATGAATAAATGTAACCAGTGCAAACATGTGAACCAGATGATCCTTGAAATCCCCTTTTGCTGTCATGATTCCTTGTTATCGAGATTGTATGTTTTTCCAATTCAGTTATTGTTTTCACTGTTATTTATGATTGTTTGTGATGTATGATTATATTTGTTGAGTTGTATACTTATTCTTACTGTTTCTCCTTCCAGATGACCGAAGGCTTTGGCCAAAGCCCATAATTAAGGCCCGTGGCCAAAACTTGTGGTCAAAACCCATAGATAAGGCCCGTGGCCGAAATTCGTGGCCAAAGCTCATAGCTAAGGTTTGTGGTCGAAACCCATGATTAAAGCCCATAGTTGAGGTTTGTGATCGAAATCCGTGGCCAAAGCCTATAGCAAAGACCCATGGCCAAAATCCATAGCTTAAGTGCAGAAGATCCCCTTCTTATCCTTATTCATAAGTCATACAATGTTATGTTCTTAAAACATAAGCCTACACATAACTTCGATCACATGCATAATATAACTTGAAGCTTAGAAATTCTTACCATTTGAACCAAGCATCATTTTAAAGCTTCCGATCACGAATTTCTTTATAAACAAATCATACATAATTTTTGGCACATATACAATTCAATTTCTTTAACGTACACGTGATCAACCCTCATTATTCACCTCCGTCAGTATTCCAAAATATGCAATTAGACACATACATATAGAGGCAACTCAATTAACGATTTAACAATGCAGAATTTTGTAAAATATTGTTCAATGGCCTCGGGTGAACAGTGCCGCGTGTGAATAGTGCACATGAATAGTGCCCGGTTGCTCATATCGAATCATTCACGAAATTTTGGGCTTCCAACGGGTGCATCAAATTCAAAGCATGGGTGTTCGTAATCCCGAATCATTTTATACATCAAACTCCAAATTGAAGCTCAAATAGGGTTTGGGTGCAGGTTAGAGTCTCCTCGAACGAATTTTCACATAAAACCATAATTTCAGATGTCCAATCAATAAATTAACCTGTCCAAATTGTGGGTAATCATATTCTAATTTCAATTTAAGTAAAAGCCCCAAAATTTTGTAGGTAATATGTTCGGAAGTGGGCCCAGGGCTTTATGAACGAAAATTTATATAAATCCACCAAATCGAATATCCAATCGATAAATTAACTTGCTTAGAATATGGGTAATGATATTCTAATCTCATTTAATATAAAAGCCCCAAAAATCAGAGGTCGAAATCATCTAGGTGAGGGTGAACAGTACGTGTGCTTGGGTTAGGATTTCTGTCGCGCAAAACTATACAAAAATAATGAATTGGACAACGAATTTCACATATTTACATGTTCAAGTCATGGATAACACATATTATTATTTTAATTGGGTATCAGCATAAGAATACCCGATGAAAACGAAACGAAAGTGCAAGAAAACGAAAGATGAGTGTATGAGTGTATTTATCTCGACCCGATTTACCATTTTTTCAGCTAACTCGAGCTCAGATTCGGACTCGGATGGCTTCAATCTCCCATTCTCTCTCTTCTCTTCCTCCCCTCTCTTTTCTCTCCCTCTTCTCTCTGGAAATGGCCGAAAAATGGCCGAGGGAGCCATATAAATCACAGAGCGCCAGCCTCGAGCGCAACAGGCATTGCGTGCCTAGGAGCAAATTGGAATAAGCGACCTCCCGGGCGCTAGCTCCCTGGGCGTGGCGCCTGCCACGACGCTCAAGCACCCGGCAGGCGACAACCCGAGACCGCCCCTGAATATATTTATATCAGTTTAATTATCCGAAATTATTATGTTCGGAAACCAGTACATCATAGTAATGGCGGAGGACTCTACTAAGTCTGCAAAGTTGATGTGTTAGAAGTTGGTGGTTGAGTCTGTCTGACTGCAGGAAGGGATGAAGACGACATTTCAAGGAAGGCAGTAGCTTTTGGAAAGCACATGCATCCTAAGAGGAGCAGTTTGACTTCCACAGTTGGTATGCTTTACAGGATGGCGCAGTGGGTATTGCAGAGCTGGTGACAGGTATTCGCATGCACGCAAGTTCCATACTGCGTAGGTTGAAGCCGTCAAGTATATATACACGGTCCAAACTCTAGGAGAAGACACGCAATAATACACGTAAGAAGAGAACCAAAAGCAGGACGCCATTTTGCTTTCTATTCTCACTATTTGTAAATTTGAGCTACTTGTAACCAAAATCATTATAGTAGAATCATTCATGGATCAAGAGTCTCGTAATTTTTCCTTCTCATTAAAGAGAAGGTTTTTCGCGTAAAAATATTGCGTGCTACTACTTCCTTTCTCTCTCTAAGCTTAACACCCACGCCCTTAAAATTACTTCATCTAACTAAATAGGGCCATCCAAGTATTTTGTGTTGCACGCGTTTAGATTCGTCTATACGGTGGAAAGGTCCAAGGACTCTTTGAATCTTTGTCCGTACTACGAATAGGATCCAACGATGTAACAAATTTTAATATTTTAATGTTATATTTTAATATGAGTGATGTTCCACATGTCCAATTTGTGGACATAATTTTTTCACCTCCCGTCTCAGCGGGTCGTTTAGCTGTCACTTTGTGGGAGAGCAAAGTGTGCACCTTCTGAAAGCTTACTGTTAGACGACCGAGCTTCACCGGCGCGTTGAATTCATCCTTTTCATACAATCTTTTGGACTTTGGCCTCGTTTGAACGGATAGAATATTTCCACAGGCCTAATAATAATAATAATAATAATAATAATCATAATAATAATAAGTAAATAAAGCTATTATTATTTCCATTTAGCAGTTGCCAAGTCATTTTCCGAGTATTTTTTTAATAATGTAACATTATCATTTATTAATAAAATATTATGCCTTTCGAATAAAAAAAATAAAATAAAAAATATAACTTGTATATTGAAAATGAGACACATCATAATTTATTAATGCCCTCTTATTTAGAGGTATGTGATAGGGGTGACTATAGGCCAGGTATGGATAAGAGGATCCAAACTCAACTCCTACCAAATATCTTAAATTTATAATACAAATTGGACAGAAAATACTTAAATTGGATAAAAACCTGACAAATTAAGCTATATATAAATTTAAACCCAACAAAAACCAATCCAAAATTATGTATATATTTTTTCTCTTAGAATAAAAAAATAAAAATAATTGAGCATTAGTAAAGTTTTTGATCAATCTAAGTTAACAGCATAATTTATGGATCATTATTTAAATATATAATCAATAAAAATGGAATATGAATGAAACAATAGAATGTGAATAAAATAAAATAAGACTTAGAGTTATCATAGAACGATAATAGGATTAGGATGGTACTTATATATTTTTTTAGTTACATAAATATATTTTAATAATAATTAAATAATAATATAAGATAACTTTGATCCGACAATCTGATCAGTGCTTTAATTTGTGCGACCAAGTGTACATATAATATGTATGATATTAGTATGCTAATGGGATCTTTTATCTTATTTGGAAAACAAATTACTATTTTTTCTATATTACATAAAAAATAATCGTATTACATTTGATCAGATTTTCAATATTTCTTTTTGTCTTTCATCGAACTAACAACATCTTAATAAAATTCTTCTCTATCATGCTAAGAATATCTAAAAGTTTTATTTCATAAAGACCAAAATAGTGGTATTTAATTCACGGAATTTTGAATTTTATATGAACACTTCATTTAATAAATATAAATACAACCAGCAACGCTAACTGCCCTTAGATTGACAGAGTCGCAAGCCCCTACCTTCATAGTGTCATAGTTACTGCCCTCCTTAAAAGATCTAGCTACCTCCATTATATATTAAGGTTTGAAAATTAGATAAAAATAGAAAGAGAGTAACTCATTTTATAACAAAAAAATAAGCCACAAAGCTTTTTGAAGTAAAAGCACCTGGTCAATGATAAAGAAATCTATGCTGAATTATAAGAAAGCAAACCTTAGTTAATATAATTAGTTGATAATAAATACTTATTGGTGTCAATTTTTGTAAAAGCACGTGGTCAATAATAAAGAAATCTATACTAAATCATAAGAAAGCAAACTCCAGTTAATATAATTAGTTGATAATAGGTACTCATTGGTTTTGATTTTAGTAAAAGCATGCGGTCAATAATAAAGAAATCTATGCTAAATCATAAGAAAGCAAACCTTGGTTAATATAATTAGTTGATAATAAATACTCATTGGTTTCGATTTTAGTGGGAAGAAGCACTTAAACTATATACAAGACAGAATAATTTGATCTTTCTTTTAGCCATACTCAGAGTTTGAATTTAACATCTGAACATGGGGAGTTAGTGTTGAGTATAATATAAATATGACTAATTTGATTGATTAATATAATGAGTCCATAAATAGCTAAAAAATAATTAATTGGCCCATTAGGCTTAAGTCTAAATAATAAAATCTCACGTCGACCAAATGAAATCAAAATTAGAAGGATGATCGAGTGGCCGAATGGCCGAGTGGTTAAAAAAGACATGAAAAAGATTAGATTGTAGGTTTGGATAGTTGGATATCCGAATGATAAATCTGATGGATCCTGACACCCAAGGCCCAAAAAGGAAGGCCCAAAGAGTCAAGTCTACGGATCAAGAGACTTATGAGGATAATTTGGCCCAAAAGGCCCAAAGACAGTCGCTCACATCTCAGGAGACCCAAGAAGCCTAACTTAACCCAAGAGGTTAAGTTGGCCTCAAAAACCTGGGGACATGAGTCAGTGTCCTAAGAAGCCCAAATGGCGACAATGGTCCGAGAGACCAATTTGACCCAAGAGGCCCAAGGACGCCATAAGGAGCTAACGCCACTAATGAAATCCCGAGGACATAAAGCCAAGAATATAACACCGAAATTCCAAGGGTATTTAGCAAGCAAAACGTCCGAGAACCTAACTCAATAAGCCTGAGGATTCGGCAAAGGCCTAGAAGGATTTCTAGGTATGAGGACAATCTCTTCATCTTCGAATCATCAGATCAAGAGAAAAGGAGGTCCAAGATGACCGAGCATGCCAGCTCAGACGATTCACTGTTTCTAAGGAGCACGCGTTTTCTACAACACGCCAACTCCGTAGGAAATCACGGCGCTCAGAGCACGCGCATTCATCATGGGACTAACGGCACCTGACACACCAAATCAGCAAAATTGGTGGCAGGCCTCCCTGACACGCCGAATCAGCAGAGTTATTGGCAGGCGTCCTAGCACACGCCAACGCCACGTGTCCCCATTTTAACGACATGATCCCCCTCAATAAATACCCCATTCAAGCAAAGAGAAAAAGGATTGGAAGAGTTAGCATTTGCATACATATTGTGAACAGCAACAAAGTGAAAGAAAGCTAGAAAAGAAAAGAGAGAACGAGATCTCTCGCCTTGTAACTTTGTGTGGCAGCAAAAAGTGCCACTGTGACCAGTTGTACTCCATTCCAAAGGTAGTAGAATCTTTTGGACCTAGCGTCCACCATGGTGGCTTTTCCCCCTTTTTGTTCAAAAAGGGGTTTTCCACGTAAAGTCCTTGTACAGTGTGCCCTCGTCCCATTTTCCTTCCCGAAACGTTATTCTCATCAAACTTAACAATTCATTTTGTGTTGCACGATTCCGTCTATCCAAAAGCGCAAAGAACGAACTCGAACTCTCGTTATACGGCGGCCGGAATACAAGGATGCAACATTGGCGCCGTCTGTGGGAAGCGACTAAAAGTCTGTTTTTCATATCTTCACAAAACGTATAGAAACACTACAATGACTCCAACTCCAAGGTCCAAAATGGTGAACACAAGGGCACAGGCAAGTGCACCTATCAGAGAGGTGGCCTCACACAACGACGGCCCTGACCCCTGCGTCGGGGTAGAAAACCACCCTAATCCAGTGGTCAAGGCCTTGGTGGCCAAAATAGAAGGCATGTCCAAGGCATTCGAAACACTCTGCTCCAAGATTGACGAGCGGGTGAGAGAAGCCCCTTCCAGGGCCTCCCAAGCCGGAACGTCCCAAAGCGGGGGCCGGGAGAGAGATCGCCGAGAGAATCGATCCATCCGGCATGAAAACCCGAGGACCCAAGTCGCCTCCAAAAGCAGGGCCCCACGTGGGCTAGAAGGCCGCCTGAGTCCTTGGATCTGAGAAGAAAGCCCAAAGAGGTGCAACTCTGGGACCCAGCGGAGTCGCCACGAGCGCAGCGCCCGAGAGGCGGTCCCGCGGGGTGCCCCCCCCCGAGGAGCCAGGGCGGCCCCCAAGCGCCGTGCGGATTGACAGCCTTATGAGTTGAGGCAGTCCCTCAACGAGAAGAAGGTAACTGCCCCACTTCGAGTGGAGGAGAGGTTAGAAAGATGATGGAACCGAGTCCTCGGTGAAAGCAGCGGGGGAGGAGCTAATGCGCTCCAATCCCCGTTCTCAATAGAATTCAGAACGACAATGCTCCCCCCAAAGTTTAAAATGCCGAACCTGGAAGTCTACGATGGTAGCATTGACCCGATGGATCACCTCAACCACTTCCGGGAGTACCTGAGCCTGCAGGGTTTGGATGAGACAACCATGTGCCAGTGCTTCCCTTTGACCTTGAAGGGAGATGCAAGGGTGTGGTTCTACGGGATGCTAGCGGACTCCATCCGCACCTTCAGCGACTTGGCAATAGTTTTTCTCTTGTAGTTCACCTCCAGCAGGAGGGTGGAGAAGCAGCCCTGGCACCTCACCCGGATCAAGCAGGGTGCTAGAGAGAGCCTGAGGGGATTTTTGGCCTGATTTGTAGTTGAGGCCAGGCAAATCTCAAAATTGACCGACGAGGTAAAGTTAGAGCTTTCCTCTCGGCCCTAGAGGGAGGTGCCTTCTTCAAGCACCTCATCCATAAGGGTCCTCAGACCTTTGTGGAGGCCAAGGCTGTGGCCAGGGCACACATCGTGGCTGAAGAGGCCAACGACGCCAAGCGGCAGGAGAGGGACGAGCATCCCCATCCAAAGGCGGCGGAAGGCAAGAGGAAGGCCGGTGACTATCAGAGTTCCCAGGCGGCAAAGAAACAGCACAAGGCTGAACAGAATGCCCGGAGAGAGCCGAGGCCCATGCACTTCACGCCACTGAACGACACCCGCACCAACGTGTTGATATAGATCTGGGAGAAAAAGTTCCTGAAGTGGCCCAAGCCGTTGAAGAACCCGGGTGGTGGGGACCAGACGAAATACTGACTACCACAGCTCCGGGGGCCACAGCACGGAGGATTGTCGGACTCTACAGAAGGAGATAGAGTAGCTAATCAGGAGGGGACACCTCAACCGCTTCCTGCAAAGACCCAGACAAGCTTCCGGAACAGCGGGCGATGGCAAAGCTGAGCTCCCCAGGAACAGAGTGGCTGCGGGGGTCGTAAACATGATATCGAGCCGGTCGGCCAGAGGGAACGAGCAGGAGCTCACAGCAACGAAGAGGCCAAGGACAGGACCCGGAGGCGAAGACAAAGTTATCTACTTTAGCAATAAGGACATGGATCATGTAACTTCTCCTCACTCCGATCCTCTGGTTGTAATTGCACTCGTTTCGGATGGAGTAAATGACTACCGGGTGAAACGAGTTTTTATTGATAATGGAAGCTCCAGAAATTTGCTCTACCTTGATACCTATTTCAAATTAAGATTTAAGAAGAGTCAAATGAGAGCACCAGAAAGGCCACTCTATGGGCTGAACAATGAACCAGTACCTGTTCAAGGTATCATCCAATTAGAGGTAACCCTGTGGACGTATCCAAGGATAGCGTCCAAGGTTCTCACCTTTCTGATCGTGGACCTGCCATCGGTCTATAATGCAATACTCGGACGCCCATGCTTGGCAGCGTTCGGTGCGGTGACTTCCATCCCACACCTAAAAATGAAGTTCCAACCTCGTGTGGTGTGGGGGAAGTTCTCGGGGATCAGTCCACAGGACGGATGTGTTACTTAGCACAAATCACGCAAGCAATCCTTCCACGACCAATGGAGGACCTCGACCTGAGGGACGAGACCACGCTGCAGCAGGCGCAGCCTTGGGAGCCAATCGTCCAAGTCTCGTTGGATTCTGGGGATCTGGAGAAGTCTGTTCAGATAGGAAGCTCGCTACCAGAGTCCGTCTGCGATCAACTCATCAGCTTCCTACGAGAGAACTCGGACTTGTTCGCCTGGTCATCCAGTGACATGCTGGGAATCTCCTCCGAGGTCATAGTCCACAAGCTGGGCATTGATCCTCGTCATAAGCCCGTAAGACAAAAGCGTAGAAATTACTCCACAGAAAAGCTAGTGGCTATACACGAGGAAGTTAAGAAACTCCTAGACATCGAGTTCGTCTAGAAGTGCAGTAACTCGGCTGATTGGCCAACGTAGTCATGGCAAAGAAGAACAGTGGAAATGGAGGATGTGCGTGGACTTCACCGACCTCAACAAGACATGCCCCAAGGACAGTTTCCCACTGCCCAGGATTGACCAACTTGTAGATTCGATGTCCAACCACGAGCTCTTAAGCTTCATGGACGCGTACTCAGGTAACAATCAGATCAAGATGAGTCCTGAGGACGAGGAGCACATGTCGTTCATGATGGACCAAGGAACGTACTGTTACACGGTAATGCCCTTTGGCCTCAAGAACGTGGGCGCGACTTATCAGTGACTCGTGAATAAAATATTCGATGACCAGATAGGTAGGAAAGTGGAAGTCTACGTTGATGACATACTTGTTAAGAGCAGAGCGAGCGGCGGTCACATAAAGGATCTGGCCGAGACCTTCTACATGCTCAAGGCCCACGGGATGAAGCTCAATCCGAGCAAGTGCACATTCGGCGTAGCTTCAGGGAAGTTCCTGGGTTACATCGTGTCACATCGGGGATCCGAGACAAACCCAGAAAAGGTAAAGGCAATCCTGGACATGCGATCTCCGCCGACAGTGAAGGAGGTCTAGAAGCTAATCGGATGGGTGGTGGCCCTCTCCCGTTTTCTGGCGACCAGCCACTAAGGGCCATCTTGAAGAAGCCTGAGATATCCAGACGACTGATCAAGTGGGCCATCGAGTTAGGAGAATTCGACATTGAGTTCTATCCAAGGCCAGCTTTGAAGGGACAGGCCCTCGCAGACTTCCTTGTTGAGACAACAGCGCTGGCCAACGGTGATGGAAGCCAACCTGGTGCAGACGAGTTCAGCAAGGTAACGACGTGGACCCTGCACGTGGACGGCTGCAGAGCTGATGTTGTTCTGCGCAGGCCTGAGGGGCTGGAGATAAAATATTCACTAACCTTGGGGTTCTCGGCCACCAATAATGTTGCGGGGTACGAGGCCTTGATGGCTGGGCTTCGGTTAGCCAAGGAGTGCTCGGCCAAAAACTTAGACGTTTACAACGATTCTGAGTTGGTCGTCAACCAGGTCCGTGGGAACTTCGACGTCAACAACCCACAGCTCTCCAAGTACCTCTCCAAAGTCAAAAGTGTGATCTCGAACTTCGAGGCAGTCGAGTTTGTCCACATCTTGAGGGAGGAAAATGCCAAGGCTGACACGCTGGCAAGGTTGGCGGCTTTGGGAGATTCGGAACAGTATGCTCGAGGGCTGTGTAAAGTCCTAAACAGATCCAGTATCAAAGACCCCGAGCTAGGGGTGATGCAAGTGTCTAACCGCAACACCTGGATGACCTAAGTTACCTATTCGACGGCACATTGCCTGAGGATCCGAATGAGGCCAAGAAGGTAAAGAAGACAGTAAGGTGGTAGACAATCATGGATGGCCAGTTGTACCGGTGAGATTTCTCAACCCCTTACCTAAGGTGTCTCACCCCCAAGGAGGCCGAGTATGCCCTCCAGGAGGTGCACCTTGGGATATGCGGGTCCCACATCGGAGGGAAGAACTTGGCCTTCAAGCTCATGAGGTGGGGATACTACTGGCCAACGATGAAGTACGACGCCATGAACTTTGTGCGCAAATATGAGAACTGCCAACTCCATAACAACGTGAGTCATCGCCCCCACACAGATCTTCGGGCACTCCAATCATCGTAGTCGTTTGCCTAGAGGGGGCTTGACATTCTCAGACCGCTCCCACTCGCACCCGGACAGAGAAGGTTCCTAATCGTAGGGATAGATTACTTCACCAAATGGGTGGAGGCAGTACCACTCGCAAGGATAACGGAACAAAATGCCACCGAGTTCCTCCGGCAGAACATCGTGTGCAGATTTGGGATACCAGAGTGCATTGTGACCGACAACGGGACGCAGTTCACCCATAAACGGTTCACTAAGTACTGCACCAGCCTAAAGATCAACTTGGTCCACACGTCAGTGGCGTACCCCTAAGCCAACGGGCAGGTGAAGGTCACAAACTGCACGATCTTGCACGGGCTCAAGATCAAGCTGGAGTGTTCCGAGGGCTCGTGGGTACACGAGCTGCCGTCTGTCCTCTAGTCATACAGGACAACGCCCAAGGAACCCACGAGGGAGACCCCCTTCAACGTCTACTATGGGGTTGAAGCTGTCATCCCAATAGAAGTAGACCTCACAAGTCCGCAAGTTGAATACTTCAGTTCAACCGACAACAGCCAGAGGCTCCGAAAAAATCTCGACATGCTCGAGGAGGTCCGCGACCAAGCTAGGCTAAGGGTAGCGGCGTACCAATAGCGGGTTGCCCGCTACAACAATAAGAAGGTAAAGGCGCGGCAGTTCGAGGTTGGAGATCTGGTGCTGAGAAGTGTGGAGGCCACGGAAAAAAATACCGGCAGAAATAAACTCTCCCTAAATTGGAAGGGACCATTTTTGGTCTCTGCCATCCTTCGGGGCAGGGCCTACAAATTGCGCACCCAAGAGGGCAAGTTGGTACCCTGGACTTGGAACTCCACGCACATCAGAAGATACTACCAGTGATAAACGAATCGCCTGCTATCCAGGTAACTTGCCAAACTTAGGCTGTTATTAGGTGAGACGGTCCTCTTGCCCCTTATATATATATAAAAAAAACAAAACAAAAAGGGGGGGGGAGAGAGAACTCAAATTTGTCCGAGCGGCCATATTTCAAAAACTCGGATTCATCCGAGCAGCTCAAGAGGTCATATTTCAAAACTCAGATTCGTCCGAGCGGCCCAAGAGGTCGTATTTCACAAACTCGGATTCATCCGAGCGGCCCAAGAGGTCGTATTCAAAACTTGTACACTGTCCAAGTGGCCCAAGAGGTCGCATGACAAAGAACTCAGACGTTTGTTGAGCGCAAGGCTAACTTGTCTAGCGCCGTGACAAAAAGTACTCTAGAAATCAAGGAGAAAGAATCAATCATTCGAATTGAAATTGAATATCTATTTTATTGATACGAACGACAACAAAAAAAAATAAGAGAGAAACTAGCTTTCAGAGGGACCTCGCGGAGGAGTGGTCCCGGGTTGCCCCTCTTCTTGAGATTGGGAAACCTCTGCCTAGCTTGAACTCCTCGGCTGATCTGAAGGACGAGGACCCCCAGATGGACTCGGACGTGGGGACCCAGGAAATGGCCTCCCTGCAACACCGTACACATCCCTGGGGCATGTGGCGCTCCCGTTCTGAGGATCCAGCACGGCAGTGGGGAACCGCAAATATAGCAACCGCATCAGCCGACGGCACAAATAAATACCGTCCCAATATTTGGTCTCCAACAGGGGCACTATATCCACGGCTCTCACTGATGCCCTTAGCGCTTCCTCCAGTTGGAGGTTCCTTTCTCGGAGGAGTCCGTATTGAATTTGCTGAAGCCTTAGGGTTTCCTCAAAAGAGGCGTTCTTCGCAGTGGCCTCAGCAAGCTCCACTTGCAGCCACTGGCTGTCCTCTAGAGCAGCCGCTGGCTTAAAGACTCCATCTCCGAGCCACATTAGGCAACCTATCCAATCAGCTGATGAGGCCCCCGACCAGATCCTGGAACTTCAAAGAGGGGCGACTTCATTAAGACATAGACAACAGGAAGCAAGGAAGACGAAAAAACGGTGAAGTACCTTAGAGGCGAGAGTGTCATGACTTTGGCCACACTCCCCTGCGACCTCGGGCTCTAGCGGCTCATCTACAGGGGCCGCAGGGGCATCAAAAACAGCCTCGGGCGAAGGACCTTCAGAGACAGGGGGCTCAACAACTTCCGAGGGCTCAACAACTTCCGGGAGCTCAGCAACCTCAGGGAGCTTCGAGACCGCGACCTCAACCTCACGCCACTAAGAATCTTGATTGTGTCCTCGGCAGGGGCGGCGACGGTTGGCTCTACTCCACAAGGCTCCCCAACCATAGCAGCCTTTAGGGTAGGAACGGTCACAATCATAGCCGCCTCCGCGCCCTGGTTGTCTCCAGTCTCCTCCGCGGCCTCAAAAACATTAGGGTCCCCTGATGAACCACCAGGAAAGTTCGAGACCTCACCCTGAATCTCAGCAGCAGCAGAAGAAGGGCCTGCGACCTTAGGCTCCACAGTAGGTCTGACAACCAAACCCCTGGCCCTCCAGACAAGAGGCGCAATGACGGCGTCATCATCGTCGGATGAGGGGCATTCGACGATTGGCACCGGATCCTCCACGGCCTCAGTCCGTTGACTCTTCCGCGGCCTCAGTCCGTTGACTCTTTCGCGGCCTCTCGGACGGCTCCTCAATGATAAGGGAACTCCCTTTTTTCCTTAATCTCTTCTTCTTCTTCTTTGCAGCTGCAGCAGCGGTGGAGTCCTCGGATGTTGTCACCCATTTGGCCTTCACTAGGCTCTCGGGTGATAACCAGGTGTTTCTGTTTCCAACGTTAAAGCTGCCAAGGTTGGCCATCACCAAGTCCGTGACCACCTTAGCTACTTCCCTCTCCTTCGCAGTGGCATCCGAGCAGTGTTTGCTCGCCACGTTTTTCCATGTAAGGGAGAGCTCCCAGTTCTCCCAGACGCCCAAAAAGAAGAATTTGTTTTTTCACCTTTTAGTGGAATCTGAGTTTCCTCCACTCATCACAGCGAACTCCGGACGAGGAGTCATGGTGTTCCAGTCTAAATTATGAGTGAAGCGAAACATAACTTTCACCATGGCTACCTCGAGAACTTTCTGGTGGCAACGCGCAAACACACAAAGGAAAACTAAGTACCTGATGGCGTTCGGCTGAAGCCTGGCGAACAGGACGCCCAGCTCTTCCATCAAATGGTATAATTCCAATGGAACAGGGAAGCAAAACCCACCTCTGAGATGGACTTCACAAACGGCGATGAAGCCGTTAGAAGGGCTGCAAGCTCTCTCAGTGGCTCTAGGGACCACCATCGCAATGGAGTCTAGAATTTTGTATTTCTCCCGAATCTGATCAAGGTCTTTAAGGGAGAGAGAGGAAGCAATTTCCTTAACCCCAGGAGCCATGGAAACGAAAGAAGCGTCTCTACGATAACGAGAGAAGAGGAACGACGGCGAAGGGTGTTGGGAACGCAAGAGAAATGTTAAGGATGCGCAGAAGTGAAGGAGGAAGGAAACGAAAACGAAAAGGCAACTTAAAAGAAATTAAAAAATGTAAAACAACGCCCTCATCATAACCCTTGCCACGCGTCAGGGACCCATACGCAGGAAGAGATCGTGGGCTTTGGCTTCCCGAGGCCACATCACCTCAATTAATTACGCATTTAATGCCTTGTAGAAAAACCAAACGGCGGCGACAGATGGGTCTCAGACTGGTAAGAAGGTCTCAGATGGATAAGAGACAACTCCCACCAGCAAGGCACGGCGCCCGCGGACTGCCACTATAGAAGAGCGCTTTCCAGACATGTTAAACGGCTGAAATTCTCCAACCCTTTGACATGGGGGGCTAATGATGGGTCCCGGCACCCAAGGCCTAGAAAGGAAGGCCCAAAGAGTCAAGCCCACGAAACAGGAGACTTACGAGAACAATTTGGCCCAAAAGACCCAAAGACAGTCGCTCGCATTTCAGGAGGCCCAAGAAGCCTAGCTTAGCCCAAGAGGTTAAGTTGGTCTCAGAAGTCCGGGGACATGGGCCAGCGTCCCAAGAAGCCCAAGTGGCAACAATGGTCCGAGAGACCAATTTGACCCAAGAGGCCCGAGGACGCCATAAGGAGCTAACGCCACCAATGAAACCCGAGGATATAAAGTCAAGAATATAACACCGAAATCCCAAGGGTCTTTAGCAAGCAAAACGTCCGAGAACCTAACTCAATAAGCCCGATGACTCGGCAAAGGCCCAGAAGGCTTTCTAGCCCCGAAGGCTAAAGCCCGAGCATTTAGCACCCGGTCTCCATAACCCCGAACATAAAATCTACACAATACAACTGGAAACGAGATGTTAGAGGACAATAGAAATTGCTCCAACTGTAGATTCTCTAACGTTCAAATAAGATACATTTCTAAGAGAATAAAAAGATATAAGGAGAATGCATGTATCGATAGATTGAGTGTTCAAATGCATTCGGACGACGGAAAGCTTGGGAGTGCGCTCACCATGGGGCGTCTTAGATGCGTTTCACCATGGGGCCTCTTAGATGCGTTTCTTGTAGAGGGGTGTCATAGATGGGCGAGGTATTCTTAAAGGATGGTCGAGCACTTGATAGGATAGAGAGATTTTGGGAGGACTTAAGAGGCTGTGTCCTCGTAAAGTTTCATCTTCTTTCTTTGGCCTATTCCCTCTAGATCCTTCATTCTTTTTCTTCGTGTGCTGCCCTTTAATATTGACCCTGTTGTGGTATTTATAGAATAGAAAGACGGTTAAATTGTCCGCTGAACTGTCCCCAACGGATAACCGTCGAAACTACCTGTGGTAACTATCTGTCCATAAGGCGAAGCGGTTAAGCAAATTTTCTTCATGGGTCGGGTTCACCAAATTCATCACATCTGATAAAATATTATTTACTAATTTTTATTTCAAAATGGTATTTTTGTTAAAAATATATCTTCATATAAAATAATAATTTTTTATTTACCGACCTTGACTAAATGTTACACCGATATATAGTTAGTTACCACTGGAAAAAGATATATATTTTTTAATTAGCTTATACTTTAATAAAATAATTATTTTTATAATTGCAAAATGACTTTCTTCCTTCTGCGTAAAATGCATTGACTAGTCTGTCACTAGTGTTACTGTCGAGAAAGTGACATTAGCAAAACTTGCTAATATTTATATTTATCTATTTAAGTAAATATCTATATTTAAATATAAATATTTAAATTAAAAAGATATAATATCGGATAATTTGAATTTTAGGCTTCCAAAATTTAGACTTAATGACTAAAAAAACTTTTTTTAGACATTTCAAATTCTGATGTTTAAATTTAAACAATAGGTATAAGAAATCTTATGTATCAGATAAATTATAATAAATATTTAAATTCAAAATAATAATATAAATAATTTAATTTAAATATTTTAAAAATATATTTTAATACGAGTGATCTTCCATATGTCTGATTTGTGGACATAATTTTTACACCTCCCGTCTCAGTGGGTCGTTTAGTTGTCACTTTGTCAGAGAAGAAAGTGTGCACCGTCTAAAAGCGTACCGTTAAACGAACGAGCTTCACCGGTGCTTTGAACTCACCCCTTTCATACGATCTTTTGGACTTTGGCCTTGTTTGAACAGAAACAATATTTCCACAGGCATAATAATAATAATAATAATAATAAGTAAATAAAGCTATTATTAATTCCATTTGAATAATATGATATTATCATTTATTAATAAAATATTGTACCTTTTGAATAAAAAAATAAAATAAAAAATACAACTTGTATATCAAAGATGAGACACATCTTAATAAAATAAAGCCCTCATCTTTAGTGGAATGTGAAAGGGATGACTATAGGTTAGTGTTGGGTCCCATACTAAGGCCCAAGAAAATCGCATGCCCAACCCAACTGCACAAGGAGCCTACGTGGCAACCAGCTGACAAAAGGCAACGGACGTCCTGTGGCGCATTAATGAGCTGCTAGAAAATAGCCAGGAAAGAGGAGAAACAAGCCAATGAAAAAGTGGTCAACGCTTCGACGGCAACTCAGGCGGCCGCCCGCAGGCAACCAACCAATCCTGACTCGAAGGGAGACCAAGCGTGACCAGCAGCGCTCAGGAGCCTGCCTGCTATCGCAGAGCGATAACCGACATGACCGACGGTCAGTGACAGTGACCAGAGGCCAAGGAACCCTAGCAACGGGAGTTCTCGCGCCCAAAGTCCTCTCGGGAGGAGCCTATAAGAGTCCCCTTCCTCCGCAGAGAAGAGGGGAGCTGCTTCTTCTTCCTTTTCCCAAATCAAAAGAGAGAGAGCAATAGAAAAGAATAGAATTCAAGTCTCGAGGACACAAACAAGCCCGCTTCTCTCAAGATCTTGATTCCCAAGCTTAGTCAGGCAACGGGAAGTTAGCCATCCACTGCGATGCATCAAGGAAGACAGGCCTTCAGCTACCTGCTCACTGCATTTACCACTCTGATAAGCACATATCGAACACGCATTACTTACGCATCATCAGCACACATCCGCATACCGCATATTGTGTGCGTCATTTCCATTTATTGTGAAAACTTGCTGACTTGAGCGTCGAATACCCGTGGTGGGAGAAATCCCGCCGGACCTCTGACCTCTTGTTTGTTGATTGTGTTGTGCAGGTCCAGGTTAATAGATACGGAGACCGGATCCTTATCCTCACGCTTCAGTGCGATCGGAAACCCGGAAGCTCCCTAATCCATACAACAACTGCAGACCAAGGACGCAACAGTTAAATATGGATAAGAGGATCCAAACTCAACTCCTACCAAATATTTTAAATTTATAATACAAATCGGACCAAAAATATTTTAAATTAGATAAAAGCCTGACAAATTAAGCTATTTATAAATTTAAACCCATCAAAAACCAATCCAAAATTATGTATATATTTTTTCTCTTAGAATAAAAAAAATAAAAATAATTGAGCATCAATAAAGTTTTTGATCAATCTAAGTTAACAGCATAATTTATGGATCATTATTTAAAGATATAATCAATAAAAATGGAATATGAATGAAACAATAGAATGCAAATAAAATAAAATATAACATAGAGTTATTGTAGAGCAGACATTAGAATAATAGGATTAGGATGGCGCTTATGCATTATTTTAGTTATATAAATAAATTTTAATAATAATTAAAAAAATATATAAAATAACTTTGATCTGATAATCTCATCGCTTTAATTTGTGCAACCAACTATACATATAATATGCATGAGATTACCTATGCTAATGGGATCTTTTATCCGATTCGGAGAACAAATTACCATTTTTTTCATGTTACATCAAAAGTAGTTGTATTAACTTTGATCAGATTTTCAATATTTCTTTTTACTTTTCATCAAATAGATGACATCTCAGTAAAATTCTTCGCTATCATGTTAAGAATAGTTAAAATTTTTATTTCATAGAGACCAAAATCGTGGTATTCATTTCACAGAATTTTGAATTTTGATACATGTTTTCACCGAAATCAGGGAGGCTTCCATGTCACAGTTCTGTGATTACCCTGTATTTCCGAGTCAAATGTGCAAGCCAAATAAGCCCATGTGAACACTTCATTTAACAAACATAAATGCAACCAGCAACGCTAACTGCCCTTAGATTGTCAGAGTTGCAAGCCCCTACATAGTGTCATAGTTATTACCCCCCTTAAAAGATCTAGCTATCTCCATTATATATACTAAGGTTTGAAAATTAGATGAAAATAGAAAGAAAGTAACTCATTTTATGGCAAAAAAATATGCCATGAAATGTTTTAAAGTAAAAGCATTTGTTGATGAATCATACGAGAGCAAATTCTGGTTAACTTAATTAGTTGACAATAAATACTCACTGGTTTCGATTCTATTGAAAAGAAACACTTAAATTATACACAAGATGGGTTGACTTGGTCTTTCTTTCGGCCATACTTAGAGTCTGAATTTAACATCTAAATATAGGGAGCTAGTGTTGAGTATGATATAAATATTACTAATTTGATTGATTAATATAATTAGTCCATAAATAGCAAACACGAAAAGAAAAAATAATTAGTTGGCCTATTTGGCTTAAGTCTAAATAATAAAATCTCACGTTGACCAAATGGAATCAAAATTAGAAGGATGATCGAATGGCCGAGTGGTTAAAAAAGTCATGAAAAAGATTAGATTGTAGGTTTGAATAGTTGGATATTCGAATGATAAATCTGATAGGTCTCGGCACCCAAGGCCCAGAAAGGAAGGCTTAAAGAGTCAAGTCCACGGACCAAGAGACTTACAAGGACAATTTGGCCAAAAAGGCCCAAAGACAGTTGCTCGCATCCCAGGAGGCCCAAGAAGCCTAATTTAACCCAAGAGGTTAAGTTCGCCTCAAAAGCTCGAGGACATGGGCTAGCGTCCCAAGAAGCCCAAATGGCGATAATGGTCAGAGAGACCAATTTGACCCAAGAGGCCCGAGGACGCCATAAGGAGCTAACGCCACCAATGAAATCCCGAGGACATAAAGCCAAGAATATAACATCGAAACCCCAAGGATCTTTAGCAAGCGAAACGTCCAAGAACCTAATTCAATAAGCCCGAGGATTCGGCAAAAGCCCAGAAGGCTTTCTAGGTACGAGAACAATCTCTTCATCTTCGAATCATCAGATTAGGAGAAAAGGGGGCCCAAGATGATCGAGCACGCCAGCTCAGACGATTCATGTTACCAAGGAGCACGCGTTCTCTGCAACACGCCACCTCCGCAAGAAATTACGGCGCTCAGAACACGCGCATTCATCATGGGGCTAATGGCACCTGACACGCCGAATCAGCAGAGTTGGTGGCAGGCCTCACTGACACGTCGAATCAGCAGAGTTGGTGGTAGGCGTCCCAACACACGCTAACGCCACGTGTCCCCATTTCAACGGCATGATCCCCCTCTATAAATATCTCATTCAAGTAACGAGAAAAAGGATTGGAAGAGTTGGCATTTGCATACATATTGTGAACAACAACCAAGTGAAAGAAAGTTAGAAAAGAAAAGAGAGAACGAGATCTCTTGCCTTGTAACTTTGTGTGGCAACAAAAAGTGCCACTGTGACCAGTTGTATTCCATTCCAAAGGTAGTGGAATCTTTCGGACTTAGCGTCCACCACCGTGGTTTTTCCCCCTTTTCGTTCAAAAAGGGATTTTTCACGTAAAGTCATCGTGCATTGTGCCCTCGTCTCATTTTCCTTCCCGAAACGTTATTCTCGTCAAACTTAACAATTCCTTTTATGTTGCACGATTCCGTCCGTCCAAAAGCGCAAAGAACGAACTGGGACTCTCGTTGTACGGCGGCCGGAATATGAGGGCGCAACAAAATCAGATAGTTAATTTGATCAAATAGTTAATTATATCAAGCTGTTAACTAAACTGAATGGTTAATTTAGTCGAGTGGTTAAATTAATTGAATAATTAATATACCTTATAGTTAAACCACGCAAGTATCTCTTGATTAAGACTAATCGTTTAGCATTGTCATCAAATAAATTGTCTTTAGAAAACCTCCCACTCAGAGCATGTATATGGGCAGTTTAACTATTTATTTTTCAACCGATATAACCATTTAAGTCGTGATCTATTATTTTCTTTTAGGAAATTACTATCAACTGACAACATGACTATAACTATGCACACTTTTTCTAAAAAGAAAGACAATAGTCAAAAAATAAGAACAAAATAAAAACTCTCTAAATACTTGTTCTTATATATATTACAGAACCAAGTCCTCTATATTTCTATTATTTCCTCATAACCTTTTCCATATTTTAAGGATGATTAATAATCTTAGCGTCGAATGATTATCAAAATCTTATCTAAAAAATTGTCTGATGATATGGCCACAGAATCAAAATAGGGATTAATAATTCAACTCGAATACATTTGAATCATAATTCAGATTTCCGATAAGCATGCCGTGTGAAAATTGCAGCAAATAAAACTATCTAAAAATTCAGGCCATTGAAGAGGTTGGAATCAGATATTTCCATTTCCAACGATAAAGATTATCGTTGTGGTAAGTTGAAGAGTTACAATTATTTAACATTGTCTAACTTCACCGATTAGAATACGAGAATAGGAGGATCCTATCTGGACTCCATCCAAAGGGCATAAGGTTCATATCCATAGCGCAACTGGCTTAGAAATCGTTGATAATTGCTACCACAAGAAGATTGCAAACAGAAACAAACATTGGAACAATCAATTGTTTTACAATTACACATTGATTACTCGACAAACAAAGAGAGAATGTGATCCCGAAATCTCCAAAGCTTCACTACAGTTCTCTATTCAACAATAACTAGCTAAACTGGGCGCAAATGAGGACAAGTTCGCCAGAGTTCTCTAGGTTAAAATCTGTGGCGTAAATTAAAGAATACCTGAAACGCTCCTAGATTCCTGTCGCAGTCCGACTAGGGCAAAGTCATTCAGCGGTAGCCTTCAGTTTGGGATTGAGATGGATAGCCCTGCCTCACCCCGCCATCACCCAGCATCTCCAGCCCGAACTCCGTACACCCTTCGCACCAGCATACTGGGGGGACGGGCCGTAATCGGCACTAACAGCTCTAGGAAGGAGAAATGATCGAAACTATATGAGAGAAACAAGTTATTTAGAGATGGAGAACTTATTTTAGAAGGTTGTAAGATATATATTTTCTCACATTCATATCTCTCTTTTAAAGAAGTAAGATTTAACATATGCACTGTATGATTATGATTCAAATTTTTTTATTGAAAATATATATTTAATTTGGTGTTTGAGACCATTTGAGGGTATCTAATATGCACCTCTTTGGCACTAGTGCGCCGTTGTGTTATAAAAGTGTATTCGCATATTGTTCAGTCATTTTACATAAATGTATAATAAAGAAGAGGAAGAAAGAGAGAGTAGAAGAAAAATAAGAAAAAGAGAAATAGATATGAAAGAAGATTTTGAAATTATTGAGAGTCAAATTTATTAAATTAAAGATTTAAGGTAAATGTTTATAAATACAATCTTTAATTTATTTTAGCTTTCTTCAATTTTTATAAATATTTTTTATTTTAATACATATATGTTATCATTTTTTACGTTTTTGCTTTGAATATTATTCTATTCATTTTATTTTGACAGATTATTTTGAGATTTTATTAGATTTTATCAAATATTTAAAGTAATCATTTGTTTTTCATCGATTAAGTAACTATTTTGAGATAATATATATATATATATATATGTAAGAAACTGTGTGGGTATCGATGCCATCAATGACATGGCAATTTTATTTGGATCATGTGTATAATAATGCGTTTTGTATTTTGGGTTGTTTATAATATCAACGTAAATTCATGTTCGGATGGTTAATTGAACATATTATCGGTCAAATTGGTAAATTAAAAGATAATTGATAATTATTAATATAAATGATGGGATTTAGGATACGGTTCATCATAAATTATTCACTCCCTTATCAGTGATACCCTACTAATCCTTGGACGTAAGAATTAGCTTGATTTAAACTAGTTTTCATAGTGCTTTCTTTAGAATAAGAACTGAAAAATAAGATTTGAAATTTATGCATGAATATTAGGAAAATTCATAACTTGCTTCTAAATTTTTATCATTGTTCCTTCTAACTTGTCTTGATGTAAATTATTATTTGATCATAAACATTTTTTATGTCTTATTGAGTAATTAAATTACTTTTATTTTTATTTTTGTAAACCCTTTTGAATTAGTGGATTTAGACATACTTATAATTAGTAAAAGTTGGCAGAAAAATTATTCAAGAAAATAGAATTAGGAATCAAAAAAAATTTGGATGCAGCATTTTACTTCAGTTAGTAGCTTTAGGACAAGTGAATTTTTATTTTGGTTAATGCTGTTTATATTATATAAAAGTTACGATATTTTTGTTGGTAATGTAGTTGGATGTTGGTTATCTTTGTAATAGTTTAGTTGAGTTATGATTTTTAAGTATTTTGACATCTATAAGATATACTTATTATTATGAATGTTTAGAGATTTAATCATCGTCAAAAATTACAACCATTTAATAAAGTAGTATTTCAAATCTTGTGTTGTGACTTATTATTTTATTTCAAGTCTATTGTCGACATATGATTGTAGAGTTATGTCCGATGTTGCAATTTGAAATTTTAAAAATTTGTCAACTTTATTTTGAGTATTAAGATTTATAATAAATAAAGATAATAATTGAATTAATTAAATCAAGATGGATTAATTTTATTGTCGGGATTAGGGACGATGACTTGACATTGTGTGTAATACTTTTTCAATATTGGTTTTTTGTTTATTAATTTGCAGATTTTGCACATTTTGAATTTTTAGAATTTCTATATGTATCGTATTTTATATTTTAAAATTTTTATATTTGCATATTTTTAACTCTATATTTGAATTTATCTAAACTTGGAATATTTGAGCTTATAAAATTGTAATTTTTAAATATTTGAACATTCTGAAACCGTGTAATTTGAGCTTTTAGAATGATTTCGTATTGTTTTGACTATTTGGTATTTGTAAATAAATTACAAATTTTGTATATGAAATCACATTTAGACATTTGATATTTGGCATTTGGACCTTTAACATGTTTGGATCATTTTATGTATTGGATTTTGTAGAAGTTTTATTACTTCTTTTTTTTTTCATTTTGTTTTATCATCATGCATTTATTACATATACATATATATATATTGATACTTGTTAAATTTTAAATTTACGTTTATGAATTATTTTTTAATCATTTCAGATTAGTTGTTATAGAGACTTGTGCAAATTTGATTGGAAGATATTTGAAGATTTTGTTATTTATATGTTGTATTTAGATTTATATTTGGAATTTAAATTTGAAGATTGATGTATAATTTGATTATTAGGATTTGTTTATATTTAAAATTATCATATTAATTGAATTTATATAAGTTTGATATCATAATGGTTTGGTTTTTGTTAATAATTTCCCTTGTAAATTATTTTTTTGGATTGAGTAGGTTTTATAATTATTATTGGAGATCAGATCAGATTTGGTTTAATCAGATCTTATATCTGCTATAGTTTATAGTCTTTCATTATTTTAGTTTTTAAAGTTTGGTATATTTGTTTTAACTTTAAATTATTTAGATTTTAGTTTTTTATTGATTATTATTAGTATTTGGATTTATTTATTATTATTTAATATCTGCTCACATTTGGGATATGACATATTCACACCCTATTGCAATGTGAGGGGTGGAAGAAAAAAGGATGGACACCCTAATGCTTTTAAGTGTCATAATTCTTTTGAGTCATTGTATTAAAATTTAATACTGAGTATTTTAAAATATAAAGTATAAAATATTAATTTTTTTATTTTTTATGATATTTATATTTATTAAATATTAAAATTTGAATATGTAAACATTTTTTTATAAAATATAATTATTTGATGAATAATTTTAAATATAATGTTATCATCCTCTAAATCCGCTCTTCATTTCAAAAAAGGAGGCGCAATGGGTTTTAAACCCCCTCCCCCTTGCAATCCCCTCCTAGAAGATACGTTAGGTTTATTGCAACTTGCTCCGGGGGTGCAATTTTCGAAAATAAAACTAGAGAGAGAAAGGGAAAGCTGCTTTGGTTCTGCATTCAAGCTTTCTGGGTCAAGCAGGGAACGGCGGGGAACTGGCTTTACTGGATTGGGGGACGCTGCTTCGCCAGGCGAAGCAGCGATTCCTGCTTTGCTATTTTGGGCCGTTGGTTTTTTTTAAAGGTTAGAAAAACTGATTTGGGCCATCCGTTAACCGACGGCCCAGATTTTAAATTTGTTTTAAAATCTGGGCCGTCGGATCTTTGACACATGGACAGTCAAGATCTATCTTCGATATAAAAAAATAAAAATATCTGGGCCATCGATTTCGAGACATGTGGACGGCCCAGATCGAGATTCGAAAATTTTAAAAAAAATCCCCCGATTTTGTCTTCCCCTTCCTTCCCTCACTTTCTCAAACCGTTCCTCTGAAAACTCTAATCCTCTCAGTCGCTCTCTCGCTGTCGCTGCTCGCTTTCGCCGTTCTCTCTCTCTCACTTTCTCAAGCCCTTACCGTTGACTTTCTCTCTCTCTCTATCTCACTAATTGATACACTCATCACTAACTGATGCCGGTTCTAGTTGAAATCGACGGAGGAATTTAGGGAGGGGAATTCAGACGAGGGAGCAGAGCAATAGACCGAGGTAGAGAAGAGGGATGTTCAGGGAGAAAGTCGGACTAAAATAATGGGAAACGACTGAGATGCTGGTAAGAACCGAGGTGAGGGTATAGAGATTGAGGTAAGGGAGAGAAAGGACCGAGGTAAGAAAGATAAGAGGTAGGGGAAAAAGCAGAGAAGGAGAGTTGAGAGAGAGTAGAAAAAGGAAGAGTTGAGAGCAAATAATTCCTTACCTTCTCATTGATCAGTAATAGCCTTATACAGTATTGAGCCGTGGCCCATGTAAACCAAATAGAAGCAAAGCGGTGAACAGAAAAACAGAAAAATAGAGAAACAAAACCAGAAGCATCAGAACAGAATTTGAATCAGCATGTGCAGTTTGTTAGACTAATTAAAGCAGCATGTGCATTTTAAACGTAGTCTTTGAATTTGAGCGGGAGCCGTGTGGTTCGGTTGCTATGACGGTTGGTCCGCGTGGCAGCTGTTGGAGGGGAAGATGTTGTTTCTGACAGTGACTTGGTGATACCTGTAACACTAATCCTCGCTGTTGCCGTTCTCTCTCTCTCACACACTTTCTCAAGCCCTCTTGTCCCTGTTGCCTCTCTCTGTATATCTCATTTGATTTTTCTCCTTCACAAAACTTGACGAAAAAGAAATATTGTCAATATTTGTGCCATTAATAATTTTTTTTTCCCATTGTAACGATTGAAAAAGAAAAATTATAAAGTTTAATGGAGATGAGATTTGGGACCGTGGTCATCGGCGGTGGTCATTGGAGATGGAAATCCTGTTAAGAAATATTTTGTCCATTGCATTTGTGCCGAATGTTGCTTTCCATGGATGGTGGTCATTGGCAATGATAGTGGTGGTCGTGGTGGCGGGGAGTGGATGTTGGTGGGTATGGGGTTAAAGCAAATTACTTGATTTTTCATACTAATTTGGCCTATTACACTCTTATTTTTCATACTAATTTAGAAAATATATTTCACATATGTGTTTTTGATATCATGTTCTTATTATTAGTTAGAGTTTATATACGGACAAACATTTCTTGATCCGCTCTGCGTATGACCTTTTCGGGCACCTAAAGATCTACATATGACATATTTCTCGATCCGATTAGCTGGCGATGACTTTTCTCGGTTTTCTTTGGGTTCTCTCTCTTTATTCTCTCTTTATTTCCAAAAAAAAATAAAAGGTCTTGACTATCCGCGTGCATTTCAGTTATTCTAGGTCTTTTCTTATCTAAAAAAAAATTATTTTAGATCATTTGGTGTGCTTCTCTGGCACTTTTGGACTTACTCTCTTTTCCCAAAAAAATTATTATTATTATTATTATTATTATTATTATTATTATTATTATTGTTTTATTATTTGCTTGTGGATTAGTTGGGCATGGCTTTTCTGTATGCTCTCCTGCCAACGCACCGTTGGTATTTTCTTTGGCTCGAATGATCTTATTGACTTGTGCGGACTCAGATCTCCTACCGAACATGTGAGGATCCTAGCCATGGTAATGGCCTCGGGCGCCGATCCATCACTGGTTGATTGCCATTTTGCTGTGACGAGCTGGACTTCAAGATAGTTTGGTTGATTTTCGTTATTATTAATGTCAATAATGTGTGTTTGTGATGTTTATCAAAGTAGAATAAGAAAAATATGCCTTCAAAACTATGTATACTATATATTTAAGTATATTTATTTAAATAATATTTTTAATTGAGTAAATGTTTAAAAAATATAAAAAGGATAAAAATATTAATCCTCTAAATTTTAAATATTTGTAGAGATAATTAAGAGGTAAAATTTAATACGCTAAAAGTGAAAAGTTTAAAAAATGACACGGTATAGCTAATTAAGTTGATCATGGGTCTCGCAAGTCTCGACGAACCCGCCCTTACGATTTACTAATATATTATTTAATTAATAAAAATAATATTTATATAATGATCTCCTAATTAAAATTAATAGGTCAACATAATTATTAGTTGAACTGAATCTAAAATCATTCCACATAATAATCTATAGAAATTTTGACAGAATTTCATTTAAAATTGGACAAAAACTAAAAATACAACCTATTAATAGTCCTGTAAATCATAAGAAATAATAAAAACACAAAATTTATCCAATTTACATCCATAACACATTCGCAAACCCATCACTACACCACCGGATCACAATCCAATACAAAATTTTTCGCTACAGATTTATTCTTACCCATATAAAGTCATCCACATTAAACTAAATACAAATAATCAATAAAGTCATGCAACGTTGTTGCATCATGCCCAATTAACACATCCACATCCTTCCAAAAGGATGTTGTTGCCTTTCGCTGGTTTGGTGCCGCTCAATACTCTCATTGTCACCCCTAGTAGAGGATAATATATCAAGGAGGAATAAAGATAATCAATTAAATTGAAATACTGAAATTTTATACCCGCTGATAAAATTGGCTACAAATAATCAATCAAGGGGGAATAGTACTGCTTGGCCTCTTCTGGTTACAAAGTAAACACATTGATGCTTGTAATGAGAATTGGTAATGGTATTTGTTTCCCCTTCAAGAATTCTCCTCCTGATTATATATCCTGAAGTCTTTGTATCTTTGTGGTACAGAATCTCAAAATAGCTTGATCCGAGTTGAGCAAAATGCACACACTAAGCCTACATCAATTGAGGTGGATGGTCATAAAGAAGGTAAGCACAAAAACATATCACCACCACAAATAGTGAAAATATAGTTGCAAAACCATTACCGTGTTTTGAGAAAATTGCACCTTGTAAGTCTCACATCAACCTCAACGGCCTTAAATTGAGATTAATCGAGAACTCAACAGCCTCGTCCCAAACCTTGCAGCCAAGCCTTGATATTGGAAAACTTTTGAATTTTAAATATGAGGAATTTAAGCTCACAATCCCACACTACTCAGATCCATTTATCGAAGGCAGGGGTGTTTCAAAGCCAAACTATGGCTGCGCTTTCTTCTACTTTCTTTCCAAATGACACTAAGTAAATGGTTGTAGTCGGTCTCAGGCTGCTATCTTCATAGGTCGTGAAAACCTCGGGCTTTCCACCATCCATCATCTGTAGGATAATTCCCTCATGATAACTAAAACTAAAGTTTTCTAAGGAATTAATCAAAAACAAAGTTGAAAGATGCCATTCTACATTGTGTTGGATCAGTAAAATTTGCAGTCTGCTTTGTTCACGAAAAGGGAACGTCACGTTTCCACACAAACTGAGAGAAAAAAACGAATAGCCATTGCAAATGCCCTAAGCTGGGGCCTTAAAAAACCTTGTATCAGCTCTATTCCATGGAATGGTGACCAACTAAAATTCCATGTTTTCATCAAATCTGACATTGCCACCACCTTTTATGCAGATATGAAATTAGAGGGGATCACATCACACTATCACAGGCCAAGGAAGCCAAGTTCACCGGCCCTCTCTTTCTCAAATGTCTCAAAATACTGATAAATAATGGTAACGGCAAGCAAAATCCCAGTACCCGAACCAATAGCACCCATGAAGTCAGCCAATATTGTCAGGGCACCGATGCAGATTCCTCCAAATGCCGCGGCAGCGGGTATGTAGCGATTAAGTTCTTTCTGTAGGTTTGAATCACGGTGTCCCGGCATCACCATCCCTTGCTCCTACAAAACCAGAAACAATATATTCAAACAAAATGTCTTCATGCAACTATAAATGAATCCAGATCCCTACCTCTGGTAGCTTACGAGTTCATGTCTATTACTAGTTGGGTACATTTCATTTGGAAAGCTGCAAAGTATCAATATGCGAAGCTGTATACCCTTTGGCATGTGCAGGTTCACACAACGGAGTATGTAATTGTTGTCTCTATGATATACACAGAACATTTCACATAACTTGCCTTTCACAAGTAAAATAAAATATATTAAAGTTTAATGATAAGTTTGAGACAAAATCAATATATGGCATTACTGTACAATGTATGTTTACCGCTAACAACTGCATATATGTCATCGGCTGCTGATATTGTATGGTTTGAAGTTGTTGTATGGGTGACGCAATATGTAACTGTGATGATGAACTACCTAATTCCTACCAGATAACAATATCTACATCATTAGTGTACAACACATACAGTAAACAAATGTATTAGCAACAAGACGTTATGACAATTATAATTAATAATGAGCAATATAGTGAATAAATATACCCGCTTCTTGTGTTTAGTTTTCTCAAGACAACTTTTAAGTCTCTTTGTCGCCTGCCGTCCAACACGTTTTTTTATTCCTTTTATTGATCCGTCCATAATTTCCTCCGGAATGTTTTCTACAGGTAAGGCCTCCTTGCTTGTCCCTTCTTCGATATTTAGATTATAAAATTCATCAACAACTTTATTAACTCTTACAACAATCTCTTCCATTTTTGCCCGACCACTTGATGTGGATTCCATCCGAATACAATTCCTCATAAAATTATCAGCCAATCTTGTAAACCATGCATGCGAATCATCCTCATTGCTTTAAATTTTAGTTGCAACAACGGATTCAATACAACGTTTTACGTTTGTGGTCCACCTCATCATAATGTAGTGATCGAAAATTACAGTCAAACCATGAACATTAAAAACTACAAAAGTATGAACACACAATACTTCGACATTTTGAAATCTTTTACAACTACAATCAACGTTCTTACTCAATTCATCAAATATAACTGCAATCTCATTCCTCAAGTCCATACAATAAACCATTACATGTATGGGATCAGCACGGGATATGACACGTCAATCTGGTACCTCAAGTACTTCTTTTTGTACCATCTTAAACATTGTTGGGGTATAAATCTTTAAAGCATGAAGTATAAAAGGACAATGGTTCATAATAAGAAGTAAAATTTTTATCTGTATGCAAAATCAACTATCAGCTCTTTATGTCTCTTCTTATCAACCACTCTATCAAAATGATGGAAGAAATCCCTCATATTTAAATCACATCTCAAGTGGATCTTTAGGTCACTATTTAAGCTTTCCGATAGTTGTGCGCTTTGTATGTCCAATGTGAAGACATTTTTCATATAACATGACGCCTACTTAAAACGTATATTATACATGCCTTCTAGCCACAAAAGTACACGGGAAGCTTTTTCATTGGAGACCATTATAGCCCATGCAAGTTCGAAATCTGCGGGATGATCAATTCCATGCATATATCTACTAAATTCATGAAATAGTTCCGGATAGAAAGCAAAATGCTTGGTTACATTTTATAAAATATGCCATGTACACAAGCCATGAAAAGTACGAGGTATTACCAAACAAATAGCTTTAGCCATAGCGGCATCCTGATCAGTAAAAATAGTAATGGGTGCCTGCCCACCATGATATTTCAAAAATGTTTCAAACAATCACATAAAGGATTTCGCTGTCTCATCATACAGCAAAGCAGCACCAAATACAACCATTTGCCGATAATGGCTAAACCCCGTGAAAATACCAAAAGGCCTCAAATCTTTGTTTGTTTCATATGTTGTGTCGAATGTCACAATATCTTCAAAGGTTGCATAATCAGCACCCATCTCCGTATCAGCCCAAAAAATATTAGTAATCAAGTCATCTGTGTCAAGCTGAAAATCATGATAAAATTATCTATTTTTCATTTCTTAATCACGAAAGTATGTTAATATGGACCCTACTTCCCCACACTGCATACTTCGCTACCTCCTAACTCGAAGGTATGATTTTTAATCTTCTGGAATATATCTAACATTTTTTTACCACCGACCTCCATCACCATTAACTCATGGGTGTCGCAAGGTCTCAAACCGGCATCTTGGGCTATCTCAATAGCATGACCTTGTAAATTTGACACCTCCTTTTAGGACCTCAGCATATGGCGTGTCTCAGGAGGCTCTATTTCATGATTATGGTCCCCCACGAAATGTTTTACAATAACAATCATATTCTCCCTTATTAACATGCATTCTATCCTAGCAAGACACCCACATCTTGTTTTCCAAATGCGGTTGCATGACCTCCATTCTTTTATCAATTTCACGTTTGCCTTCTTTAGAACAAAAAATATTTAAAATATCTCTACGTTATCTTTTTTGGATTTTCTTATAGCCATTTTTCTCACAGAGAAACCCATTTTTTTACCATATTATTTTTAAAAATTTCAAGTATCATCCATACTCTGAAATGTCATATCAACGGAAGGAGTCCACTCCGCCATTGAATATGAATTTACAAATAATTTTTCTGTATTTACAAACAATCCATTATAAATAATTTACTAATAATTTTTACTATATACACATTATTCATCTAATATAATCAACATATTTACGATCAGTATATTTTTTCTTATATACAGCTTTATCAACAGTATATAAATCTATCGACAGAATTAGCATCAGTATACATATTTTCTATATATCACAACTAACAAAATTACTGTATTTGCCCAAGAAAATATAGATTTAAATCTGTACATAGAAAATATTCAAATTTAAATCCATATTTTTTCAAACTGTACACATATTTGACACAAAAATCTGGATTAAAATTAAGGATAATAATCTGTATACAATATGTATATAACCCGATCAGTTCATTTGAAAACTCACAAGCACATTATCTGAACCAGATTTAACTTACAAAAAAACATTATTTATCTCTTTCATTTGTAATATCATCATTTAAAATCTAGAATAAGTTTTTTTTAATCTCATCATTTTTAAAAAAAAGAAAAACACAAATTTGGGCCGTTAGTTTCATTCGACGGCCCAGATTTTCTATACCTAATCAGTTCATTTGAAAACTCACAAGCACATTATCTGATCCAGATTTAACTTACAAAAAAATATTACTTATCTCCTTCATTTGTAATATCATCATTTGAAATCTAGAATAATTTTTTTTAATCTCATCGTTTTCAAAAAAAAAAACACACAAATTTGGGCCGTCAGTTTCATCCGACGGCCCAGGTTTTCTATACACAAAACATGGATCGAGTAATGTGGAATGGCACAAAGAACACAAACTTATTTTCTATACACAATTTTTGTGCACAGCAAACACAAACACAACGTATTGATAATTTTTTATTTTTATTTTTTTGAACTTTGTAATGGAAAAAAAAAATTCTATTAATGAAACAAATGTAGTTTCATCTATACCCCAGATTCAAAAAAAATATTACAGAAAGAAATAAATTAATAATATATTTTTTTTCAGATTTTACGAAGCAAAAAAAAAATACAAATAGTAACAGAAAAAATGCCATTACCTGCTCTTCGACATCTGTTAATGTCGCAGAATGTACAGATCGGTGGTAAGAAAGGTTGCTGATGAGTACCCGCAACAATTCTCTGGTCCCTGCCGTCCGATGACTAAGATTCGCAAAGAGTGGCGACGGCAAGAGGCGACGGCGAGGATTAGGGTCTTCAAAACTGAGATGACAGGGTAAGGCGTTTGAGAAAGTGAGAGATGGAGAGGAGATCAGGGTTCCGTTGCGATTGCGAGAGAGACGACGTGCTTCAAAGTGAAAGTGAGAGAGGAGGGAATACGAAATTTGGGGGGCAATTTTCTTAATTTTTAAACCTAGATTTGGGCCGTCCACGTGTCTCAAAATTGACGGCCCAGATATTTCTTATTTTTTTATTTTGAAGATTAATCTCGACCGTTAATGTGTTAAAGATCCGACGGCCCAGATTATGTCAAAATTTAGGCCGTCGGATCTTCACGTTAAAACTGACGGCCCAGATTTAAAAGCTTTTTTAAAATTTAGGCCGTCGGTTAATAAACGGCTCAGATTTGTTGTTTCTAATATAAAAAAAAATATTTGAGCCGTCGGTTTAATCCGACAGCCCAAAATGGCAAAGGAGGAGTAGCATCCCTCAGTCCGGTTTTACAATATTACAGGGTAAAACTCCTCACAGTGGGCCGGAAATATTCAATATTATCGGCATGGTCAATAATTCAAACAATTCCTCACACGTGACAGTTTGTTTTGTGGGAAAACTGATTGATTGTCAGCTTCAAAAGTTCAAAACCGCGTCATCCACAGTCTCGTAGTTGCTTCGGCACAAGGCTCCGAAATTGATACTCTGCCTTTTTATTTTCTCCGTCTGATCGACTCTATCTATTTCTCCTTTCGAATTGAATTTAAAAAAAATGAGGAAGCAAAGGGCTAGCATCCTGAGCTTTTATTGATACAGAACACAAAATTTGATGGAAATGATGGAGAGTATGAGTTGATACTGTCAACTTTGACCCACAATATGGCAACAATCTTCGTCTTAGTGATTACTATACTGGGTTGCATCGGATCTCTGAGTGAGTCAAAGTTGGTCCAAGATGAAGGTAAACATTTTTCTCCCTTTTGATGTAATCTGTTTGCTTTCCCATATTATATTGTCAGGAAAATAAGTAGAATGGTTTTGTTTTAAAAATAATCTCTTAGACATTAGTTAGGGACCAATAATTGTGAAGCCGTATTATCATATTGACTTGAATCTCATTCATTAGTACGAATTTAGAGCTTTCTCCTAGGTTTTCTCCATTTCCTTAGCTACCAATGGTGGTTTTTTTGTTTTGTTTTTTGTTTTGTTTTGTTTTTTTTTTTTTTTTTGGGAGGGGGAGGGGTTCATTTTAGGAAGTCAGTCATTGTTACTTTGGAGAAATCTAAGTTGTCTGCAAAGTAATTGTTGATGGGGTTGGGACAGTGGTGTTATGGCTTCGATTGCCAGAAGGACGTTTGGTGCATCCGGTTTGCCATGTCTAATCTATGAATAAGTCTCTATCAAGGAACCAACTCACTCATCCCACAGCTTACTCTGTATGTTAAATACGCCAGAATTATTTTATACTCTAAAATACCCCTCATGTAAATAATCTATACACTTGAGAGTGTGGATAAAGTATAGGCCATCTTTTACATTTTCAAGGAAATGTGGGTTCACAAAAATTGAACTCAAGAGTCAGGATCCTTTGTAAATAGAGGCTCTAATGCAGTATCAAGGAACCCCTTTTGTAAATGATCTATGCACTCAAGAGTGTGGATTAAGTATAGGCCACCTATTACCTTTTCAAGGAAATATGGATTCACAAGAATTGAACTCAAGAGTCAAGATCCTTTATAAACAGAGGCTCTAATACAGTATCAAGGAACCAACTTATTTCAGCTACATAAACAGTATCAAGAACCAAAACTTTTTTATGTGGTTGCTAGACCTTTCCTTTCTATTTGTGGGATCTGGTTGCTTATTGAAGTCTTGGGTTTGCTTGGCAATGCGTTGCTTGAAATAACTTTTCTAAAAGAACTATAATCTATAGTTTTCTTCCCAAAACTAATTGAGGTTCTTTAGAAGCGGTTTTAGATTTTGGATTTTGTTTAACAGATTTTAATTTGAAACTTCTTCAAAATCACTCCAAAAGTGCTTTTAATCGTAGCCACAAACATACTCTTTTCCAAAAGAAATTTCCAAATAAAAATAGCCTCTTTGACAGTAGTTGATTGGGCTAGGAGAATGGCCTAGAGAAACTGTTGAGCTTTCACTTGAAATCTCATGTAATGGTCCTCCAGTCTAAGCTCAAATGAAGCTACATGGAAGGATTATGAACTTATGGAGCCACAATCCCTGTGATATGAACTTTGATATCTAGGGCTTATGGATGCAAGGGGGACTGTAGTGTCCCCTTATTCTTACTGAGGATGAAATGCATGAGAGGATTATGAATTTGTGAAGTCACAATTTTCATAATGAAACCTTTTAGGTCAAGGGATTGTTTCATATGAGGGGGACTAGTATTGCAGTGATCTATTGATCTTAAGTCAGTAAGGTTGCAGCTAACTTTTGGTAGACTACTGCAGCAGATCAAAGATAAAGGATCAGGGTTAGGTGAGAATTCATTGTAATCAGTTTGTTTGATTGGTTGGATAACTAACTCAAATGAAGTGTAGATCTAATCATTTTTACATTTGAGTCGTTCAAGAAGTGGAAAGGGAAGAACTATGTGCATTGATTATCATGTAAAATATTTCAACATTTTCTTGCCCTGTCTTGCTCTCTTCCCCTTTCTTGTTTGTTCTATTTTCTTTCATCTATTTCAATTCTTCTTTCTTAGGACTCCATTATTCAATCTACATATGAATGGAAATATTGGTATTGGTATTGGTATCGGTGGTTAATTATATCGATATCAAATATATTAAACAATATGTATTGGTACCAAAAATATCAAAAGCAAAAAAGTTTCTTGTGAATTACAAGTTAATAGGAAAATATCGCGATACTATAACATGTTACGACTTTGCTGCAGTATCAGGTTTTCCTATACTAATATTTATCGGTCAATATATCGAATATTGCAATATTTCATTTCATGACAATGTAGAATTTTTGGGTTTAGAAGTAATTAATATAACTTGTATGTCACGTCCTTGATACGAGTAGAAAATAGTAATGATGTTATAATTTATCTATGATAATCACGGTCCAAGAACTAAAAATTGGTTGGAAACTATATACTAACACTGTAAGTAACATAATTAAATATGATTACAACATTTACAAGAATGACTAAATAATCCCCATCTGGTGTCGAAACAATATTGTACTTGTTTAATCCATGAGTCATTGTAAGAAAAGTATCTAATCAAAATACCCTAATATACGAATAATAGAAAAATCATTTATGATGTTGTAATGACACATCGAACAAAAATCCAAACTATGGATTTTGGTCCAGAAATAAGTCCAAAAACCATAATTAAACTCCTAATTATCTATCTTTGATAGTCTTCTATCCAATCCTGTAGGAATCTAATGTCCATTAATCTAAGAGGGTTTTAAAACTTACAATTGAGTCTAATAATCAACAAAGTATACACACACACACACGATAAATGAATATTTGTGATTAACGTAGACAAAATGGTATGCAACAGTCAGAATGTCTAATTTTCGATAAACTCGTTCCAAACGATGATTTTATATAAATTGTTTAATATATATGAATGTTCAAAACATGTGGAATGTACGAAAAACATAGGATGACAAATTATGTAAATGTGTATTTAAAAATATGAAAATCGAAGGACTGTATCGAAAGTATGTGAAAATTTAAGAACCAATGATTGATTGTTCACACACCGACTAATCGAAGAGTGACTTCGATGAATAGAATACATATATTCTCAATAGCCTTTGATTCATACCCTGCTATTTAAGATCCATAGGTGAGCCGTCTATAATACCCTATATATGCGGTCAAATATCTCTTTCTTTTTCCTCTTGTAGATAATATGTGCATTGCACATAGTATAGTAGGACACATCTGAATCTAATTTATTCAAAATACAATGGTTTTTATTTTGTCAAACGAAAAAGTCTATATTATATATCACATAATCAAAACTTTTTCAAATCAGCAAAAAAGTGAGACCATTGTTACCATTTCATAAAGTAAAGTTCTTGTCAAATATTTCTATAAAAATAACATGCAAGGTTGAATATTTAAAGATTTCATACTTTTCCTTACAATATTTCATATATAAACTTAAACCTTCAAAATCTTCAAATGTTTGGTAAAAGTCAGCAAAATTTTAAAATGTTAGGTAAAAAACAGCAAAATCTTAAAATGTTAGGTAAAAATCAGCAAAATCCTAAACTGTTTGGTAAATAAACATGGATACAATAATATTCAAAAAATGTGAAAAGTGTAACATGTGTGTATATTTAAACAAAAATTGGAAGAAAAATCGGAAGATTCAAATAATAGACCAAAAAATAGGTGTAAATATACTTGCATTAATTCAAAGATTTACCGATTCTGGCATGAAATAGTTTTGAAACCCTTTTCCTTCATCTTCTCTCTCTTCTTCCTTCTCACTGTTCTTCCTTCTCTTTTTTCTTTCTCTTTCTCTCTCTTCTATGCTCCTTTATTGTGCAGTGGCTAAAATTAGGTGAAGGGGGCTATATATGTCATGTCCCAATTACTGAATTTCTTATTTTGTTTTCTTAACTATTTAGAATTAGGCTCGTCCTTTTGTTTTAACAAAGTTTCCATCATTTATTCTACTGACAAAATAAATCCTAACATAAACCTCGGATGTAAACTTGCAAATCGACAATCAACAACCTATCCAAAAATAAAATAATCACTTCAATCATTGGACCCGAATTGCCACACTCGAAAATGGCTCTGATTATCGACCATACATGATCTTGAAATATATGTAAGGAGATGCATCCCTACTAAGATCAGAGTCGACAAAGTCATAACCTAGACGTACCATTAGGGGATACTTAAATCAAATTTAACTGTTGATAAATATAGCCACAATTTAATTATTACAACACCATAAATTACAATAACATACACTCTAGTTCTACTGTTTTTGAACAAGATGCAGCATCCAAATTTCCAAATACTTAATTCTATTTTCCTTGAATAGTCTTCCGGCCAACTTCATCTACCTGCAAGTATACCTCAAGCCCTTCTAACCTAGAAGGTAAGTAGAAATCAAAATAAGAGTAAGCCAATTACTCAGTAAGACACATAATTTATATAATTGAACATATACTTTTCATCAAAACATGCTGGAATTTATATGATTTAAAATCAGATGCAATATTATTTTATTTCCATAATATTTTATACATAATTTCAGGTTGAAAAGAAAACTTCATTTCTTTAGATTGTGTATCTTTCTAATATGCTCAAATCATGCAAATTTTGTGGATTAAGGATCAGTAGGGTGTTATTGACAAAGGAGTGAATAATCGAAACACGGGTTATGTAAGTTTTTACACAATCAAAGGCTATATGTTACTATTTAAGACATGTAGGTGGACCGTCATACATATAACCCTATAGACGGGGCCTAATGCCGTTTTTAACTTGCGGATAATAGGTTCGAATCTCAATTATTATTATAATATATTAAGACATATGATAATATATACTGTTAATTTTTACAATAGCCCGTGCATAATCAAATGGAAAACTATACTCAAATGCGAATATATTCTTTATATTTTCTCATACCGGATAAAATATATTTATTATAAAATTTATGTAGAATTTTCATCTTATTTCTTCAAATACATGTCATCTGGTGTATCGTAATTTCTATAAAAACTTGATTATGAAATTTTAAAACATATAAAGCTGTCTATTTAGAAAAAAATGTAGGAGTTTAGGATAATTGGTGAAAATCTATTACCTTATTTCATCTATGAAACATACAGGAACAATTTCGTATAATTTCAGAACCTGTGTTTGCAGAAATTAGCTTGAGAAACACAATGAATTAAGGACATGAATTTTATAAAAATTGTAGAGAATGGGAATGAGAATATATGCATGTGAAGTATGAATATTTTATATACGAAATTATAACATGTATGAGTATTTAAAATAATAAATGCCCATAAAAATATGAAAGAACAGCAACAAGAGAAAGAAGGGTTTGGGATGCACTTGTTTATCCTCAAATTCACCAAAATTTTTCTTAGATTTACTTAAATTCTTGTCCTCTAGCTTCCTCCCTCCTCTCTCTTCTTGTCTTCTTTTTCTCTCTCTTCTATCTAGAATTTGGCAAAAATGGCTAAAAACTAGTCGGATCAGCCGTAAATAGAAAATTGGCACACGTGCGCCTGTCAGGCATGTATTAGGTGTTGAGACAAAAATTATACAGCGCATGAGCATTCCTTAAGTACGCATCAAACGTGTGCAATCTGCCATAACTACTCATGAGTGTCATTGCGGTGCATATCAAGCGTAAACAATCTGCTTAAAATATGTATGAGCGCTAGTTAGACATCCTTTAGGCATATCCTTTTTACCCAAAACACACATACGTGTGCATCAGGCATTGGTCGGGCATCACTCAATCTGATATGACCTAGTTAGAAAGTTGACTTTGATCCAAACCTTTATCTGACCTCAATAATTTTATTATTTTAGCTTAATTAGTCAAGGTAAAAATTATAAATTAGAAATTCATACATTACTATATGTATACCTGAATCAACGCACAAGCACCGGTTAGGCAAGGCATGCACCAAGTGCCATGCCTTGGCACATGCACATATAAGCGCCTCCATTGTGCACCTTAGAATCGCAAAATTTGTTCACTTAATTAATCGACTTAAACCCATACCAAAAATTGGGACGTGAACCTGCAACCAATAACATTAAACTGTTCAAATAGTAAAATTATAACCATGCATAGGATTCAAAAAGCCATACCTAAAAGTGGTTCTAGATATCGATAACTACTCTACTTTGATATATAAGGAAAACCATTTTAATCCAAAAATCAGTGTATCTAATCATAAACTTCAATTAATTGTGCTAATTCAGGCTTAAACATCATCGTCATTGTTAGCCAGCGGCTGTGTATAAACATTAACCAAAAACCAAAATATCAACCACTAATTCGAATGAGTACAATACAATTAAAACATTTTAAAAATTGGTCTCCCAATATCTTCTCGTGATTCAAAAATTCCAATAAGTTTATTTGAACCTGCTAAATGAAAGGTTAGCAAAATAGGTGCAAGAATGAGCATAATGCTCAATAAAGCATATATACTTTTATATGTGGATATATCAAACAAAATATACTAATGATGATGTCATAATCAAAATTCTAAAATAGTGATAATATCAATTTTTGATAAAGCATGTAAAATTCATAAACTATACGGAACATGCCCAAAAATTGTATAAATGCAATATTGATGCCAAAAATCATACAATATGTATGAAACATGATGTATACAAAAATCGTACCAACATATAAGGGACTGAAGCCTCACTAACAAAGGATGAATATTGAAATTTAGGTTATGAATATTTCCACATAGTTAAAGGTCATATGCCACTATTTATGACCCTTCGATGACTAACTACATATTATTTCTTATAGTTGGGGTTAAACCACTTTTCTGACCTGTGGATATTAGGTTCGACATTCGATTTATTAACCTTAGATTTATTAATAATATACTAGGATTTATCTGAATATATTCCGTCAATTTTCTACAATTGTCATGTCATTAGCCCAAAGTCAAATGATTTTATTCCTTATTCTATAATTATCTTAATTACCGTAATTATCTTAATTTAATTTTAGATTCAAACCTAAAAATCAATTCTTTATTTCATCAGCTCAAACCTAAATAGACACCGGGATGTGAATCTGCATTAAATACCATTTAACAATGATATAGTAATCTAATCACAAGACTCAAAAATCACACCCGAAAGTGGGTAAATGTCGATGACTAAATGATCTCAAACCATACATAAAGAAAATTATTTTAATTGAAAATTAGAGTATCAAATCTGAACTTTCGAAATTCCATAACCAAGCTTAAACATAACCATCATAACAACATCATTAGCCGGTGTTTGGAAACTGACAATAACCGAAATAAGTCAAAACGTAAGCCAGATACCAACATAAACCAAAACATCGACTAACAATCTGAATCATTACAATGCAAGTAAAAAGCATCCTAATAACTAGACCCAAGCAGTCCTCCCAACTCTTGAACTTCCTGTAAGTTAGTCCGATACCCTTTGATCTGAAAGCTTAGCAAAAATAAAGGTAAGAGTGAGTTTAACATTCAGTAAGACATATATATTTTTATATATGGATATATACTAACGAAACATGCTGGAATAATGCAATGATTGAAAATTTGAAATGCCAATAGCCTCTCATTTATTAATAAATTATGCGAAAGTCAAATAGTAATGATCCATTATGCCAAGTCTATACTATAACATAAATCATGCCAAACCGTACAAATATATAAAATATGATAAAGTTATGCTAATGTACAAAAGGTCTAAGGATCAATGATAATTTTACCAATAAATGATGAATATCGAAGCTTGGACTATGATTGTTTCAGTATAACTAAATGCCATATACTACTATTTATAACTTGTGGATGGGCCGATTATATCTAATTCCTATAGTCAGGGTCAAATACCGTTTTTCTAACCCACAAATGATAAGTTAGACATTCAACTTACTAATAATATATTGTGATGTGTTTGAATATATTCCTCTAATTTTCTGCAATGGTCCATACTTGGTCAAATTAAAAACTCTACTCAAATAGTAATATTTATTATTTTTCTTATACTGAAGAAAATACTTTCTTCATCAAAGTTTATATAGAGTTTTTATTTATTTTTTTGTTAAATATATGACATATAGTAAAAGCTATGAAGATGTGCGAACTTTCATGAGTATTTTAGAAACTTGTAGGAACTTTAATGTGTTATTTGAAGACATGTTGAAAATATATTGCAAAAATTGTCGAAAATTGACATAGTTTATATAATTTCTCATGAATATAAACATGCATGAATAGTTATGTGGTAATTCAAGACATGTAGAAATATATATTTAAAATTTAAAGACATACAGGAATATTAAATAGAATTTAAAGGCATATAAAACGATTTGTATGAATTTAAGACATTATCTCATAAAAGTTTATGAAATAAGAATGAAATTTCATGCATGTAAAGTTGAAAACAATTTAAGTACAAAATTAAGACGTGTATGAGTGTTTGATACAATAAATACTCAAAAGAGATTAGAAATAAATAGTAACAAAGGAAAAAATGGTTTGAATGCACTTACTTTCATTTGATTTATAAAGAGATTCCTTGGTATCAACTTAATTTCTTCTTGTCCTTTATCTCTCTTCTCGCTCCTTTCCTCCTCTATTTCTCTCTCTTGAAAATTAGTTGGAAATGACCTGGAATCGGCAAGGCACCTATATATAGAAAATTAGCATATAAGCGTTGATCAGGCATTGAGGCATAATCGCACCACACATGAGTGCCATATCAGGCATGGATCATATTGTCCTAAATATGCATGTGAGCCTCTAAAATGCACCTTAGGGTTGGACATTGTACCTAAAACGCACTCATGCGTGGATCCGGCGTAGATTAGGCACCGCTCGGGTTAATGTATTTTGGTCCAAAGCTTTATTCTTTGATACGAAATCTCAATTAACCTCGAAAATCTATTAATTAAATCATATTAGTCATCATTCAAATATTCTTTTGGGATCCATCCCTTACAACAATGGTCATTGTTTGGTCAAAATTAAGAATTCTATATAAAATATGAATATACAAATATTTTGATGTTGGAGAAACTGATTTCTTTCAGCAAAATCAAAGTAAAGTTTTTATCACTATTGCCTTCAAATATGTGACATGCAGAAATAATGAAGTAAGAATTATTGACTCGTAGGAGCTTAAATGTATAAATTGAAGGCATGCAAAAACCATTTATGCTGAAATTTCAAGAATACAACATAGTTTATGTATTTTATTAATTTATTGCAAATGGAAAGCATACATGAACAAGTATGTAGAAGTTAAAGAAATATAGGAATTTAAAGACATGTAAGAACATTTATACAGAATTTCAGTACATAGACATGATTGACATGAATTTATATAAAATTTCTTGAAATGAGAGTAGATTCACATGCATGTAAAGTATGCTCAATTCAACTACGAAAATAACAAATGCATGAGTATCGGAACAAGAAATGCTCATGGAATTGTAGAAAAAATTAACAACAAAGAATGAATGAGTTTAGATTTACTTACATGAATTGATTTTACTAAAAGATTGCTTGAATACACATCCAATTCACCTTTTTCTTTTTTCTCTCTCTTCTTTTCTCTATTTTTCTCTCATCTCTCAAATCTCAGCTAAAAATGAGTCAAAATCGGCTAGAAAGCCTATCTATAAAAATCGGCATATTTGCGCCGGTTAGGCACAGAACAAGTGTGGAAGCGAAATTCATACTATGCACAGGCGCCTATCAGGTGCCAACATGCTCGCTCAAATATGCACAGGTACCAATCCAGCACTCATCAGGCGCAAGTGTTTTACCTAAAACCCATTCATGCATAGGGTCAGGAGCTACTCAGTCTAACCTAACTTGATTAAATACTTTTGAACCAAATTCGTAATTAATTTCAAATATTTATCAACTAATTTAAATTTAACTTCATTAAAATTATCTTTTTGGGATTCATATCTTATACGAACTATTCTACCCAAATCACGCACGTGCGTCTCTTATGCATTCCTCAGGCATAGGGATTCTATCTAAAATATGTATGAGCGTGCCACTGGTGCCTATTAGGTGCTAAACCTGATTCCTCAAATACTTGATTTTTCTCAAAATTTTTATTATATAATTATTTCACGTTAACTCAATATATTAAAATTATAACGTTATAAATATAAATTTAAAAATTGCTGTTATGTTGTATTTCATCATGATGGCCTTTTCCATGGCCTTGACCATTTCATCATAATGGGTTTCATTCCGATCACATGGTTCTTGATTCCCACCACAAGAGTGCTAATAAAAAATGTTGACTTGCATTGGTCTAAATGTCTTAGAATACTGCCAAGTATGATTGTCAAATTCTCGGTTTGAAAACCTAGTTTATAATTCTTTAATCCATAATTAAGTTGAGTTATTTTTGAATCTTTATGATTCAAAAATTCAATTGTTTATTCCACAAATATAAACTCAAACCGACATTGGGATACGAACATGTACTAAAAATCATTAAACGGTCCATATAATTTTTTAAAATTACATCATAGGACTAAAAGCACCCGACAGTGGCTGAATATCAACAACTATATGGCCCCAAACTATTTGCAAAGAAAAGCATACCAACTAAAAGTGTTATATCCCCAGTCAAAGAGCCGATAATAATTATTAGTAAATAAATTTGAATAAATTTGTTTCCTTAAAGGAACAAAACCCAAATATAATACCCAAAGCTGATTTGCACATAATAAATCTAAGGATCAAAACAACGAAGTGATCCCAAATCACAACTGATACGGGTTCTGGTCGAACTAATTATGCCTAGTCTCCAAAATAATATTAGAACCTGCTCTAAACCCAAATAACTTGCATAGAAAAGCATAAATGAAAATCTAAACCTTCGTAATGAAGTATCCAAGCAAATCTAACTGATATAATAATCTCTAAAGATGAACAAATGGCAATAAATAGAAATATATATCCATCTTCAAACGCCTTACCCAAATACCAATTCAAATACAAATTCGAATTTCAAATATAGGCGAAACTAAACTTTCGAGTATTCATTGTTCGAATTTTACGAGTATCCAATATTCTCTAATCTGAAAGGGTTAGAAAACAAGACAAAATTATAAACCTATAACTTAGCAAGTATCAATTTAAATATATAACAAATGCATGTCCAATAAAACAAAATGGAGGAAAGACAGTAAAACCTGCTTGAAATACAATATGTAAAATATCCAGATGTGTCAAATACTCAAATACGATTTCATACACAAAATTCGTAATTTATATATAAATATCAAATAATTCAAAGTACAAAATCATCCAAGTACCACAAACCAAAGGCTTGAAAGTCCAAAGCCCATAATCAAATAAATCCAAAGATTGACTCCAAAATTTGTAGATTTCAAATGGTCAAATTATATCAAATATAAAATACCATGTGGATAAAAGTCGTGAAAATCCAAAACATGCTAAAAATGAAGAATTAAGGATCGGTGACTTGTACACCGACTAATTTGAAGACTAACTCTAAGGATGTTTAAAGATGATATTCAATTAATTTCATACAATAGTTCTCAAAGAAAATATCAAATAGCGGACTCTATATCAAATATCCAATATGTATCCTCTCTGTAGGAAAATTACAAACTTTCTACTATGAGAAAGTACAATTACCAAACAGAGCACAAGCACAAAGCTTTCCATCTTTGGAAAATGCAAACACAAGGCTCCACACACGAAGCTATCCACTTGGGGGAAAGCACAAATACAAATCCCCACAAAAACAAAGCTATCCACCCAAAGGAAAGTGCACATATATCATAAATACAAAATAGAGTTCAAACCGAGGCATTTATATGAACCATGACATGCAATGCTAAATGTATTAGTTTCATGACTTTTATTAAACAAATATTCATGTATACAAATATAATACTTCAAATATTCACTTATTTTATACAAATGAAACAAAACCCTCAAATATTATGTAAAAACCAAATAAAATTTTAAAACCTTTAGTGAAAAATTACATGCATGCAACAGCATTCAAAGTAAGAAAGTAAAAGGCCACATGCATGTACAATATAATAAGAAACGTAAACAATACTCGAAGGATGAAATAGACTAAAGATCGGGTTTAGAAATACTTATTCTAACTTTCTGATCTAGTAGATCTGACTTCCAAAGGCTCTAAAATTTCCTTCCTCCTTTTTCTTTCTCTCTTCTTCTTCTTCTTCTCCTCTTCTCCCCCTCTCTCTTGTCTCTCCTTTTTCTTACGAAGTGGCCGAACAGAACACATAGGCCTTTTTATAATTCGATTGGTGCACGAGTGCCACATATGTATGCATCAGGCGCTCTTACTTTACTTCAATTACACACAAGAACCACATTAGGCGCGGCTCATGCGTCAATATTTTGTCCAAGTTGCACATGAGCGTTGCATAGGCGCACATTAGACGCTGTTCAATTTGCCCAAAACACGCATAAGTGTTCCATAGGTGCCAAGATTAATTATTCAAATTCAAATATTTCCTTGATTTTTATTTATACAATTATTTTTTAAATTAATCCAAGATTATATTAGTGACATCATAATTTATATACAAAATATGGGGTAAAGCAAAACGTTAGAGTATCAAAAATTGAATGTCCAAAAATACTAAAATCAAGCTTGAACATCACTATCCTAATGTTATCATAGGCAGCCTGCTGGAAATAAACATCAATTGAAATAAAAACAAAACACAAGCTGAATATCAATTAAACCAAAACATCAACTAGAAGCTATAATTCTGCCCCATTCATTTACATTGACATTAATTCATTAAAACATTTTAGCACCCTAAAAATCGATTAAACGAACGGCCTACATTTTGATTCTAATTCCCTGCCATATAATTTGAGCCATCTAATTTAAAAGGTCAGCAAAAATCAAAGTAAAGATAAGTCATTCGCTCAGTAAGGCATATATAATTTCATGTATAAATATATATAAATGAAACATACTGGAATTGTGCTATGAGTGAAAGATTGAAATGCCGATAACATCATTTTTTGATAGATCATGCTAAAGCTAATTACTAATGATTTAAATTGTGCCAAAATTTATATAATAACATATATTATGCCAAAAGTGTACTAATATATAAAATATGCTTAAATCCTGCTAATATACGAAAGGACTAAGGATTGGTGATGACCCTATTAACAAATGACAAATATCAAAGTTCGAGTTATAATTACTTCCACATAGTCAAAGGTTATATGCTACTATTCAAAACTTATGGATAGGTCGTTTACGTATAACTTCGTGGATGGAACCAAATGCCACTTTTTAAACCTTATGAAATGTAGGAATAATTATATGAGAATTTAAGAAATTTAGAAGCATATGCATGAAACTTGAAGATATGAAGTAATATTTTACAAAAATATTAGAGGCAAACAAAAATAATGTTGCAGAAATTTAGTACTTGAACATGATTTGCGGGGATTTAAGACGTGTTTCATAAAATTTTATGAAATAAGAGTGAATTCACATATATATACAAAGTATAATCATTTTAAGTACAAAAATAATATATGCATAAGCATTTGTAAAGAAATGCTCAAAGAAATTAGAAATAAACATCATCAAAAGAAAAATGGGCTTGAATGCACTTGCTTTACTTGATTTTTAGTAAAACATCTTTGATTTTACCTTAATTCTTCCTTCTCCTTCTATGTCTCTCTTCTTCTTCCCTCTCTCTTTCTTCTTTTAGAACTCCAGCAAAAAATGACCCAAAATTTGCCAAGGGATTTATTTATAAAAAACTAGCACATGTGTGCTGGTCTAGCGTGGATTAGGCATTGAGACATAATCTTTACCATGCATGAACGTCTCTCAGGCGCCAATATTTTGGCCCAAACTCATACGTGCGTTGATTGAGCGTACATCAGGTGTTACGTCCTAAGAATATAATATATGCAGGTCGATAATAAAATCTAAAATAATATGTTCCATTAACCAAAAAACCCAACCAAGGTGTGACAATCCATACATATATGTGACCCAATATAATAAAATCCGTACAATATCTCACTGGATATAAATCCGAACAAATATAATATACGACCTTCTATTCAAATATCGTAAGGGAGGTATCCAAATATAACAATAACTTATCAATATAAAGTAATAATTCCAATATATCCCATACAAAATAGGGGCCATTATCAAGCCATAAATAATAACCATAACACACCATCGAGATCAGAAACATACTCAGCATAAACATCTCTACTCACCGATAGAGACATGTTGTGTTAGGTTGTGTTCAAACTCCTGCATGCGTATCCATGCCACTAGTTTGAAGGGATAAAACGTAAAAATGTGAGTTGAAGGCTCAACAAGTATTATCATCGTATAAACAGTATACATAAATCAGAAGAAAAGATATTACATAACTACCACGTATAACAAAACACAATATTCGTGAAATCCTTGAAAATCGAGGAGATGCCTTGTACTAAATTATTGTCTGTATCAAAGTCCCTCTGGGATATAATCATAATAAATAACGATCCGGTTAAATCTCATAAACGATATCATATCATAAGATCTGAGGTCACATCATATAATCACAATCGTCACCACATCCGTATAGGACACATATCATTGTCCAGATCCAAATCTCATATCTTATATGCTGAAATCAAAGGAAATACCGGAACCAAAACATATAAATATAAAACATGTTCTGGAGCTTAACACCTTAATACATATGAAACATTCCTATCGTCCATCCGTGGGCCAAACCATGTATCTCAAATCATAATCCATGCAAATATATGCAGAAATACAAAGTATGTACAAAATTGGAGAACCAAAGATTAATAATACCAACTTGAGGAAGGATTACCATCGTCTGGTAACTACGGCTATATCGGCTGCAACCTCAAGTTTAATTATATATATATTAGAACATCCGAATATATTAGTTTTCCGTCAATTCCTTACGATGGTTTTCATTAAAACGTATGTGGTAGGTCGACTACATCAAAGCTCACTTTCCTACTGGCGGAAGCGAGATCATATATCACATATGTCCATGTTGGGACCAAAGTCTCCCCGTTGGGAGAGGTGTTACAAATAACGAATGCCTCAGATCACAAATCGACCCCTTGGGTCTCAGACCATCATGGTCCCACAAAATAGCAACCTCGTCCCCCGGTAGCATACATGTGGACCTAGGCACGGTCTGGTTCATAGTTCCACAACATACGGATACACAAATATACACATATATTGTCCGGGTGTCCAAAAACCCTCAAAATCATAAATACCAGTGTAAAACCACCGAATAACCGGTAAAATATATATTCATGTATAGAATAAATAGATGGAGTATATAAAAATAATATATTAGTAAAATCTCTAAAAAGTAGTCAAACATTATCAGACACAAAATCAGACTAAGGATAGGGCTATAAAATACTTGCCTTTACCTTATACTTCGCAGATCGGAAGAAAGGATGCTCCGAAACACCAGAATCGTGCATCTCTCTCTCCAGCCGCGCCTCTTTCTCTCTACCGACATGCTTTCTCTCTCCTCTGCGCTATGCCACCTCGCCGTGACTGTTGCTGCCTCACTCGTGAGCCGCCACCACCTTTGCTTCCTCTCGCGGCCGCCGTCCTTCCCCGGCAAGCCCTCTCTTTCCTCGCCGCACGCACCACTCACGCTCGAGCCCCTCTCTCTCCTCACCACACACACTGCCACCACTTCTCTCTCTCCTCGCGCCGCCTTCTCTCTTCTCCTCTCCTCTTCTTCTCCTCCTCCTTCTTCCCTCTTCTTCTTCTCTGCGCACAAAACCCTCTCTTTTCTCTTCTCCTTGTCCCTCTCTCTTTTTTTTCCTTCTTTTCTTTCCCCTGTTGCTTCTGCCCGATGCCAGACTCCCCTCTTCCTTTTTTTTCCCTCCTTTTTCCTATTATTATTATTATTATTACATATTTTTTATTTCTCTTTTATTTTATTTCAAAATCCAAATGGTACTTGGGCGATAGTATGGGCGCACCTCTGGCGCTAGCTCAACTGATCCAAATATCATCCAAAACTTTACAATATTTAATAAATTTTTGCCATGTCCAAATTACCCAAAATTACAATTAATATCAAAATAATCCAAACAGGATCCGGGATATTACATTAGACACGGTCATTTTATCTAAAATGCGTATGGTCCTTCCGGAGGGGTCCATCAAGCGCATGTCTACTGTTTAAAATATGCATAAGCGTTGATCAGGCGTAGGTTAGGTATCATTTGGCATAACTTATTCCAGTCTGAAACTTAATTTTTGACCCAAAACTTTAATTGACTTTGAAATTCATTAGTTTAATTAAATTAATTATCATTAAAAGAATATTTTTAGATTATTCCTTAAAATGATTTTTCACCTTATTATATGAGTAGAAGACTTTGGTGATTTTTTTCATTATAATTTAGGACATGAAGATTCATTTCTGTGGAGATATTATTCATCCCATAAATGTCCAGTCATAGAGCCAAAAAATGTGAAATCTGAAGAGACCAACCTAACAGCCTCTTGACTACTGGACTTTAAATAAAGGGACCTTACCTGTTATGAAGTACAGGTTAAACAAAGTCTTTTTGGCAAAGGGACCACCTATATTAGTGGTTTTGCCACTACTTTTGTTGCACTGAATAATATTACATCATTTACATGAAATTTTGTTGTGTTCTTTGACATCAGTTAAGTAATTCTATTAGCCAAAGTTTGGATGCTTGTTATGATGGATCTATTTCTCATTGGTGAATAGTTGAACTTTATCGAGGATTCTAACCATCAACATGCATAATCTTTTCTTATCAAAGGCTCACATACAAAATTAAAATGTAATTGATGCGTCTTTTGTTTCTGCTTGTTGATAGTTGATGCTCTTCGACACATTATCAGTAGAATGGGTTTGAAATACTGGAGATTTGATGATACCACCTGCCAAGTTGAAATGGTCGGAGTAACATCAAAGCCGCCATCAAATTCTGAGAGCAGCATCGAGTGTGACTGTCAGTTTGGGAGCCAGACATGCCATGTCATCAGCTTGTAAACTACCCATAGCTTATTGCTAGAATTTTTCCTTTTCATGTTTCCATTACCATGTTCCAGACTTACTTGGTTATGCTTCTGAATTTATCTTTCTATACCTTGTAGAACGCTTAAGGGTTACAGTCTTTCAGGTGTAATTCCTCCTGAGCTGGTGATGCTTCCTCACCTTCAACACGTGTAAGAGCCAAATTTTGTTTTGCCTTGTGTTTGTCAATTGTTTCATCAACAAAGAACTATAAATTTACCAATTTATCCTATTTTGCAGTGATTTTGCCTACAACTATCTCAGTGGTACAATACCAAGTGAATGGGCTTCAATGCAGTTAAAGTCAATGTAAGCTTCCTCAGTAGCTTTCGTTATGTTTGATATTTTGAAGTTTTTTCTTTTCACAGAAGTAACACAAGTGATATTATTGCAGCTCCGTTCTTGCAAACCGATTATCTGGAGAAATTCCTAAAATTCTGGGAGATATGACTAGTCTTACTTACCTGTAAGCCTTAATTGTTGTTCACCCTATTTCTGAGAATATATTTATATAGAAGTGATAAAATGTGAAGTTTTATTAGAATTGTTGTTTGGACTTGTAGGCAATTTATCTTTTCACCCCTGTCTTCAAACTGCCCTCTTTTTAATGCATAGCTCTGCTGCTGCAAAAGCTATATCATGGTTCCCTTTTGTTTAACTTTAACATTTTTTTCTTTTCATTTTTCTCCTTTACCATTTTTGGGATTCTATCAGACTTGGGCGGATAAATTTTGGGTTTTATCTTGGTGAATATAATCTTGCTAGGAATCTCGAAGCCAACTATTTTTCAGGCAATGTTCCTCGTGAACTTGGGAATCTGATCAATTTGGAAACTTTGTAAGACATTTGTCATTATATTATATGCATTCCTTCTTCAGATAAGGATTTATTTCTTTTTGCTGCTAAACTTGCAGTTCAATTTTTCTAATTTATTGTCACTTTCAATGCTGTGATACTGAAACTCCAGAATACTATCGTCCAACCGCTTAACTGGACCACTGCCTACAGCACTTGCTGAGTTAAATATCCTAACTGATTTGTAAGTTGTGTAAATCTATTGCCTCTGCTCATTCCTTTTCATCTCTGAGTTGCATTGATTTGAAGAACTTCAATTTAATGGCTTGTATTTTTTGGTGCAGTAGGATTAATGATAATAACTTAAGTGGACCAATACCACATTTTATACAGAACTGGAAGCGATTGGCAAGATTGTAAGTTCCTTAAGTGTTGACTAAAGTAGTTATTTAGTTAAAGCTAACTGGAAAATTTACAGCAGGAAACTGCCAAAAAAATTCATTTCATGCTTAATTTCCTCAGTAATTTTACCTACCCAAATGTGTATCCTTTTAGAGAAATGCATGCAAGTGGATTGGAGGGGCCTATTCCATCGGGAATATCTTATTTGCTCAATTTAACCGAATTGTAAGTTTAAAGTCCACTACATTTCAAGCTTTTTTATTGTCATCCAGTGTCTCATGGCGTTCTCAACATACAGGAGGATTAGTGACATTCATGGGACAATTCAGGGGTTTCCAGTTCTTAGCAACATGACAGGCATAGTAAGATTGTATGTTAAGTGAATATATTACTTAGTGATGATGTTGTATGATATTTGCTTTTTTGAAGGTGTGATTTCCTTATTCTTAAGGGTTTTGAGGAACTGTAACATTGCTGGAGAAATTCCTGCATACATCTGGAAAATGAAGAATTTGCTAATGCTGTAAGTAGTTAAGCTTCTTATTGGTTAGTCTTACAATGCTTGTTTCAGTAACCTATAGTTAGGTGAATAGTTTTGTTTGTTACTTGCCCACATTAGTAATGGTTGGTGCATAACAGGAAACTCAAAGAAACGATGCAGACTCAATTTTCTGCTTGTGAGAGGCACTTGTAATAAAAAAATGGAGGAAAAAAATATGAAATGGCTTCTCTGTGCTTTAACCCACCCTGAGCATTGGACTGAATGTTGGGTCCTAAATCCTAATTAAATCATAAAGTGGAGAAAGTGACATTAATTGTAATGATCGTCTACTAGTTTATATCCATTCATCCAGGACCAGCCTAAAGGTGTTAAATTTTTTGCTATAACCTGGCATATTCTGGCTGTTATATTTGGGGTTGTATCATGGAGACTAAGGGTAAATCTGATAGAAGAGGCAGTAAAAGATGATTGATTTATTTTTATTGTGGTAGAATTGATCATACAACTAAAAGTGTTGGTAGCTACACGGGATACTTATTACAATTCTTAATCATATTGTTACTACTTTTATTCAATCTGATAACTATACCGCTTGTCTCTCAATGTCCTCTTAGGCATGGGTCATTGACTCTGGCCTTTCTGATGGCATGACTAGATTTACATGTCTTTTTTGATTACCAACTATACTTTATTGTTCCTAATGTTATTTTAGCTAATTGTTCATTTACAAAGGTTAAGGGTGTCAGTTCTGTTTTTTTGACGCGGAGTTTATGTCTCTTATTGATTATTTATTTGCCGAAATTTTCGTTTAATTTGCTATCGATTATTAAGTTTACTCAACATAATTACTATTGTGGTGTAGTTTTTTACTCATTGTGAGCTTTAGGACCTTATTAAGAGGAAAATTATCGGTAGAGAACGTTGTAACTTTAGGCAGTCTCTACTTGTTTGATACTAACCTCTATCCTATTGTTAGTTCTAGTGTCACTTCTACATCCTTTGATCTACACTATCAATTAGGTCATCCATTTCTTTCCTGTTTGAAAAAGTTATATCCAACTTTGAAGTTTATTTTTGACTTGTTTTGTGAGTCATGTCAGTTTGTTTAATATCATTACAGGTCATACTACTCTCGCAAAAATCTATGCACCTCTACCCCTTTTGAATTAGTACACTTGGATATTTAGAGTCCATGTCCAATTTCGTCCACGATGGGACTTTGTTACTTTTGTTAATGACTATTCACGAGTTTTCCAACTCTACTTGATGAAAAATCGCTTTGAGTTATACCCCATATGTAATGTGTTCTATGCTAAAATTAAGACATAGTTCTCTACTTTTATATGTACTTTATGGAGTAACAATGGTTGCGAATATTTCTCTACATCTTTTTCATCATTCCTGTCCTAACTTGTGATTCTTCATGAGTTGCCTTGTCTCGATACATCTTAGTAGAATGGAGTGGCTAAAAGGAAGAATAAACACTTAATGGAGGTTATTCGCGCTCTCTTATTTCATATAGGAGTACCAAAAACTTTTTGGAATGGTACAGTGTTGACAACATGTTATCTTATCAATTGGATGCGACCAACTATTCTTCTGGAGAGAAATTTCCTATCATATGTTATTTCCTAGCAAGCCTCGACTCTTTCTTCCAACGAAGATGTTCGGTTGTGTATTTTATGTCAGTGATATTTAGCTTAAGGTGACCAAATTTGATTTCAAGTCTCTATGATGTATTTTTCTTGAATATCCTTATACTCAGAAGGGTTATTGGCAATTTTCTCTTGAGTTGGGACATTTTCTAGTATCATTTGATGTCACATTCTATGAGTACACGTCTTTATCACGATGTATCTTTAGTGAGTTCATCTTTGAGTATTCTTCTCGAGGACAATAGTCTTGTATATAAGGTTATTCATAAGGTTATATCTCCTACATTGCTATCACATATGCCTCCCTATTTTCCGGGTACTTGTAGTCTTCGTCAGACGTTTGGTTCCTCTCCGAGCGTGGATCTCAAGCCGACTACTATCAAGCCCGCTATTCTGACTGTCAATATTATTGTTCCTAATCTAGGAACCAATTTAAATCTTCCAATTACATTACGAAAGGGTCATCATAGTTGTGCTCAATACCATTTATTTATCACATTATCTTATGCTAGCATTTTATTTTCACAATTGGCTTTTGTGTCCACATTGGATTTTATTAGTGTATCTCGATTTATAATCGAGGTAATTTCCCATCCTATTTGGGGGGTCATTATGGAGGAAGAAATGGCTACACTTGAGTAAAATCATACGTGTGTGCTAGTTTTTTTTCTTCCAGTGAATAAATCCTTCGGGTATAAATGGATTTATATAGCAAAAATCAACCTAGATGGTTTTTTGGTTTGGTTGAAAGCCCATCTAGTAGCCAAAAGGTATGCTTGGACTTATGGGATGGAATATACTAATACTTTCTCTCTTGTTGCCAAGTTTACTTCTGTTAAGCTGTTCGACTTGTTGGTTGCAATTCATTACTGGTCTTTATATCAGTTAGACGTCTAAAAATGCATTTCTACATGATGATTTTTGAGAGGAGGTGTATTTGGTAAATCTCTTGAGTTCGTTGCTTAGAAAGAGTCGGGATATGTTTACTAGTTAAAGAAGTCCTTGTATGGTTCGAAATAGTCCCCATGAGCATGGTTTGGCAGATACAGTAAAGCTACGTATAATTTTGGGATCTCTTATTGTGACAACAATTACTCTATATTACTCTAACTTCGGGTATGTTCTTTTAGTTGTATATGTGGATGATATTATACTTATTGGCAGCGATAGTATTGGTATTGTGGATATGAAATTGTTCATTCGATGTCAATTTCAAAACAACGATCTTGGGAGTAGACGTTATTTTTTGAGCATTGTGATAGCTAGGTGCAGTTGTGACATGCCTTTTCGCAAAGGAAGTGCACTATTGATTTTGTGAAACTAGTGTAGTCAACTCAGAATATTTTGATATTCCCATAGATTTAGGAATTAAGTTATCATCAGATCATAGAAAAATCCTTGCTAAACCAGAACGATATTAACGACTAATTATTAATGTCAATTACCTTATTGTGACTAGTTTAGATATTGTCTTCTAGGCTAGTGTTGTGAGCCAGTTTTTGTCTTCTTCTATTCTTTATTGGGAGGCTGTGATGCTTATTATGAGATATCTTAAAAAAAAATACTAGGGTAAGGTTTTCTTTATAGTGATCACTATCATAATTAGGTTGAGGGTTTTTCTAATACTAATTGGGTTAAGTTGCCATACTGGCTATTGTGTTTTTGTTGGAGATAACTTTGCATCATAGAAGAGTAAGAAATAAAATATAGTAACTAGGTTAAGATCAAGTGCAGAATCAGAATATCGTGTGTTGACTTATGTTACCTGTGAAGTTATATAGCTTTAGTAGTTCTTTGAGTCTCTTAGTTTGAGAGTTCATGGCCTTCTTAACTGTGTTGTGAGAATCAAGTAGCTATCCATATTACATCAAATCCAGTATTTCACGAGCATACAAAGCATATTGAGCTAGATTATCTCCTTGTTTGTGAGCAGCTCCAACAAGGTATAATTCACATTTACAATGTGAAGATTGGAGATTAGCTTGCAGACATTTTTACTAAATCCTTAACTAGAGTTCGAGTTACATACATTTGTAATACCCTGAGTATGGTCAACATTTGTGCTCTATCTTGAGAAGGAGCGTTAGAATATGTTAGGATATCCTATTAGAATATACTATGAGATATTTTTTGTAAGGATAGTTTAGTATTTTTTATACTTGTAAATAATCATATATATATACATGTAAATGACCTAACCCTGAGTGGGGATTTTCTCTTCTCTTCTCCTCTTCTTGTTCCCTGCAAGTATCATACTTAAATTCTTGTGAGATGAAGACAAACTCCTCAAATTGTCCATGTGAGACTTGGTGGCACAATTTTCCTACTCAAAAACTCCATGTTCTCAGTGCTGCATATCACAAATAGATCTCAGAATTTACCCAGTAGGTCAGTGATGTGACTGACTCATAGGCCCAAATCATAGATCACAAAGCTTAAAGCATAGACAGCCCAGAGGGTCTTGAAATAGAACAAAAGACCTGCATGCCCCCAAACTTTGATCACATGTAAATTTTAGTGCCACTTGGAATACCTTGAGTAGGCCCTTGGCTGAACAACTGAGTCCCCTTAGGTATTTTGCCTATCCAGGCTGAAGAAAAAGAGGGCGCTTAATTCTAGTAGTAAGCCCATGTAAACTAGAGGCAAACTTCTCAAATTTTACGTGGGACTTGGGACATTAAGGAATGAATGATTGTATACTTAATGATGCTGAATTGATTAGAGTAGATTTGTACCTTAAAAGTTCTGATTCAGATGTCCAATGCAAAATCAATAGATATAGAGGCCATTTTCCTGACTTCTTATTGAGATTATGGGGATTAAAGTGTAAATGGTTGAAGAACTGTAAACTTTGGTGGCTTATTCATGGGAGAAGGGGAAAACAAAATATGGTGTTTAAAATAGGAGGTTTGCAAGATTGTTCTACAGTTGCTGATTGAGGGAATTGGTCCGCCCCCACCCCCTAAAAAAATAAATAAATAAAAACACAGCTGTAAGTGCTGTCATAATGACATCAGTTTCCTCATTTAGCTGCTTCCAGTAGTAATGACTCCACAGTATTGATACGGGGCAAGGCTGCTACATTTGATCCTTCCAGCACCTGCAATGAAGGAGCCTTGTTTATTGACCGGTTTTTTTCTAGATTACTCCTGCACATGTATGGCCAATTTCGGGATTGGTGACTGGCCCTCCTGCCATTTAATTAAATAAAACATAACTGCTTTTTCTATCAATTATTGAAATTTAGCAGGATTTATTTCGTTGTGTTGTATAATGCTTTGAAGGCTTTCCGTTAATATTATCTTGTTTTGTTTTTTACACAGGGATGTTAGCTTTAACATGTTGGTGGGAGAAATCCCAAATGACATAAGTGCAAAGAATTTGAAATTCATGTAAGTAAACCATGATCCTGAATCTGGTAGGCAGAGGCTTGTGGAGTTGCTTACAAGACGGGTGTACCCCTAGTAGTCCCCCGTCCCTTTGCTTTTAGGTGTTGTATGCTTATTTATCTTTTTGACTAGTCCCTTTAATGTCAACTTTCTGGGTCCTTGACCATCATCCCTCCCTTCCTGGCAAATAAAAATCACTTTTACCTTAAGCAGAGTGGAAGAAAAGAGAAATCAACCTGATATTGGCCTTGGTCCTCATGCCAGATATGTTAGGTTTGTGAACAACAAGGTTATGTGCCTCTAAAAGTTGCCTAGCTTTTTTGAATATGGGGCATGCCACTCTTATGGCTATTTAGATATACTTGACTAAGTAATGTAGGCATGCTTAATTAGTGACATCTTCCCCTGCACTACACTGTCGACCCTAGCCCCTCCCAATGGGAAGAGTTAACAATCTTGGACCACAATGTATAATATTTATACTTCTATTCAAAATAATTATGTACTACCATCAGGAAGTAGGTGAAGAATTGAAAGATTAGCCTATTTTCTCTCAAGGACTGGAAAATAATACTGCTTTCTGTTATAAGTTTACACTTGATTTTTCTCATTCCATATGATAAATCTTTTCATTGGGTCTGCTTTCTGCACATATATCATCTCACGGTAACACCATCATCTGTCAATGGTCATCATTGCATCACTCTCTAGCTAATTCATGGTCGTGATTATGTATGCCAGTGCTTAGCTTTTTCACTTTGGGCTTGATACAGCACATTGAAAGTGCTCTCTCATGAAACAGATTTTTGACACACAACTTGCTTACTGGAAATGTGCCTGATACGATCTTGCAAGATGGGCGAAATATGTAAGCTTGACTTATCATGGAGCATTCTTTTCCTGCTTTATTTTTCTGTTGCCTTTGATCCTCCTGTTTTTTTGTGAGTTTATAGTGTATTAGCAGACATGCATATGCAGAAATCCTGGTGTGATTGGTTTCCGGTGGAAAATTATAATAAAATATGGACCTTGCTTTCAAACAGAAAGCTAAAATCACCTGTTCTGCCACACCGTGCTTTTATGATATTCCTTTAACTGGCTTCTGATGCAGTGATACTTTCATTAATCAACCATTTATTATTGTGCTATTGTTGCATAAATATTTACATGAACATCTTACCCTTTTGAGTTTGAAGGCTTGTAATAGAGTCTATTGGAGAGCGGGCCTATATGGGTCTTTAGAAGAAACTATTGGTGGTGCAGTTAGCTTTTTATGATTTTTTGATATTTTGACAAATCCCATCCCTCAAACTGTAGGGAACGCAAACATACAACCTCTGATGCTGAATGAAGAATGCCCAGTTGCCAGTGTTTGGTTCTTTATGCTAGTGCACTGTCTCTTAATCATGTCGAATTCTGGGCTGAATTTGTGAATTGGCTTATGTATAATATTTAAGTCTTTCTCATTGTGTTGTGCTGTTTGTGTGTGTGTAATGTGTCTAAATGCGTTTACTCTTTTGTAAAGCTATGCATTCAACCACTGGGGGGAGGAGAAGAAATGAACCTTGAGAAACAGAGAGTAATTGATTAATGCAATTTTACCCTTTTAGTTTTAGTAATGACATAAACATCTTCTACCAAGAATTAATGTTGCAGAGGGGTGGGCACTGCTTTGGCATAAAGAATGGAGGGGGATCTTTCCTTCAAGGCCTGCTTTATAACGTGGAAGTGACAGTAGAAATTTAAATTTGAATCACATAAAGAAACTTTGTAGTTTGTAAGATTTTCACCGATCTTGTCGAAGTTACAATTACTTTTCTCACTGTAAAGTTCCTTCGGAGTTCAACACCAAATTTAGTAGGAAAAATTTGCCTCCAACATGTTGCAAAAATTATTGTACACATGCATTTATGAGGTTCTCCTGCCATTCCTAAGTGGCATTGTTTCTGATGTGGTGAAGCATTGATGCTCCTTTGCAGTGATCTTTCCTACAATGACTTTACATATCTAGGCCCTCAGCAACCTGCTTGTCAGGAGAACATGTGAGACGCATACCTTTTTATTTCATTACTCGTCCTTCCTCATGGTCGCTTTATGAAATAATAGAACTAAGTTTGCTGTTGTTACTTTTTGATAGGAAGCTCAACATAAACTTATTCCGGAGCTCTTCAACGGAGAATAGCTTGTAAGCAGTTTCTTCATACTTTGCTATATTTTATATAGATTATGCTATTCAACAGTAAGAGAGCAACAAGCCTTAGATATCTGTAGTGGTATTCTTATCACTTGATGCACTTATGTGACTGATTTATTGGTTTGCATTTCTGCATTAGAAGAAGAGTTCTTCCATGCTCAGAGGCTGTTGATTGTCCACCGCGTAAGTACTTTTCATGTAATTTTGCTCCACAAATTACACTGGAATTTATTGAATACTTTCATTTCCTCTATAATGACTTCAAATTCATGAAAATGCTCAGCTACAAATGAATGTGTTACACCCCTATGTTCATTGATAGATTTGCAGCTTGGTGGTATGTTAGTTGGTAAATAAGATTGACACCAAGAAGTTTCTCAAAGTTCTTGTTGCAAGCCAAGTCTGAATTTCATAGCCAGTAAACAAAACCTCTCCTTCATTACTTGTTTGAAAGTGTTATTGCAGCTAATAGTCTTTCTTGGTTTTTCTCCTTCTCTCTCTCTCTACTTGTTTTCTCTCCCTCGCATTTTTAATCTATATTATTCAAGCTCATTTTAATTTGTGTCTATCTTAAATTTCAATTATTTGGTTTATTGCATAAAGGCTACTCCTTTATGACTGATAAGTCTAGGAAAGGTTACTTTAGTATTTGTAAACTGTCCTCCTCTCCCCCCTTCTTCACCTCTATTTTTCCCCCAAATATTTTCACTCCTAGGGACCTGAACATGTACCCCAAAGAGGGGGAATCACCCTGGGGTGGGTTGAGAATTTTTTTGATCAAAACTGTCCTCTACCACTGAAATGCCTGAGTTTCTGTCTGAGAGCGGGTGAACAGTGCAATTTCTTGGAAATTCAAAAAAGAATCAACGCATCCATATGATAGAACACAACAGAAAATAAATTGATAATCCTAGTTAATTAGCCAACTTCAGGGATGGAATGCGTTAAATTAATTTTAGCTTGAATTACTGTGGAAATGAGCAAATTACAGTGAATATGAGCATATAGGCAAATAAACGTAAATTAGTAAATAAAGAAATGGAACAGACTAAGCTGGTTTGGAGACCTTTCTACTTCACCTTCTAAGATTCTTGAGGTTTCAAATCTTCTTTACCACAGCTGAAGGCAAAAATGAAAAACCTTGCAATAACTTAGATATCAAAACCTTTACAAATTCCATGTGTCACAAGTCACCACCCTTACTAACATGAGTAAAAATGCCTTATCATAATGTGATATAAACAAGTAGCCAATCCCCACAAAAAGCTTACGCTTTGATTTGCAACAATAGTGCAATCAAGTTTCTCTCAAGAGAATAAATAAAGATGGGGATAATCAGTCAAGGCAAAAATCTCTGTTAGGTTATCAAGCAAAGGATGAGCATTAAGAGCATAAGGTTTTTTCTCTCATAATACTCAAATGAATAGATCAATTAATCCTCAAATTTCTCGTTTTCCATTTATCATTCAAGTCAAGAACATGCTATTCAATCAAAGGACCAAGTGGCCCACAAAAAATCTATTCACTTTAGAGTAGCTTTTCTTTGCATGAATGGGGAAGGTGTTTTCCAAAATGAATGATCAAAAAGTATAAGGATTAATGAAGCCATCAATCAAATCCAAAGATGGAAAATCCTTGTGACCTCAAATTCAAAAGAAAAATGCCAAGTCTGGTTTTCTTAAAGGGAAGATGCAATATTGACTTTCCAGAGAATAATTCAAATTCCAAATTGTGACAAGTCAAAGGAGGGAATCTGTCCAGAAAGTACATGAAAGTTTGGAAGAATGTTGTGGATGTTTTTCTTGAATTGATTTGCCAGCTTGTTGAATCTAAAAATTGGTAGATAGACAAAACAAATAGGCAGATCATTGAACAAAGGATTTATAGTATAAGGCTTATTTTCTGCTTAGCTCAAGTCTGATGGTAGAGAATTGCTTGTGCTATAAAGCAAATTAAAGTAACACAAAATTCTGGACTCACTTTGACATAGTTAAAACAAAATTCACAATAATTCCAACTCTTGAAAAAATCTTCCATGTAACTTTGTCAAGGATCCACGCTTTCCAAAAGTTGCTCCAGTTTTTGGAATTTAGATCTGCACCTTTCTCAATTTTGGAAGTTCAGTAATAGTAGGCAATATTGCTCAAATCAAAAGGATAGATATTATTAATTTTTGCTGAAGTCAAATGAACGAGGACATAGCTAATTTGCAAACATTCCAGGCTAGGCACCTATAATCACACAATATGATATCAATATTCCAATAGAATTTATCAAATTATTGTGCTAAATCATCAACTTGATTGAATCAGATAAGCAAAAATCAGTAATACCTAGTCAACGAATCTGGTACTGTTTGGATAAGTAAATCCAAAGGTAAATCAAGATAAGGTCGACTTGAAGGCAATTTTAACAAATATCATTTGAAATATGTGATAATGTATTATCATAGAACATGTGATATAAAAAATGTATTTAGTTTCGTGTTATCATTAAAATAGATAAGGAAAAATGAGGTATGTAGACTCAACAATCACCACAATCACTCTCCCCATCCAAATACCCACACCTACACTGAATCACGACAGAAATGCATCCACTACAAACCAACATGCCCTACAACCAGACTGCTGCCGACCACTCTTGCTTCTTCCCTCTCTCTCTCATTTGACCACCGGAAAATATCTTACCTAGGACCACCAATGGTTAGGCCCCTCTCCTGCTATCTTCAATTTCATATCACCACTGCCAAAACCACAGGCACAAGAGATGGAAACCACCACCTACCACCATACCCTCCACTTGACCCATTGGGAGGCATAATAAATTAGTTGATCTGCCACTTTCTTTGCTTTCTCACCACCACTGTCAACTGACAACAGATCCATCGCTGAAATGTTCGACCAGATCTGCAGCTGGAAACCTGAAACCACCCTCTGTGTGTGTGTGTGTGTGTATTGGCTGTTCTGCAAGCTGTGGGCCTGGAGGAAAATGAAAGGACAAAAGCAAGCAAAGGGGCAATAATTGACGTTAAAACTGTTCTAAGATAGTGTCTGGGGGTAAGTTCTTTAATGCTATGGGAGTTTTTGTGGACAGTGGTGCTTATTGATGTGAAATACTAGAGCTTCTAATTGAAAGCATTTATTTTGCATCTTTCTTGTTGCATATTGGTGTAGTTACTTGCCTCTTCACTTTATGTTAAAGTACTGTCACAGGCATTTTTCACTTGGATATGTGTATGACATCCATGAGTCAGTGGAAGAGCTGATGGAAATGGAAAACAGTTGGTTTATTTTTACCCTTGAAAACTTACTCATATCCAATAGTCGTACTGAAGTCCAAGTCACACAGAATGTCAGTTCACAGTTGGCAATAATTTGTACATGATTAGATAAAGATGGTTTTTGAACAACATGAGGCGATTATTAACCTTCATTAGTCCCTCTCAGCTTCATGAAATTATCCCATGATCCATAATGACATTATTGTCATAATAATATTCCTGATAAACTTCTAGTAGTCAGAGTAACACTGGGGTCAAATCAAAAACCTTGTGCGCTTGTCTTAGAATATCATGGAAAAGACATGCTACAGCTTGTTTCTTTGTTTTGTATATGCAATTTGAATGTGGGGTAAATATGAGTGCAATTCCTTTAATTTTATTTGTAAGGCATTTTTTACACAACATAAAGTATTGTAACTAAAATTAACTGAGTAGCAGAGTAGAACTACATAAAATGTGAAGAAAGGTTGAGGACTTTACTACTCTTTGGTTATCAAATTAAATTAATGTTACAGCATTTTCTAACATGGAGTGAAGATTCAGAACACATATGTCTGCTGAAATAGTGAGCTGTTAGGACTGCAATCTTCCCCAATCTTTAGAAACCGCATTCTGGTGTCGGACATTGCCCCAGAATCATCCATTATTCAGAAACAGTAAGCTCAAATATGCTGAATAAAACCAAGTAATATAACCTTCCAAGGATTATAGTGTAGTACTAGAGGATCATGCTGACCCCTAAAACTTTTTGTTTAAATTCCACGTTTTATTTTCTGGTAAGGCTGGAAAGTGGGAGGGAGGGAACGAGGCAGTAACACGGAGGACTTATTTTTATTTACTCATCTTTTACAGAAGCAAAATACACTGTTTAAGTGTACTAGAAGTACTAATTAATGCACTATCTTATCTAATGCACACACAAGGCTTGAAACTTCTATCTAAAAAGATTTTAGAATAATCAAGTGTCATCCTTTAGTTATTTAATTGAATTTGCTTATATCTGATTATTTATTTTTATTGCAGACAGGTGTTCTGTATATTTGAATTGTGGAGGAAATGATTTAACCATCAATGACAAAGATGGAAAGTTCGTATATGAAGGAGATGCAGCAGTAGCAGGAGGTGTTTCCACTTACTTCAAGAATAGTAAAAGTTTTTGGGGTTTTAGTAGCACTGGGGACTTTATGGATGATAATGATCTCCAAAATGTACGCTACATTCAGCATCTTCCGTCTAGCAATCTATCGGAACTGTACACTACAGCACGCATTTCCCCTATTTCACTTACTTATTTCAGTTATTGTTTGGAGAATGGAAACTACACTGTAAATCTGCTTTTTGCGGAGATTTATTTTGCAAATGATGGCACGTATAGAAGCCTGGGAAAGCGCATTTTTGATGTTTATATTCAGGTAATTAGTCGTAACTATGGTTTATGTCTGTTCTTAACTATTTAAGCTAATTGTGTTTTTTCTACAGGATAAATTAGTCCAAAAGCAGTTCAACATTGAAGATGAGGCTGATGGTGCTCAAAAGCCACTCATCAAACAATTCAATACATCTGTGACTAATAGTACTTTAGAAATACAATTTTATTGGGCAGGCAAAGGAACAACAAGGATTCCCCACAGAGGTGTTTATGGTCCTCTTGTATCAGCTATTGCTGTGAAATCCAGTAAGTGATGATTTTGTTTTTGGTTCTTGGAGCACAGAAATATTGTATTGTCATTGTGTGGACTAGAGAGTATATGTCATGAACCTGGACCAAATAGGTCAATTAAATAATTAAATATACTTCAATTATTATATTTTATAATTCCTAATCCCATGTGCGACCACAAATATACGAAAAACTTCATAAAAATCTTTAAAATCCGCATAGGACCTTAATAGATTTTATATAAATGTGACCTGATCTACAAACAGTCGTAAAGGAATAACCAATAAATATAACAACTCATCCACATAAGAAATCAATCCAACAAAATTCTTAATATACAATACCATGGCCTACGCTCGACTGACTCCAACATCTCATAATAATCAATGCAAAATTTATTCATACTTGATACATGGTTGAGAATATCAAAATCCAAAAAAAAAAACATGACACTCACTGGAGGTGTACAGTGTTATGCCGAACTCTTCCTACTATTTCGATGAAGCCAACCCATTACTCCGAATGGATAAAATAGAAGAATGAGCCTAACGCTCAGCAAGTATTGTTAATAAGTAAATGTGTCCAAAGAATCAGTAGAAGGGTTGAATAGGTAAGTCCAAATTGCCGATAAATAAATAAAATTCCAAATCTAAAATCCAATGGTAGTCTCGTACTCAAAACAAATATTCATATCCAAAACAAATATCCAAATCAGAACACAATCCTCATCGGGACGTATATATATATATATAACAAAGGTGATCTGGACCTATTCCAGTATACCGATGTCCAATCCAAGTCTAAATCCAAGGCCCGATCAGCTTGTGATCTGGGGTAGAATCCGATAATCGAACGATCTAATTGCATGTGCAGAAGCCAAAGCAGTATCGCGATAAATTTTTCAATGATTCGGATCAAAACATATAGTCAAATGATTTGTACGAGACTTACTAAGCCAAATTGTAGGCAAAATCGGCGAATATCAAATCCAAGTCCAATACAAATATATGTCGAGATACAAAATCATGCACCTAATTTAGGTTTTGATTATTTAAAGATTAGTTTGAGGAAGGGTTACATATAATCCTGGTAACCTTAGGCCAAAATCTATGTGCTCTGTACCTATAGATAAGGTTGCTCACTATGTTTTGCCACCCGCGGCTTTGGATGTAATCCTCAAGCTTGTTGGATATATTAGGACGTCCGAATATATTTTAAGCTTAAGTCAAATTATCCAAATTGGAAAGGTCACTACTCCAAGCTTTTTCTGCCGGTGGAAAGAGATTTTCAATTAACAAAAATCACCCCGTCGGGAGCTGGCCAGAAAATTCAATAATCCAAATCCAATTGTAGTGACCACGACCTGACACATGCATATGAAAATGCACGGTCAATGCAAGTTTCGTGTTCATTTTCGTTACATATACTAATATAAATATACAAAATGTCCAATAAATTTTTCGGGCTTTCAAAAAAAATATTAAATCCCCAAAATCATAAAATCCATATCCAAAACCTCCAAAATTCACTAATAAACTATACATACATATTAGTAAAAATTTTAAATAGTATCTAAAATATATCAGAAATTAAATTAGACCAAGAATAGGGGTTACAGATACTTGCCTCAACCTTATATTCCGCAAATCTGAAAAATGGATGTTCCGAGGCACTGAATCGCGCGCTTCTTCTTCCTGCTGTGCGCACCCAAGTCGCCTTCTCTCACTGCGCAGCTCTTGGGAACAACCATGGCTCAACCATAGTCGTCGCCGATCACCGGCGTGCCACCACCGGTCCCCATCGACCGCCGTTGCTTCTCCTCCGCACCCTACCGTTGCAGTCGCTGTCGACAACATCGTCGGTCACTTTGACAGCTTCTCACCAAACACTGAGCATCGCCACCAATTACTTTGGCCGCCGCCGACCACCCTCACTGCGCCAACTACACCGCACGCCGCCGTCGCCAACCACAGATTCCCCTTTCTTCTTCCTTGCGCAGCACCAAAAATGGCGTCCAATTTTCCCTGTGTTGCGTACCAAGAATTCAGGTTGTCCTACAGACTCGAGGCAGCCAATCGGATCTTCATTTTAGTCGATCTGATGCGGATTTGGTCTCCATAGTCTTGAATCTGAATCCTGCGCAACACAACTGAAAACTAGAGGTCAGAGGTCGGCGGGAATTGCTCCCACCATAAACCCTCCGACACTCAAATCAGATGTCTTTCCAAGATTATAGAAAGATAAATTGATGATGGATATTTGGTGGATGGAGTGTTTTGTTGCGTTCAACAGGTGAACGGCTTAGAGGTATGCCTCCAAAAGGATGTCACTTGAAGGGAGATCTCTTGGAGGGAGAGGGAGATCGTTTGGATGGGGCTCCTGGGAAATTATTCTGGCCACCTGGGATGATGGAGGGATGGCCTTCTTAAGATAGATTATCTCTCTGGCCATTTTTCTCAGCTTCCTTTCTGGAGGTTTTCGGCCGTTTTCCTCCCCTTCTTTTCCCCTCCTCTCTTTTTCTTTCGGGTCTTCTTTTTTTTTCCTGTTAGGATGAGATGTTTATATAGTTGGAGGATCTTATCCATAGTCAATCGCCGGAGTGGTTGAGTCTTATCCATAGTTAACCGCTGTTGATAACCGCCCATGGATTGGATAAAGTGGTTGAACTTTTTTGTTGGGTCGGGTTTACCGAACCCATCATTAGCCCCCCATGCCGGTTGGTTTGAAATTTTCAACCCCCGGCATGTTTCTGATAGGACGCTGTTTGTTTGACTTTGTTAACTTGCTATCTTTGGAAAATCTGATTTTCAAAATCCGGCTTCTTTTGAGTCGCTCGGTGATATAGTCAAGTTTAGAATTCGACCTCTTTTGGGCCGCTCGGTGATGTAACCGAGGTTTAGAATTTTCGGCCTCTTTTAGGCCACTTGGTGATGTAACCGAGGTTTGAAATTTTGACCTCTTCTGTGCCGCTCGGTGATGTAACCGAGGTTTAGAATTCGACCTCTTTTGGGCCGCTCGGTGATATAATCGAGATTTAGAATTCGACCTCCTGTGGGCCGCTCGGTGATGTAACCGAGGTTTAGAATTCAACCTCCCGTGGGCCGCTCGATGATGTAGCAGAGGTTTAGAATTCGACCTTTTTTGGATTGCTCGGTAATGTAACCGAGGTTTAGAATTCGACCTCTTTTGGGCTGCTCGGTGATGTAACCGAGGTTTAGAATTCGATCTCCTGTGGGCCGCTCAGTATTCAAATTAGATGGTGTGCCATGTTCTTGGAGCGATATGGACCATACTCTTGGCTTTCATCAGTATTTAATGATTGAATCGATTCCCTGATCACCGTCATGTCTTGTCACTAGTAGCCGCTTGGGCTACGAGATTATCAATCCAAGCTTGGTTTGCGAATGCTGGTCGGCCTCAATTACATGGGAGTTTAGGGGCGAAGCCCCCAACATAATATCTTGTGATCAGTACAAATTGAAGCAATTGAAACTGCTAGAAGACAACTAATAAAAGCCATGAATCGGGTTTGATCACTCATTATAGGATGTATTGCACGATATGTCCTCAAGAGAATTTCGGAGTGATATGGAATCTGAAGTGAATGAAACCTTTGAAGTGATGAAATTCCGGAGTAAATTATCCTTCGGAGTAGATAAATTTCGGGTGTGAACAAATTTCTAGAGTGCTCAAGCTTCTGGATTAACCAACTTCCAGAGTGATAAAACTTATGGTGGGATCAAACTTTCGGAGTTGATTTTTAACCGGTAGAGTTGCTATAACTCCTATTCTGAGCATCGGAATATCTTTGTCGGCGGTTAGGGAGAAAAAGAGTCGGAATGCCTTTTGGGTATAGGTGTAGACCTGGCTGGCAGAGAAATAAAATGTTGGTCCAGCTTACTCCGGCTTTTGCACTGGAGTGTATTTGGGTTGCTTCTGGAGTGATGGAATTCTACCGGAATGAAACTGAACCAGTTTTACAAGAAACAAAAATACCGGAGTGGAGATAGAAGATGATTCTGAGCATGGGCCAAATTTGAAACTAGGTGGCACCAGAGCGGTTTGGCCACTGGAATGGTTCAATCTGACCAGAGAGGCTGGTTATCTAAACCAGCAAAATGAATGTCGTATGCCAAATTGGATCATAGATGTCAAATCAGCAAAATGGAGTGCTGAATTAAATTCCGGAATGAACTTCGAATTAGTTAAATATCGAAATGGTGTGCTATATTGAATTTCGGAATGAACGTTGAACTGGATTCCGATCTGGATCCTGATGCTAGTTCGGATTCCTGATTAGTCAAATCGGGTTGCCAAGCTGGGATGTTTCTGGCAACCGTTTAGATATTTGATCATCCAATCCGACAAAATACACGTTAAATGCCGGAGTGACATAATCTGGCAAGAGAGCTCTCAGGTAGACTAGATGTGGGTCCTGGAGGTTCATATCTTGCGCGCCGGAGTGGACCTGGACCGTCTTACCGAAAAAGCAGGCCTCTGGAGTGAATCTGATGCGACAGAGTGTTCTACGGCTAGAGTGGATCTTGACCGGCTAGGCAACAGTAGGAGTGCAAATCTTTGACGAAGTCTAATTCCTGACGGAAAGCAAGATTTTCGAAGTGGAAATACCAAGGTTTTCAGAGTAGAAAATTCCGGGTGGAGTGCTTCATTGCCTCCAATTGGAGTGGAATTTTAGTGTGGTGCAGCGCTTCCTGTGGGCAAGGAATGAAGCTGCTGTAGTGCTTCTGTGGCACTAAGTGAAAACTGTTGGAGTGCCTCGTGCGTCGGATTGGGCTCTGACCGGAGTGAGAATGATCCGACTGTATTTAAGAGGAAGTGCCAAGATGCTTTGACTGGGCATTTTGAGAGATAAAATGTCAGTATACGTTTGGGAGTTGGCTTGACTTAGTCAAACCGGATTTCTGCAATGCAACTTGATCAAACTGGTCTTTTATGAAAGGAGATGCCAATATGCAATTGGAACCGTTTTCTTGTGAGAGAAGATGTCGGTTTGGATTTGAGGAGCTGTGTTTAAATAAGTCAAACTGGCTGTTTGTGATAGAGAATTTCGGATTGCAGCTTGGGCCGGCTACTTGTGAGAAGAGTTGCTAGTTTGCAAGTTGTGTGAGGAAAATGCAAGGCAGGAAAATGCAGACCGGGAAGTTGTGAGAGGAAAATACCGATTGGAATTGAAATCGTTTTGACACCTTCAAATGCCGATTTGGATTTTCCTCGGCCGATTTGAATTGAAATCGGTTTTGACACCTCTAAATGCCGATTTGGATTTGGAACGGGTTTTCTATGAGAAGAAATTACCGGATTGGATTTTGCATGTAGAAGTGAAAATGAGGTAGGAAATGTCAGAGGTGGAACCAACTGAGTGTTAAAAGAAAGGCCGATTGAATCTGGAATTGGCTAATTTGAGAGAAGAAGTGCCAGTTGAATCTGGAACAGGTTGATTGTGAGAGGAAATGCCGATCAACAAGTTGTGAGAGGAGATGCCGGTTTGGATTTGAGGAGCTGGGTTTGAATAAGTCAAATCGACTGTTTGGAAGAGACTGGCATGCTGAGACTGGGCATTTGTGAGAGAAGATGCCGGTTTGGATTTGGATCCGGTTTCTTATGAGAAGAAATTACCAGATTGGATTTTGCTGCCAGAAAATATCTTAGTAGGCTGAATTGCTGCCAAAATAAATCTTGGCCGGCTGAGATAATGCGCTGCTGCCGAACTGAATCCTAGTAGCTGAATGAGAGAGGAATTGCCAGAGTGGAAGGTTGCTGGATTGCCTTTTGAGCCCTGGACTGGAACCTGGTTCTATTTTCGGTATAACAGAGTGCCGGAATGGTTCCTTGTGCCGGGTGGTTGTGAGGGGAATTGCTGATTGGAAATTTGTGAGAGAAAAAAACCAACCGGTAATTTACAAGAGGTTTCCGGAGTGCTTTGTGCAACTTGGGAAAATCCATGTTGAAATCCGGAGTCGATTGATGTTCGGAGTTGGCAGCCTTCAAGAGAGGATGAGCGCTCTTGGGAGCCAAAGTGATTTTTTGCGAGCGGAGTGAAAATCAATGGAATCACTTTTACGGGCCGGAGTGAAATGAGGTAGGAGTGGATTTGGGACACCGTAGTAAATCTGCTGTCGGAGTAAAATCTGAATCGGCCGAATGTGAGACAGAGATCCGGAGTGGACTAGCTTTTATGCGCAGAAGTGAAAATGAGCCGACTGTATATGAGAGGAAGTCCGAAGTGAATTTTGTGCGTGGTTTGAGGAATCAGAGAGAGGGCTTTGAAGAAGATGAACACCGATGAAGTCGGATGGGTGATGTCGCCAGTCACGGTGACGGCCGTCTGGCGACGGGATTGGTGGCAACGGCAGTTTACGTGGGCGCCGTCAGTGCCTTCTTCTCTCTCTATCGCGCCAGGTTACACAATGCACCAAAATCTCGCTGAATCACCATAAAATTGCCACATGCAACCTCAATACATGTATCCTCAAAGAAGGTGGAAGAGTTTGCTTGCCTTGATTTGGAGATTTTCTTCCAGCGATGGCGGTGATAGCAGCGGTGGTTCCTTGCGGCTCATGATCTCCTTTCTCCATTCATATCTTGGCACGAAATTGGAGGCAAAATGGGAAGAAGGCATCACCGGCTTCAAATCTGGGCTACGCCTCCTCCGGCGATGGTGGTCGCTGCCGCTGCTAGCCCTGCCGCCTTCTTCCTCCTCTCTCCCCTCTCTCCTCTTTCTTTTCTGCTGCAACGCCGCCCGATCTGCTTTTCTTTTCCGTTTTCATTTCATCATTTTTTTTTTTTTTTGAAGAAAGTTGAAGCTAGTTTGACTAAGTCAAACCAGCCGTGGGCCAAATTTGGCCCCCCTTTTTTTTTTTTGGGAAGAAAGCTGAAGCCGGTTTGAGGGGAAGCCCCCAGCATGACCTCTTCTGACTAGCCCCTGCGTCCTTAGGCTAGGATTATTGCTTTCAGCCAGATAGCAACGCTAGTTGATATCAGTGCAGTAAATTATCCTCAGGCGGTACATGATCCTCTTTGTCGGCCATCTTGGGGAGTGGTAAGGATGTTGCCCCTCAACCTTCTATCTCGAATAAAATTCGATTGTTGAGCCAACTTAGATTTGAATATTATGCTTGTATGTTTTCCAAGCCGGGTGCTTTCTTCATTTCTTCTTCTTGAGGTTGCAGTTTGAGCAGTTGAAGAAAGAGCCCCTAGGGCAACGTTAGTCATTCCTTGTGGAATTACGGAAGTGAGATTCCATAGCGGAATTCTTGGAGTGAACGAAATCCGAAGTGGATTTTGCTTCAGCCGGTTTGGAATTGACACCGGTGTGGATTTGTGGATGTCGAGAAATGCTGGAATGGCACTATAGGCGCCAGCTGGGCAAATAGGAAATCCGGTTGCTTATGAAAGAGAAAATCATAATGGATCCGTGTCTGGCTGCCTGTGAGAGGAGATTCTGAAATGCTTTCGTGTCCAATATTTTTAGAGAGAAAATGCCGAAATACCTTGCCGTCTGGCTTTTTTCTCTTTTTTCTTCTGTTTACACCATTCTGTGCTTCGCCCTTTCTTTCCTCTATGAGAAAGAAAATACCAATTGACTTACAACCGGTGGTTTGAGAGAAAAATGCCTATTGTAATTTTGAGTGAAATGACTAGTAGGAAGAAAATGACCAGTTGGTGCAAAATGATCCGCTTGTTTGACGCAAAGAGCCTGGAATGGATGTATTGTACACTTGAGTATCGATCTCTTTTATGAAGAGTGTTTGCCGGTTTCATTTATGGCTACTTGTGAAACGGCCTAGGAGTGGCAGTTTCCTTGGCAAGAGTGTTAATATCAGTTTTGTTTTCATGTCTTGTGGTGGTAAAGATGGCCTTTTGGCCGGTTCCCACAGACGGTGCCAATGTTGCGTACCAAGAATTCAGGTTGTCCTACAGACTCAGGGCAGCCAATCGGATCTTCATTTTAGTCGATTGGATGCAGATCTGGTCTCCATAGTTTTGAATCTGAATCCTACGCAACACAACTGAAAACTAGAGGTCAGAAGTCGACGGGAATTGCTCCCACCATAAACCCTCCGACACTCAAGTCAGATGTCTTTCCAAGAATATAGAAAGATAAATGGATGATGGATATTTGGTGGATGGAGTGTTTTGTTGCGTTCAACCGGTGAACGGCTTAGAGGTATGCCTCCGAAGGGATGTCACTTGAAGGGAGATCTCTTGGAGGGAGAGGGAGATCGTTTGGATGAGGCTCCTGAGAAATTATTCTGGCCACCTGGGATGATGGAGGGCTGGCCTCTTTAAGATAGATTATCTCTCTGGCCATTTCTCTCAACTTCCTTTCTGGAGGTTTTCGGTCGTTTTCCTCCCCTTCTTTTCCCCTCCTCTCTTTTTTCTTTCGGGTCTTCTCTTTTTTTCCTGTTGGGATGAGATGTTTATATAGTTGGAGAATCTTATCTATAGTCAATCGTCGGAGTGGTTAAGTCTTATCCATAGTTAATCGCCGGTGATAACCGCCCATGGATTGGATAAAGCGGTTGAACTTTTTTGTTGGGTCGGGTTTACCAAACCCATCACCTTGCTTCCCTTCTTTGCTTTTTCTTTCTCTTTCTCTCTCTTTCTTTCTCTTTTCCTGTACTGCCGTTCCAGGGTCCCCAAAATCCTCTTTTAACATTCATTTTCCTCATTATTTTAATTTATCCCCAAACACTCCCATTCCCCTTATCTTGTCCTATCACCAATCTTATCCTCCTTTTTTTTTTACATCAAATATATATATATATATATATCCATTGGATAACCCTCGAGCGCACAATGAGCGCCAACTGCAAATTCTGATATTACTTTCAAAATTCCACAATATTAAATATTTTTTTTTTTGAAACGTCTAATTTATCTAAATTCTTAATAAATATTTAAATATTTCCAATGAGGTCCGCGATATTATAGTATAAACAACCCTTTTTTGAGGCGGCTCCAACCCCCATATCCTCAGAGCTAAATCCATCGTGCATGAACTGCTACAGACACCTATATGGGCTACGGGTTTATTAAGAACTGCTACTCATCCTCACACTCAAGCAGTTATCACTATGAATTTAACACCATAGGGAGGAAAAGAGTGGTCTCAAGGTAGTGCTACTCTAGAATTACCTTGTGTTTGCTAGTAATACTCATTGATCCTTCTTCATAGCAATTCTTATTTTTTTTAAGCATCATCATAATAATTCACTCAGTGGGATTGAGTCTCAACCCCTCAATGTTTTAAGGAGTATCGTTTTACAAAGGCCTTTATTGTGTGGATCAGCCAGGTTCCACCAACGATCAAAATCCAGTGATATCACAGGGTTTTGGAGGTGTTTTGCTTCTATGGAATTTTGGCTCATGAAGTTATTGTCTTCCAGGCTAGGAAGTAAATTTAAGTGAATTTTTTGACAGAAGCAGCATTTACATGTCCTGTGTAGCATGCCACAATTCAGACTCTAAAAATATTAGAATAATAAGAGCTTGCATTTGACATCTGGAATAAATAGCCCCCTTACTAACACACCTCCCCAACACATTCCTGAACCAGAAAGCAGCCATTTCATATTCAAAGGTTGATTTAAAACCAGCCTTATTACGCATATCAATGTTAGATTTCTACTAACATTAGGAACATGCAGCACAATAGTTCTACTAGAAGTCAAGACAAGAATTTTGCCATGGCATCAAGATCATGCAGCATGATAATCAAGACAAGTTGGGCTAGAAGTTAAAGTGAGTGATATTTTCCCTTTATTGAGGACTGCCACTTTGTGGGAATTGCCCATGTAGATCCCCTCTCAGCCACCTCTTTATACTCCTGGAACATCTCTTTGTAGGCAGTAGTGGTCGCATAATATATGTTTTGTGGATCCTGTGCTGACCACCCATTTGATTGGTGTTCTTGCCAGGTTAACATCAGATATAACTGCAGCGGTAACATCTAATTTGGGTAGGCTGGTACTTTTAGTGCCTCTTTCCAAAGCTTTATCTGTAATGAATTTCCTTATGATGCCCGTTCTTGCTGCAGATAAAACATACCTTGCCATTTTTTAGTCCATCTTTCTTTTGAACTGACCTTTTTCCTTGTGGCTACTTAGAGTTTTGTCCTCTTTTTTAACCTGTCAATTTCCAACATACTTCTGCTATACAATGTTAGTTTTGGAGAAAATCAACAGGGTAGTTAAACTTTGTTACAATTGGCCTCCCCTCGATTTGAAGGTGATTGATTAGTTCCTGCAGAGTCAAGTTCTTCTAATGCTTAAAATTGCTTTCTATATTCCTTCCATGACGGTAGCAGCTTTCCTATGAGTGCATTGCAAGTACTCACACATCTTCATTCCTTCACCTAGGACATTATAGACTGAGTTGTCGTATTTGCATACCTATTCTCCATCATCTCAAACCCTAACCATCTAATGACCAAAGATTTCTGGACATCAGAGTCATCTGAAACATTTAGTTTTACAATGCTTCACATATTTCTCTTGCAGAATTGTAATGACAGAATATGTTAAATTTTGAGTTAGACATGTGGTAATAATCATCTAGAGACCCTGTTAGCCTTGCAAAAATTTTCAGGGAAAAATCGTTAACATTTTTAGAGTTTTAGGTGGTTCGGCATTAGGTTTCAAGACGGTCAATTTCATTTTTCCCTAAATAAAATGAAATCCATCCAGCCTTTAATTTGCATGTCGGTTACTATTGCAGGAGTGATGAATTAATCTGCACTCTACAGTCAGATTTTAGATACTAGGATTGATAGCAGTAATAAGAGTGCAGCGCACATTCATTAGATAGTCATGCAAACTGGCATGAGCCTTACCTGAAGGAAGCCAAATCAGCTGCAGGAGAAACCAGCACTAAAAAGTGCCCGAGCTGAATTGTAGTCATGAAGCATCCTTTGACAACACTGTGGCTTTTTGGTTGCCCATTGCTCTGATATTGGCCATGCCCTAGCAATGATGTAATTCTAGATCAGCAGTCAATCTCCAGTGCACACGGTATTAATGGGTACTGTGCATTTGACATACCCGTCAGTTAGGAACCTCTTCAAGCAATGACCCAAACTCAAAATAGCTGTTACAAAGAGGAATGGGATAGAAAGTAGAATTGAAGAAAAAGTTTTTTGGTTCTCTAATCTTCTTGTGAATACATTGAATAAATTGATGTAGAAACCAATAAACATGCAAAAAAATCATTGATTTGAGCAAATCAGGCAAATTAGCGATTGAGGAAACTAAGCAAATGTCTACTTGATTGGGATAATTGCACAGATAAATTGCAGAAAATCCACAGATAAATATGGATGTAAGTACAAGTTAAATTTCCAAAAGATTAAGTTTCTATTTTATGTCACACCCTGCCCTTGCCTGAGCTTGTTTGAGCAGGCACATGCATGTGCTGCAGTGCTCTCCATTGTAAACCGAGTAATTCAAGTAGGGTTAGGACAAGAGGATACAATGCATGCTTTCACAGCCTTCTGACCCTGTGAACTTTGAAACTACTTCTGACCATAAATTTTGAAGCAACCTCAACAACAATGTCTTAATTTGTCTCTAAATTTTGATGGTCAAAGTCTTATCGTAGCAAGGTACGAGTATTTGACCACTATAAGTTATGTATGGTTTAAGATGTTGAAGATTAGTCTTCTAGCCTGAGAGTTTGCTTGTGCTTGATGAGCCCCTTAACAAGCCCATTAAAAGGCTCACTTGGGAGCTCATCACTAGATAACAAACCATTCGCTGGCTTCAGGAATCAAGCTTGTTGTTTATGGGTTAGGGAAAAACGGGATGAGGGTTCCGTTTTCTGGCATATTGCAGGTCTATTAATCATTTTTAGCTACTTCTTAGATGATATTTTAAATGGTGTGTTTGGTGTATTTCTTGGCAGATTTCAAGCACTGCTCAAAAGATTTGAAGAAGGGAGCCCTATATATCATTGTTGGAGTTGTGATGTTCTCCATTACTCTCTTAGTGTTATGTGTACTATGGTGGCGATTCTACTCGAGGGACAAACAGAGGAAAGAAGAAGGTGAGGGATAGCTATACCGTGGAAGTACATTCTTAAACAAATAACTACACCCTGTGCATACATACTATTAAAATTGATTTAGGAAATGATAGTGTAAGCTTGAACTTATGTAAGCATAGATCTTGTGCGCAAATCTAAGTGCAAGTCCAATGGTCAAAAATTTGGTGCTAGTATAAGTCCTTGAAGACAATTTTACTACCCATGATTTATGTTGTATCCCGAATTAGCTCTATCAATCCAATAAAGTTGACTGTAGACAATTATATTTAAATTTACTCCTGGCGGTTTTAGTGTATTGCCTGCACTCCTTGGCTGTAAAATTGAGATACAAGACATTATTATGTGTCTTTTTGTGCATGGAAACTCCGAGCTCCTTAGTCTCTTTTCTTTTTTTCTTTCTTCTAATTTGTCTTTCCTCTAGTTATATGATTATATGAAATTTTCTAATAAAGTTTTGTTTACCTATCAAATAAAGTTTAGAGAGAAAGCCATGCCAAAAATCCAACTAAGTGGGGGGAGGGGGGGATACATTACATATATTTCTCATTGACATTCACCTTTGATGTTAGTTGTTTCCTTTATTAGCAAAACATGTAAGGTCATGTTCAATGGTTTTCTTTAAGCTTTTCTTTAGAATTCCCCTCCTTTTTATATTGAAGCTGTTTTGTCCCTTCATATTTCCTTATAATTGAACTCAAAGGTCCTGACTTTATATGTCAAAGTCACCTAAAGCTCATCTCGCTCTTTTTGGTCTTCTTTTGGCTTCACTTAGGCTTTATAGCATATAGCATTAATTATTAATATTGTTGTTCCTTGTATGACCAGTTGACCAGAACAACCATCTTCGCATCTTAATCCAGCCATTGCCATCTTTTGATCATGTTGGTAATTAATTGGCTGTTCAACATTTTGATTCCAACAAGACTTAGAAAGTTTAAATTGTAGTTCTTGACCACACAGAATTCCTTTAGAACTTTACATCATTCAACCCGCTCTATGTTTATTATCCTCATCAATTGCTTTGTCTATCTAGAGAATTGAATAATCCCTCACCTCTCCACTATTTATTGATCTGCTTGCTTGTATTCCAGTGTTATTTTCAGTCGTCGTCCTAGCCATAATAAAATGTTTGGTTTCTAAATTTTCTGTATAAAGTTTCTTGTACTATTAACGTCTTTCCTTGTCTCTTTCACTAATATTATGCCATCAGCAAGTCATATGTACCATAAGCAGAGCTTGAACAATTGCTTGAGTTTAATTTTCTCTATGCTATGATTTAATGGCTTGACTTTATTCTTCATATGTTCATTTCTTGACTAATTGCTCTGATGTTTGTTTTAGTGACCGGTGTTCTACAATTAACGGAAGTAGGCAAATTAAGCTATTTTAGAACCCTGTGAATCCAGAATTTATTTTCAATTTCATCCAAGTGAAGAATGTGCATTCAATATCTATAAACTGATTGTGCAGATCTTAGAGGGTCGGAAGTACAAGCAGCCTGTTACTCCTTAAAACAAATTAAAGCCGCCACGAACAATTTTGATTCTGCAAACAAGATAGGTGAAGGTGGTTTTGGACCTGTTTACCAGGTATGCAATTGCTAATAATCATAGATAAAAATATCGGCCGATATATATCAAGTATTGACCCCAAATATCATGTCAATATATGACATGTTGTATTGGTGATATATTGACTGATTTTTTACTTTTATTTTACGATTCTTAGAAATTTTTTTCTTCAAATATATATTTAAAATTAATACATATTATCCGATATGTCTGATATTGATATTTTTATTTATACTAGAACAAATAAGGATCCTATTTTTGTCTTCGATTTATTCAAATGAGCTGATGTTTATGATGGATCAAACAGGGATTGCTGCCTAATGGAACTGTTATTGCAGTGAAGCAGCTTTCTTCAAGATCAAAGCAAGGAAGTCAAGAGTTTCTCAACGAGGTGGGTCTTATTACTTGTTTGCAACATCCAAATCTTGTCAGACTCTATGGGTGTTGCACTGAAGCGGAGCAATTCTTGTTAATCTATGAGTACATGGAAAACAACAGCCTCGCCCATACTTTGTTTGGTAAGCATCTCTTCCACTCAGTGAGACTCGGTGTTGCTTAGCGTTGCTTTTCCACGCTTCTTTTTAAGCATAGTTGATAATGGCTGGTGTTTAGATCAATTTGTATCCACACGTTGTTGCCATTTATTTGAGACCAATTATCAACATACAAAAATAAACCCCTCTTTCTTAGAGTTTATTATAGAACAGATTACCCCTAGTTTTTCAATGTATATTTAGAGGTTTTAAATGGATCAAAATGATGTTATTTTGAAATTTCCTAGAAGCGTGTGACCAAATTTAAAACTGAAGCTAAATGGCCCTTGTTTTTTTGAATTTTTTTTCCCTACAGCTTTTGATTTCAGACTTTCTGCAAACCCATTTTAGTGGGATTTAAGTCTTTATTGTAGTAGTTGTTGTTGTAGCTTTCAGACTTCAGTAACAACTAAAAACCACTTCCGATCAAGAGTTGTCAGCTATCAAAACTTATTTTACACAGTAGTTGATTTTTAGTTCAGCTCAGCACTATGCACCATAGATAGAAATGTTGGCCGATGTAATCGGTATTGGGGCCCCTAGATACCGATTTCTCAATAGCGTTACAATATTGCAATTTATTGTCACATTAGTGATATATCTTGATATATCAATTAAAAGTTTCATGTTAACGTATAATTCTCAGAAATTTTTTTCTTTGGATATTATCTAATATTGATAAGTATTATCCATATACACGATAATGGTATAGCCACGGCCAATGTCAGTCATTATGAACATTAATAAAACAAAAATGTATAATTGGGAGGGAAAAATCCCTAGAGACAATAAAGGAGAAGCACCACATGAAGAAACCGAGAAGTGAAAGTGAGGGCTCAGGAGTTGTCATCACAGCCGTCCACTTGGTTTTCTCACAACCATAAAATAAAGGGCAAAGTGGTAGACGATTCAGAGGGGCTACAGGTGGCGTCAGAAGGCATGCAGCCTTCAATTGTAGACACTGATATGGGCGTATCCCAGCTGTCCATGTGGGACAACACTTGCCATTATATGTAAGACGACAGATCATAGTTTAGTTGCCGTGTAAGGCAAGGTGTGTGGCTCACATGAGGATGCCAGAATCAGCCAAACAAGCGAAAAGCGAAAGTCAAGTGCAAGGCACGTGGGCAGATGATGCATCATAGCTTAAGACAGCTTCAATTAGTTATTACAACCACCATTTCGTTATGAAAATATGTGTTCAGTTATAATGGAATATTATTAGCATAATTAGAGAACTTCACTGTGGGTTATAAATAGAGAATGTAATAGAAAAAATGGTGTAAAATGAATTGTCTTTGAGTTTAGCTTGTTTGGAAACCATTTCTTTCTCGAGTTGGGAACTTCATCCTATCTCCTACTTCTCTTGAAATTTGTTTTGCTCTCTTACCATTATACTCTTCTCCACTTGGAAGAAGTCAGCTACTGTAAGGCCAATTTCGATCTTATAATAACATTATCGATATTTTCATCCATGCTAAGTACTCAGTTTTATATCTATCAAGCATTTCGAATGTAATAGAAATAAATGGTATGAAATGAATTACCTCTGAGTTTAACTTATTTGGAAACCTTTTCCCTTCTTGAGTTGAGAACTTCATCCTACCTCTTACTTTTCTTGAAATTTGTTTTGCTTGCTTACCATTCTACTCTTCTCCACTTGGAAGAAATTAGGCACTGTAAAGCTAATTTCGATCTTAGAATAACGATACTGATATTTTCATCCATGTTAAGTACTCAGCTTTATATCTATCAAGCAGTTCAAATTCTAATATGCTAAACTGCTTTTATGCAAAAGGTTTACATAACAATTTAGAATGTTTGGATGATATCTTGATGCAGAAGGCAGTCAGCTGATGTTGGACTGGCCTACGAGGATTAAGATATGCATTGGGATTGCTAGAGGCTTAGCTTTTCTTCACGAAGAATCGCAACTTCGGATTGTTCACAGAGACATCAAGGCTACGAATGTGCTGCTGGACAGAGACCTAAACCCCAAGATTTCCGACTTTGGATTGGCTCGGCTCAACGAAGAAGAGAAGACCCACATTAGTACCCGAGTTGCTGGAACAATGTGAGTCATGTAATCTCCAAAAACGTGAGCCTTTTTAAGGAAATTTCGTAGAATTTTGAGTTACGTATAAAAAAATTGAACGTGCTGAGTGTGTTTTATTGTTTCACACAAATATGACATATTGATTAAACTAGTTATGTGTATCGTGCTGTGTCATGTTTTTCGTTTATCGGATGTCTCGACACAACAAGAATCCAACACTTTGACACTGACCCCCCCTATCTCTGCTAATCTAAATATAGTGGTTTGATGTTTAGTTGCACTTTTGATACCTATCCAAAAATTCTTGACTTCTTTGGGGTCTGCAGTGGATATATGGCACCGGAATATGCACTATGGGGTTACCTTACCAGCAAGGCCGATGTATACAGCTACGGAGTGGTGGTGATGGAAGTCGTCACCGGAAAAAGCAACAGCAGCTTTGTGCCAATGAGCGATTTCTGTTGTCTGTTAGAATGGGTATGCACTTCCTTCCCTCTCAAGTGTTTTATTTTTTTATTTTTTTTTTTGGGGGTGTGTTGGGGATTTGGGAATGCTATTTTTCCATCTCCACCATTAAATTTTAGTTGTGGTAATTTTAAGGTATAGGAATTATATATATTAATTTTTTAAAATTTTAGATGATATTAATATTCATTGAATATTTAACCAAATAGTAATAAAATTTTAAAAAATATTATATATAATTTTTTATATATTAAAATCTCTACTATTGAATAAAAATTTTTAAACTGGAAAGTGTTGGGGTTGTTGGAGTTTGGGGGGCTGCATCTCTGAAAAAAGATAAATACCATATATCTGTTATCACCACATTTGGATTAGAATCTATACTTTTTAATCAAATATTAAAAAATGAAAAAAAATATTTAAATTTTTTTTAAAAGTTTAAATTATTTAAAAGTTATTTTAAAAATATATATTATATAAAATAAAATGAAATATAAAGGTTAAAATTATATGAGTTATGTTAATATTTATATGTAATTTTATATTATCTATATGTCTATATTTAGGTTAAGTTTGGTTGGGGCATCAACTTAGGTTGGGTCATGTTGCAATTGTTTTTTAATTTGTTTTGTTTTTTTTTTTTTTTTTGTTATTCTTAATACTATATTTGGTAAGATGGATTGAAAATTCTATCTTTATCTTATTTTTAATTAAATTATTATTTTATTATTTGATTGTTTAAATAATGAAAATAATAATTTAAAAAAATATTTTTTTTCAAAATAATGAATAAAAAAACCAACTCTTTTTCTTTCCTTTTTTTTTCCATTCTTTGTTACTTACTAATAACTATTTTTATATGTTTTTTATTTTAACTCTTATTCTCAATTAAACCTGATTAAAATTGAATGTTGATCCAATATAAATTGAATTTAGATAAAAATTTATAATTGTTAAGTTGGTTTGGGCTAGACAAAGCCTAGTCATTTAGGCAAAGAATCATAATTGAGTTAATTTATAATCTAAATTAGGCTAATTTGAATAAGGATTTGGACATTTTTATTTTTTAGTATTTTTTTAAAAAATTTATAGTTGTATAAAAAATGTCTTAAAATATAAAATATTTTAAAAATTATAATATATAAATTAAAATATTATATAAGTATATAATTAAATAAAAAATTTTTATATAAAAATAATTAACTACACAAAATTATAATTTATCAATATGATTGTTAAACTTAATATTTATTTAAATAAAAAAATGTTTACAAATAAATTCATAATTCGGGCTGAGTCGGCTTGGATTAATCACTTTTATCTGTAATTATATCTTGCTTAAAAATTAATGGGGTTAAATTTTTTAATAATATCTATCTATAATATTAATATATTTTGAATAAATTTTATAAAATTTTAGATTGATAGAATCAAGCAGATTGGGCTATTTGATTTTGATTAAATATATTCCAAATATTTTAATGTATGCTAAAATATTGCTTCTTTAGATGAGAGTAAAAAATTTATTCTATACTAATTTATTTGTTATTTTTTTAATTATTGTATTTTAAATATTAAAAAATTAATTAAAAAATTAATTTTAACTATTTTAAATAATTAACCAACTATTAAAATATTAATTATTAACTTTATTTTTATTTTAATTAAAATAATTGTTTTATTTTTATTTTATTTTATTTCATAATCCAAAATTACCATAAGGCGCCACCCTTACCATCTTCTCTGCCCTCAACTTCTTCGCTGCTGATGCAATTTTTATTTTAGACGTTATAACTATGTTGATGGTTTAGGCATGTCGATTGCAACAAAGAGAAAACTACTCTGAGCTTGTTGATCGGAGGCTGGGCGGGTCTTTCGACGTGGAAGAAGCCGAGAGGTTAGTCAAAGTGTCTCTCTTGTGCACAAATGGTTCTCCTTCTCTTAGGCCTCCGATGTCGGATGTCGTGAGCATGTTGGAAGGAAGACTGAATGTTCCGGATGTTATCCCGGAGCCCGGAACTTTTTCTGACGACTCGCGGTTTAAAGCCATGAGAGAGATTTTCCGGCATCAGCAAGGTCAGAGCTCTAACATCATCGGTACTCAAAGATTGACGAACGCGGCCAGCATCGGAACTCAAAGCCTGACGAACTCGTTGGCCGATATCGGCTCGTCCTCTGCCTGCAGCCACTAACTCCATTACTTCAACCCGGTACCTAAATCATCCTTATGGTGATGCCATTGTTGTTGATGATGATACTGTTGCAGCCCTTGATTTGTCATTTGTGTTGAACTTCAAATCGTCTCTCAAGAACTCCAAATAGAAAGGTTAAAAAACCAAGAAAAAATGCCTTTTTTTTTTCGTCTCTGAATTCCATATTTATGGAGTCTATCAATTTGTTTTTAAATTCGTCGTAATTCTCTTTTTCTGAAAATAGAAAGAAATTAGTGACTTATATATATATATTATGCATTAGGCATTTTGCTATTTTTTATTTGGAATTAGGTAATTTTTTTAAATGCAAATCATTATAAGATGTGTAAAGTTTTATCCTTGTATTATGAATAATTTTTTTATGGTTTAAGTCTATAAAATTTATGTTATGTTTGGAATAATTTTACTATTATGTTAAAATTTACGTTATAAAAATATATTAATAGACTGTTTAGTAGGATAGAATAAAAAATTTATTTGTGATTTATTTTCAATAAAATTACCATTTAACTATTTAATTACTCTAATGGAAGACGTTGTATCTTGGGTCTCTGATTGTTGTACGGATTAGGAAACCTTCAAATTCTTCGTCACTGGGAGGATATCACGAGTGGATCCAATTTTCAGCGCTGTTAACTCGGAATCTGCACAACATAAACTAACAAACAAGATGTCAGAGATTGGTAAAATTTTTTTACCAAAAATACTCCGATATTCAAATCAGTAACCTCCTACAATAAACGGAAAAAGAGCGCACACTTAGAGGTGCGCAGAAATATGTTGAGTATGCGGTAGGAGTGTATCTGATTGTTGTACGGATTATGAAACCTTCAAATTCTTCGTCACTGGGAGGATATCACGAGTGGATCCAGTTTTCAGCGCTGTTAACTCGGAATCTGCACAACATAAACTAACAAACAAGAGGTCAGAGATTGGTAAAATTTTTTTTATCAAAAATACTCCGATACTCAAATCAGTAACCTCCTACAATAAACGGAAAAGAGCGCACACTTAGAGGTGCGCAGAAATATGTTGAGTATGCGGTAGGAGTGTATGAATGCGAGAGTATAAGAGTTGATGAGCGTTTGGTGGGAGACCTGTTTCCTGGGAATGTACCGCAATAGGTGGCTCACTCTGGTAACTCGTGAAAGGTTGTGAAGGATGGGTGTTGGGCGTAAGTCTGAGAACAGGGACTCAAGGAGCATTTGTCTCAAAGCCCAGGCTTCGATTAAGGATTTGGGATCCGATCCCCTGTCCTATAGAAGGAGAGAGAATTTATAGACTACAGGTAGTGGAGCTTTGGGTACAAGAATCCTTTCTGCAGGGATTCACTTATCGTTGATCGTTGGTGGCGGTTGGTGGTGTCAGTTGTCGTTTTGTGGCAGTGACGAGACCGTCGTGCATCACTGGTCATACTTGATCTGCTCCTCACGTGGAGATTGGCTGGTCAGTCGCAGGTAGCGACGCAAGCCATGGTTTACAGAGTTGACCTTCCTCTCATTGGTTTATTCCTACTCCCTCGCATCTGTCGCCTGCAATTGCATTAATGAGTTGCAGGAAGCGCTAATTGGCTGTGGGCGTTTGGTCGCCACGTAGGCTGCTTTGAGTTTTGGGCTATATAGGCAGTTTGGGTTGCTGCTTCTTGTATTATGCCTTGCGCTTCTTAGGCTTTACCGGTACTAGATCCAATACTAGCCCCCCATGCCTTGGCTGACATGTAGTCGAGGCCTGGCATGTCCATCAAGGTCCAATTGGCCATCACACGTCCTTTCTCGAGATGCGCTAGACTTTATCCTTATCTGGTGTCGCGCCTTTCCTAGACGATCACGTGGGGCTCCCCGGGTGCCGCAAAAATTCAATGCCCTGAACGGAAGAATTTGCACGCCAGAATCTGTGTCAGCCTTAAAGACTTTCCTGCTTAGTGAACGACGGCTATCGGGCGAGGCGCCTCACGCTGACTTCACTATAAATGGAGGGGTTCGCTGATTGGAGGGACCCATGCCTTAGCTGATTCTCGGAGGAATAATGAGAAGCCTTTGGCTTGCCCCGCTCCCGGTGGGGATCCGTGAAGGGAATAGATGGACTTACCGGAGATCCAGAGCTTTTGCCAAAGATTATCTTCACGCCCCGATGGCGGGTGCTTCCTTGCACTAATGAGGTTGGCTCAGCCACTCTTTTGACATTATATGCCTTCCTCGCCAGTGGCATGATTCCCAGTGTGTGGGAGGTCCTTACAGAGTTATCATGGGTCATTTTGTACTCGGGATAGCGTGTCATTGACGGCCTCAACCGTGCCTGGTTTATCATATGTGCCATTTGGAGAGAGGCAGGAGCTGGAGTTCCTGCAGGGGGAGTGCGTCATAGCCATGCCCCTACTGGGACTACTGCTAAGGGTGCTGGTCCTGCCACTGCGGTTAACATTGGGTGAACTTTCGGGGTTTGGCCAGCACTAGTGGCTTTGATGCCTGGGCGAATTAGAGTTCTGATGTTGATCACGTTCTCTGATAACGCTTCAAACATCCTGGGCTGCTATTCCGGATTTTATGCTCCGTGTTGTATCTTTCTCTTTTTTATAATTTCGCTATCGCAAGTTCTGGTACTTTGTAAAAAGACTTTGATTCATAAAAGTAGTAGCCTTTAGCTTTTTTCTTTTGTCTTGTCGCAAGCTTCTTCTTCCCTTTGTTGTCTTGCTAACTGCACATCAGGGGTGATTTGATTTCCTCATCATTGCATGCGCCAATTCATGCGCTTGAGCATGCTCGGTTACCCGCGGTTTGTTCTGCCGATGTTGTCCCTTGAGTCCCAATGCAGACCGTCGATGGGAGGACACGACGAAAAAAAATCGCTGACGTTTGCTGCCCTGGGAGATCAAATGCCACTAGCAGATGTCACATTCATCGGATTATCTGACACATTAATTACGTGGGAGATCATTGGGCATCGCGTCACAATGACTTGCTTTGAAAAGGCACGATACTTTAGGGATCCACCACGTGGGAGGAGCCCATTGGCTCCCTCTCGAAACGCTTCTTCCTCTGGGCGACGCCATTTCACCGGGAGATTTCTGGTTAAGTGCCTGAAATCTCTCCAAGGACTTCGCGTCCTTTGGTGACTTCAAGAGTGTGAAATGTGTGCTATCCTTGCTCTTTTTCGATACTAATGGAAAGATTATCATCCTCGTCAGAATTTGAGTCGTCCTTTGGTGAGTCCGCGGGAGACACACATGCCTCAGGGGTCCGCAATGATGCTGCACAGGCTGCGGTGACAGAAGGCTGTCGCTCAAAAGCCTCTGTCGTGGGACCGATGAGACTGGGCTTTGAGATGGATGGGGCTTCCACCTCCTCTCGGCGCCGAAGGCCTAGGAGGGTGGATCCCACGCTCCACCAAGTCGCTAGGGCGGTTGAAGACTTTGAGGCTAGGGTGTAGGTTGTAGTCGGAGAGATTGAGCAGACGATGGCTCACGCTGCACACTTTGAGAGGGCATGGGCGAAGTCGGACGCAAGGGTGTCAAGGCTTGCCAGCACTAACATGCAGGCTTGGGACTGCATTTCGGCTCTTCAAGTGGAGTTCGAGTGATTTCGGTCACACTCTAGAGAGGAACACACGCGGTTGGAGGCCGAGTTGGTGTCAAGGTTCAGGTCCGAGGAGGTGGCCCCTGCACTATAAAGGATGTTTCAGGACAGTATCCGTCTCAGACGGAGACTAGCTAGGCTGGAGGAGCCAAATTTTCGCATCGTTGTCTTGGACTCTCGAAACTCAACCGCCCAGACTCACACGGACCTAATAGAGTACACGACTCCAGATCCTTTAGGGCCTAGTGAGGGCAGCTAGGTATAATCCGCGGTCGTCGGCTGCCTCATATAGTAAAAAGAGTTTATTAGTACATTACATAATAAAATTTTTTTACTTAATCGTGCGGTTTATTTATATTGTCTATTGTGCTGGAACTGTAGGTTTTTTCTTCTGGATGCGTGCTCTGGAATCTTTGTTACCACCAATCTTGACGGTTAGAATCCACATTTAATGCTGGCGTGACAACCGGGATTTGGTAGGTGGCTGAGATGATTGTGATCTGCAATTTGGCATGAGCCATGATTGGCTGCCATTTGGGATTCGCGGCGTTTCTGCTGAACTGGCACGTGGCTTGGCCATCAAGTGCAACGCCGAACGAGTTTCCCGCGCAATGGTACCCGTTGCCTATTTAAATAGTATTTTTTACTGATTTTATTCTTTACGCTTCCTTGCCTTGAGAGTCTTTAATATTCCCTTGAAAGGAAAAGATGGTGAAGAAGAGTTCTCCTTTCTCTTCCCGTGCCTCTCGAACAGTTCGCCATGGGGTCGGCAACACGGGGCCTGTCTTGACTGTGAGTGCTATCGCCGCCCTGATGGTAGATTACGGGATTCACAAGGATATGGCCTATTGTGCTCCTGGCTTGGATGGTAGGGCCAACGCCCATCCAAAGGGTTTCATTACTGTCTACGAGCACCATCTGAAGGGAGGGCTCCGTTATCCCATGCCATACAATTTGTACACACTTGTCGAGGAATTGGGTGTTCCTGTCATGAGGCTTCATCCTAATGCCATTTGCTACCTAATTTCCTTATGCGTCTTCGCCTGCCTTCATTCTGGAGTGTTCGATACGAAGGCAGCAAAGGTAATTTTTCGCTTCACGGAGTCAGAGGATTGTATCCTGATGTCTCTTCGAACCGGCTTCCACTTTCAGGGGACTAACCCAGACTCAGTGAAGAACTGGAAAAATCATTTCTTCTTCATGCAGGAACCTTCGGATTTAGAGCTCTCTTGCGAGTGGGTCCAATTCCAACGTTCTTTTGCGGGGACGTGGCCGTAGAGGAGGTCAGTGAGGCATCGAAGTAGGTCGCTGCTATTAGATCAGAAATGAAGACGTTCTCCATCCAGGGCTACTATCTGACTTCCCATGCTTTTGTCACCATCAAGTGGGAACCTGAGTCCTGGCGGGGCCGTTCTGGCCCCGAGAAGAAGAAATCTAGGGCCACTATCCTCCACGAGTCGACGGGGGAAAATGTTGAAGAGAACTACTCACTACTGGAGACGTCTTCAGATGAAAAGGTTGAGGCCCCATTAAAGAGGTTGAGGGAGACTAGAGGTGCTTCTACCCAAAGGCCACAGAGACTAGGCTGCGGGATCAGCTGCTCATGCCATGAGTCCCATTCCAGGGCAAGCACCAGACATTGAGCCACGGGAGGGAGTGGCCAAGCATCTGCCAATTCCTACCGTGGCGCTGGTTGAGTATGGCATTCCTATGGAGGAACTTCATTCAGGGGGAGAATCCCTTGTGGGTCCTTTCGTCGATCTGGAGCTGCAGGATGTGGCTGCTGAGGGCGCGCCAATCCTGGAGATCGATGCGTCAAATCGCGAGGAGTTTGAGGAGGTTGGCACTTTTAAGCCTATGCCCGCCCCAGTAGGGACTATGGGGCTTACCGGACCACCTTCTAGGTCACCCTTGGAGGCGTGCATCTAGGAGAGCACGACCGCGAGGGAGGAAGTTGAAACTGGACGGGTTCCCAGTCCGCTTGGTACTGATTTGACTCCGAAGACTGTCGTGGCTAGGATGGCTCAGGAGTCGAAGCCCCTAAGCGTTTTCCCATCATCCATGGCTCCAGATCTTTCCAACTCTGTGAAAGTCGTAGCTGAACGCACAGAGCCCTCGAGCTCACTTGCGCCAAGAGACGGACCTTGTCGTCCAGATGCACCCCTCGCTCAGGTATGATCGTCCTGAATTGAGTGTTCCTTTGTTGACTAAAACTTTAAAAATTGTTGATCTTCCGTTTTCCCTTGCAGGTCCCTAGGGAGGTCAACTTTTTCGACACAATGATTGCTCAGTTGCGCGGATACTTTTACCATATTAGAGAAGAGTCTGAGCAGGAGACTGTCCAATGCATGGGAGTTGAAATCACTGTCCTCCGGGAGAAAAATGAGCAGTTAATGAGGGAGAATGAGCAGTTGAAGGAGGAGAATGGGCAGCTGGCATATGAAGCCGTGCGTCTAAGGCAGGAGATTGAGTAGTTGAAGAGATTGGCCACTACTCTAGAGGACGACATCTCCCACCATTTCACAAACATGATGCGGGGTCACTTCGGAGGAGGTGGGCTTCGTACGTGAGTCCAGGTTATGGGATGGCATCCGCCTGTGCCGTAAGATTGCCTCCCTCGTGCTTCCAGGTGTCTCCGAGGGCGTTTTTCATCTAGGGAACGCCAGGGGTCTCTGGCACTTTAGCCTGAGAAACTTCTTTGAGGGGGCGAGCCCATCAGGCCCATAGGGACAGTTTTGCTTTTGTATAGCTTCCTTTTCTTTTTATTGTTTGACAACATAATGATTGAAGAGTAGCAATTTTTCTTACATTTAGTGTCTCTGAGTGCACAATATAATTTTTAAAATTATAACTCTTATTTTAACGTCTAAACTTGTAAAGCTATTGTCGCTAAAGTTCCAAACCGGTACTTTCTTGCGTTGTACTCGTCCTTTGCCAAAGAATGTCATCGCATCTTATGTGTTTAATGGGAAGCTCGGTCTAATAAAGTGGATGCTGTCGCAAGCCTAGTGGAACCGCACCAAGGGCTAGCTAGGTTTTCAGGCTACAATAGTCGGACTCCGAGTCTAAGGCCTTTTTGCACACGATACTTGCATTAGGCGCTCGGCCCTGCCCAAGGCATCGTCGCTCTCGCGTGCACGGTCCTAGCCCATGACCATTGCAGACTACGGGTGCTCTCTTCTTCGAGAGAAGGTCGCTGCACGCCTGTATTTCTTATCCCCTAGGGTTTCGATGCCTGCACGTTGGGAACTTCAAAAGCTCCCAGGCCTAATGTCTTGACTGCATGGGTCGCCTAGTATGGTACCAAGGTTTGAAGGGCTGCTCAGGGCCTTTCAACATGGAGTCGAGATTGGGATATGACCGCTTTCGGACTGGTTGGCATGGAGCCAAGGATTGAAGGGCCGCTCAGGGCCCTTCGATGCGGAGTCGAGATTGGGGTATGGCCGCTTTCGGGCCGCTTGGCACAGAGCCAAGGATTGAAGGGCCGCTCAGGGCGTTTCAATGCAGAGCCGAGATCAGGGTATGGCCACTTTCAGGCCGCTTGGCACGAAGCCAAGCATTTGTTTTATGGACGGATGAAAATCCTCCCGACTTAGAGGTAATCTAGATGATTTTACTTTTTAGAATGTCATGCATGCAAACACCCATATAAATGAACACACAAGATTGCAAAAATGATCAAGTTTATTAAATGGAAACACAATACATGTACAAGAATTCCTCATGGTGCATGTGTATGCCTTACCTAGGTTTGGCATTGTCTTACTAATAATATTTCTTGAGTTTGGTGGCGTTCCAGGTTCGCGGAACCAACTTGCCGCCATTGGTGCACAGTTTGTATGATCCATTCCGGAGGATTGTTGAGACGAGGAACATACCCTCCTAGCATGGGGAGAGTTTGTTCCTCCTTACGGCCTTTCTTGCAGTCTCTACACTCCGGATAATAAGGACTCCAACCTTGAGCGGGTGTGCCTTCACCTGCTTATTGTAGTACTGTACGATACATTGTTGGTAGGCTGCAGTCCTCAGGCAGGCCGCATCACGAACTTCCGAGAGCAAGTCAAGGCATTCCTTGAATCTCTAGGAGTTGGTGACCAGATCGAAGCATTTAACCCGCAGTCAGGGCTGTCTCACTTTCGACGGTGACGACCACTTCAACCCCTACTAGAGATTGAAGGGCATCTCTCTTGTCGGTTCCCGCGGGATTGTTCAATATGATCAGAGCACAGAAGACAACTCATCAACCCAGGAGCCCCCTGCGTCCTCCAACTTAATCTTTAGTCCATGCAGCAATGTGTTGTTGGTGACTTCGACCTGTCCGTTTGCCTGAGGCTACGCCACAGACATATGAACCAACCTGATGCGCATGCTTACACGGTACTTGGTGAATCGTTTACCGGTGAATTGGGTTTCGTTATCAGTTATTATGATCTCAGGAATCCCAAAACGACAAACGATATTCTAGCAGAGGAATTCTGTTGCATTCTGCTCGGTGATTCATGCTAAAGGGACCGCTTTCACCCATTTAGTGAAGAAGTCGATGCCGACAATAAGGAACTTCCTTTACCCGGAGGCCAAGGGCGTAGGTCCAAGAATGTCGAGCCCCCATTGCTCGAATGACCATGGGGACTGAAGGCTGTGCAGCTTTGTGTGAGGCAGATGACCCATGGTCCCATGAACCTGATAGCTTTCGTACTTTTTACGAATTCTAGGACATCCCGCTTCATCGTGGGTCAAAAATGACCTTACTGCGTGATCTTGAATGTGAGGTTATTTCCTCCGATATGCGAGTCGCATACGCTGAGTTAAACTTCGCTCAATGAGTATTCGGCTTCCTCGGGAGTTAGGCACTTCAGGTAAAGAGTCAAATACCCCTGCCGGTATAGCCTACCACCGAGGATCATGTATCAGCCTGCCTTTTTCTTAATCCGCTTGGCCTCATCGGTGTTCATAGGCAACATTCCGTCCGTTAGATATCTGTGGTATAGGGTCATCTAATTGTCACCCTTGTTAACCTGCAGTACTTCCTGGTCAAGACCGTCTATACTAGGTGCAGCCAGGATCTCCCATAGGCTCCTGGCATACTGTTCCGGAGATCCTACAGTTGCGTCCCTCACCAACTGATTAGCTTTCCAATTTTCAGCTCTGAGTATGTGTTCGATCTTAAAACATTCAAATGCCTGGATCTGGGCTTTTGCCTTCACCAAGTACTTTACGAGCTGAGGGTTTGACACCTCGAAGGCTCCTTGGATTTGATTGACCACTAACTCTGAGTCGTTGCGAACCACCAGCGACTTGACGGAGCACTCCTTTTTTAGATGAAGTCCTACAAGAAGGGTTTCGTATCCTGCAACGTTATTGGTGGCAAGGAAAGTCAACGTAACAGAGTACTTGATCTCCTTCCCGTCTAGAGTTCTAGGCACGACTCTAGCTCTGCTGCCTATCTGAGTGGACGATCCGTCAACATTCAGGATCCATGAGGAAACATCCGGTGCGTCCAAGCACATCAGGCTTTGTGGGACGTCTAGAGCTGGGGTCACTGCCTCGTCGATGAAATCTGCTAGAGCCTAGCCCTTAAGGGCCGGTCATGACCGGAACTCCACGTCGAACTTTCCCAACTCTATAACCCATTTGATTAGTTGCCCAGAGGTCTTTAGCTTCTATAGGATTGACTTTAAGAGTTGATCCATTAGAACAACGATCTGGTGAGCTTAGAAGTAGAGCCTCAACTTCTGCCCCCAATAGATAAGGGTTAGTGCTACCCTTTCCGCATGCGGGTAGCAAGTCTCCACGTCCGTCAATACCCTACTCACATAGTACATTGGTCGATGCGTGCCCTCGTGCTCTCTGACGAGCACTAAGCTGAGCGTCGTATCTGACGTGGCTAGGTAGAGGTACAGGTCCTCGCCCGTGAATGGTGAACTATGGAGAGGTGGGCTAACGAGGTACGCCTTTAGCTCTTTGAATGCTTCCTCACACTCATCCGTCCACCGGAATCTGGACGCTTTCATTCTCTAAGTTCCTTGAAGAAGCGCAAGTACTTCTCCGTGCACTTAGCTAGAAACCGCAATAGGGTTTCCAACCGTCCCGTGAGCTTCTGAACTTCCTTCACGGTCCGCGGAGGGATCATGTTGAGGATGGCTATGATCTTCTCGGGTTTGCTTCTATATCGTGTTGGGATACTATAAAGCCTAAGAACTTTTCGGAGGTCACCCCAAATGCACATTTGACCAGGTTGAGCTTCATCATGTGAGCCTGGAATACCTAGAAGATCTCCTCTAGATCATGAACGTGGTCATTGGCTACTTTGCTCTTGACATGCATGTCGTCAACGTACACCTCCACGTTTCTTCCAATTTGGGTCTCGAACATTTTATTCACAAGACGCTGGTAGTTGCCCCGACGTTCTTGAGGCCGAATGGCATAACTTTGTAGCAGTATGTCCCTTAGTTGGTCATGAATGAGGTGTGTTCCTCATCGTTTGGATCCATTCTGATCTAGTTATAGCCTGAGTAAGCATCCATAAAACTTATGAGTTCATGCCCGGTTGTAGAATCCACCAATTGATTAATCCGAGGGAGCAAGAAGTTTCTTTAGGACAAGCTTTATTTACGTCAGTGAAGTTCATGCACATCCGCCACTTGCCGTTACTTTTCTTCATGAGCACGACATTGGATAGCCAGTCCTGATACTAGACCTCTTTAATGAATCCGGTGTCCAGCAATCTCTTCACTTTTACGCTTATAACTACTAACTTTTTGACGGAGTGGTTCCTGCGCCTTTGTTTGACGGGCTTGTGACCAGAATCGAGGCCCAACTTTTGAAGTATCACTTCGGCGAGTATCCCAGGCATGTTTGCAAAGACCCATGTGAACATGTCGGAGTTCTTCTGGAGGAAGCTAATGAGCTGATTGCGGTTGGCCGCAGTGAGAAAGCCACCGATGTGCACACACTTCGCTGGCTCAACAGGTTCTAGAGGAACCACTTCAGTTGCTTCACCTGATTGGGCCGTCTGCAGCGTGGCTTGATCACGGAGATCTAAGTCTCTGTCTATGCGGTCCGACACCACTAGAGTGACTTGGGACAAGTAGCATGTCCGCCCCATCACCTGGTCACCGAGCACCTCTCCTACGTCGTATGGGGTCGAAAACTTCATCTTTAGATGATGGATCGAAGTAACAGCCCTGAAGGACATAAAGAATGGTCTACTTAGGATGGCGTTGTAGACGGACGGCAGATCGACGATAAGGAACGCTAGCTCTCGCATTGCAGACGTGGGTAAGTGCCCATCATGATCTCTAACTGGATTTCCCCTTGCACAGGTACAGGTTCGTTGTCCAGACCGCACAGAGGGTCATGAACCACTTTCATCTAGATTCATCTCAATCCAAACTTAAAGAAAGTATCAAGATATAGAAAATTTTGAGAGTTTTTATTATCAATAAAGACTCATTTCAATTGGTAATCGACCGTACCGTTTAAAACGAGGGCGGATACAACAAGGGGATCAGAACGGGAGAAGGTTACATGAGCCATATCGTTATTGCTAAAGTTAATGATATTACTCATATCCCCTACATGTGCTCTCTTGCTACTGGAAGTCTGCTCGGGTTACACTTTTCTACTACTCTTGGTCGGTACAGTTGAGATCATATTGATCACGTCAGTGGTCGTACGGTTCTTCAAAGGCTCGCTTACCTCACCTTTTGAGGCTACGGGGCCTGCCCCGAACCCTTTATGAATCGTTTAATGTGTCCACAGCGGATCTAGTCTTTTATCTTTTGCGGTAAGGTCCGACAGTTCTCCGTGAAATGTCCCCGGCTGCGATGGTATTGACAGTATTTCGTCTAGTCTCCACTGCTCAGGGCCTTCAGCGCTTTTGGCCACTTGTATAACTTCTCGTCCTGTATCTGCATCAGGATGTTCGTGTGGGTATCGTTCAGGGGAGTTAGGGACATTGGCCCATACTCCTTCCTAGATCCCGGCGAAGATCACGGCTTCTTGTGGTGCTCCTGGAAGCAACTACTGTCACCATTCCTTTTCTTCCCAGTGGCTGGTTTAGGCCCTTCCGGAGGGCAGCCCACGCATTTGGGACGCTTTGCCTCATTGGCCTGCTCCACCGAGATATAGGCTCGAGCAATGGCCTCAATTTTCGGGAAGAACTGAGGGCGTTGTGCGACAAGTGCTTGAATAAGTCCCCAGCTAGCAACGAAGGCGTTGAGTTTCATCTCATCAAAGAGTTGGGGGATATGGCGTGCTTCAGTGATAAAGCAGTTGAGGAATCGCTTCATGATTTCGTCCGTCCTTTAGCAGAAACTGACCAGGTGTCATGGTTACTTCTCTTCCCTCCGGTTGAGGCGAATTGGCTCAAGAAGCAATAGGCGGGTTAGACTCGCTCCTCTGTGCGTTGATGATGTCGCGAAGCTTCGTGTGACCCTGCCGATTTTGCTGAACTTTTCGGTTACGGTGGCTTTTCACACGGGTCAGTTACGCACTGCATGAGTCTGCGGCTGTCTGCCTCCTTTCGTTGCGAGAGTTACAAGGGTTGCACCTTTCTGGGCTCTCATCCCACTCGTCCCAGCTAGGGCGGCTTCCAGCAGCAGTTTGGGCCCTGCTGTCGAAGGCCACTTGGGCCTCGGTGTCATTAGGCCAATCTGATCTGCCCCTGGGGGTTTGGTACGACGCCTTCCCCACCTAGAAGATGATGCCTGAGATGTTGGGGGAGCCCCCATCCACCGTGTTCTCGTCTGAGTGCAGAGGGCTTGAAGCATGAGTTTCATGTCGCCCATTTCAGTGGCTAGCTGGTGAACGTTTGGATGCGGACAGACATTGACACGGCTACCCATCGAGGGGTCATCGTCTTGAGCTGCTGCATCTCTGGCCGGGGCACTAGCTTGCGCCCGGGTGTTGACCATCTTGGCGTAAAGTAGTGAATGTTGAGGGGAGACGCTAGACTTTTTGTCATGTTCCCACAAGCGGCGCCAATGTTACGTCCTGAGTCCCTGATTGTCATACGGATTAGGGAACCTTCAAATTTCTTATCACCGGGAGGATATTACAAGCGAATCCGGTCTTCATCATTATTAACTTGGAACCTACACAACACAAACTAATAAATAAGATGTCAGAGGTTAGCAAAATTTTTTCCACCGAAAATATTCTGACGCTCAAATCAGTAACCTCTCACAATAAACGAAAAGGAGTGCACGCTTAGAGGTGCATAAAAATATGCTGAATGTGCGGTGAGAGTGTATAAATGTAAGAGTATGAGAGTTGATGAGCATTTGCTGAGAGGCCTGGCTCCCAAAAATGCATCGCGATAGGTGGCTCATTCTTGTAGGCCGTGAAAGGCTATGAAGAATGGGCGCTGGGCGTAAGTCTGAGAGCAGGGACTCAAGGAGCGTTTGTCTCGAAGCCCAGGCTTTGATTAAGGATTTGGGATTAGATCCCCACTCCTGTAGAAGGAGAGAGAATTTATAGGCTCCAAGCAATGGAGTTTTGGGCGCGAGCATCCTATCTGTAGGGATTCACTGGGTGTTAACCGCTAGTGACGGTCGGTAGTATCAGTTGTCGCCTTGTGACGGTAACAAGACCATCGTGTATCGCTGGGCACGCTTAGTCTGCTCCTCGCGTGGGAATTGGCTAGTTAGTCGCAGAGAACGACGCGAGCCGGGACTTGTAGAGTTGACCTTCCTTTCATTGGTTTATTCCTGCCGTTTTGCATTTGTCGCCTATAGCTGTATTAATGAGTTACAGAAAGCGTTGATTGGTTGCAGTCGTTAGGCTGTCGCGTAGGCTGCTTTGAGTTCTGGGCCGTATAGACGGTTTGGGCTGCTACTTCTTGAATTAGGCCTCGCGCTTCCTGAGCTTTACCGATACTGGACCTAACAGAAAAAATAACAGTTCCAAATGAAATTATTATTCCTTTAAAATTTGGAGTGAAAAATATCGACTTTTTGGAGTATTTTTTATTTCTAATTATTAAAAAATAATTATTTTAAGATATATTTTTCTATTTACCAGTATTCAAAATTAGATTCGATGAAAAGCGAATTCGAATGGGACATAATTTGGTTTAGATAGAAATTATGACCGTTAAATTAGATTGGATTGGCTATGTTTACAATCTAAATTGAGACTGTTTGAGTTAGATATAGATTTTTTTATGTTTTAGTATTTTTCTTAAAAAATTTATAAATTTATAAAAAAAATTTAAAATATAAATATTTTAAAAAATTATAATATATAAATTAAAATATTAGTTAAATATATTTTCTAAATAAAAATTTTTATATAAAAATATTAATTATATATAAATATATCAAATTATATTCAAATAAAAAATTTTTACATAAAAATTCTTAATTATGTAAAAATATAATTTATTAAAATAATTTTTAAATTTTGATATTAATTTAAAATAAAAAAATAAATTTATTAAAATATTCATAATCCAAATTGGGTCACCCCAAATTTGTTACATTCACTGCTAATCATGCTTTGCCAAAAAATAATCAAGCCTATTCAATTATATTTATCTGTAATATTAATATATTTAAATAAAATTTTATAAAATTTTAAATTAATAAAATTAGATGGATCAATTGATTCAATTTTATTCATATTTATCCAAACCTTTTAATACATGTTAGAATATTATTTTCAAATAAAGATAAAATAATCATTTTATACTATTTTTTATTTTTTTATTATTACTATATATCACATACTAAAAGATTAATTTTTAATTATTTTAAATAATAATCAAATAATAAAATATTAATTTTAAATTTTATTTTATTTTATTTTTTAAAAAATATTTATTATATTTTTATTTTATTTTATTTTAACAATTAAATATAACATAATTTTATTTATTTTATATATTTAGTTATTTAAAATAAAGTCAATAATATAAACCATCTCTCTTAAAAAAAAAAAAGCCGAGAAGTGCGTGAAAATGACCAGAAGCCACCGTGTGGCAGGCGGTTTCATAATTTTCAGCCACCTCAATCGGCTGTGTGGCCACTTGTAACGCCCAGAAATCAGCCACGATTTAGTATTATTATTATTGTCATTGTTATTATATCATCCACTGCGCCGCCGACGGTCTTAAGTTGCTGTAACCTCAGAGAGAGAGAGATATGGCGTCGAGCGATGAGAAGCCAGGACCAATGCCGGGCCCGGAAGGATCGACGCCGGGAAAGGCGATGACGACGGGGCAGCGGATCCTGGACAAGGGCGCTCAGATTGTGCAGTCGCTGAAGCCGATAAAGCACATATCTCAGCACGCTTGCACCTTCGCATTCTACGCTCACGACTTGTCACGCCACATTCAAACTCACCATTTCCTCTCCCGCCTTAACCAAGACTTCCTTCAGTGCCCCGTTTACGACTCCGACTCCTCCGATGCTCGTCTCATTGGTACTCCAATTCCTTCAACTCCGAATTCTTAATGCTTTCAAATTCAATCCATTAATTTCAACATCTACTTACAGTATTTTGTGTTAGATCGGAATTCAAATTTCGGAACACATCTAATATCAAAGCCAATCGCAAACTATTTTATCATTTTAAAGAAAAAATTGAAAGTCTGATAACATCAACATAGTTTTTGATCACCTCCTACATACTGAAATTTATAATCGTATAAAAGTTCGACTGTTTATATTCTTACTCTTTCATTGCAATAACTGAAAAATATTATATTGTCAGTAACAAATTCTTGGGAATTTTTCCAGTATTTTCAGGTTCTGTTTTATTTATTTATTTTTTTATTTTAAAAACATGGTGTTCCATTTTTCTGGGGCAGGAATTGAATACATAATATCTGAGTGGATATTTGAAGCTCTGCCAGCTGAGGAGCAGAAGCTCTGGCACTCCCATGCCTATGAGGTGGTGTTTCTTCTTCAAATACGCTTTCCTCCGAATATTCTCAACTTTAATTACTTTTTATTTATTTATTTATTTATTTTTGGAAGAAATGATATTCACAATATGGATGGTCCAGATAGAATCCGGACTGTGGATTAATCCAGGAATGGCGGAAACGATTCAGAAACTGGAGCTCCGAAACCTGGCCAAAACTTATGGCAAGTTTTGGTGCACCTGGCAGGTTGACAGAGGTAATGTTCTGTATGAACAGTTTGAACAACATTACCAGAATGCATAAATGGTAATTTTTTAAAATTAATTTATACAATTTTATTATAATTATTAGAGATTTTTTTTATTTTACTGGCCTAATTTTTTTATTTATAAAAAATAATATTTATATAATTTAGGAATTGTTCATCATTTTATATTATAAATGGTAAAGGAACGGTTTTTTTCTGGATGCAAATGATAATAGTTTTCAGATTTGAATTAGTTGGAATTTATTGACTTCATGTAACATAGCCGGATAATTTTGAAATAATTTAAGACTTATAAAATTTTATTGTGTTCGTATTGTGTTTTAAAGGGCCTTTTGGTTTTTCTTTTTTCTAATCTAAACATTGTAATATATTTTGAAGTTATTTGGTTATTAACAATGTTTGCAGGTTGAACTAAATAAAGGATTATTTGAATAAAAAAATTAATGAGAAATAAAAATAGAAAAGAAAGGAAAATTATTTTTTTAATATGAATATTTAAATATATATTTTTGTTAAATTTTTTTATAATTTTTTAAATATAAAAAAGTAGTTCCTTTTATTTTTTTTATTTTTGATAAATTTGATAAATCCTATCCAAAAAGAAGGTCAAATGAAATTCAATATAATTAAAAGCTCAAGTAACAACCCTCACTGATTCAACCCAAAGACAGCCCAAACGCAGCAGTTAATTTCGGTTTATATTTTTTATAATCGGTAGCATTATTAGACCCAAAACTGTCCATCCTAATTCAAAAGAGGTTACAGGAACGGATATAAATTGACAAGTATTATCACAACGGTTCCAACATTATAAAAGAATAAGAGAGGAGAAAAAGAGTGGAGGGACTAATCCAATAATTCCAGGAGGGCTCTGCCCCTTAAGTCCTTCCAGAAGCCATCTCTCCTACCAAGTGGTAAAGCCCCTCATGAGTCCATCCAAGCAGCATAGCCTTGGGTCGCTTGGAAGGCTATGGGCTATAGGGATAAGGCACTGAATGGGCTGCAGTGCAGCCCAACAACTCCAGTACAGTAAATTTTCTCAAGATATTCTACCTAAAATCCCATATCATCCAAGCTAGTAGGGGCAATATTACGGATCACACCATAAAAGCAGTTGCCACAATAAGCTACCAGGAGGGGAGAACGACCCATAAAAATCCTCAATCGTCGCCAGTCAGCCACCCTTTTATGAGTGCATCTCATAAGTCGCTCCTAGTGTGGTATACTCCGGAGCTCAGTCCTCCACATCATAAATCGCCCCATGGTAGGGTGTACCCCAAAATTCAATCATTTATTTTATAAGTCGCCCCCTGGTCGGGTGCAACTAGAAGCTCAATCCTCTACCTTATAAGCCACCCCTTAGTGGGCCGCACGTCGAGGTTCAATTCTCCATCTCATAAGCCTCCCCCTGACCGGGCCCCGAAACTTAATCATTTACCTTATAAGCTGGCCCCTAGTCGGGTACATATTGAAACTTAGTCCTTAATCTCATAAGCTACCTCCTGGCTAGACGCACCTCAGAGTTTAATCCTCTACGTTATAAGCCGCCCCCTGATCGGGCGCACCTTTAAAACTCAATCTTCCACCTCGTACGCTGCCTTTAGGCCCAGCATATCTTTGGAGTTCAATCATCTATTTCATAAGCTGCTCCCTGATCGGGTGTACCTCGGATCTTAATCCTTCACCTCACAAGCTACTCCTCAGTCAGAAGCACCTTCAAGCCATTCCTCGGTTGGACGCACATGAAAGCTAACACCCAGTTGGGTGCTTCCAAAAACTTGATCCCTTGTCATATGCAACTATGCATTCTCTTATATTATTACATATTTTCATCTGTTGAGAAAGATTTCTGAATTAAATATTAGAGGATAAATTAAAAAGTGAATTTTACCAATTATCTGTCATCTTGTTTGTTCGTTGTGTTGAGTTTAAAGTGACAGGGATCGGACTGACTTCAATTTGACCCACTGTTGAGAAATTAAGTAACTCTATAACTTGGACAATTCGAATCCGAGGACGCAAATTATTTAAAAATAGGGAATGATATTAGAAATGGTAATTTAATAATTTAATTTGACTTAATCCATGTCACTAATAAAATAATAAACTATTAATTCTATTTCTATTTTTATCATATTATATTCTTGCTCTACTAAAATATCTTTGGAAATTTGACATTGATGGGAATTAGGTGATAAGCTGCCATTGGGAGCACCCGCGCTCATGGTGTCCCCGCAGGCAGAGATAATGGGGTTGGTGAATCCGGAGCTGATCGTTAAGAGGGACGAGAAGTACAGGATCACGAGCGAGGATGTGATCGAATCGAGGGCCGGCATCGAGGAGCCGGAGACGATAAGCCTGCATGCGGATCACTGGAGGAATACGGGGAAGGGCTTTGCGATCGATGTTGTGCAGACTGAGATGAAGTCAGGGGCTCCATTTCCATGATCGATAGTAGAAGCTGCCGGTGACACGTCCGGTAACTCTGCGGTTTGAAAACCTGCCGGGGAGTGCAACGATGCAGCACATAAGAAGACTAGTATGGAGGTTTTGAAAATGTTAAGGAAATCACAATAGAAGATCATGCTTCGATGTGTATAATGATGTTGTAAACTTTAAAAATAAAATCTTTCTGTCCAAAATAAATATCCCAAGATATCATTTCTCAAAATTCATTTCTATAAAGCAATAGAGATTAAATACTTATTTATTTATATTCTCAGGAAGACTAGCTATGGAGGTTTTGAAAATGTTAAGAAATCACAGAAGAAGTTCATGTTAGGAAGTGAATAATGATACTGTAAACTATAGAAGTAAAATCTCTTTATCTAAAATAAATATCCAAAGATACTATTTCTCAAAATTCATTTCTTAAATCCGTGGACATTGAATATAAATTTAATGCCCAGATGATTTTAGAATAATGCAATAAAAATTAAATTAATCTATTTGTTTTTTTTAAAAAAAAACCAAGGTTGGAATGCAGCTGTAGATTCTGCGTTTCTTCTCCGAAGTCCAAACGGCAAATTCTCGAAAACAACCAGCAATTGGAAAAACGTATTTCAAAAGCAAATTAGACTTACAGTTGAATACGGCAATTTTCTCTCCCAGTCCGAATCCTTCTCTGTCCATGAATTGTAAGACAAATCTCATCCGTTTATTCTTAGGTTTTCTGGGAATTTGGGTTCTTCAGTTTTTCATTTTTTCGATCTCCATGGAAGCCCAAGTAGGACCCAAGAAGGATTGGTATTCGGTGTGGGCTCTTCCACCGGACGATGTAAGGGACCGGGTGAAGAAGTTGATGGACGGTCTAAGATCGGAGTTTGGTGGGCCCGAATTTGAACCGCACTTGACGGTCGTCGGAGCCATCAATTTGTCGGAGCAGGATGCACTTCAAAAGTTCAAATCAGCCGTTGATGGGGTCAAAGTCTATACTGCTAGTGTGCAGAGCGTTTCTACGGGAACCTTCTTTTACCAGTGTGTTTTCCTCCTCCTCCATCCCTCCCCGGAGGTAGTAAGACTTTTCCTTCTTCGTCTTATCATCTTCTTCTTTCTCCAGATTTCAGCAGTGACTCTTTCTTCAACGTTCTTTACCTGTGGAGTTGTTATATCACACAAAATTAAGAATTAAAGTTAGTATCTTATGAATGATGCTGGGTTGTCTGCCCCTTTCTTGGTAATAATTCGTAGCTAGAGATGCTGTGGTGATTATTCTACTGATTAAAGTTTCTTGGTGGTGTTTTTTGGTGAATTAGGAAGTCAATCTGATATTCAAATTCATTTTGGAAGGAACTTTTGCGTTGATGAAGTAGAATCATGGTTAAATATTGTGCAAAAATCCAACCCCTTCCCCTAGACAAAAAGGTGGGACCCGTTGATTCCAATGATATGTCATGCCTTTGATGAACTTGCTGAGTTGAATACTAAATACAAGCACGTAGGCTGAGTTCTGTCTCTAGGAAGTGATATTTGAAATTAAAGATCATATCAGACCCTTCAATAAATAGTTCAATATTAGAATTTCCTGGTTTCCCATTTGCAAATGCTCTCTCTTTGTGGCTGTGTGAATATGTGATTTATTCTATTGTTTCATTTAGGATCATATTTTGGTTCTGAAATGGATAACGTTGCCAAAGAAAGGGTCATTTGTAGGAAAAAAAATTATAATACATGGGGAGTGTCATATCAGGAATACTTGTTGAAAGAGAGTCATTTTTTTAAGTTTCTGTTGGATTACTGGAATCATGATAGTATGAAATTGTTTTGCTAGAATACTTGAGACGTGTGAAGGATGTATTGAAGTTTCTCTGTAGGAAATGGAATTTCCAATATAAAATCAATAATGCAGTCAAATTATGTCCTAGGGTTGCAGGTGGGAATTGAACCTAGGCCATTAGATAGGGCAAGAGGAAAAATGTGTTACATAACTATCTAACTGTGTTAGATAACTATATATGGATTACTTCTTTGTTGTTTGCTTGGCTAGATGGTTCACAATTAGACTTCTAATTGCAATCATCAGGCATGTAGGGATCACTTCATTTGTTCCCTGATCTTTGGTTTCTTCATTAGCTACATTGTGACCATTATGCTTTTATACATCGATATATATATATATATGTTTAATGCGTGTGTGAATAATTGGTCTTGTCAAATCAACTATAATGCTTTCAATTTAATTAACTGCGAGAGTTAGTGCAATACTCATAAAAAAAGCAAATGCAAGTGGCCTCTTACCTTCTGCGATTCTCCATACAGGTACTTGAAACAAGTGCGCACTGCTGCAGCCATTTTGGTTACAACAATTCTACTCGTCAGTCCACTTCTTTTCCAAATTAAGTGTAGCTAAGATTGTTTTGTAATTCCCTCAACACTTTTATTTTATTTAATTTCAGTTTTTGTGCATCAATCAAGTTATTCATTGATTTATTAATAGGGATACCATATGCTTCAATGAGAAAAAGAAGCAGAATGAAAACGAAGAAAAACTGAAAGATTATGTAGTATTCTTACAAGTTACACTAACTATGGAACTTTATACTAGTTGAATTCAATCTCTGTCAGTGTCCGCTACAAGATTCACTCTCATGAAATGACATATTGACCGAATATATCGGTATTGACCTCCCGTTACAGATATTTTCCAATAACACGACAAAATCATAATATATGGCTGCATGGCAATATATCAACGATATTCCTTTCAGGTTAAGATACGCAAAATAGATTTTGTATTTAATATCGATACATATTGTTTGACATAGTCGACATAGTTTTGGTTGCAACCGATACCAATATCAATATTTTTATCCATGGTCATTCTCAATTAGGATGATGACTTTTGGACAGCCCTTCAGATTGAGAGAACAACTTCAAGACCATCTTGATAGGATGGATCTCAGGGACATTAGAATCTAGAATACCAAGTGGTATGGAGAAGATTAACCTTAAATTCCTTCATTATCTCTAAGAGCATCTCCACTGGCTTCCTCTTGGCTGATCCATCTACAACAAATTTCCACTAAACACTTCACAGGAAGCGTTCATTTTTGTCATGTTCTCTTATTAGAGTTCAAAGTGATTAAGCCTCTTGAGACACACTCATTTTGATTGGATATCCATTCGTGCATTAACCATTAAATGATCAATTTCTTCGTTTCTCTGCAGCTGCAACTCAATTAGTGACCTTTCTAGTATGCCTTTCAGCTCTTAAATTGATTCTTGAATGGCACATTGCAAATCCATATCTCTTTAAGACCAGATATAGAACTGCCTAATTTAGAGGAAGAGGAAGAACCAAATATGGGGGAGGAGGAGAAGAACATAAAAGAGGGAAGGGGAGAGTGGAAGAATGAAGAACATGGGGAGAAGAAGAAAGACTGAGAAGAAGGAAAGATGGAGATGAGGTGACCAATGAGAGGGGAGCGACGGGCAACTCTAGGTGACAGCCAATAGAATAATATAACTCATTAATAAGTGGAAGTCAAATCACGGAGTGGTTGTAAGTATGGGATTTAAAAATAAGTATGGGATCTAAAATGTCCCCTTTAATATGGCTTGTACTAAGAAACCAAGTTCTACAAGGGTGACTTGTGGCTAAGGGTGAAAGGCCAACTAAGATCTGACATATCTTGTTTTCCACAGCACTTTATTTTAATAGAGCATATGATGTCGATGATCTGAGATAAGAATATTCATCCATCTATGATGGAAAATATATCAGTATGAATATAAGCGATATTGTCTTTGGATTGGGTCTCGACTATTGGTAAAATAGTCATACTTCACCTAAACACGGACTTGATATAGCTACTATTTCCAAAAGTTGTGAATATTGGTGAAACCAGAGTGGAGAATGCAAATGGAAGAAGCCTTGTTCTTTAGAATGATAAGAGGAACAAATGATTCCCTTAATAGAAGTACGAGGCAGGCAACCATTGTTGGGCCCGGGACACACCAAAGAATCACAAACAAGCAGAAACTAATATCTTTGAGGATCCGAAATTGAGCTCATTAGTTGAAAACGCAAGAAGATGAAACAAAAATAAATGCAATTGTAATAACTACAACAATAACTAGCAAGGCACACAAATTTTCCTATAGAAACCTGTTCAACGTAGGGTAAAACCATAGGACCTTAGATCCGTATTACTCTACTATAAGTTATGAGTTAGAATATGTCAACTACAAATATGTCCTTGGGTTTCACCACAATATTAGTAAGCCAAGGCCAATACAACAAGAGAGGAAAATATAAGAGGATTACTAGTAAAAATATCCAAAATAACAAAGAGGACAATGTACCCATGCGTAGTGAATGTTGAAACAAGAATCAGACCCCAAAAGGAAGGCAAGTCTTCTCCTTCTTCTTCCCTCTTTTTCTCTCTTAAGTTGGCTGTCAAAGGATTGTGAAAGTTGTGTAATAAATGACCTAGAAATTTTGCAAGATTTTATACCCAAACTGATGTTCGAACATCAGAGGCAACACGTCAAATCTACAAATGTGCACCTATCAAGCGAACATTATGCACACAAAAATTTTATGTGCCGCACACATCGACATACATTCTGTTAACCGTCACTCAAGAGCTGTGCCCATTCTACCCGTAAGAATGCATTTCGCTTGAATAGGTCTTGCGCGACATTGCCGGATAGCTCTAGATGTCAAAAAAATATATGTACAATGGATATGAAATTCACAATAGAGTAACCTAATAAACTTTCCCTTACAACCTTGTGGGAGCCATCACCATCTCGACTATCTCTTGGCACACTTCAAGCTTTCCTCTTTTCACTGCTTTATTAATATGTTTGAGCCATTATCATTTGTCTTGACATTGGCTAGCTTCAACAACTCTGAATTAAATATATTTCGCACCCAATGATTTCTTACATCAATGTGCTAAAATTGATAATAAAATGATAAGTTCTTACAAAGATGAATTGCACTCTGACTATTACAAAGTAACACATCTCTCTTACTTGAAGCCAATCTCGTGGAAGAATTTCTTCATCCAAATTATTTCCTTCATTGCTTTAGTTACCGTAATGAACTCGACTTCGGTGGCAGAGAGTGTAACACACTTTTACAATTTTGATTACTATGATACTACTCCTGTGAATGTGATCAAATATCTCGAGGTGGACTCCATAGAATCAATGTCGCTTGCCATGTCGATGTCTATAAACCTGACCAAAATGGGTTTGTCATTGCTAGAGTATAAATATACTCTAGAAGTGCCCCAGAGGTATCTAAAAATCTATTTCACCACGGGCCAATGTTCCTTCCTCTGGTTGGAAAAGAACTGGCTCACCACATCGATTACATGAGCTTTATCTAGCTTTGTACACACCATTGCATATTTCAAACTACCAATCGCCAAAGCATAATGAGCCATCCTTATTTCAGCATTCTTCTCCTCCATAGAAGGATATTGATGAACACAAAACTTGAAGTGATTGACGAGTAGAGTCCTAGCTAGTTTGGAGTTCTGCAAATTTAAGCGTTAGAGCACCTTGTCAATGTAGCTCTGGGGACATCCATAACTTCTTTCCTTTTCGATTGTAATAAATTCTCATGCTGAAAATTTGTTTCACCAATCCTAAGTCTTTAATTGAGAAAGACTGACTTAGTTGTTTTTTCAACTTGTTGATTCGGGATATGTTATTCCTAATAATGAGCATGCCATCCACATAGAGTAAGAGAATTCCACATAGAGTAGGAGAATTATAAAGTCTCCCTCAAAGGACCTTTGCACAAAAAAATACAATGATTCAAGTCGTCTTTCGGTAGCCTTGCTCTACTGTGACAAATTCAAACTTCTTGTCCATTTACCTCGGGGCTTATTTGAGGTGTAGAGGCTTTTCTTCAAACAGCGCACCATGTGTTCCTTTCCCTCAACCACGAATCCTTTCGATAGTATCCTTCTCCAAGTCACCATGGAAAAACATCGTCTGTACATCATGTTGTTCCAACTCTAGATCAAGGCATGCCGCTAAATCAAGCTCAACACAAATGGAGGACCTTTTCACCACAGGAGATAAGATCTTCTCCAAATCAATGCCCTTTTATTAATTAAAGCCCTTTACAATCGGCCTTGCTTTGTACCTCAGTTGTGGATTGCCATCTTCATACTTTAATCAATACACCCATTTATTTTTGAGTGCCCGTTATCCATTGGGCAACATCATTACATTGAACGTGTGATTCTTAAGGAAAGACGTCATCTCGTTTTGCATAACATCCATCCATTTCTTTTTGTGTTCATCCTCCATCGCTTCATTAAAGCTATGGGCTCTCTATCATTGATAAGTAACACATACTCATTAATTGATAGGTGAGTGGAAGAATGTCAATATCTCATGAATCAACGGCGTGGAATGGTTGATGTAGGCTTGGAGACATCACCGTGAGTATCATCATCAGCATCATCATGCTCATTTTCTTCCTCCTCATGGGTAGGGATATCACCCACATCTCCACGGTCTAAAATCTCAATGGGCAATGGGGTTATCATTGTCGATTTAATATCGCATAGGCGATTGTAGTCATGAGTAATGACCTTCTTGGCCTTACTAATATTTTCAATAGTCTCGTCCTCCATGGACATAAAGTTCTTTGATCTCACAAGTTTTTTCCTATTGGATCATAAAACAGGTAGCCAAACTCATTTTCCCCGCAACCAAAGAATATGCACTCCCTTGTTTAGGCATCAAATTTGGTCCTCTCGTCCCTTAGGATGTGAACATAAGCTTTGCACCTTAACACCTTCAAAAAATTGTAAGTGATCTCATTCCCAAACCCCACATTATTGGTAACATCCTCATTCAACAGAACATTTGGCAAAAGATTGATAACATCGGTCATAGTATTTAAATTTCCCACTGAAGGTACCGGGTAGTTTCACTTCCCATAGGATACACCGTACCCTCTTAATTAACATTTGGTTCATCATTTCGGTCACTCCGTTCAATCGTGGCATTTTGTGTGGAATTCTTTGATGTTGGATGCCTTGTGAATGACAATATGCATCAAAGGGGTCAAGGTCTTTCTCCCGTTATCACACCGGATGTATTTCAACTTCTTTCCCGTTTATCTTTTGATCGACGCATAAAATTACTTGAAGGCCTCAAAATGTTATCCTTTCGATTTTAAGAGATACACCTACAATTTCCTCAAACCATTGTTAATGAAGGTAATGAAGTAGAGTGTACCGCCAAAAGTTTTTATATTTATTGAGTCACATATGTCAAAGTGCACAAGCTTAAGATGACCCTCCTTTGTGGACAAGTTTCCATGGAAGGAAGCTCTCATTTGGTTTCTCATCATGTAGTAAGGACAAGTCTTCAATTTTGTCTCTTTCACTCCTGAAAGAAGGCTCTTCTTCTGAAGGCAATTTAACCCCCTCCTTACTTACGTGGCTTAGTTACTTGTGCCACAACTTAGAGGATTTATCTCCATTAGCTATGTTTACGTCACCATTTGTAACTGAGGCTTACAATGAAAATAAATTTGACAATTTTTTGCTATGTGTCATCACTAGAAACTTTCTAGCGAGCTCCATGAGCTCTCATAGAAGGTGTTGCAATAACCTTCATTATTAAGTTTTTCGGCCAATATAATATTGAATTGGACATCTGGAACGTGTTGAACGTCCTCAAGGTCAATCTCGTGCCTGTGCTAGAGGTCAAACACGTCACCGCAACCCACGATCCTAGATAATTCGTTATTGCTCATCTTCAACACTTAAATCATTGGAAGTGTAAGATGTGAATAATTTTTGTTTAGACTTTACGTTGAGTGATGACTATTATCAATTACCTAACTTGTCTTGTGATTGGTGACATTAACAATCTCTTCTTCATGCACAATAAGAAGATTGGATTTGATAACAATCAATACACTCTCATCATCCTGAAATTTCTTGGTCCTTTTCACGTCATTCTTTCCATTTTCACGTTTTTATTTGTAACGATACTTCTTAATATGGCATTTATTCCCACAATGGTAGCATTTGAGCTTTTAATGTCTCGTTTCCGATTTGCTCTTGAGACCTCTCCCATTGCCTCTTCTCTGTGACTCCGAGATAAGTGCTTCCGAATGCAAATACGTGGAGCCTTGCGATCTCCTCATTGTCTCCTTGTCCAGGACTCTACCCTTGACTATATCCAAGGCCACTACACCATTTGAGGCGGTGTTGGCAATGGTCATGCTGATAACTTTTCATGGATCCGATAATATGGTCAACAACCACAAGCCTAGTAATTCATTATCAAATTTAATACCCATGCCACTCAATTGGTCAATACTATCTTGAAAGTCGTTGAAATGATTGACAATAGAACCTCCTTTCTAGGATTTCATTTGCATTAATTTTATCAAGCAATAAAGCTTGTTGTTACTCATCTTCGAAGCATAAAGTGCTTTGAGATTCTCCCATAATGCTCTTGTTTGTTTCTTATTTCAAATGTGATTACATACGTTATTGTTAACAAATTACTGAATGTACTCACAAAGTTATTCGTAGTCAAAACCTAATACTCATCGGATTTAGACTTCGATTTTTGTGTAGCGAATATCAGAAGATGTAAGGCCTTTACAAACAAAAGATCATTCATCTTACTCATCAGTATATCAGAGTCATTGCCATTTAAAAAAATTATTTTGTTTAAACCCTTCGTCAATTCAACCAACAAACAACTCTACCAATCTAACTCTCTAATACTACTTGTTGGGCCTAAAACACACCAAACTTTCTCAAACAAGTCAAGAACTAATTTGTCCGTGGTTAAAAAACCAAAACCATTGGTTGAAAATCCGATGAGGCAAAACAACAATACGACAATCATATTTACCATAATAATAACTAGCAAAAGCATGGCATACTAATTTTTCTCATGGGAATCCTTTCAACATAGGGTAAAATCATATATCCTTAGATAAAAATATAAATATGTTTTTTAGTTAGAATTTATCAAATATAAAAACGCTTTTTAGTTTGACCACAATACTGATAAATCAAGGTAAACATAAAAAGAGATAAAAAAATGGAAGAAAACCACCGGTAAAAATGTCCAAAGCAACAAGGAGGACAGCATATCCACGCGTTGCAAATGTTGGAATAAGAATTGAAGTCCAAAAGGATGTCAAGAGTCTTCTCCTTCATCTTCCCTCTTTCTCTTTCAAGTCGGTGCCAAAGTATTGTAAAAGTTGCATAATAAATGGCCTAGAAATCATGTAGGAATTTATGCTCAAAGTTAGTGTTAAAACGTCAGAGACAAAAAGTTGAATCTGCTCGTGTGCACCCATCGGGCATGTATCATGTGCACAAAAATAGTGTGTGCTGCACACGTGTGCCACCCATTGTGTTACCTGCAATTGTGCCCCTTGGGCACGTATGAACTATGCCCGTTCTACCCGTAGGAATGCATTTCGCTCAAATGGGACCTTAAGCAAACCCATGCGACTTTGCCTGATAGCTCCAAACGCGAAAAATATACGGTAGATGTTTTGACTCATAAGGGAGTGACCGGACATCTCAATCTTTGCTAAAAAAAACTTTCGTTGATCTTAAAATAGAAAGCACAAAGAAGGCCTTATAATGAAAAAAAAAATAAAACTCTAATAATAAAGAAATTCTGTTAATGATAAAAGGAACCCTATTAATGATATAATAAAACCTTATAAAACGATCCACTGAATCCGACACACATTAAGTATAGGCAAAAACTAATAAAACTAACAAATAGAAATACATGTCCTCATTACTGCCCCCCCCCCCCTCTCTTCTCAGCTTGAGTTGCAAAGAAGCCTATATCTTCGAATCTCTCACGCTTATCAAAATCCCACGCCAACTGAACGTTTTCTATGATTTCATATTTTTATTTCATGGAAACTGGAAACTTCAGGACATATTGTAAGAAGCTGCGAGCCTTGTGGTGCAACAAGTGCCAATTTTTTCTGTGAATGGATGTTTTGTTGTAGAATCACTGTCCCAGTAAAAGGAAAACATTTTCATTTGAAATTGTATATAAGATGACTCTCCAAACGAATGATGAACAAAATACCTCACATGGAGGGAATTTGTTTTTGTCTGGAAGGAACCAGAGTTGATTTCTCTCCCTTCCTCCCCAAATTTTGAATGTTGTTATTTTCTGCACAGTGCACAAAAATGATGGTAATAGATGAGTTCTTTAAATGGCCTGCAGCTTACATGCCACACATGAGCCTCATTTATGGTGACATAACTGATGAAGAGAAGAAGAAAGCTCAAGAGAAAGCTACAATCCTGGACGACGGCATCAGCAACTTGAACTTTCCTATAACTCGCTTGGCACTGTACAAAACTGATGTTGGTGATAAAACGACTAAATCCTGGGAAAAGGTGGCCGAATGTGACCTCATCTCTGCTTAGGGTTTTCCATTACTATACAGTCTAATAAAAGCTTCCGTCCGCCTACCCTTGTGGTGAATCAATGTCGGCTGTATACCCATAACACCGAATTTGGATCTGGAATCTGATCTGCTAGTTCTTTGTCTATATTCCATGTTAATCTATTTGATTGGATTACTGGCAAATGCAGCAGTGCAGAGGAAGCTCATTATCTTGAATTTTCGATGAAAGCAATTCCAATGAATCTCTGTTTCTGATCTCACTCGAATTCCCGTAGTCGAATAGTTGATAGTGATGAAGCCATTATTTGCATTGGTTGATGCAATTTGGTCTCTAGCGGCATTCAATTAACCCATCTGATATATTCGCGTATAATTCATTCAGTTTAATGGCTGCCATGGAAGACTTTGTAGCAATAATGAATTGATGTCAAAAGGAAGTACATTGAATCAGAGACTAAAGATCATGGATACCATCTATGATATTTTGAAAACTCACAATTGTAGATGACAAAGTAGTATAATTTATATATTTACTTAAATAGATGAATGTGGATGATCAATGGTATCCATAATAGCAAGTATACTAGCAGGGTGTTCAGCAATTATAGCTGGCCAAGTGATATAGCTTGAAGGAGGGGGAGCTTAACCTGGGTTCTTTCTGTCACTTTAAATTTTAAATTAGAGTGATTTTATTATTTGTATTTTCTTGATAAATAGTAAAAATTTCCATTGTTTTGCTGCCCGTTGAGGTAGCTCTCATTCTGAGAGTGAATATTATCAATTGATATCTCGTGTGTTAGATTTTTTGTTATAATTTCATTGTCGCATACCAGGGAGTTGGGATTGCTGCTGCTTCAGCATTTAGTTGTTCTTTTATTAGTACATGGGGTGTTCTGAGGATATTCTTTAGTTATTTGAAAAATTTTTATAATATAATGTCTTATATATTTATTTATTATAATAAGATTACATAAAAATATATAAATAAATAATTATTAAACTATTTGATGATGTTTTAATGATGATTAAAGGTGTATTTAAATATTTTTTATTTAATATCTCAATATTAATTTTTATAAAATTTTATTAGGATATATTGATATGTATTGGTTATTTTTCTTAGATTTTGTTTTGATTTAAATTCACATATTTAAATATATGTGAGTTTTTAAGTAAATTTAACCTAAATTTACAAGTTTTTCAAAAAGTAAAAATGTGAAATGAAAATTTTGGTTTATATTTGGATTGCATGAAACATAAGATGGAAGAAAAAGAATAATAGAAAATTTATTTAAAAATAAAAAAATATAAAAATTTTTGTGATTTTGGTTTTCAAAATTGTACAAGAATAAATATAATAAAAACATTAAATAAAAATACTTATATTTGTTTTATCGTCTCATGCTTTTATCTTATTTAACTTAAAAGGAATATCTTTTTATTTTTAACAACTAAATAAAAATATTTTTATTGAAAAAATATTTTCATTTCTATTCAATTTCTTATCAACGTCCCCCCAAAAAAAAAAAAAATCTTCTATTCTTCTTCTTTTAAAAAAAATAAAATAATTACCCACTACTTATTTTTACAGCATTTTTTTAAATTTCATTTATTTACATTGAATATCCTAAACTTTTGCATTAGTGATTTATCGTATAATTATATTTGATATATTTTTAACAATATAATATTTATTTATTTACTCAAATTAATATATAAAAATATATAGATAATTAAATATTTTATTATATAAAAAATATTTTAAAAGTGATTGAAAGGTATTTTTAGAAAACTTTATTATTTTATTTTATTTTATTTGTTGTTGAATTTTCTTTTACATTTTTTGTCGCCGCCATCGTGGAATACAATTTGGAAGATGTCCAAATTCCAACACGCTGTCCACGGTGGGCCCAAGCACGAGACATACCCACGAGATCTTCTATTGTGACCGATGTCTCCTACTCGGGGTATATTGTGGAGGTGAATGGGTTATTTCTTTTTCTCTATTTAATAATATTATTATTATTATTATATTTTCTATTCCTCTTTTCTTTCCTTTCATAATCTAATCGGCGTTCGGACGCCAGTATCGACATACCTTGGGTGTCAACCTAATTGATTCAAATATCATTTAAAATTTTTATAATATAAAAATATATAATTTTTATCACATTTAAATTATTTAAAATAATAAATACGTCCAAATAATAATTTTTATCCAAAATAAACTAAATGAAGGTTCGGGATATTACAAATATTCAACCACTTTTGAGTTTTCAAAGACCAACAATATGGTCCGAATGTGAAGCTCTCATCACATGTTTGAAGTTAGCCAATGAATTCTCGATTATAAGCTATTATCGCAATGTAGCTAAGTGCAAAACTCTCAACATAGATTTAACTATCTAAAGCAATTCAAAATTGGTGTTCAACCAGTTACTAGCTGGTTATGAAACCAACCACTGAGATTTGGCAAAATACTTAAGCAAGGTCCACGTGCTTATTTTAACTCTTAGAAAAATACAAAATTATCTATATCCCAAGTGTAAAAAATTTGAAGGTAGACCACCATTCAAAGATAGAGTCCTCAAAAAATTTAGAATAATTTAGTCAAGGCATGAGAGAAGTACTAAGAAGAACTGGCATTGAAGAGTAGGATGAAGCCCTCCACATCTCAGATAAGATTACTCGGATGAATTAATATCAAGAGTACGTATAGTCTGGCAAGATGCCAAACAATCCATTGAAAACTAAGAGGGTGCAAATACAACCAATTAATATTTGATTATAAATGAATCACTAGACTATTGCAGCCAGTTGGTTCCTTATGTGATGCATGACTCTGGGAAAAGTTGACTATTCACTTTAGATAATATTATTTCACCATATGTGAGACATATACAAAAGGAAAGAACTTTGCATTCAAAATCATGAGTCATGGCTATTTCTAATAACCATGAAGCACAATGCCTAGGGGTCCTACAACACACTAGTCTAATTTATGCTAAGATCCAATCTTAGTTATAATTCAATCTAATTTATACAATGGTCCTACTTATTTCAATTATGTTTTGAGTTTTACAGTAGATTTAAATGATTCCACTATATTAGTATTTGATAATAATTAATATGAAAAAAGTTTTAAGAATTAATTATTTATATAGAAAATTTTAAACTTTTTAACATTTTGGGGCTAATATATAATAAAAGTTTTTAAATTTTAAAATTGGATAACTAATTTTTTTATGATAATAAAATTTACTTAAATTTATTTAAAAATTCAAATAAAGAAAAAGTCAAAAAAAATCATCCTTTTGAAAAGTAAAATTCCATAAAAATAAATAATTTTATCTATATTTTTTCATATAATTTTTTTCTTATGATTTTTCAAACATTCACACAATAAACTGTCCTCTAATTATTATTATTTTTTCAATTCATACAAATATTTCAAGAACTAAACAACCAGCGTTTTTTATTCTAACAAATTTTGAATAAAATAAAATTATGAAGAATGTTATTAAAAAATAAAAAAATCATTTTGTGATTTTGGTTTTCAAAATTGTATAAGAATAAATATAATAAAAAAAATTAAATAAAAATACTCATATTTGTTTTATCTTCTTCTTTAAAAAAAATAAAATAATTACCCACTACTTATTTTTACAGCATTTTTTAAATTTCATTTATTTAGATTGAATATCCTAAACTTTTGCATTAGTGATTTATCGTATAATTATATTTGATATATTTTTTAACAATATAATATTTATTTTTTACTCAAATTAATATATAAAAATATATAGATAATTAAATATTACATTATACAAAAATATTTTAAAAGTGATTGAAAGGTATTTTTAGAAAACTTCATTATTTTATTTTATTTTATTTGTTGTTGAATTTATTTGTTAAGATTATTTTAAAAATCCAATACTATTAGATTTTTCTTTTACATTTTTTGTCGCCGCCACCGTGGAATACAAATTGGAAAATGTCCAACTTCCAACTCGCCGTCCACGGTGGGCCCAAGCACGAGGCAAACTACCACAACTCCATCTAAATAAGCTCAGGCCGACGACAACTTTGCGGCGAACACTAGCGGCCGGTGTTATCGTCCAAATTTTATAGCCATTTTTTATTAGAAATCGGATGCTATTCAATTTGATCTCTGAATATTTTTAAATATTAGGATTAATTTTAAAAAATAAAAATAAAATTATACTAATATTAAGTATATCGAGCGTAAAAAAAAGTCATTAATTAAAAATATAAAAATATAAATAGATAATTATTAGTATCTGATAATAATTAATATAAAAAAATTTTAAAATTAATTATTTATACAGAAAATTTTAAACTTTTTAACATTTGGGGCTAATATATAATAAAATTTTTTAAATTTTAAAATCGGATAACTAATTTTTTTATGATAATAAAATTTACTTAAATTTATTTAAAAATTAAAAATATTTAAAACTTTATATGGCTTAAAATCTACTCCACGCGCTTTCTGCCCGTGAAAGTCACGCCTTTTCTTCCCCACTTGGTTTCAACGTCTTCAGGTCACGTATTCGACGACTTGGCACTCAAATCCCGAGCTCCGTCTCTATGCCGATTCTTCACATGTTGCATACTATTGATGCAGCCAAAATTCCCGAAATATTTCTTTCTTGCAAGAAGATCAAAATTTTCAGTTTTTTTTCGTGTTGTACGAATGCAAAACTTCAAGGAAACTGAGTGGTATGTAGAAATGAGGTAAGGATAAAGATCTCTCTGCTCGTTGCAGTTTTCATAGACTTTCATCGTCAACCAAGGATTGGGCGACTAGAGTTTTATCGTGTCAATAAACTGATCCTCCGGCGATCGTCTGTTCTTGAAATATTGTTGTCCAATTTGTGCCACTTTTGATCTTGAAATAATTGATAATGGAACGCACGGAATCATCTGTGAGATTTACATTGGGAAGGCAGTCGTCGCGCGCGAGGCTTGACAATTTCTTCGAATTGACGGTGGACGCGAATGAAGCGGGGTTGATTGATTTCACGGACGAGTCGTCGGACGGAGTTGTCGAAGCTGACGGCGAGGGGGTTGATAATGTTCCTCCGAGCATAAAGTTGATGTACGCGGCGAACGAGGGTGACTTGGACTGGATCAAGGAGTTGCTGAAATCGGGAGCCAATGTGAATTTTAGGGATATAGATAATCGAACCCCGCTGCATGTGGCGGCGTGCCAGGGTTATGGGGATGTTGTTGAGTTGTTGATTAGGAACGGTGCTGAAATTGACGCCAAAGATCGATGGGGAAGCACGGTAATTAGTCTCTTTTCATCTTTGTGGAAAATTTTCACTTATGGCCGAAGTTATTATTATTATTATTTTTTGTATTGATTGTTTAGGTTACAAGTTTCTTGTGCTTATGTATTCCTATTATAATAACTTATGATAGGTTTTGTACTTTATATTACGTTATCTTAGGTTGGCTTTATACTTTGACGTGCCCTCTTTAGTAGAATGCAGATTGGGTTCGATGGGTGCGATGAGCACACACCCACATATTTTATGGGTTGAAATATATTCTAGGAACTGAATTATAAACAATCAGGCCATAGAAGCTTGATATCATGTCAGGATATTATTCATCTCAAAAGCTTAATCTATTAGTTGAGGACTCAAGAATTGATTTTGTACCCTCTGCAAAGCTAGCTTTAGTGAGGAGAAGGGAAACAATTTGACCTTGGCTTCTTAAGGCAAGGTGCTGGGTGCTTACCAAATTGTGCTACTGCTGGGTGGAGGTTTAGGTGAGGTAGACGGAAATTACTTGGAAAAGTAGAAACCAAAGCTTTAATTGGAAAGTAAACATGATAATCAAACTTGATGGGTCAAAGAGAAAATATGATAATCAAACTTTAAATGTGGCAAATATGATGCAATTTTAGATGGGGAAACATGAAGTATCAGTCTTTCATAGAGCTAGTTGATATCGCCTCTAACAACCAAACTTGAAGCAAACTCCTTTTTCCACCCAACCTGGAGACATGAAGGAATAGAAAGATCTAGTTAAGTGTGCTATAATCCCCGAAAAAGTGTGCCTTTAATGACCAAACTCAATTTTTTTTTGGAAGAATATCTATTTTGTGTAGGCTTATATTTGAGACTTTAAATAAACATATGATGCTCAGTGTTTGAAATTGACTAGAGACCAGATATTTAAAAACAATAGCTTTGTGGCCAGGCCCTTTTACTAACTAGAAACACCATAAAGGAAAGGGCTACAAGGATGGTTTAACTTTATATAATGCTCAACTAGTTTTGCTTTAGAAAAAAAAAAAAAAGTGCTCATTTTCTAATACGCCAAGCCAATATTATCCTTGAAATCAAATCATTATTTGTGTTAGAATATGTTGTGCTGGAACTTGGAATCACTGTGAATGGATCACGACTATATTAGTTTAAAGCATATCTTTAGGATACAGAAAATGGTATCCATTCTTTTGAGCTTGCACATACTAGGGAGCTCATGTATGGATAAATATGTTAGCCTTGATTGATTATTTTGAAGAGGCTACAAGGCTGTTCCAACATATTGAGTAGGGAGAAGGGAGGAGTTAAAGGCTTGCTGGGTTATGGGTCACTCCCGTGTGGGCCCATACCCACTTGATGCGGCGGGTGGAGGTGCATATCCTCACCCCATGGAGAAAGATCAAGTTAAGCTCGCTAGTCGCTCGAGCGGATTTTCCAGTATGGCTGCCGCTCGCCGTGCTCTCGAGAGGCGCTCGAGCGGATTTTCCAGAATGTGCCCGCTCGCCGTGCGCTCGCTAGGAGCTCAAGCGGATTTTCCAGAATGTGCCCCGCTCACTAGGCGCTCGAGCGGGGGCCGGCGCTCGCCGCGGGCTCGACAGCCGCTCCAGCGGGTGTTGGTTATATAAAACGCCGCTTTTTCGTTTTTAGGGTTATGCAATCCATTTGAGCGCCGTTTCAGAGAAGAAAAAAGAAAGAAAAGAGAGAGAAGAAGAAGAGGAGGAAGAATTGAGCCTCCGTTCGGGTTTTCAATCAATTTTCAGTCTTCGGTAATCCCACGTACGAGACTCTTGCTGCTGTGAAGAACGTCTACCGGGTTCCATCTCTACTCTTATTCCTTATACTTCTTGTACGGGCTGTCCACAGTTAGTTGATATTGTTTTTTGTGATTTAGGGTTTGTGTAACCGATCAACTGCTGATAGTGAAAATTTCGGACTCTGTGTCCCGTGGTTTTTCTCCCTCGTTTCATAGGGAGTTTTCTACGTAAAAATTGCATCTTTCTTGATCGTGATTGTTTGTTGTGTGCTTGGTATCGTCTATCACGTATTTTTTCCCGGTTCAAACAAGCTTTTAAATCTAACAAGTGGTATCAGAGATATTGGTTCGTGTTGGGTATTGTGACTTGTTTGAATAGATGGCATCTTCGTCGTCAAAGAATTTGCCGTTTGGTATCGAGCAGTTCAACGGGCAGGGGAACTTCATTCTCTAGCAAGAGAGGGTGAAGAACATTCTGACCAGAGAAGGGGACAGTGAAGGCGTTGAAGAAGAAAGATGAAAAGCCTGAAAAAATGACCGACGATGAATGGCAAGACAAGAGAAATCTTGCAAACTACACTATTAAGTTGTGCCTGGCGGACAACACTCTCCAAGAATTTATTGGCCTAACTGATCCGGCGGAGATCTGGGAGAAGTTGGAGAGCCGTTACAAGTCCAAATCTCTGACAACCAGACTGCACGTAAAGAAGCAGTTTTATGCCTTACGATTATTAGAAGGAGGGAGCTTTGAGAAGCACTTAAATGAATTTAACCGGATATTGACGCAGATGTCTGCTCTTGATGAGAAAATCAAGGAGGAGGACAAGGCATTGGTTCTACTGGCCTCTTTGCCAGCCATCTATGATCACATCGTCACAACATTGCTGTTCGGCAAGGATACCTTAAAGTTGGACGAAGTTATTGCCTCTCTACTTATGAACAAGTCCAGACGGTCACAAGGGACATCATCGTCTTCTCATTCTGAGGTGCTGATGACCGAATCCAGGGGAAGAAGTAAAAGTCGCCACCAGAAATTAGAAGAAAAAGGACGCAGCAAGTCACGGTCCAGATATCAAAACCTGGAGTGCCATCACTGTGGCAAAAATGGCCACATCAAGAAGCACTGCTACAAATGGAAACGTGAGAATTTCAAGGTAATGAGAAAAAGGCCGACAAGACTCGGGAGGAAGAAAGAGCTACATGTCGTTACTGTGTGGATCTTTGGTGGTGTGCCAAGAGGATGAGGTGGTAACCGGTTGATCTTGAGACAAGCTGGGTGGTGGACAGTGGTGCTTCACTTCACGTCACGTCACGGAAGGAGTTCTTCACATCATACACTCCTGGCGATTTTGGAGTATTGAAAATGGGCAATGAAGCTATGTCTCGTATTGCTGGCTATGGTGATGTGTGTCTCACCACAAGTAATGGAACCAAGTTGCTGTTGAGGGACGTTAGACATGTCCCGGATGTTCGACTGAATCTAATCTCGGCTGGTAAGCTTGATGATGAGGGCTTTTGTAGCACCTTCTGCGCAGGAGCATGGAAGTTGACTAGAGGGTCTTTAGTTGTGGCTCGGGGCAGAAAAGTTTCCAATTTGTATGTGTTGCAAGCCTCGATTACAGCGGGAGATGTGCATATTGCTAGAGATGAGGAGCTTTCAGATTTGTGGCACCGTCAGTTGAGTCACATGGGTGAGAAGGGCCTGAACTGTTTAGCGAAGAAAAATTATCTTCGGGGTGTAAAAACAGCTCAACTGAAGACTTGCTTTCATTGCGTGGCTGGAAAGCAACGACGGATCTCATTCAATGGCAGTTCATCTACAAGGAAGACTGATCTTCTTGAATTGGTCCACACCGACATATGTGGCCCATTCGAGGTGAAGACTCTTGGAGGAGCACTCTACTTCATCACATTTATCGAGGATTTGTTCTCAAAATTGTGGGTGTATCCACTTTGAAATCGAAGGATCAAGCTCTTATGTTCAAGTATTTTCATGCTTTGGTTGAGAGGCAAACGGGAAGAAACTAAAATGCATACGAAGTGACAATGGTGGGGAGTACATCGGATCGTTTGATGAGTATTATCGTTCTCATGGAATTCGTCATCAAAAGACTCCACCGAAGACACCGTGTCCCGAATGGGGGTAGCCGAACGGATGAATGGGACTTTGATGGAGAGGGTCCGATGTGTGCTTTCGGAGGCGAAGCTCCCCGGATCGTTTGGGGGAAGCCTTGAGGGCGTGGCTCATGTCGTCAACTTGTCACCCACGGTACCTTGAGCGGTGAAGTGCACGAAAAGATATGGATAGGAAAAGATGTATCCTACGATCACTTGCGTGTATTCGTATGCACGAGGTCTTTGTTCACGTTCCCAAAGATGAAAGGACAAGCCGAGTCAAAGACCAGACGGTCGTATTTCTCGTTTACGGGAAGATGAGTTTGGATATCGACTATATGATCGATTGAGAAAAAAGTTGGTTCGATCTAGGGATGTCATGTTTGTTGAGAACGAGACTATAGAGGATATCAAGCAAAGACTCGAGTTTGTCTCAAGAATGATGACAAAGTAGGGCACGTGAATCGGATCTTACGCCACACTGTTTGTCGTGAGAATGAAAATCAAGGCAATGCTGAAGATGAAGAAGATCACGAGACTGCAGTGCCCGATAGTGATGATGATGAAGCTATTTCTCCTGATACTGTAGAGCCTCTCAAGACTGTTCCACTCCGACGATCCACGAGAGATCGAAGACCCCCTACTCGTCTGTCAGCCGAGGAGTATGTGTTACTCACAGACGGAGGAGAGTCCGAATGCTTTGAGGAAGCTATGGAGGATGAACACAAGGCGGAGTGGATGGAAGCTATGCAAGAAGAGATGGCATCGCTGCATGAAAATCACACATTTGAGTTGACAAGGCTGCCGAAGGGAAGAAGAGCATTGAAGAACAAGTGGGTCTTCAGATTGAAGACAGATGAAAACAGCTCACAACCGAGGTACAAAGCACGACTGGTTGTGAAGGGTTTCAATCAACGAAAGGGTATCGACTTTGACGAGATCTTTGCACCAGTGGTAAAGATGTCTTCCATTCAAGTGATGCTCGGGTTGGCTGCTGTTCTTGACTTGGAGGTAGAACAGATGGATGTGCGGACAACGTAACTTCACGGTGACCTTGAAGAAGAAATCTACATGGAGCAACCGGAGGGATTCCTTGTCAAGGGGAAGGAGAACTTGGTGTGTCATCTCAAGAAGAGTCTGTATGGCTTGAAACAAGCACCAAAGCAATGGTACAGGAAGTTTGAATCTGTCATGGCCAATCAGGGCTATCGTAAAACGACCTCGGATCATTGTGTTTTTGTTCAGACTTTCTCAGAGGATGATTTTGTTCTTTTGCTCTATGTGGATGATATGCTGATTGTTGGGCGTAATACTTCTCGGATCATGGAGTTAAAGCGACAGCTTGGGAAATCCTTTGCTATGAGGATTTGGGACGTGAAGCAAGTGCGGGAATTAGAATTTTCGCGACCGCAAATCAAGGAAGCTATGGATGTCACAAGAGAGCTACGTGGAGAAAGTGCTTGATGCTTGACATGGAAAAGGCAAAATCGGTGAGCACAATGGCGCCAATCACTTTGAGCTAAGTACTCGTCAATGTCCCTCATCAAGATGAAAAGGCACGTATGAAAGGTATACCCTACTCTTCAGCCGTGGGTAGCCTAATGTATGCCATGGTGTGTACAAGACCAGATATAGCTTATACTGTTGGAGTTGTCAGTCGATTCTTGTCAAATCCCGGTAAGGAGTATTGGTCCGCTGTAAAATGGATTCTGAAGTATCTTCGAGGAACTTCTAAGTAGTGTTTGTGCTTTGGAAGCAATGAGCCCCTACTGGTTGGATATACTGATGCAGATATGGCGGGTGATGTCGACTCACGGAAGTCTACTTCGGGATATTTAGTCATGTTTGTAGGAGGAGCTGTTTCCTGGCAATCGAGATTGCAGAGATGTGTTGCTCTCTCCACTACTGAAACGGAATTCATTCTTTATTACGGAGGCAAGCAAGGAGATGCTATGGATGAAGAAATTCATTCGGGAACTTGGTCTCAAGCAGAAACGGTATGTGTTGTTTTGTGACAGTCAAAGTGCAATCCATCTTAGCAAGAACTCATCTTTTCATGCCAAATCAAAGCACATTGATGTGAGGTATCAATGGGTGCGGAATGTTATTGACACGGGTTCATCGGTGTTGGAAAGGATCGGGACCGGGGAGAATAGATCAGATATGATGACCAAGACATTACAAAAGGGGAAGCTTGCAACTTGCTGTGCTATCGCCGGGATGACGGTGTATGGCCCCACACAGTCGTGAGGGAAAGTTTGTTGGGTTATGGGTCACTCCCGTGTGGGCCCATACCCACTTGATGTGGCGTGTGGAGGTGCATATCCTCACCGCATGGAGAAAGATCAAGTTAAGCTCGCTAGTCGCTCGAGCGGATTTTCCAGAATCTGCCCGCTCGCCGTGCGTTCGCTAGGAGCTCGAGCGGATTTTCCAGAATGTGCCCCGCTCACTGGGCGCTCGCTAGGCGCTCGAGCGGGGGCCGGCGCTCGCCCCGCGCTCGACAGCCGCTCGAGCGGGCGCTGGTTATATAAAACGCCGCCTTTTCGTTTTTAGGGTTATGCAATCTATTTAAGCGCCGTTCCAGAGAAGAAAAAAGAAAGAAAAGAGAGAGAAGAAGAAGAAGATGAAGAATTGAGCCTCCGTTCGGATTTTCAATCAATTTTCAGTATTCGGCAATCCCACGTACGAGACTCTTGCTGCTGTGAAGAACGTCTACCGGGTTCCATCTCTACTCTTATTCCTTATACTTCTTGTACAGGCTGTCCACAGCTAGTTGATATTATTTTTTGTGATTTGAGGTTTGTATAACAGATCAATTGCTGATAGTGAAAATTTCGGACTCTGTGTCCCGTGGTTTTTCTCCCTCGTTTCATAGGGAGTTTTCCACGTAAAAATTGCGTCTTTCTTAATCGTGATTGTTTATTGTGTGCTTGGTATCGTCTATCACGTATTTTCTCGCGGTTCAAACAAGCTTTTAAATCTAACAAGGCTGACAATGGTGACAAAAGTGGTCTCAGAAATGGGAAAAAGGAAAGTGAATATGTAGAGGATCGAATTGACACTAATTGTCATAGATAAATATTGAAAAGTAAGTGTTCTTATTATTGTTTTCATTCGCCTTTGTTTACTATCATATTACTATTCTCTTTGACGGTCCTTTTGTTGAGCTCATCCTCATTTTTGGTATGGTTGTGTTTGATGCATATGTGTAATATCCATTTGATATCCTTGGCATAGAAATTTACTTATTGATCCTGTGGGATAGGAGAAGGTGAATTTCTTCTCTTCCTTTAAATTATGCCAACTTTTGTTGCACATTTCAATGATCTTGATTGCGACTGCTTGGAAAAATATAGCCTGTGTTTGAAATAGGTGAAAATGAGATACTTGCTTATTTGCCAACATAAGCATTAAGCAACATAGTGCCTTAATGGTATCAAAAGGAAACTTTTTGATGTCAAAAATATTACGTTCTTGCAAATGTATGATTTCTCTTTTAGTTTGAGATTTGAATCAAAGAGTATGACTGTGAAACGTTGTTATTTGATACTTGCCCTAGAAGTGTTAGATATAGTGACGCAGGGAAGATGAAGGGAAAAGAAGAAGAAATTGGGAGAAAGAGAAGAAATAGGAGGAGGAGGAAGAGAGAGATTAATAGAGAGAAAAAAATTATAATCACTAATTTTATTCAACTCATCAATCATCCTCAAATAATAGAGTTTAGGGTCCTTATGTAGATAAATTCTAATCGTAGAATAATTTAAAAATAAATATAATTTCATAACTAAATATGACGTAATTTTTTAAAATAAAAATAAAATCAAGATTAAATAAAACAAAATCTTTTCTAAACAAAGCAAATCAAATCTCTTCTAATTTGATGTAGGGGAGAAGAAAGGAGAGGAGGTAACGAAATTAGGAGAAGGGAAAGAAACAAGAGGAGGTGGAGGAGAGAGATCAACAGAGAGTAGAAAATCACAATCACTTAATTTTATTCAATTTATCAATTATCCTCAAACAATAGAATTTAGGATCCTTATTTAGAGAAATATTAATTCTAGGATAATTTGAAAATAAATATAATTTTTTAAAATAAAAATAAAATTAAAATCAAATAAAACAAAATCTTTTCTAAACAAAGCAAATCAAATCTCTTCTAATTTGGAAAATAAATCAAATCTCTTCTAATTTGGAAAGCAAATCAAATCTCTTCTAATTTGGAAAGCAAATCAAATCTCTTCTAATTTGGCATGTGCCTGATGTCCACATCATATAGTAATTGAGGCATTCATCAATATTTGTAATAGAATGCAAATACAAAATCAAAGGGGAGTCACTTAACCTTTCTTTGATCTCTTAGAGAATCACTCACCTAGATAATTGGGACTCTCTCGCTAATTAAGAGGATCAATCTCTATTTTTGAGAATGACACTCTATTACAGAGGTGATTTTCTTCGATGCCTTTACCTAAGGAAATTGGACCTGATTTATAGGGTCACCGGATGGCTTTAGAGCCTTGAACCATCAATATAGAACCAGGTGATCTTCGATCCAAGGTTCATCAACCTCAGAAGTCATTGTTGTGTTGGAGTCCTTCCTTGGATGGGTTGGGACGGTGAACTTTGGGAAGGGGTGGGTTGCATTTAAGGCTCCTTGTAGAAACTTGTGTTGCTCCTTGGTATTGAAGTGAAGACTTGGAAATTCCACAGAGATTGAGTGCTCATGTTGACTCACAGGTGTTGCTAGGCCGGGTGGCTGTGGTCTGGTTTCGGTTTTGATTTGATCATCATTTGGTACGGTTTCTAGATTGGAATGCCTTATTCAAATTTTGATTATTGATCCTTTCTTGTGAGGAATCTGGGATGCGTTTGTGTTAAGAAACCTGATCCCCAGATTTGATATTTGGCTCTTTTTCACATAATCGTTTCTCACCAACACCACAAATACAATGAACTACAGCACAACTATAAGAATATAAAAATATATCACCAATGGATATTAAAGAAGAATGCTAACTAAATATCCAACCGACTCCCATTTGGCCTTAGCAATCCCCATAGCAAATATAGGAAAACCAAAAGTAATATTTTTGCGAGTCCTGAACTCTTAGAGTCGCTAAGAAACCTTAATAATACCTAATTACCCAATCACATTTAATGAAGGTTAATTGGTGCTTCAACCCTTTCATAAATAAACCAAAAGAAGGCTAACAACAATATGGGCTAGGTCCTCATAACAAGAAGGCTTATCTGCTCATTAAGGTCTTTTTTCTCGTCCAGCTGAAATTCTGTTGCTCCTCTGATGGGCGGGGTCCTCGTTAGTTTAACATGTACTGGGGGACCAGAAGAGTTCAATTTTCCCACCTGTACTATATGTATAAACAGAGTTCAAAGAATTAAATACTTATTAAGCTTTCCATCATATTTTAAGTTTGAAATCTCCAATCTGAACCTGCCTATGTAATAATTAAGTCAATAAGTTGTGTCCTTATACACTAATCTAAGTAATTGCATTTCTATTAATGAAAACGACGTCTGCATTGAAAATAAGTTAGTTACTGCTTGGCTAGCCATGTAGACCTTATTTGTTGTTCTCTTAATATTGCCCAGCTTCGCAACTCCCTATCTTGTGATAGATTGAAATCACAAGAAAAGTTATTACTATCAAATATTGACAATGCAAGACTTTAAAAAATTCCTGGAAACTTATATTGAATGCCATCAATGACTTTTTAAATTGTTGGTAGAGTGATTGATGCAATTGCATGTAGAAAGTACAATTGAGTATTTACATAAACACCTGTTGCTGAAAATACAAAGGGCTTCAACCTTTGAAAAACTACAAAAGGTCATATATAAAACACATTTTTATCATAAAGTTGAGAAAATTGTGTTCTTAACCCCCTCATCATTCCCCCTGGCATGACAAGTTCAGCAAAGATGTTGAGAAAGCAGGCTACACCAATAATTTCTATCAACCTTTATTTCTTTCAGCGCAATCTGCTTTATGGTAAAGAGTTGTGTGTTGATTCTCCTATATTTTAAGTTTGTCCTTGTCTGGTCTTATGTTGGTTTGCCAACTAAAGTACAGGTTCTGGCAGAAGAAATTTTTGGAATTAATAGTTAATCTAATAGACATTAATGGAAATAAAAAATTGTTGGAAAAGTAGGGTATCATGCATAATATGGTGAAAAATGCAGTAAGGCAAAACCATAAATCGAAGGGCCATCAACTCGTTTAAATTAAGCTATTTCATTGCAGTATGCCATCTCTAATTATGTCAATTGCCATAATGGACATTGCCATCTCCTGTTTGGAAGGTAGCTTCTGTTTTGTGCATCTTTAGCAGTCTTTTTGTGATCTGAACATCAATGCCTTCCAAGGATAAAAAACATCTTTTCCAATGCCACCTCTATTATTGCTCTGATGGCTGTTGCTTCACTTCTCTTAATAGGGGAAAGATTAGGGATTCTATAATTTGTTCATTGACCACATCCCTGGAATTATCTGATGTGTGTACACAATGCATCTGATGTCTTCAGATCATTATCAGTTGTGATTTTTTCGTTCTAAAATCTGGATGCGTGAGGGTTGTATGCGATTTGTATTTGGAAGGGCCATGGCTAGAGGTGTTCTTTACCAAATATGGTCACGCAGGGGGTCAGATGTCGCTTCCAATCAGTCTCAAGTTTCAACCTGTTCAAGTTGTGTCCTTGCAAACTCATCATTGAATATGAGGTTATATACCTAGGACATGACTTTTTTGTTAAGGCATCATATTTCATTACAGCGTTCCTGGCAGTTTGATAAAGAAGTTAACAATATTTCAGAATCTCCCTCAGCAACAAGAACTGAATTTTTTAAGAGGAAGAAAGCATGGGAAAATATAACTGTATTTGATTACAATTATACTACCTGTCAAAATAGGGATTGAACCCTGTGCAGCTGTCAAGTCTTCCTTCTCTGTCTTTATATATCTGTCAATTTTGTTGATAGAAGACAATTTATGGTGGTTCTGAAATCTTGGTTAGCTTCATTCAATTTCTTGTATTTGTAACATTAGGACTTCTTAAACAGCCACTTGCAGATGCAATATATTATAAGAACCACGAGGTGATTAAGCGTCTGGAAAAACATGGTGCAGAGCCTCCGGTATGTAACGTGGTTTAACTGCATTTATTACATGAGCCTGTAACGCTGGTTATACTAGTGGACTTTCTTAATATTTTGTGCTTTCTTCATGTTCTTTGTCACATAATTTGACCAAGAAGATGGCCCCAATGCACGTAAAAAATGTCCGAGAAGTCCCAGAATATGAGATTGATCCACAAGAAATAGATTTTTCCAACAGTGTTCACATCACCAAGGTATATGATAGTGAGCCATTTCTTGTTTATTATTTTTTCTTATTACCTTCCAATAAATATATGTGGTTGCTTATGTGGTTGAATCTTGCTGGTGAATGTGTCAATGCTGTCTGTTCTCTTCTAATGCTTAGTTTGTACTTGTTAGTCATTGTTACTTTATATGACTTATTGAAGTTATTGAAAAAGTAAGGAGATGTGCTGTTGCTTTCTGAGATCTGAAACCATCATCAGTTTGTGATTGTGGCTTTATAAAACACCTCCTTTTGTTGGACTGCAACATCACATTATTTGATGGGTTGCTTTTTAGATAAATGATTATGTGTGTATCTGCTGATAATTATTGATGGGGTGCTCTATGATGCTGCTGAGTAATTTATTTGATGTTCAGATTGATAATTTCGCACATCCTCTTCAGACCATATCAAACTAAACCTTTTCCCACTGAGGTCATTATTCATAGATCAATTTCACACATACACAAGACCAAGGAATGGGCACTTTGCCCCATCCCATGGGGATTAGTCAGCCACAACCTTAAATTGGAGCATGAGATGGGGCTAGAACAATCATATTTTCCACACACTCGGATTGGATTGAGTAGTGTAAGTGCCATGTGGGCGATCAGTCAATCTGTTCAATACAGGGTGGGTTGGGCTACAGTGCTCAATATGTTCAGGTGATCAGGTCTTGTGAGGCTTAGGCCTAAACTATTAAATGGGACAGGCTGACTCTTGATGGGTTAAACTAACATATATGGCGGAATGGGGCTTTAGCTTTCCCCATGGGATGGAGATGGAGATGATCATTTTTGTGCAATAAGGGGATGGTGAGTTCATTTGGAGCTAGTAAGAAGGCAACGGGGAGTTACCAATCTGCTTAAAATTTTTAGGAAGCAATTTTGATGAGTTGGGTACTTTGCAGGGCAATAAAAGAAAATAGAAATTTATTTGAGGTCAGGGGGGTTTGGGCCATTTGGCTATGACCTAAAATGCAACTAGTATTTGGAGCAAATTTTATTTTTAGGCATTGAACTTGCTGTTATACCCCGTCATATGGGGAGATATATGGTGCATGCTTTGTTCTTTGAAAGTTATACTGGAAACCAAATTTGGTTTCGTTGGAATCAAAACAAAGAAAAGCAATATGAACTTAATGGATCAGGACTCAGTAGCAGCTGCAGATTCTTATTGCAAAGTCTCTGTCAAGAGTCTGTACTTGGAGTTTGAAGTTAGATTGCACCAAGAGGTAGCTCACAAGTGCTTTTGTGAAATTTTCTTGTTTATGTAACTGTTGCTGCTGAAAGGTTAATTGTGAGAGGTTGGAATGTCATAGGAAATTAATAAGGAAATACTCCCTTCCAAATAATTCAAGGGATTGGACCTTCTCTTCTTGCTGATGTCAAATATTTTGTTGGATGATGACCTTTTTTTGGGGGGCCTCTGTTCCTATTGTTCAGAAGAGAGTTCATCCTAGAAAATTGTTTATGCAAATCAACTTAGCTGACTTGTTCATGGATTGACCACTTGCGGGTAGAACCCTCGGTAAATAATTTTTTATGTCCTCCATCTATTTTGACTACATCTGTTAATGCTGCAGCTTTCTTTGAGTAACCCTCAATTGACAGCTCATTGTTTCAAGGGGAAATTGTGTTCTTTCCACTTCGATATACCATGATTTTTTTGGTTTTCTTTCATTTGCAGAAAAGGCTACTGCACGACATGCCTTTTTTTATTTATCCAGCAGTTCTGCAGTTTGTTGAACCGGAATTCATCAGCTGTTGAACTGCTTCCCCTTAAGCTACAATGTTAGGTTTTTAATCCTGTGGTCTTTCTGGTGCAGCCGTAGCAATGAGAACCATTGTGCATTAGACAATTTTTCCTGTCCAGATTCTGACATTTTGGCTTCATTTTAGGGAACTTTTCATAGAGCATCATGGAGAGGGATAGAAGTTGCTGTCAAGAAGCTCGGTGAGGACGTATTTACCAATGAAGATAAAGTGTGGGTACTCTGAGTTGTGCATTCTTTTTTTTTTTTTTCATTCTCCTTTTCTCAATATATATATATATATATATATGTTTTGGCATTATCCTCTCAACATGGTGGTGTGATTGTAGGAGCGCATTCAGAGATGAGCTGGCTCTGCTTCAGAAGATCCGGCATCCAAATGTAGTCCAATTTCTGGGTGCCGTGACTCAAAGTAGCCCAATGATGATTGTAACAGAATATTTACCTAAGGTTTCTTTCATGAACCAAGTCGCAATCATGTTAATTGCAATCTTATTATAAAATATGACGATGTTTGGTGAAAATCCTGCTGTTGAATGAATGCCTAGATGCTTGTATTTGCATTATCACCCTTTTTTGGGTCTCCCTCTGCCATTCATGAGGTTCTAAATGACTTGCTTTTGTCTTCATTAGAAATTTAGAAGCAAATTGTGTATCCTTCATACCAGATCTTGGTTATTCCAATAAGAACTCCCACTCTTTTCCCTGCTTGAACCTAGATGATTCTCTTCAATCTGGTAGAAGGTTCTTCCTTTGCTTAGAGTATGGTACATAAATGTGCTTACTTTTGATTATACATGTTGCAAGTAGTACATCTTCAGGTCTCAAGGTGGAGTAACCTTCTTTGTAAACTTGGTCATATTGATGGGTAAAAGGTCGCACTTGCATTTAAATTATAGGTTGTACTAGGTAACCATTTTTCCTGCAGTAAGACTAGCTATGTATGTATGGTTATATGTGTAAACATTCATGTATATGCTTACATTTGTGTGTGTGTGTGTGTGTGTGTGATGTTGCTTCCCCGGCTTTCTGCTTTCTATATTTTGAGTTTGCTGCTCAACTGTATTTATAATTCTTTATTCATAAGGATGAATGAACAGAATTGTCAAATATGAGCAGTTAAATTTTGCTCTGTGGTTAATGCATTGTTTGTTATTTCTGTTGCAAAAATAGGAAATCATTTTAGCTTTTAATAGAAATATGTCTGAGCAGTTAGGGAATATCTTTTAAGTGAAATGATTGTTGTGCACCTTATAACACAATAACTCGGTGAATAAGAGTTCTTTTGCCTTTATTTTGTCTATGCTTCAGGGAGATCTATGTGAATACCTGAAAAGCAAAGGAGCACTAAAACCAAGAAGAGCTGTAAGATTTGCACTTGACATTGCAAGGTTCACTTCTTTACATCTATCTTGACTAGGTTATAACTTACTACTGAGATTCCCTTAATCTTGATGTTGGTTTGTGATGCTATCAGATCTTGACTTAGTTTAAAGTTTTTGTTCTACAACGAGTGTTATGGTCATGTAAAGTGAGCAAATTATTTTGTAGGTGTAGAGCACATACATAAAATTAGGAACTTTGGCTGTGAATGGTGGAAAGAATTTTACATAGTGACGCTGAGCTCTGTTGAAATCTGTAAAGAGGCGGAGGGACTTTGGAATGGAAGAAGCTATATTTCTCTGGCATATACTCTCTTTCATTCTCTTATTTTGCACAACAACAGTTCTTTCTGAGAGAGAAGTTTGCATCAATACATGGTTTTACATAACTGATGCAGTTACCTTAAGATTTAAGACAACCCGTGAATTCCATGCATTCCATACATTTAGATCCCTAGTTGGATTCTAAAAAATCGGCCATTCTCTACTTGTCTGTTGAGATATTGGTTTTGTTGATACACTTCAAATTTTGAACGATTATTCCTCAAGAACTAAAGATTTCCATTTTGAAAATTTCCCATGAGATCTTTGTTCCCCAGCAGCACTAAATTAGGAGCATCGCTACAACAAAGTGTTCCTTTAGAATTTCTTGACACTCATGACATGTCATGTGCAAAAGCTGCTGGACCCAATCCTTTCACTTTGGGGTAGCACGTCTACAACTGTTCCCGCTGTGTGAGCTTGAGCATGAATCAGACCTGAACCGTCATCATTTCCTCCTCTCGGTTACTGTCTGCATCCTTCCCAACAACTCCCCTTGGTGCATCCAGACTTCTTGAGATAGTTCATTGATTCTCTCGATCTTGTGCTTTTTTATCATCAAAACATAACAAATCTCAGGTTGAGATGGGTTGGCTGCCACATCTAAATTACATTTGCTGGGGCAATCAGTAATGCATTTCTTCTTCTTTCTTCTAGTTGAACCAGTGGGTTCTTAAAGTAACACTGCTTCTCTGTAGAAACACTCAGCTGGTCTATTCCTTTCACTGGAATGTAATTATTAAGTCCCCAAGCCTGAATAATAGATGGTCATGGGAGAATGACTTTGATGTAGGAAGGAGGAGAAAAAGTAGAGAAGAGATATTAGAGGGGTAAAGATAAGAAATTAGACTAGAGGAGTAGAGACAAGAAAATGATCAAATCAAGGGGGAGAGAGGAAGGGAAGCACAATTGCTCAATTGTAATCAATTTCTCAAATACTCATTCATTAATCAATCAATTGTCCTCCAAACAATAGCCCTAGTGATTCTTATATAGAGAATCCGATGTGAAAGAAAATTGGAAACAAAATCATAATCAAATAATTGAAAAAGTGAAAACGGAAATCAAATAAAATCAAATAAATAAAAATAAAATCACAACTAATTTAGAAGGCAAAAAAAAGCGAGTCTTCATATTTGGAAGGCAAATAAAAGTGAATATTTGTCTTGGATGTCCGCATCATTTCTCCCCGGGTGGAAGGAACTCGACCCCGGCAAGGTAAATGTCAGTAATCAACTTGCCAACCACAAGCTGAGTGGCTGGGCAATCCGTCGGCGACGGTGATAGACTCGAGTAAGAGGGTAGAAACACGGAGAGCGTCGAGATCTCGGAAGGAAGTTGACTAGGGCGAAGAAGTGCGATCCTGCTGCTCGATAGAACTCCAAGAGGTCCGGGGGCGAGCTTTGCCAGGTGTCTCGCGAGAAATCCAAGCATTCTCGGACTCAGTCGACCAACCCAACAGACGAGAAGCGATGAATCGTTTCCTCCCTGGTAAACATCACCTGTTCATCTAAAATAGTATCAATTTTATCATGGTGTGCCAAGAGGGAGGGAAGTAGCGCAGGGGAGGGCGAAAGGTCAATAGGGGGTGCATGTGCGGGGGTGGCAAAGGGATCCCCTGGTGGGGCAAAGCTGCCTTTATACGCAATGAGATCTTCCACATTGAAAGTATGAGGAAAACCAAAATGATATGGAATGTCAAGAATATATGCATTTGATCCAATCCGCTGTAAAATTTTAAAGGGACCAGCACTACGAGCCTGCAGTTTAGAGACGTGCCCAGGTAGGCGTCGTTCTGGTCTAATACGAACCATAACATAATCTCCTATATTGAATTCAACGTGTCTTTTATGAGAATCAGCGTGCAGTTTGTATGTGGCATTGCTGGCTTCTAATTTCTTATTGATCTCGATGTGTAAATCGTGAAGATGTGCAAAAGTTTCAGCAGTCATGGACACACTAACATGTGGAGACATCGGGATAAGGTCCAATGGTTTTCGGGATTTGTAACCATGCACAGTTTCAAATGGACTCATACCGAGGGATTTATTGAAAGAACTATTATATGCAAGTTGGTAGTTGGTAGGATGAAGTCCCAATTCTAAGATGCTCTGGACGAAACACCATAACAGTTACCTAAACTCCGATCACGACTTTAGTCCGACCCGTGTTTGAGGGTGGTATGCGGTGGAAAATTTTAATTTGGTACCGACCATGTGCCATAGGGTCCGCCAAAAATGGCTGGTAAAACTGACATCCCGATCAGAAACAATGGTCTTAGGAAGATCATACAGCTTGACAATCTCAATGAAATAAAGGCGAGCGACTCGAGAAGTATCAGCAGTTTTACTACAAGGAATAAAGTGGGTCATTTTAGAAAAACGATTCACAACGACAAATATGGAATCGTGTTTCTGAGGGATACGGGGAAGCCCTAACACAAAATCCATGCTAACATCTTGCCATGGACCATTAGGTATAGGTAGAGGGGTGTAGAGGCCAGTGTTTTGCTTTGGGTGTTTGACGAGTTGGCATATTAAACCAATCGGACAATTCTAGTCATGTCTTTCTTCAAACTAGGCGATAAAATTGTCGCTCTGACCTCTCCCAATGGTCTTATCACGTCCAAAATAGCCGAGATAAACCTCCAGCGATGAACTTCCCATACTATGAAATCTCGGACGGGCGTTTTCGGGATGCAAAGTTTATTAACTTCGGAATAAGTACCTATCCTGAAGACGAAATGGGCCATGTGGTGTCTAAGTGCCCACTGACTGTAAGCGATGAAGATTTTGCTAAAAAAAGGCGGGACTCATATTCTTCCTTAAGCTTTTCAAAGCCAACAATTTTAATTTTAGCAAGAGAGGAAGGTCAAACGGCGGCTCAAGGCATCGGCCACTTGATTCTCAGCCTTTCTTGTGCTTCCAAGACAAAAGAATACGCCAGTAAATACTCGATCCACCGACCGTGCCTATAATTTAATTTCTTAGAGAGTTGAGGAATCGAAGAGCCGTGATCCGAATAGAGGACAAACTCTTGAGGAGCAAGTAATGGCGCTAAGAGCGAAGTGCTTATACTGAGCATACAACTCCTTATCATAAGTAGAATATCGTCGCTTAGCATCATTGACTTTTCGCTAAAGTAGGCGGTGGGTGGCGTTCTTGACTAAGAACTCCTCCTATTCCTACACCTAACGCATCACACTCTACTTCAAATACCTTGGAAAAATCGGGAAGCCGCGCATGGGAGGAGCTGTTGTCATCCTGTCTTTGATGAGTTTGAAAGCTTTGGCAGTATCAGGAGACCAAGTAAAGTCACCCTTCTTCATGCACTCAGTGAGGGGAGCCATGATTGTACTAAAACCCTTGATGAACCGGCGATAGAATGTGGCCAAGCCGTGAAAATTTCGAACTTCGTGGATGGATTTGGGTTCCAGCCAATTTATGATTGCCTAGATCTTTGTAGGGTCGGCAGAAACCCCGTCAGAAGAAACAATAAAGCCCAAGAAAGCCACTTTGTCGGAGAAGAAGGAACATTTCTTAAGGTTAGCAAATAAGCTTTCTTTTCTCAGAGTAAGGCAGATCTGTGTGAGGTGTTCTACATGTTGCTCCTTGATCTTACTGTAAATGAGGATATCATCAAAATTGAATACTAGGAACCGTCCCATAAAAGGTCGTAAAGTCTGGGTCATGACTCTCATGAAAGTGTTTGATGCGTTAAAGAGCCCAAAAGGTATGACCAACCATTCATAGAGGCCGTCCTTTGTTTTGAAAGCTGTTTTCCACTCATCCCCTGAACGAATTCTGATTTGATGGTAACCACTCTTTAGATCAATTTTGGAAAAGATTGTGGCACCAACCATCATATCTAACATGTCATCAAGTCTAGGAATGGGAAAACGATATTTTACGGTGATTTTATTGATTGCTCTACTATCAACACACATCCTCCAAGAGCCATCCTTCTTAGGTGTTAAGAGGGCAGGTACTGCGCAAGGACTTATACTATCGCGAACAAGTCCCTTGAGAAGGAGTTCGTCCACTTGTCTCTGGAGTTCAGCATGTTCAGTAGGATTCATCCTATAATGACGGAGGTTTGGGAGTGACGCACCTGGAGTAAAATCAATGGCATGTTGAATTTCGCGTAAAGGTGGTAAGTGATTGGGTAGGTCCTCAGGGAAAACATCTTGAAAGCTTTGGAGAATTTGATGGGCCTCATTAGAAATTGGTGTGGAAGAGTTCGGAAAGGTCTCGAGGATGATAACGGCGAACACAACTGACTCGCTGACAGCGGCCCGTTCAAATGCTGTGGGACTAATAATATGTAATCATTTGGCCACTACCACGGTCCGTTCTTTGTTGGGAGTCATCGGTTTTGGAGGTAGAGGATAGAGGCGAATCCTCTTCTCCTTGTGAACAAAAGAGCAGGAATTGGAATAGCCTTGGATTGTCACATCCAAGTCGTAGAGCCAAGGGTGTCCAAGAATGACATGACTCACGTCCATTGGGATAACATCACACCAAATATAATATTTGTACTCTAAAAATTGAATCGGTACAAGACAGCGTTCTTTAACGGATATAGAAGGCGTGTCAATCCAAGAAACGTTGTAAGGACTAGGGTGTGGGACGCTTTTTAATCCCAAACGAGAAATAGTGTTAGCGAGAGGCGCATTGATGCAACTACCGCTATCACGATTACCTTGCAAGCTTTCGTTCACTTTGATGTAAGTGTGAAAAATAGCGTGGACGCATGATCATCACCGTTGGATTGTGTCAATGCATCGCACTGGCCTTTAAAAATGGTGTATCGAGGTAGGAAGAACCGAGGTCTAAATGAGAGGAAGTATGTCGAATGCGGCTCACAAATGTGTCGAGGTCATCATCATTCAAGTCATCAAACTCCTCTAATTTGGGTTTATAGACTTGTTCGAGGAATTCCTCATGTATTCATTTTGTCTAGTTAATAGATAAAGTTTACTGGTTTCTTAAGGTTAGCAAATAGGTTTTCTTTTCTCAGGCGGATCATGTGTGTGTTACCACATGTTTTGCCCTCGATCTTACTCTAATGAGGATATCATCAAAATTGAATACAGGAACCGCCCCATAAAAGGTCGTAAAGTCTCGGGTCGCGACTCCGAAAGTGTTTGATGCGTTAAAGAGTCCAAAAGATATGACCAACCATTCATAGAGGCCGTCCTTTGTTTTGAAAACTGTTTTCCACACATCCCCTGGACGAATTCTGATTCGGTAGTAACCACTCTTTAGATCAATTTTGAAAAAGATTGTGGCACCAACTATCATATCTAACATGTCATCAAGTCTAGGAATGGAAAAATGATATTTTACGGTAATTTTATTGATTGCTCTACTATCAACACACATCCTCCAAGAGCCATCCTTCTTAGGTGTTAAGAGGCGGTGCGCGCAAGGACTTATACTATCGAAGAACAAGTCCCTCGAGAAGGAGTTCGTCACTTGTGCCTGGAGTTGGCATATTCGATGAGGATTCATCCTATAATGACGGAGGTTTGGGAGTGACCTTTGGAGTAAAATCGATGGCATGTTGAATTTCGCGTAAAGGTGGTAAGTGATTGGGTAGGTCCTCGGGAAAACATCTTGAAAGCTTTGGAGAATTTGATGGGCCTCATTAGAAATTGGTGTGGAAGAGTTCGGAAGGTCTCGAGGATGATAACGGCGAACACTGTTGACTTCATTTGTGGCGGCCGTTCAAATCTTCATGGGACTAATAATATGTAATCATTTGGCCACTACCACGGTCCGTTCTTTGTTGGGAGTCATCGGTTTTGGAGGTAGAGGATGAGGCGAATCCTCTTCTCCTTGTGAACAAAAGAGAAGCAGAATGGAATAGCCTTGGATTGTCACATCCAAGTCGTAGAGCCAAGGGTGTCCAAGAATGACATGACTCACGTCCGTTGGGATAACATCACACCAAATATAATATTTGTACTCTAAAAATTGAATCGACAAGACAAGGCGTTCTTAAATCGGATATAAGGCGTGTCAATCCAAGAAACGTTGTAAGGACTAGGGTGTGGACCGCTTTTAATCCCCAAACGAAATAGTGTTAGCGAGATCGCATTGATGCAACTACCGCTATCACGATTACCACAAGCTTTCTCGTTCACTTTGATGTAAGTGTGAAAAATAGCGTGGCCCGACGCCCAATCATCGACTTCGTTGGATTGTGTCGATGTGCATCGCACAACGCCTAAAAATGGTGTATCGAGTAGGAAGAACCGAGGTCTAAATGAGAGGAAGTATGTCGAATGCGTCTCACAAATGTGTCAAGTCGTCATCATTCAAGTCATCAAACTCCTCTTTGGGTTTATAGACTTGTTCTTCAAGGAATTCCTCGTGTATTCATTTTGTCATTAGTTAATGAATAAAGTTTTACTCGGACATTTGGAAGAAATATGTCCAAAACCTTTACAATTGAAACACTTGTAATTGAGAATGTCTTTTCGGGGCTTGACATCCTTTCCCTCGAGGTTCCCTTGCAGAGGTGACGGTGGAGGGAGGGGTTCCTAAGACAAACTTGGAATTGATGGCAGGAGTGTGTGACGTGGATTGACGATACGGCATCTTGGTAACTAACTCAAAGTTGCGGACCAAATTATACGCATGGTTCAAAGTTGTAACTCCACGAAGGACAAGTTCTATCCTAAAATCCTCGTGTAACCCTTGTCGGAACCTACTCAACGTCATGGCTTCGTCCTCAATGATGTGACACCTCATTCGAAAATCATCAAATTGAGTTACATATTCAGTTACGGACCGATTACCTTGCCGCAGAGAATTCCACTGGTCGAGTAAGTGGCTACTGTAGGAGCGGGATAAATACTTCTCGTGAAGGCGTCGCTTCATTTCAGCCCAACTTCGAACAGGGGCGGCTTGACGCCGAATCAGGAGGTCCTTCACACTTTTCCAATATAATTGGGCGTTGCCGATCAACTTAAGGCCGGCAAATTGAACTCTCGTGTCTTCTGACACGTCATACCATTCAAAGAAACAAGAGGGTGTGTCAAATGGTAGTGAGAGAGCGTGAACGATTTTTTTTTTTTTTCAGTAAAATGACACACGTAGATAAAACTAAATACTATAAAAGATAAACAAAATATGCTACTCAAAAGAAGATGGAACAAACACACCTGGAGATGATTTGACCAGCTTGTTGAAACTGCCTCGGAGATGATCTGACCCACTTGTTTGAGATTGGACGGAAATCTGCTATTGTTTGATTTTTTTTTTTTCCTCTTTTTCTTTTTTTTTCTCTCTCTCTTTTTTTTTTCTTTTTTTTCCCTCTCTCGCTCTCTCTCTTTTTTTTCTTTTCCTTTTTTTTCCTTCCTCACTTATTGTTTTCCTTTGTTTTTTTTTTTTTTGTAAATCACGCGCCTGGTTGCTTTACCTTCCTTGGCCTCAAAGTATGCAAAGACAAAGAGGAAGCGGCGCGGCCGCTCGGTGCTCGACGGAAGACTTGCTCGATCCGATGGCGTCGACGGCGGTGAAGGTGGGAGCGCGGCGGCGATGAAGGCGGCAAAAAGAGGATGACGATTAAAGACGAACTCAAACGAAGAAGATGAGGAGGAGATGAATCGATGAAGCGATGAAGACGAAGAAGAAGAAGCGGAAGGCAAAGAGAGAATGAAGACGAAGATTTGGGACACCCGGTCGTGACTTCTCTATCTACTCCCTTTCTTCGGTTTTTTTCTGAAGGGAAGGTGGAGGCTAGGGTTTTGGGTGGGCTGTGGGCGCGCATCCGGGGTTAGGGTTCTGGTTTTGGGTCGCTAATGAAGGTGGTCGTTTTACGGTTTCGGGCCGGTTCGTAGTATGGTAGAATTGGGTTTGGGCAAGGTTTGGCTTAACTGGGTGGGTACGGGAGTGTTGGAGGTTGTGGTGGTTAGCGGGGATGTGGGCTTTTCCTCCGGTTGTGGCAGCTGCGCCGGCTGCAATGGCTTCATCGGCGTGACTACTGCTTCGACTGGTGCTGCCTCATTGGTTGATTGAAGCAGAGACAATTCTCTGCTTCTGTGCCTGCAACTTCTTCTGCCTTCTTTTTTTTTCATTTGACAGAGGTGGGCACAAGAGAGAAAAAAATCGCACCTTTTTTTTTTCTACTGAGAAACTAATTTTTTTTTTTATTTGACAGTATAAGAGGAGGCAGTGGTGGTGGAGATGGACTTGCTGGCAGATGCACAGAAGAACTTTGTAGGGTGGCGGGACACTGGTGGTGGTGGTAAGGTGGGCAGTTGGTGGCGAGAAGTTGTGTGGCTGATTATTGGGTGCGGAAAGGTGTTGCTGGCGGCAAAAAGATAGGATTTTTATCTTTGATACCAATTTGATGTAGGGAGGAGGAGAAAAAGTAGAAAAGAGATATTAGAGGGGTAAAGATAAGAAATTAGACTAGAGAGGTAGAGACAAGAAGGGGATCAAACCAAGGGGGAGAGAGGAAGGGAAGTACAATTGCTTAATTGCAATCAATTTTTCAAATACTCATTCATTAATCAATCAATTGTCCTCCAAATAATAGCCCTAGTGATTCTTATATAGAGAATCCGATGTGAAAGAAAATTGGAAACAAAATCATAATCAAATAATTGAAAAAGTGAAAAAGGAAATCAAATAAAATCAAATAAATGAAAATAAAATCACAACTAATTTAGAAGGCAAAAAAAGCGAGTCTTCATATTTGGAAGGCAAATAAAAGTGAATATTTGTCTTAAATGTCCGCATCAAACTTAGTCTATGCCAAATAGTTGTAGTACCATTGAGCATTAATGGGCCATTCTAGCTACATGGTTCTTGTTCAGCCCTTCGTGACATTTATCACATTGTCATGGGACTTGACCATAGTGATACACTCCACCAAGTGAATTGCACCAATGGATCACCAGTCACCACTGGCAAGCACACACAAACTGTTCCAGCTTAACTATGACAACAAACTGACGAAGACAAAGATCAATTTAAACGGGTAGTGCTTTTGACCCCATCATATTTATTCCTCAAGTTTCTTGCAATTCAAGACAAATTCTAGCAGAACACAAGAAGTCTAGTGATATCAGAGTCTAAATGTTGCATACTTTGTCTGGGATTCCAAAAAATAGATCAAAATTCGGCCAAAAAAAATTGCACATCTAAATGAATGTATTTGAGAGTGCTCAGAGTGTTTTGAACCCAGAATAAAGCCTTGGACTACACACTAGAAGCTTCAATCAGCAGATCTGTGGTTTTAGGTTAAGGTTTGAATCTTGATTGGATGCTTCATTTGATGCGATAAACCCTCTGAATGTCCAAATTTTGTTAGGGCTTTGTACTAACAGATATCATTGCTTGCACCTCACTGCCAATGGGATGATGCCATCACATGGATCCGCTGCAACTTGTAGGGTGTCTTAGTTGACAGTCAACAATAAACAAGGGGGGAGAGAGATATAGAGAGAGTGGGACTGTGAAAGAGGTGTAGTTGCCTTGTGTACTACACCTATAGTTTGTTTATTATGACTACACTACTAAGTGCAACAACAAAAGGATAGATACCCACTGAAATTATTGCAAACATTGTAACACTCTTTGATGCCAAAGCCCCCTAGCCGAACCACCCTTTTAGTTGACATATCAGTAGATTTCTTTCCTGTTTGTCTGTATCTCCATCTCTCTTCTGCTTCCTCATTAATCCATTGCCTCTCTTTGCAGTCCTCTTTCTTTTCCCCATCACACAAGCAAGCACACAAGGAGATGATTTCGTGGAGGTTATGTATTGAATTTAGTTAGCTTTTGTCAATTGATCAATCAATAACTCTTTTCGAAATTCAAACATCAGAGAGGCTCCTTCTATGTCATACAGCTTTTAGCTTTTTCCTTGTACATGAATGCAATTCAGTCGGATTTACTACTTGAATAAATGGAAACCTTTGTATGGTAGGTGAACTTGCATTATTACTTACCCAAACTATAGATAATCTCATCAACAGGCACTGCATAAATTTGCCGTTACTTTCTGGTTATTTTGTTATCTTCAGTAGGAAGAATAATTGAATGTATATTCCATTTCTGTTAATTCTGCAGAGGGATGAGTTATTTGCATGAAATTAAGCCAGAACCAATAATTCACCGTGACCTTGAACCTTCGTGAGTTTTCTTCTGTGACACAGCCTTTCTTCTCTACTTTCAGTTTATGTTAAAGCTCATATTAAAATGTTTTTATCTGCTTTCTTGGTCTGAATTTGTCAAAAATTTCTTACTAACCTATGCATAAGATGACAGAAATATATTGCGGGATGATTCTGGGCACCTAAAAGTTGCTGATTTTGGAGTCAGCAAGATGCTTAGAGTTGCCAGAGGAGTTAGGGAAGACAAGCCTTTAACCTCTCAAGACACTTCATGTAAGTCTACTATTAAGAATAGAGTTAATTGCATAAAATTAATTAAATAATCATAACTACATTCAAGACATTAATTTATAGACCACCGGAACTTAAATGAAGCATCTTGAAGGATATTTGATCTATAACCAACTCAGATTTTCTTTTGAATACCTTAATATAATAAGAGAGAATTGGGATAAGTTATCCGAAAAGATATCTACATAAAAGAAATACTAATTGGGGTTTAAAACATAATCTGAACAAATCTATAAATATAATATTTTTTAATATCCTCCTGTTGGGTTCCAATACCCGGGGCCCACAAAGTATGGCCCAAACGGACAGCCGTAAGGCCCAAGAGGCCCAAGAAGGCTTAAGCTGCCCAGGACCCTGTTTCAGCATAAGCAGCCCGAAGACATCAGACACTCCTATGGGCCCAAATTAACCCGAGAGGCCAATGTTCAACACAAAAACCCGAGGACTTTCCACAAGGAACCATGGATCCTTCAATGGTCAGGGAGAGCAGTTGACGTCCGAGAGCTATCTCCCTCAATTTGTCCGCATACTCGTAAGGTTATAAGACACGCGGCTTAAGGACGAGGACTGTTTCGTAAACGGCCGAAAGCGCCAGTTCAACATCATTACTATTACCAAGGAGCACGCAACCTCTGCAAAACGCCGCCTCAGCGAAAGATACGATGACGCTCGGAGCACGCCTTGTCATCTCAAATCGACATCAAGGGCTCGTGCGCTCGGGCGGTGAGATCAATCGGCTGCGCCGGCGGCTTGCCTTTTCCGCATACGTCGGCGTGCACGACACGGCCGGCAGAGCAGTGGGCAACCTCCCAAAGATGCCCGACACCGCATAGCCCCGCCGGCCCAGAGCAAGGTGGACAGCCTCCCACCATGTGCCAGCAGCCACGTGGACTTCTCTTAAGGGACAGTCCACCACTATAAATACCCAACCAAAAACTCTAAAAAAAAAGGAGAAAGGTTCTACCTAAGAAAAAAGAGAAAGGAAGAAGATCGAAGAGAGCTTTCTAAGGAGAGTTTTCTAAGGAAGAGAAAGGGAAAATAATCCCACAACTTGTACTTGTAACACTTCCTCCCATAGTGAAGCATTCATCAGGCCCTGAGTCGCGTGGTTTTTCCTCTTCATTCAAGAGGGAGGTTTTCCACGTAAATCCCTGTGTTCTTCTCTCCCTCTCTTTATCTTTCCACGCTCACATATTTGTGTTGCAACCGGAGCACGGAATCTGGAACGCAACATTGGCGCCGTCTGTGGGAAACAAGACGAAAAGTCCATTGCTTCCTACCACAACAAAACAGCTAGCACGCCGAAATGGTGAACAAACGGGCCCAAGCCAACGCGTCAGCCCGAGACATGGCACCCTTCAGTAGGTGCCTCCCAACAAGCAGCACGATGAGTGGCCATCCGAGTTCTTGTGTACGGATGCTGGTGGAGAAAGTGGACGGTCTCTCAAGAGCAGTCCAAACCCTCTTCACAAAACTGGACAAGCAGTCCAAGGGAGCGTGTCCCGAAACCTCCCGAGCGGCAGTACCCCAGAAGAAGGGGAGAACAAAGAAGCATCGCAAAGAGCGAGCTTGCCAATACGATAGCCCGGGGACGCAAGTTGCCTTGAGCAACAAAGCCCCACAGCGACCTGGAGGTTGCTCGACCCCCCAGATTCGAGGACGCTGCCCAGAAGGGCTGAGTCCTCATCACTCTTGTTACAGTAGGTAGGAACAGGAAGTTGCGCAAACTTTTTGCGAGCTGAGGGATTACCTCAACCAAAAGAAGGCCATGACCCAGTCCTCGACGAAAAGAGAGCTCAAAAGGCTCTGGAAGACGGTCTTTGGAGCCAAGACCAGCGACATAGGGAAGCCGGAAGGCGGAGAAGATCCCGACCCAAGGGCAGGAGAAGGGAAAAGAAAGGCGGCACCACTGACTGGAGCCCAGGACCGTCCGTGCGACACTGGCTTAACGGATTGTCCTTGGAGGAAACAAGCCATCGGACTCAACTGCCTTGAATGAATCACTCACCAACATCCTGAGGCAGATCCGAGACGAGGACTTCTTGAGGTGGCCCAAGGCGTTGAAAAACCCGGACGGAGGTGACCAAAGGAAATACTGCCATTACCACCGTTGCCGTGGCCACGACACCGAAGATTGTCGGACACTGTGGGGAGAGATTGAAAGATTGGTGATGGAAGGCCATCTCGATCGTTTCCTACTAAGACCCGGCAGGTCCCCCTGAACAGCAGGACGCGGTGAGTCTACCCACTCGAAGACAAGGTCATCATTAGAGCAGAACGCGCATAACCACGCCCTCAAAAGGCAACAGCCCAAGAAGAGCATGGCCAAGTGAGGAAGACCCGAGGACTCGAATCCGCAGGATCCAGGACCCAGGGCACTAGTTTGACGTGAAGGATTAAGTTAGCCTTAGAGGTCACCAGATGTAACACGTTTACAGGAATAAAAGGGTCCCTTCAATGTGCCCGTTATTGTGCATTCTCATGTCGTATTCTAAAAACTCGGCTATGTCCGAGCAGCCCCAGAGGTCGAATTCTAAAAACTCGGTCCGTCCGAGCGACCCAAGAGGTCAAATTCTAAAAGCTCAGTTCCATCCGAGCGGCCCCAGAGGTCGTATTCTAAAAACTCGATTCCGTCCGAGCGGCCCCAGAGGTCGTATTCTAAAAACTCGGCTACATCCGAGTAGGTAGCAGGTCGTATTCTAAAAACTCGGCTACATTTGAGTAGCCCCAGAGGTCATATTCTAAAAACTCGGTTCCATCCGAGCGGCCCCAGAGGTCGTATTCTAAAAACTCGGTTCCGTCCGAGCGACCCGAGAGGTCGAATTCTAAAAATTCGGTTCCATCTAAGCGGCCCAAGAGGTCGTATTCTAAAAACTCAGTTCTGTCTGAGCGACTCGAGAGGTCGAATTCTAAAAACTCGGTTCCATCTGAGCGGCCCCAGAGGTCGTATTCTAAAAACTCGGCTACGTCCGAGCGGCCCTAGAGGTCGAATTCTAAAAGCTCAGTTCCATCCGAGCGGCCCCAGAGGTCGTATTCTAAAAACTCGGTTCTGTTCAAGCAGCCCAGAGGTCGTATTCTAAAAACTCGGCTATGTCCGGGCGGCCCCAAAGGTCGTATTCTAGAAACTCGGTTCTGTTCGAGCGGCCCCAGAGGTCGTATTCTAGAAACTCAGTTTCGTTCGAGCGGCCCCAGAGGTCGTATTCTAAAAAGTCGACTCAGTCCGAGCAGCCCAAGAGGTCGGATTCTAAAAACTTCATGCAGTACCAGGCAACCCGAGAGGTTGAAAGGCAAAAAAATCTTCAAAGGATCACGCGTTAGGCTAAGGACAAGTTACTTAGCAACATGCTACAAAAGGAACAAATACTTGTACAAACCAAGCGAAAGGTCCAAACCTTCGATTCAGAAAGCACAAGTTTTATTCATAAACAAATGTTTATGTACAATGTCGTAAAAAAAAAAAAAAAGAAAAGAAGAAAGAAAGGACAATGTGCTGCGTTTCCTCCACGAGAGCCCCTCTTGGCTCCCAGAAATGCCGTATAAGTCTTCTGCGCATAAGGCACCGGCGTTTCTAGGATCAAGAACGGCTATGGGAAACCGCGGACGTATCAAACGCAACACTCGGCGGCACATGTGAATACCCTCCTAGTATTTGCTGTCCAGTAATGGAGCAATGTCCGCGGTCTGCACGGACATCCTCAGCGTCTCCTCCAAACGAATGACCCTATCCCGGAGAAGCACCTGCTGAAGCCGCTGGAGCCTGACAGTATCCTCTAAGGAGGCAACTTTCCTTTCTGCCTCAGCCAGCTTTGCTTCCGCACGTTGGGCAGCTTCCTCGGCGACTCTCAGGGCCTCCATCTGCGAGAAGCCCTGGGCGACACCTCCAATCAACCGGTCAAGGTTCCCGGCCAGACCCCGAAGCTACGATGAGGGGTGAAAACATTAAAGCCTGAAATGAGACAGGTGATCAAGGAACTTAAAAGAGGGAGTAAGATACCTCAGAAATAATAAGGTCGCCGCTGAAGGCGCCCTCTCCAGTGATCTCAGACGCCGGGGGCTCCGCGATGGGCGCCACAGAAATCTCAACCCTGATCCCAGGAGAAGGCTCCACAGCTATAAAAGGTACTGAGGATCCTGCCCCAATATCACCAGGGTCTCGGACCTCTTCAACGTCCTCGTTACGAAGCTCTTCCCGGACATCAGCAAGGCGCCCTGACGGACGTTCAGCTTGGACTGCTTCATGATGCTCAGAAGGCTTGCATGGAAAAGGGCCGACAACGCCTGCCTCCTCGGTCCCTGCTACCTCTCGGACTGGCTCAGCTGTCACTGCTCCCTCAACTTCCCTTACGGAGTTCCCATCACCTATGTCCTCGGAAGGATGGCCAATCCTGTCCGAGACTTCGCCGGCAAGATCAACGGGAACGCCGGAAGTAGACTCATCATTGGGAGACTGGGCGTCCGAGAGCTCCACAATCTGCACAATCAAAGACCCGCCGAGAGGATCAACCGACAAGGCTGGAGCGGGGCCTTCAGCCCTCGAAGACTCTAGTAAAGGACCAGTGCTCGACCTCTTAAAAAGTGGGGCAATCACAGCATCATCATCATAATCATCATTGTCATCCTCGTCATCGGATGAGGGGTACTCAACGATGGTCGCCGGACGTTTGGAGCTCTCGACCGGACGACTCTTCTCCGAGCGCTCTGCTGGCCCCACAACCCTCAGAGATTTTCCTTTCCTCCTCAGTCTTTTCTTCTTCGACTTCTCAGAAGGTGTCATGACGGAGGCCTTGGACTGTGGCCCCCACTTCGCCTTTGCAAAGTTCTCAAACGATAACCAGATGTTGCACTTATTTTCGTGAAAGCCCCCGAGGTTGGCCATCACCAGGTCCGAGAACTCCTTCACGGTATCCCTCTCGTCCCTTGAGGGATCCGAGCAGTGCTGACTTGCCACATTTCTCCAATGAATGAGAATGGCCCAAGTCTCCCGAACACCTAGGAAAAGAAATTTGTCTTTCCACCTCTTGGTGGAGTCCAGGTTTCCCCCGCACATTACGGAAAAGTCCGGGCGATGTGTCATCGTTATCCAGTCAAGGTTATGCGTAAAACGAAACATAACCTTGACCATGGGAGCATCCAAGAGTTTGTCATGACAGCGAGCAAAAACGCACAAGGAAACCAAATACCTGATCGTGTTCGGTTGCAATCTGGCAAGTGGCACGCCAAGGGCCATCATAATGTGATAGAACTCCTTCGGATCAGGAAAACGGAGCCCACCTTTGAGGTGGACCTCATACACAGCGATGAAGCTATCGGGCGGACTACACGCCCTATTACCGGGCTCTGGTACCACCATCGCCATGGAGTCTAGGATACCATATGGTGCGCGGATATCCTCAAGCCTCCCAAGTGTCATTGAGAAAGCAATCTCCTTTACTCCTGAAGCCATGGAAGGCAGAAGAATAAAAGGCAAAGGAAAAATGAAGAAAGAAAGAGTTTCAGCACTTGGAGAAAACGCTCAGCAAAGGAAGACAAAGGCAAATGCAGAAATGAAAAATCGGAAATGAAAAGGCCAACTTATCGTTTCGAAATTCAAAAAGGGCGTACTTATTACCCCTCGCCACGTGTCGCTGCGCCGTTCGCTGCCAGGAAATCATGGCTTTGGCTTTCCAAGGCGTGTGTCAGCCCGTCAAATCAAGCATTAAATGCTTGGCAGAGGCCCAAACGGCGGCGGCGCTGGAAAGGTCTCGGACTCAAAAGAAGCTCTGGGACACTTCTTCACCAAACCTTGCGCCACGTTTCCTCCGAGGACACACGTGGTCTTGGACTAACGCCAGGAAAAGCCTAAACCCAGAAGTGGACAGCCATGTTTCTACTTCCTCAAAGAACGTCCTTCTCAGGCCATAGCACGCACACGGACAGACTGTCAAAAGGAAAAGGAAGCCTCCCGAGAGGAGCGTTGGCGTCATGCCAAACGGTTCCAATACCCGAGGCCCACGAAGTATGGCCCAAACGGACGGCCGCAAGGCCCAAGAGGCCCAAGAGGGCTTAAGCAGCCCGAGACCCTGTTTCAGCATAAGCAGCCCAAGGACATCAGACACTCCCATGGGCCCAAATTAACCCGAGAGGTCAATGTTCGACACAAAAACCCGAGGACTTTCCACAAGGAACCATGGATCCTTCAATGGTCAGGGAGAGCAGTTGACGTCCGAGAGCAATCTCCCTCAATGTGTCCGCGTACTCATAAAGGTACAAGACACGCGGCTTAAGGACGAGGACTGTTTCGTAAACGGCCGAGAGCGCCAGCTCAGCATCATTACTATTACCAAGGAGCACGCAACCTCTGCAAAATGCCACATCCACAGTGCACGATGACACTCAGAGCACGCCTTGTCACTTTAAGACTAACATTAAGGGCCTGCACGCCTGGCACAGTGAGATCCAATCAACGGCGCCGGCGGCTTGCCTCCCTGCATACGCCAGCGTGCCTGACATAGCCGGCAAAGCAGGTGGGCAGCCTCCCAGCATGCCTGACACCACATAGCCCTGCCAACAGGACAGGTGGACAGCCTCCCACCATGTGCCAACAGCCACGTGGACCTCTCTTAAGGGACAGTCCCCCACTATAAATACCCAACCAAAAACTCTAAAAAAAAAGGAGGAAGGTTCTATCTAAGAAAAAAGAGAAAGGAAGAAGATCGAAGAGAGCTTTCTAAGGAGAGTTTTCTAAGGAAGAGAAAGGGAAAATAATCCCACAACTTGTACTTGTAACACTTCCTCCCATAGTGAAGCATTCATCAGGCCCTGAGCCTCGTGGTTTTTCTTCTTCATTCAAGAGGGAGGTTTTCCACGTAAATCCCGGTGTTCTTCTGTCCCTCTCTTCGTCTTTCCACACTCAAATCTTTGTGTTGTAACCGGAGCCCGAAATCTGGAACGCAACACCTCCTTAAACCCAAGATGAGTTGTAAACACCAATTTAAATTGGGAAATAAATTCATGATTCTATCAAGCAAAGGTATGACGGCGTAGTTGCCTGTTCTCAAGAATCTCCTTTCTTGAAGGAGCACCAGAACCATCTATAAAGAACAATCTAAACTTAACAAAGCAGGACACTGAAAAATAACTGAGAGGAGCTATGCGTATGCGTTCTTTGACACGATAGTTTCGACCCCTTTTTAATAATTTGGAAATCGCAGTTCACAAGTATACGATACACCTAAAGTATAATTGTGTTCAGATGACTTAACGAGCAAACAACATACAATTAAAATATTCAAAAAGATAAGAGCAGCCAATAAAAATACGATTTTGGTGGCGAAGGGAAAAATTCGATAACTGCGGCTATCAAGAAAAAAACCCTTCGGGCTCCACGGCTAGAAAAAATATGCACTAAGAAAATCAATTTACAGATTAAGTGATACAGACGCACTATCCTAGTCGACTTACTATCATTTTATGATTCTTACCAAGGAACTCCTTTGATTTGCCCTAGGCTACAGAACCGAACATCTTTTGGTCTTGTATCGTCGGAGTGCAATGCACCGCTGGAGCTCAATTTCCACGCCTCCTACATCACTCACGAGGGTTTACAGGCAAGAAGGAGAGTGTGGTCAATTAATATGAGAAGATAAGAAAGCTTAGGAAGATTAGCCGATAGAAAAGATGAAGCTTTCTCCGATGGGCACGAATTCTTGGCTTAAAATAATGGACAATAAGATTAATCGTTGTTAGTGAGTAATCTCTCTTCTTCCAAAATCTTAGGGATGAAGAAAGGCTCATATATATAAAGGAGCCCAAAAACTAGGTTTAAACAAAAGAGTCGTTAGAAACATAAGAGCCGCGTCGCTCGAGCACCGATTGGGCGTGCGGCGGGCACCCATCAGGGTTTCAGGATTTTGTGCCCCCGCGCTCATGCACCTATCGAACACTCATCAAGTGATCAAGTTCTTGAAAATGCACCTTAGTGGCTCCTTGGACGCTCATCAAGCACCCATGTTCTGGAAATCATGTCCTGATGGTGCCTTGAGAGCCCACTTTCTGGAAATCAGGCCTTGTTGGCACCTTGGGCGCTCATCGAGCGCCCAACTCTGGAAAACGCGCCTCAGGCACAGATCAAGCGGCAGGTAGGCGGGAATGCTGAGTATGTAGCGGTGACGACCATTGGACGTGAGACTGATGAAGATCTTCCAAGCAATATGATAACGCAGACAACGAATGATCCGACATGGTCACAGAATGTGCCAATAGAAAATACGAGTAACAATGACAAACAAAACATCCAAAACTATATGCAAAGAGCTGTCAGATGACAACATGCCAAACATATATGAACACTAGTATGTGTAATCTTCTGTAATTGAAATTGGGTGCCATCAAACAAACACAAACCCTTGGTGTGTTCAGTAGCCCGCTGATGCACTGTTCATGGGCATTGTTGTTGACATAGTTGCTGCCACTGTTCCCACCACTGCTCTTGGCAGTGTCTGCACACTTGCTTGATGTACACCAGCAGAAGGCCACTAGAATGTACATGGTTCTCACGCACACACAAGATAATAAAAAACTACCAGTGAAAATTAGAAGCAGAACACCACAAAAAAGGAATTTAAGTAAGATCTGGAGGGCAACATGTAGTACTAAAAGGTTAATTGTCCACTATCAGTGGAAGAGTTTGGATGTGATTAATAAAAAAATGGAGGGTTTTTTACCATGTTAAGAATAAATTTGATAAATGTTGAATTCAATTTCATTGACTAATTATCACTATGTGTAAGATATAAATTTCTGGACTACAGAAATCTAAATAAGGAAAGAATTTCGAAGGATATTCTAGCTATTACTGGACCCTCAATTAAAATGTCAGTTATTGATTTTGGATTAATTGGTATGGGTTATTTCCAAATATGAGGAGAACAAGTGGTCTTATGTTGATTTATGTGGACATAACAACAACAATGTTGCATTTTTTTTTTATTTCTTTGTGTCTTTGTAAAGTCTCCCATTTTTCAGCATAACAATTGACGAAACAACTTTATGATTGCAACTGAATAAAATGATTTAGAAGTTTTTGTGCTGTTTAATCAGTTGGAACTGCTGCTGAAAATTCTATTTCCCATGGACAGGTCGGTATATGGCTCCTGAGCTTTTCAAAAATGAGGAATATGATACCAAAGTTGATGTCTTTTCATTTGCTTTAATTCTACAAGAGGTAGAAGTTTTTCTTTTTCTTCTTATGACTTGAACTAGTCTCCAGAACGAGTGAGAGATACCTTCTTCTGCTTTGCATTTTGATTTGATTGTTCCCTTTTTCTCCCTGGTTGCACTCTCCTCCTTTTCCATGAAATGCATGCTGCATCGCTGCCTTTTTTTTCCCTATACAAGCATTAGTTCCCCCAATCATGACATGCTATTACATTTAGTTTATGTAGACTGCAATAGGACCCCTAGATGCCATTTTATACGAATTTAGCCTATTGCTAGTACAAGTCATGACATACTATTTATAGTTCTAGTCTTGTGTTACTGATTGCATAATAGATTAACACATAAATAAAAGATAGTTTGAGTCATGCAAATTTCTGAGAATCAAAAAATTGCAAATTTTAAATGTCTGAGAATTATCATCTATTATTTATCTCATTGCTATTCTTTAGGATCCATTTTGAATTCTTAGTTAATCATTTACAGTTGCACTGGCTGCTACCCTTCCATGTGTATGGGATGGGCTGCGACTGCGACACTGCAATTAAAAACTGAGCCAACCCAGATGGCAGAAGTTGAACTTTGTTGATGTAGTGCAATGTTTAATAATGAGCATGATTACTGATAAAAATAGTTTTTCTAGTATGTAACTATCTTGACAAACATTATATATTTGACTTGATTTAAAGAAAAGCTTATTTGTCAGCTGTTTTATCAGCAGAATGTTTTTGCCATTCCTAATTGTTTGTATTGTCACTTTCTCTTCAACTATTTGGACAACCTGTGCTTTTTTTGTTCTAAACATTATCTTCATCATCATTGCTGTTGTCATGGTGATCTTAATCAAGATTTTTATTGAATAAGTCAATCAGATATGTTGTAGTTATACTACTGGTTATGTTCTGTTCTGTCTGCCACTTTTTCTGCCTATCGTAACAGGAATTTTACTTGCTGTTGTTACTGTTATACTTAGATGATTGAAGGCTGCCCACCTTTCTCCAGTCTGGAGGAAAGTGATGTTCAAAAGGCATATGCTGCAAAAGAGCGACCACCTTTTAAAGCTTCGGGGAAGCTTTATGCACATGGACTGAGGGAGTATGCCACTTAGACATTTGTCTTACCATTCTCAATTCTTTTTAGATTCTGCGTTGTCTTCTATAGACATATAATTTAAGAATAACTTGTCATATGAAGTGTTATGCCTTTTAAATTCATCTGATAAGTGCATATTTACACTTGACATGTTACCATGCTTGGCCTCTTTGGCTCTCCAAATTCAAATGTAACGGCATATAATTAAGGTCAGTATTTGGTTGTCCATGTGTAGAGAGCCTTGCTTCATTGTAAATTGATCAACTCAATGTTCTTTCATTGTCTTTGTTTTTTTTTTTCCTTTTTTTTTTATGGTGGATGGAAGTACAGGGGATTAGTCCCCTTCAAAAATTTCCTTGACTAGGGTGGACTAAAGTTGTGTCAGCCTCCCATTTTAGGTAGTACAACCTTTTTTGGGCGGCTTCGTCTTACTCTGAACTTGCATGTGACCAAGTTGTCAGAATTTATGTGAGATCTTGTTTTGCTGCTACCTCATTTGATTTATTTTCTCATAAGGTGACAAGAAGATGGTTGATCATGGTGATATGTGGTTAGGGACGCCATGTCATACCATCTTTATATGCATACTTTGTTTCCGTGGTGTAGACCTGTTTAAAAGATATACAAAGATCAGTTGAAGAACTAAAGTTTAAGATTTCCTAAATCCAGTATTTTAGCATAAGAAATTGAAATGCTGCATGTGGTACCAATTTCTGATGAAGCACCCCGGCTAACGACATCAAGCTTGAAAGCATTTGAATTAGAGTAGACACATGAGCATCTCTTCCGAAAATTCAGTTGAAAGGACAGAGCCTCTGGATTAGGACAGGATTTTATTCTCTCTCCTGTATTGGATGTACTTTTCATCTGCTATATAACAAATGCTGGAAAATTACAAACACATTCTCCACTTTTCACCTTTCTCAATTTTAATATCAAATTTTATTTTTCCCTGAACTTTTACTTTAGTATCAATTCTATTTTGTATCAGAAGTATAGGAGCACCTTTTTTCTTTTCCCTATCAAATAGAATTGGTACTAAAAAAAAGTCAGGAATAGATTTTGGAAAAAATATTAGTCGGCAATACAATTGGGAGAAGTGAAATGTTGAGAATATTTTTGATTTTTTTCCCCAACAAATGCTATTCCTTCCAAATCATTCTTGATTGCAGAGTATCAGCAGTGTGCATGATGGTGTTAAGTTTTATTTTGCCCAAATCATCATGTGAAGAACTCCTATAGTCTCGATACAAAACAGAATTGGTACTAAAATAAAAGTTAAGAATAAAGATGGGAAAAAATATGAGTTGAGAATAAAATTGGGAGAGGTGAAATGTTGAGAAATTCCCCCCCCCCCAACAAATGCTATTCCTTCCAAATCATTCTTGATTGCGAAGTATCAGCAATGTGCATGATGGTGTTAAGTTTTACCCTTTGATTTATGTAGGGTTGTATTTTACCCTCGACGCACATTCCAATGTAGCAAATATGATGCGTGTTGCTGTCAACCCGCCAAAACTTTCCACTTGTTTTCTGGCGTTTATCGCTTAATATAAGATTTTGGACTCCATTAATTCAATCGTCAAGATCCTACAATCCTATGAATCCTTTTAAAAATCTGACGTTTACATCCTCCCAAAGTGAGTGTCTACTTTCCGACTGTTCAGAAATCTGTCGATTGTAATGTCCGTCAGTGTTAGATGGATCTGATAACACCGTGTGCTAGCGGTTACTAATCCAATACAGCCCTACAAACCCTCCTAAAATCAAGTAATAGTGAAATCATATAGCGAAGCGGGAAATGCTGCTTTTCTTTGTGCTACCATTTTGAGATCCTAGCTTGGAAGGTTTTACTGCCCACTTGGAAAGAAAGACCTCCGGGAAGGAAAATCTCCTTTCTATGGATGAACAAAAATCTTAGGAAATACCCGAAAGCATCCCTGCAAGAGACCACTTCTCATTAGCTCTTTGATCTAACACCAGATGTTTCATTCCTAAGAATTGCTTTTGATGTCAAGAGTTCCTCTTCGTCTTCCTAAGACGAGGAGAAGGAAGTAGAATATTTAGAATGCCAATGCTTTTCACTGACAGCGAAAGCTCTCTTTCTTTTAGTTGTGCTGGTATTCGTGAGTCAGCCGGCTACTAGTCAACGTCTTCGCTTTGAAAGCGGGATATTTCAAGATTCACACGAGTGGAATTCTTTGAATTAGGGAAATGATTTCAAGATTCACTAAGTGGGAATTATTGTGATATTTTTGAATATATTGAGGATATTCCTTAAATGCCATCTTTTTAGAATCGTTTCAAGTGGAGCTATGGACAGAAATATAATAACTTGGATAAAGAATAATTCTGCTGAGTTGACTACTATTGAAACATGCATTTAATCTTCGCTAATCCTAATTTTTAGATTCATTTTCTGTTTCTTTTGCTTTTCTTTTAGATTTTTGTTCTTTTTGACTTCGAGGTGGCTCTATTTTCTGATGATTTAAGATAGGTTTACTATCATTTGTTTTAGTTGAAACTCAGAGCATCTTCTGTAACCAGGTTGATTGAACATTGTTGGAATGCCAAGCCAGCAAAGAGACCAACTTTCAGTGAGATAATTATTATTCTTGATCACATCTATAACAACATTGGTCGTAAGAAGCGTTGGAAGGTTTGCTCTCTAACTCCCGACACCCACCTCTTGCCCTCTCCATGTTTATTAAATGGGTGGTGCGTCTGATTATGTGGAGTCGAGTGTGCTTGTATATGTTCAAGGCTTTGCTTTTGGTATATGTTTTTCTAGGAGTTCCAAAAGATTGGTATAACATCTCATATGATCACTTCCCTTCTCAATATCGGAGATCCAAGAACAATAGGTATTACTAAGTGGGATAGGCTATATGATTATGTTTTTGGCATTTCACTCTATGTAGTGTAATAACTTTCAATAATATAAATAATTTTAAATCATTTTTTATTACCTTCAAGTCTTACATCTCTCTCTATTTAAAATTCCACCCCCACAACTAGCTTGTCTTTCCTCATTTGTTCTTTATTTGGCTTATGTATTAAGTTTCCAGACAGCCGAGAACGCCCTTCCTCCCATCTTATTTTCTATAGTTGTAACTCCTAAACCCTCAAAATGGAAAAAAAAAAAAAATGTGGAAGCTTGTACTACCCTGTGAAAGCTTCCTAGCACTTCTGCTTTTGGCCTCTTGTCTTAGGGCATAGGTATTGTTGTTCTTAAAAAAAAATGATCTTAGTATCCATCATTTCTAGCAGCATAGCCATTTTTTCAGATTATTGCATTCTTGCTTTGGTAATCATAGTTTTATGTATTTTATTTTTGATGGGCATCCAATATATAATTGCAGGTCAGACCCCTTAAATGCTTTCAGAGGAACCCTTCCAGTCTCAGTAGCCACAGCGGGTCATCACATTGGAGCCCGTAGATAATACCTCTGCAACAGCTCTATGGCGGAGATGGCAGCACTCTACAGAAGTGATGTCCGAGCTGTTCCTACCCGATGGGAGACTGGTTACCCTCAAGTTAACCATTTAGTAACTCATTCAAAATCGATGGGAAATTGTGTGATGCCATCTGAATTTTCTCAATGGTTTCATTCTGATTTTTCTCTATGATTTTTCGCTACATGGGCTTATGCTTCGTTGTAAGTAATTCAACTATGTAAGGCCCTGAAAACGGCTTGAATAATTGTCTTGCGTTCATCCTCGCCGTTTTGAGGCCTCCATGCATCATCCATTTCGTTCCATTGCCAGCCAAACATAACCTTGATGAGGTTGCATTTGTTTGATGGAGATCCCATTCTCATTTGTTAGAATTATTTCACATAATATGGAATATATTTGCTAATTTATTAAAATAATTATTTATTATAATTCTATTTAATTTGAAATATTTTATAAGAGAAATGTTTTTTTCTTAATATATTCAGCCTTTAATAAAAAAAATGACATTTTAATAATTAAGAAATTAATTATCTTTTTATCCTATAAATGACATAATTACTTACTATGTGTCAAAGGGCTGTTTATTCTGAATAATCAGAACAAATTGGAGATTTGAAATCTTTATTTGTTGATATATCTAAGGGCTAAATTTGAAGAAATAGCAAATACGTTTTTACATGCTTATGAAGCATTATAAATTCAATAAGTATTTTATGAAAAATTTAATAAGCCATACTATCCATGGGCTTCAGCTGTGCTTGTGAGGGAGAAGACGGACCTTGAAGAACTTAACCAACTGATTCACTTGTTGAATTGATGCGAAGAAACCAAAACTTAAAAAGAGTTACCTGCTATGAAAATAATGTCATTTTGATATTTTAAAAGTGTCATGTTTATATAATAAATTAAAAAATATATGTAAAAATTAAAAAATTTTAAAAATAAACTAAGAATGGGTTTCAAAACACTTGTCTTAATTATGTAATTTAGCAAATTTGATTTCCAAAAACTCTATAATCTTTGTTATTTCTCTCTCTCTTTTCTTCTTCTTTTCCTATTCTATTTCTCTCTCTTTTCTCTCTTTTCCCATGAAAATAACTAAAACAATGTGCATCAAACGGTACATACACGATTAGCATTTGAGGGCCAGATAAATATTCTTCAGGCGTTCTTAATTTTAATTTATCTGCATATGAATACTACATTGGACGTGTTTTAAGAGTTAATATTTTATCATAAATATACAAGAATAGTCTAGAGACGCACATCAAATACACGGCTATTATTTCAAACACGCACGGGCGTAGACACAAGTTCCCATCAGGCATCAAACCTGATTCTAAGTAATTCAATTTTATCTCAAATTTTTATTATACACTTACCCTTTAAATTGATCCAAAATTATACTAATTATATCATAAATTATAAATAAAAACCGGACATTACAAATCACATCTGTGGTAAAAAGGAAACGTTGCCCAGAGCAATGAAGTTTGCAACCATGACAGGCTAAGATGCATTAATGGAATTAGGTCTTTGCATTCAATTAGATCTGCAGTTTTCAACATCATTTGATAGTCCAACATGCCCTAACAAAATATATAATATATTATTAGTGTCATGTTATTTTATAACATTAATTAAATATCAAATAAATATATATATATGACTATTATAAATCTGAGTAACTAATTAAATTGATCAAAAATATTATATATATGTGTGTGTGTTAGGTCATTTTAATTTGTGGGCCCCTTTAGTTGTTTTCCATCCATTTCAAAGTGAATTAATAAAGTAAACGTTCTTTTAAAGAAACTTGTCAGTTATAGACCCCTTTCTAATTTCTGCACCGAGCTGAATTTTTTATTTATTGAGTATAAAATATAAGCTTTTCACTTTATATGTAATAGAAAATGACATTTTAAATTATTTTTCTCCTATTGATAGAGGGCATATACTGGTTAATAAACCGGATTAAAATTGAATTTGACCTATATTTGATCGGTACAAGTAAAAATTGTGATTGCTAAGTGTGACCAAGATAACACAGGCCCAGAAATTTGAAAAAAAATATAACAATATTCATTTATAATTAAAATTAGGGTAATATATAGATATATTAATTTCTAAATATTATATTTAAAATTTTATATTTATATAAAAATATTTTAAAACATAAATATTATGAAAGATAAATACTACTTAAGAAATTTCATTTGAATTCTATTCATGTAAAATATGGACTTTTGTGTTTGCACCAAAGAAAAAGGCACCAAGTTGGGCCAATCTAATCATTTTTATTCTTGATCAATTGAACCCACAAATTTAAATTAATCTAATTTTTATAATTATATTCATTCATAGTATTATTTTTTTCTCTTTATTATTAAAGTGTAAATTATGTTATCGTTTGAGATAAAAATATCAAATAACCTTTTTTATATTTTAAAAAGTATTATAAAGTTAAAATTTTAATAATTTTAAATATTAAAGTATTAAAATCTTTATATTATAAAAAAATAATCAAAATTATAACTTGTAACATATTTTTTTTTAAAAAAAAACAAAAATTATAAATATTGAATGATTGATCCAAGCATTAAAAATACGAGGAGCTCCCCATGCCATGCGGTCCAGCCCCTTGAATCCATCGGCTTCGTACGGCAATGCCATGTAATTTCCTGATTGGCTTAGCCCTCGTAGGGTGGGGCCACTGGACCGAATCAAATCAGATCTTGCTTATCTAATTTCTTAATTTTGATTAAAATTTATTTTTATCTAATCAATTAGTTTAAAAATCTGATTGAAATTTTCATAGCATGATTCCATATAAATTTTAAATTAAAATTAATATTAATAATAAATAAATCTTAGACGTACGAGCAGAGCATTATGCCATTAATATTTAAAAGTTTTAAAAAATTTATTTATATTTCGTGAAAGTATAATTATAACTATAATTTTAAAAATAATAAATTTTTTTTATTTTTTATTTATATTTTTTAAAAAATTAATATAATATATTAATATAAAGTAATTGTTAATAATTTAAATTGAGACGTTAATGGCAGTAGTTATAAACGAAGACAAAGCAATTCATGATACCGAGGTACGCCAAAGGAAGAAGCAGTGGGGCCTGAAATCTAGTCATGGTGGATCCCACCACATAACGTATGCCTCTAAAGGAAAAAGCTGAGGCACATATTGCCCTCTCGACTTCTTACCCTGCTTTCCTAATTCAGAAAAATGAATTAAGAGCAAGAAAATAACAGGCTTGATGTTACATAGCAGAAAAATACTTTAAAATGTCATTTATTTCTTTTTTTAAAAAAAAAATTATTTTATTTTCAATATTTTTTTCAAAAAAAAAATTATTTTTAAATTTTAGTTTGATATCAGTTTCATACCATCCAAAAAAAAAAAAAGACTTTGTTAGACTAATTATACCGTAATATAACTAAAAAATATGGTAATTTGAGTTATATATAATTTTAAAATAATAATAATATAACTTAATAAAAATAAAAAATAGCCCATAATCAAAATATATATTATAGTATAAAGTTTTACCGAGTTAAATTAAAATGCGTATGTTCATTTAGTTCAGATGATTTATGTGGCTTATAATGCTAAGTTTCTTAGTCTAAAATTAATTACTTAATTTAATATATTATATATAAAAATTAAAATTATTACTTTAACTACTTGTATTAAAAATTAATTTAAAAGCATAATAAAAATAGCTATGATCAATAAATTTTAATTATAATAGAAAATTTTATGTGTTATATATATATAATTTTGGTAAAAACCAAACTACACCTAAGTTCAGCTTTTGAGCTATTTTGGTAAAAATTCTTATCTTATGATTAAAAAAATGAACGTGAAAAATAAAAAATAAAAAAACTTCCGAAATTCCGAAAAACAAAATTACAATATTACCCATCTGACATGAATAACAGAGTCGGCAAATCAATGATTCACCAAGTTAATTAGTGTGGGTTTTCCCGGGCGATAACGGACATTTTCTTTATCGCCTTCAATTATATTAAAATTGTTACGGTCTATAAAATCAAATTTTATAAAATATCAATAGAAAAAATTAAATTTCAGCATTTTACTCTCCTTATAAATAATATTAGTTTTTATTTTTATTTGTTAGAAATATAAATATCTGTATAAAATTTTAATTCTCATAGTTGAAGAAAATTAATTAATATATTTTTATATTAACTTATTTATTGGAATTGTCAAATATTTTTATTTGATTTATATAATTAAATGGTATATTTTTCACTGCATGAGTTTAAACCCGAATAAAAAAAATTAAAATAAAACATATTAATAAGATAAAGGGAGCTTTTATTTTATCAATTTGATAATCAGCCAAAAGAATAAACAATAGATGAGTGAAGTTCATGGACGACAGTAAATTTGAGAAAAAAAAAATCAATATTAAAAGACAGGGAAAAAATAAAAAAATTAAAATAAAAATGAAGGGGGGGGGGGGAATTCAGGGGAGCACCCTCCTCGGTAAATAAGAGAAAAGTGAGTTAGCAAAACCATAAATTTGAAATATTTTTGTAAAGTTGGACAGATTTATTTTTTATATTTTATTTTTTTATTTTTAATAAATAATTATAATTTATTTATTTTTTTAAAAAAATAAAATTAATTAAAATTAATTATTTTAAAATAATTAGGCTATAATTATTTATTTAAAAATAAATAATTAAAATATATAGAATAAGCTTTTTGATGGGGACGGCAGATATGAGCAAGCTCGACATAAGGGCCCTCGGACAGACAGTGAATTTTGAGAGTATCTGGTCCATAATATATTTTTGCAGGCTTAAGAGCCGGTCAATGTTTTCGTTGGCCCGAGTAGTGTCCCAATCGACCTAGACAGTCAAAGCTGACCTCGACTTAATAAGGACGGCCCACGATCCTTTTTTCGCGTATTGAAATTACTTGCCTTAACTAACTCAACACCCCAAATATTATATCTAATCACGATCTTCTCCTGGAATGGCAACTGTAATGCAATATATCTCACCTAATGGCAAATCCCATACCCGCTGTATTAAGTATTGCCACAAAGAAAAAAGGAATCCTCCTGATTGATCACAATTACTATAATCGATATCAATAATCCCCATGACAACATGCTAAATCCGCACAAAAAGCTATCGACTAGCCTTAGCGTCCAAATAGAGTTAAGTTGGCTCAAATGTTATAAATACAAATACATACTCAGATACACACTTAAAAGCTTAAAAAAAGACAACCCTCTACTCAAAGAGCCTCCCAAGAATTCATTCACAATTCTTGCTTCTTCAATTTTAAAAACCACTTCTTATCGAGCGCAACGAAACGTAAAAGCCGCTCCATGCCAAGCGTAACCCGTAATCTTACATCATCACACATATCCCTCACCATTGCATCTTTCCATCTCTTTGAAAAATATTGACTTGTGTATTAGAGGATAAATCGGATAGCGAGTTTCATAAATTTTCTGATTTCTTATTTTTAAGTTGTGGTGTGCAATATCCAAACTATTAAGAATGAAGACCAGACCTGCTTCTGTTCAACCCATTATAAAAAATTAAATAATACCCTAATCTGTTAGTAATTCGAATTTAAGACGCATCACCTCTCTATCTCTTCAATAGATGAAACATTCTCAATCTGTAAAAACATGAAGGATCGAGAGAGGAAAAAAGTATAGGCTTATATTTGAGGTGTTAGTTTCTGTCTAAAAAATCAATATTTAGGTATAACATTTATTTTAGATTTATTTACTATGTATTTTTTAATTTTAGATTAACGTTAAGAATTATTTTCAGATCAATAAGTCTTCATAATTTATACCATTCAATTCATATTTATCATCAGCTAATTTAGTTTCAAATTAATATCAAAATACTATAATTTCATATTGCATTATTTATTAAAAGTCAACACGTTATGACTAGCCATTTAAGTTATTATTCTTTAAATTTCTTCATTTTTAGTTTTTTGTATACTTTTTTGAATATTAGATGGTTAAACTATTATCATTATTACATTTTTTAAATTTTAAATTTTTATTTTTTACTAAATTTTTTAATTTTTTATTACTTGAAACCTGAACAGTTGAGTCACAGATACTATTATAATTTTAAATTTTTACACTTTATATTTCTATACATTGATTTTTGATGCTGTCAGAGGACAATAATGCTATACGTGTTTTAATTTCTTACAATTTAAAATTTTAGTAATTTAATATACTGTACTGTTTTTAGATTACTTCGTGGTTGAATTATTGTTGTTTCAAGCTTTAGTCACTTTTAACATTACGACCCCGATTTTAAATATATAATTAAATAATTAATAATCAAAATTTAACCCAAAATAAAAACATGACCCTATAAATAATATCGTTACTTAATTTTAATAATAAATAACAAGCCTAAGATCTGAAAGTTGCATTCTAAAATGATTTCAAGATATAATAATACCTGAACTTGAAAATCTAAAAATAAAAATATATATATATTTGTGAAATAATTTCTAATTTGAGGAAACATAAAATCTAAAATATTAGGCACGTTGGCTACCAAAGTACAATATTTGACAAAACAGCTATTTAAAATCATAACTATATCAAAATATTTAAAATATGATAACTTCATCATAAAACTAAAACTTCAAAAAATCTCTTCCAAAGATTGAAATTATCACAAGTGACATTCAAGCTCTCAAATGTAACATGTTAGCTAAAGACAATAAGAGTGAACTTAATACTCATCAAATATTATATAATTTATATATGTACATAATTGTCAATAAAATATATAAAGGACAATAATAATAATTAAAATCAAAATATTAAAAATGTCTAAATATCAATCAAGCATGCAAAAATAGTATGAAAATATAAGAACTAATAATCGATAATAGTCTCATTAATAAATATCAAATATAAAAAATGGGCTATGATTACTTCTATGTAAACAAAAACCACACATCACTATTTAAGATTTATGGGTAGACTAATTATATATTATTTTTTTAAACAAAGTTAAATGCTACTTTTCTGATCATTAAATATTATATTTGATCTTTAATTTATAAATAATATATTAATATATGTCTGGATATATTTTATTAATTTTTTATAATAATTTTTATTTAATAAAATGAAAACTCCACATTGAAAAATAAACATATAAAAATTTTCTCTTATTGAAAAAATAAATTATCTTTATTAAAATTAAAGTAAAATTTTTATAAAATACTTACATAAAAAAGACATCTAAGGATAATCTCTAAAAAATTTAAAAATTTTAAGTTAACATGCTCAAATTAAGATAAAAACCTTTAACATCTCATAGAGTGGAAGTAAAATTAACATTCATACAATATAATATCAAAAGGAATAGGTAAATAGCACATCAATAAATATGTGAATAATGAATGATACGAGTTTTCTAAAAAGTTTAGTAGCATATAAAGAAATTAATTTTAGATATATTTGTCTTTATTTGGATTTATTAAAAATTTACTTAAAACACTTTAAATTTACTTTTTCCTTATTTTTTTTATTCTCCCTCTTTTCCTCTCCTCCTCTATTTTCTTTTAAAAATTCATGAAAAAGTGTAAAAAATTAATAGAAGCTTTTTAAATATTAGAGTGCATGACATACATGCACTAATTATGTAAAATTTAAGCGCAAAAGCTAATTTTAATTTATACACAAGTATCTATTAGACAAACATCAGACGTTACAATTCTGTAATAAATATGCATGAGTGCTTATCATGCACAAATTAGGTGCAATAATTTTGCCTCAAATGTACGAATGTATAGCCCAAGCATTGCTTATATTTACACCACCATTGTCTAACATTTAATCTTCAACATAAATCTATAATTAATTTTAATAATTTACTTAAATTTAATATCATTATATAAATTTTAAATATTAGATCTTACATTTATAATCACAAATTCAATGTTTAAATTATTTTATCATATTGGGTTATGTAGTTATGAAATTTATATTGTACGAAAAATTAATTTCCTATCAATACGTACCATACTTACTAGAAAATAAAATCAAGTCTTTATACACTTGGAAGTAAAATATGCATATTTGATAATCAATCAACAATCACATTTACTCTTCTACCTCCTCTCACATATTATTATGTAATTGATTTTATTATTCTTGAAAATAAGTACTTTGCCAACCATTTCTTATCACTACTTATGAAAAAAAAAAAAAAAAACCATTGAAGATTTATGAAAAATTCACCTAAAAATTAGGTTATCAAATCATTAATTTTTATTCTATTTTATTTTATTTTCATAGGCATTCACAAAATTATTTTAAATATGAATAGAATTTAATTTTTATGACAAAATATAGCCTAGGAGAAGATCTATAAGTTAACTTTTTAATAATGAATTTATTTTGACCGGTTATGATAAGTTTGGAAAGTTTTATCAAGAATTATTTAGTTCTTAGGGTTTCATTTATTATCATATAGTTTTTATTTATTTTTGTATTCTATTTATGATGTATATTGGTGATATTAAATGGGTAAGATTGTTATTTTATATATATAATATCCAAAAAATAATATTATTTAAATATACTTTAACGTGAATTGTTTTATAAATGACCTTTGGTTTTGAGGGATATATTTATGACATGCTTGTGTTAAGATATAATTTTTATAGTAATAAAATAGGGTGTGTAAAGGATATTTATTATAATAAAAAAAAATAGATTTTTGACAATCAAACTAATGACTATTTTGGTAAAAAATGATTATAAAAAATTTTAAGATGTTAGACGAATATTTAACAATGATTTTCTAAAAAAATTAAATAAAAGAATATAAATAAAAATAATATTTATACTTAATTTAAAATAAAATTTATAGGAAAAATATAATAAAAGCATACTAAAAATACTAACATCCCATAAAAATTTGTCTTAACAACTAAACAAATAAAGTAACTTTATTATAAACTTATTTTCTTTTTATGTGATTTTTCATCAATATTTTTTTCGCTTTTATCTCTTTTTTATTTTTTTATTAATTTCTACTATTTAATTTTTTTAAATCAAATGGGTCTTAAGGAGCTATAATATTTTTTTTTTATTTTTTAATGTTAATCAAATAAATAAAATATTTTTAGTAAAAACATTTATTTTTGTCCATGTGACTCCTTTTTGCATCCAACTTAATAAGAGAAAATACTTTCATTTTAGTTTTTTTTTCCAATTTTATTTTATTCTTTATTGCTTTTGTTTTTAATTTTTTTAAAAATTAAAATGACTATATATAAATTTGATAATTTCCTTGGACCGTACAACTCCTCATAATCAAATATCACTCTCAAAAACATACATAGCAAAACTAAGTAGAAAAAAACTAAAATTAAAGAACATGGGGAGGTCTTATCACTTGTTCTTCTCCATCCGTTTTAATAAAATTTGAAGACTTCAAAATTCCATTCCTCATTCTCTTCCTCTCATGACCCCCTTTTTCACTTACAAAAAATAAAATTTTTATATTTCCTTTCTTACCCCCCTTTTTCTTAATTTTACTCTCTTCTAATTGTTAGATTTTACATTTAGCCGAGTCATATTTAGACGGTTAAGTATACAAAATCACTTGAAGAAAAGATAGAATTAAGACAGATACATATTAAATTAAAGATGTTAAGTATAACAGATATTTTGTTCTTGGAGATAATTATTTTTTAATTGAGTTATTGATAAGAAAAAAATAAAGAAAATAAGATAGAAAAAAATTTTTATAACTCTTTCCGAGGCTTCTACTAACATCTCTGCAATTTAGGTCTATCAATTATTTATCAACTCGACTTTATTTATAATTAATTATTTAACTGTTACTAAATTAATAAGAAAAAAAAAAGAGAAGGGAAGTTGTTCATTTTTTGGTAACCCTTTCTCTCACACATTTGTACTATAGATAGTTGTATTATGGCACATGAGGTTCAAAAGAACGATTTAAATATTTCAAGATAATATTATGGATTTAGTTTATATTTATCTATTTATTTTTATATAAGACTATTAATATGATGAATAATCTAAGACTGACTAAAGGATGCATACGTTAGCGTGACTCGTGTGATTGAATTCTAGCTTAGCAATGATCCAACTATTCTTGCTTTCTACCTTGTTATTTTTTATCAACAAATTTATGTAGGATATTATATATATATATATATAGTAAAATTTATGACCGTTTTATTGAAGCTTAATAAAGAGTAGGTTTGACATAAAGATACTCAAATACATAGTGTTAAGAGAGAGGATACTCTAAAGCAAAAAAAAAAAAAAGAAAATGTAAAAAAGGTTATAAAGACAGGTATTCCAGTTGAGGGATTTGGGGATCCGAATTCTGTGGACTCTCATCTAGGTTGTAGGATTAAAATTTTCAATGTCTAAAATTTAAATATTAAATAATATATTTAATATTAAATATATATTAGTATTATAGAAAAATAAAAATACAACTTTTTTAAATATATATATATATATTTTTAATTCTTGAACTTTAAATTTTAATTTAATAATCTTTTTTGAAGGAGAAGTGTGATCCCATATTGGATGAAGGGTCAATTTTAGCGTTATAAATACACATCTCCTAAGGCTTTGTTTCCATTTTCTGCATCTCTTCTCTGCATATTTTTAGGGGAAAACATAGAGAGAGAGAGAGATCAGAAACCTTCGTTTCTGCTGTCAATACATTCCAATCCTCCATGTTTCCTCACCAGGTTAGTTAGCATAAAGATGATCAAAAGAGAAAAAAAAAAAACTCAGATCATTTTCAGTGCTTCACCTGCTAGGGATTTTGTTTAGTTAGTCTCAACTTTGGGATTCCCCAGCTATTTGAGTCTCGATTGCTTGCTGGTTTCGGAAAAGTTTTTAAAATTTTATGGGTGATTGTCATACATAATTTTCAGTTTCATTCCATTTTATCAAAAAATTCTCAGCAGTCAAACAAGATGACAAACATCAGTAGTATATAGATTTCAATACTGTAATTGAACTGTGGGATTTGACCCTGTTTGTGCAAATTCAGCTAGCAACCACGGAGTTCCCAAATCAAAAAAGCAGGGAGGCCTCTCCCCAAAGAAAAATGGGAAGGGGAAAGATCGAGATCAAGCGGATCGAGAACACGACTAACCGACAGGTTACCTTCTGCAAGAGGCGAAATGGCTTGCTGAAGAAGGCCTATGAATTATCTGTCCTCTGTGATGCTGAAGTTGCCCTGATTGTCTTCTCAACGCGAGGCCGCCTCTATGAATATGCCAATCATAGGTATACTACTCAATCTCTTCTTATTATTTTGTATCTTTAAAGAAGTTCTTTTTCTGTTTTATCTGCTGCTTCAGAAACCTTTTTAATGGTAGGTAATTGTCTATGAATTTTGGAATGAAGCGCAGTATTTTTGTCAAAAATCACATAATCCAATTGCCTGGCTAGCCAGATTTGAAGTTTCTTCTATAGATTTGTGAAGGATTTATGCATAAAAAAAATAAATCGTTTCATTTAAGAAAAAATTGTTGCAGTTAAAATTGAGCCCTGGAAGGCTTGAACAAAGATTCAGTCATGTTTCTTTCTTCTGTGTTGTTTTATTTTCCTTGAATGAGCTTTCCTTTTTATGAACCACCCTTTTTAGTTCTTCGTTTAGCAGAAACATAGATCTGGTGTAACAGATGGAAATAGAAGCATTATGTTCAAAACTGTAAGATGAGCTTCTTATCTCCGCCATTGTCGTTGAGTTTTTCCTTTCCATTCTCTCTCTCTCGCTCTCTCTCTCACAGAGCGTAAATGTCATGATCTGTGAAGATAAGGGAGCCCAATTACAGAAAAGTAGTCACAATCTGATTAGCCCATGCCCTTTCCGCCACTAGACACTTCCTTAATATCCTGTCAGTTGTCCATCAAGAAAAAAAAGGACTTTGGGAAAGTAATTCCGTGAGGCCCATAACACCCAATCATCCTACTCCAGCTAGGGTTCCATTCCGATAGCCAATCTCCTAAAGCCTAATGGGTACTCTTCAAAAATTTTAATCATGCCTCTTTTTCTCTCTTTTTTTTTGGGTAAGTACATGCCACTTTTTCTCAACCATTCACAACTAAAGTCAGGGTTTCACATTTATCAGTCTGAATACTCTTCAAGAAATCATGATGCTATGAGATAGCTGGACTACAACAGTAAAGAGATTAGCCAAAATAGGGCCGAAATATAAGTGGGTTTTCCAACTTAATGTAAAACTCTGGATGGGCAATCCTCAAAATAAGTTAAAAAAAACTTTTTTTTTTTTAAAGAAATAATTTCAATCAAAACCCAGATTAGAGTTTTTGTGGGTTTTGCCTCAGTTTAGAACATAAGGGTTTATAGTTAGGGTTAGATAAAGATATCAGCATTGGAAAGATTGTAAATCGTTCTCTTATGGGGGCAGTTCTTTACATGAATACTCAAGAAATTTAGAGTTCTTAGACTTCTGAGAAAAAGAAGGGGAAGGAAAACAAAAGAAACGAATAATCAATTTCAATTGAATAAACAGAACACGAAATTTCGGTCGTTAATAAATGGAATCTCCATGTTGTAATGGTTGAAAGCTTTTCGTGTGTGACTGTTAAAAGTAAAATCTATTAACAACTACTAATTAAACTCCAAATTTCTACATCTACAATTTCACATGACTATTTGCATATTTATGACAATAATATTATCATAAAATCTGAACCCTAAGAAGAGTTATTCTCATGGTGGAAAAGAAAAAGAATTTACAAAAGAGTTGAACAATGGATTGTGTTCTAATCTAAGTTGGAAGCTGAATCTCACTCTTATCTCTCTCTGTTAAGAATCCCTTTTCCCTACACAGCTTTGTGATGTCAAACTGCTGAGAATGAAACAGCAAACGAGACGGTATTTGAAAGAGAGTTCCCAACCAATGAGATTCTAACCCCTCCATGTCTCTCTTGTTGATGTAAACCATAACAACTCTCACTCATACTTTTATATAAAGGGAATTAAGAGAGTGAAAGTTGCCCTTTGATGCAGATCTTGTGTAGATATATTCATGCAAAGTCATTTTTACAAGAGATAGAGAGAGAGAGAGATACAGAGACAGAGAGAGGGAGAGAGGAGAGTAGAAGTCAGACAAATTGTACGGAAACTGTCTAACCAATGGGAGAGTTCTGGGGGTCCTTTGGCTTGTTCCATGCAACATGGCAGAAGAGCTGTACAGCTTTGGCAGCTGAACCGGACGGCTCTGTTTTTTTTTTTATTTTATTTTCAGGAAGAAGAGGACAGGCTTCAGAGCTTTCAATTCGGAAAAGACTGGTTATTTTATTGTGCGGTGGGGTTCACTTTTATGTCAAACCCATCAACGGGGAGGGTGTTAGGGTTGAGTGAATGGTTGTTACCCGTTTGATAAACGGGTTGTTCACACGTGGAGCTAATCTAAACCGTAGCTGTGGCCAGCCAATCCTATCACAAGAACACGTGACAGCGTGGCACATGGAGCCAATCAATAGCTCGACGAAATTAAGGTATCAGCCACATCAAGATTTGCGGAACTTTCTTTTATTATTATTTTTTTCTTTTATATTTTGATTCTTCGTCTTCACTGAAATATATTTTAAGTATATTTACTTTAAAAAATAAAAAAATAGACATTTACAAAAAAAAAGGAAAATATAATTAATAATGTGATAAGTTATTTTGAATTTTTTCAAAAAAATTACTTGTCATTTAAAATTTGTTCACAGATATTGTAAAAATATTTTAAATAAAAGTTATAAATAACTATTTTTTTAAAATAAAAATGCCATTTAAAATTTAACAAAATAGCTCTTATGTCATCTCATACTATATTACGTCACGTCAAATTAAATCAAAGGACCTATCTATCTATGATTTGAAGTCTCTAAAATTTTCACACTTTTTTTTTTTTTTAATTTTGTCGTTTTGGAGTTGATTAACTGATAATGGAGGCTGATTTGGCCGTTGTAATTAGTGTGATTATATAAGATCGTCATTAAGTGGCAGTGAAAAAAAATTATGATATTAATTAGTAAAAAAATATTAAGAAAATATAATAATAAAAAATTATAAAAAATTTAATTATTTTTTTCTTTTTTATGAATATTTTTAGTTTATTATTTTATTAATAATAATGTCAACTATAACTATTTACAATGAATATGATTTGATGATTTTGATTTTTTATCTTTTATATTGGCACAAAAAATAATCCTAATTACTTAGTTAATATATGTTAGCATTTAGAGTCAAAATAATCATTTTGACTTTTATGTTATATACTAATTCAAAATGACATTATTTGATACAATTAATAGATATATTAGAACAGTTATAATCATTTAATAAGCCTTTGATAAAATACTAAATACACCCTGTAAAAATTCAGCCAAAAACTTATAAAAATGTTATATTAAACATGTCACGTAGTGTCACATAATATAATATATTTATTAAACTAATTATGATTGTTATATCATATTATTAATATACTTAATAGCTTGTGTTTATGTTGACATATATTATGTCCTATCCACGTATTACAAACATGACATCATAATGCAAATTTGATACCCCTAGCTACCAGTTGAATGCAAGTTCAAACTCTAAAGCCCAATCAATAATAATATCATCAGAAATAATATGTAGTGGGTACGAGATTTTAGAAAAAAAAGACACAAAATTTAACAAAAATTAGTGTGAATTTCTCCATGACGATAAGGCCTTCATCATCTATAATTGAGTTCAAAGTTAGGCTTGCTCTTTTACGTTGTTCTCCCAATACAACCTCTCCTCTTCAAGGATTGAATGGCCTTTTACCGTTTGTTGGCATATAAAAGGAAAAAAAGGGTGTTATAAGGAGTCAAATTTATTTCTAATTCGATTAAAAGCCTTACAACGTGATATTATAAAAACCACCGTATTCTAACTGTTTAAACTATCATATAAACAGTTGTTAGTATGTTAGCTCGATGTCTGTACACTTCAAACTTACCAATATTGCCTCCTTTGAAGATATTTAATCAAGGACTAAGCTTATGTTTGGAGAATGATTGTTATGAATTTGATCATATTCTATGTGATTGAAATGAACCAAGTGACCATTAAAGTTATTTAAAGAGGCTTTGTGGAGCTTTAGAATTATTGTCTTCACGTTCAGAAAGTAGCATGTATACTTGGTATCTCTGCCAAATGATGCAAAATAATGGTACCTTTGGTTGAGGTAATTTTTATTCTTTTTTTTTAGTTGACGTAAAATATACCTAATGTTTAGATATCAGCGATTATTTTATTGTCGATTTCTGATTCAATTTTTTTCTCCATTTGTTGTGTCTTATATCTATCTATGGCAATCTTCCATAAGACTGATGTCAATATCAAATGATATTCAATCAGCCGGTATCAAGACACATCTCGACCAGGGTGTCTTGCCGTAGTTGACCTAAAACCAACTTTATAGTGCATCACCACACCCATGTTAAAGCTTCCATGATGGCAGACTTCACCATTTTTAGGTGTATTTTTTGTACAAAAGCTTTTATCTACGCAATGAAGGATTCATTTTCTGGGAAACTAGCCATTCACCAAGTTCACAGCATTGTTTCGTTTGATACTGGGTGCGAGAATCCTAGGGCCACTAAGGCAACCTGCTGCTCGAGTTTTGTCCAAATATAAGGCAAATTTAGCAGTATTGTGTATAAAAGTAAGATGCATACGGCTTTATCCATTTATTTGGAGATGTTTTAGTAATTTAACTCTTGATGAATATGTTATAATAGTGTAATCTTACTATTATTTTTTGTTGATATATAAGATGATATGTAATGGTGTTTGATGTGTTGTGATCGATCTCTAATGATCAGTGAAAAGCAAATCATACAAAACACAAAAAATAAGTGAAAAATGGTGAAGTTTGGTAATGAGTTTGCAAGCAGCAGACGAGTAAACCCAGTTTAAGTCTTCAACGGCTGATTCAAATATTTGCTTTCCTCTTTTATTTCTTTCCGTCTTCCTTGAACTTGTTGCATTCTCTATCATTCTTTGAAGCCATTTCATAGAGTATTTGAAAACCCATCTGATTATCTGAGATCACTGTTTGATTGCCTATGCTTACTGCCTCTTGCTTTTACACTTCTTGCATAGTTACAACCACTAACCTTTTAAACAAGTAAAATTAGCATCCAAAAACCAGCACATAATAGGAGGCCGTGCTCTGGTAGGCATTATGTAATTATAGTTATGATTACTAACCTTTTAAACAAGTAAAATTAACATCCAAAAACCAACACCTCATAAGAGGTCATATTCTGGTAGGCATTATATGACTATAGTTACCCCTACTAACCTTTTAAACAAATAAAACTAACACGTTATAAGAGGCCGTGTTCTAGTGGGCATGTATGTGATTATAGTTACGACTACTAACCTTTTAAACAAGTAAAATTAACATCCAAAAATCAACACCTCATAAGAGGCTGTTCGTTGGTGGGCATTATGTGACTGTGTTTCGCAGTTTGCAGGCCTTCTTTTGGCCATGTGTGGTGATAGATAAGAGGGCCCTTCATGGAATCGTGACACATTGGAGATGCATGCTAGGTGTTTGATAAAAAAGTTTAGGTGTGGCTAATCCTAAATGAGTGTTTCATGCATGCTCACACAATTGAACGTAGGAGTTGTAATTGCACCCACCACAGCAAGACTGCAGTGCTTTTAGTGTTAACATTGTTTGAAGTTGGCAACTTGTTGATTTGCAACTCAATACAGAAACTGTGTCATGCTTGTGACTTTGTACTGAACTACAGTGTCAAAGCAACAATTGAGAGGTACAAGAAGGCAACCTCCGATTCTTCTGGTGCTGGTTCAGTTTCTGAAGCTAATGCCCAGGTAAGCATTACATTAATCATCATCTTAAGGAGCAAAGAAGTCATTTGTGAAATGTTCAGAGACTTGGATCAACAAAAGCTCACAAAAAATAAGAAACACAATAGCCAAATTCTTTTGATACTTGTTAGTTAAATAAGCCACATCTAAACTTGGCTGAGTTTGATTCGTTTACGCCCATGAATAACTCAGTTATGCTTATTTATGGGTATGTGAATAAATTTACACATAGCATCATAGATGGATTTGTTTACAGCCTAACAATAGGTTTACTCATATGCTTATATATAAGCTTGTTTAAAATGATTGTTGATGAATTTATTTAAAAGATAAACTTTGATTCATTTTTAAATTTGGTCTGTTTTGAGCACAAATTCAAGTTCGAGCCAATTATGAATATACAACCAAACTAGAATTGAAGCTTGAACACCTAAACCTTTTATCAAGAAAGCTCAACCTTAGAAAATGAGGCTTAATTCAACTCAATCTCATTATAATACAGAAATCAATAATCCTGGCTTATACTATACCACTTAGCTCGGCTTATTTGCAATCTTAGTCGTGACACATTGGTGAGCAAATAGACTTTTGATTTAGAGGTTGAGTATTGCTATATTGATAAAATTACTTCATTATTATTCGGATATTATAAATTTAATTAGAGAAAAATAACTTCTTTAAAAATTAGAAGAAAGTATTTTAATATAATTGAATGTTTGAAAAATATAAGGGAAAAAGTTACATAAAGCAATTTTAAGTAATTTTTTTGTTGGGTGAAATTTTACTTTACACTTAAAAAATATGTATTTTTTATTTTTAGTTTTTTTTTTCTAGCTACTTTTATTTCTATAAGATTTTTATAAATCCAAACAAACTATTAATATATCATAGAAATGAAAATAAAACTAGTATATAAGAAAGAGCTTTGTTATGTTTACTATCCATATATAACTCACAGTCATTTTTTATGAGATAAATATTTATCATAGATATAAAATTTAGAATAATAATTATAAAGCACAAATAAAAATATATTTTATCTTAATGTAATAAAATTTATAAATATAATAAAATTTATACCTAAAATTTATTTCATATATATATATTTATACACACATACACACACACACAATGGGTCTGATTGGCCGTAAAGTACTCGTATTTTATTAGCAATGAACATAAATATGAACTTATAATTTAATAAACTTAATAAGATTTTTACCTATATATACATATTTGTTTAAATCCTTTAATATAAAACCTATAGATTAAATTTTAAATTTTTATAATTTTATTTTGTAGAAGCTAAATAAGATACATTTTATAATTATATATATATATATTTTTTGATTTTTTGTTATAAAATTTAAACTAAACACAACATGCGAGCGCGATCAAGACCGCCAAGGAGCGGGAGATAGACGACGAGTCGGCAATGGAGGGAAGGCCGCTGACGATGAGGATGATAAGGACGAAAGTCGGAGCATGGGGTTCGGCGGTCGGCGGCATTGGCCGTTTTCTGCAACGCGTAATTTCTTGTTCGGTGGAAGCGCAAAACTCTTGTTTAGGAAGAAGATGAGAAGCATTTTCCTGTAAGTTATGCCCTAGGAGTTTCTGAAATGAGACACGTCACCTTCCCGGAATTTCCGTTCATCATAGCGTCTGTGATTATTCTACTTCCCTCTCCCTTCTTGCTGTCTGCTCCTTCAAGTGTGGTGAGGCCAAATATGGCTTCATCTATGGTGTGAGTAGCCTAGTGAAGCCAGGATCCCATCTCTCTTCTCCCACTCACTCTAGATCTTCTACTCCCTTTACCTCTTTTAAGAAGTTCACTAATTATTCTTGGCCTTCAACCACTAGCTTAATTTTTCATGTTTGACGATTTCTGCTATTAAAGTCTCATTAACCAAGTTGTTTAATTCCTAAAATCCCTGACACTATATGGGAGGTCAATACTTAATCAATGGTTCAAATCTAAAATGATATTTGCACAAGCAGTTTGAGTATAAAACTATTTTTGAATCTAAATTAAGAGCTTTTAGGTTGGTTTATTTCTTGACGAACCTAATCTCTTCTCCTTCCACTAACAGCAATTTGATTCCGTATGTGTCTCTTGGTTTCGGTGTTTTCGTGTAATGGTTGTGTGATAGCTGTTGTTAGTTTGATGGGGATGGCAATTCGTCCGTCTCCTTATGGTGTTGGTGGTGGTTTTAAGATGACTGGTAGATGTTGCATGCCATTAATGCTTTAAGATGTGCTGCATCAGCTATGGGAGTAGTAGTATTGGGATTTGGTCAAAGCACACACAAATAATATAGCAGAACAAATACGAATCTTCCGATCAAATATCAATTATCAAAAATTTGAGCACAAGGAATTTAACATTGTAAAATAATTTTTAATATGAAAAAGCTTTTTCAAATTAAAAAAAAATGTTGAATAAATTTTCAACAAATTTATTATAAAAGTGACTGATTATAAAAAATAACATTCTCTAAAATTTCTTTACAATAATTGTATGAATGATTGATTGAATACAATATTTGACACACCTAATAACCCAAAAGAGAGAAAATACATTGAAAAAAATGAGCAATTAAATGATAATACGTTATAGAAAAAACTAAAACAACATATTAGACCTTGACAAAAAAAGGAGCTTAAATCTAATTTTAACCGTATGTCGAACCTCTTTTTCTTTTTTTAATCTCTTCATGCAGTGTTTCTTATGTTTTAAAATCATTTTGGATACCCTAAATTCGTATCATGAGTGATTTTATATCAATGTCGGTGCATAAGTATTCCTCAGACGTACCCCAAGCATGAACTTACAAGATGAATAACGTATGAGCGCCCCTCAAACGTAATTTTTCTAGGCTAACCAAACACATGCTTTCTTCAAATTCCCATCATGCACCACTTGATTAAACTATAATCAACCATTGGCTGACGTTCGCACAAATATTGTGCAACTCATACTTGACTTTTCTGCTAGAGCGTTTCACGCGTGAATATTATGCATCCTTCAATTGACATGTTTGTTTATTGTGATACTCTGAAGATAGTGATCCAAAACTCAACAAGTTTTCCTTCATGACCTTGTGAGAGACCTTTAACATTTAGAAGTAACCATTATCTCTTACTTTTAAGCAACTTTTCATTCAAAGGGATCTCAGTGTTGGCCTCCGTAAGTTTGAATGATACCCTCTTTCACTCGACCGAATATGAAGTATTTTCACTCCTTTTCGGTTTCTTTTCTATGGTAGAATTGTTTCCCATTGTACTCCTCCTTGGCTTTCTCACGCTATGTTGACCAATTCGCCCGTTGGTCTCGTTGGCGTCACCATTGACAACCGAAGTCTTTATTAATTACTAGACTAAACACTTGCTTCCCTTTCCCATAATTAAGGTGCCTTTAGTGAGCTTTTCATTAGCCTTTTTCGAACGTTGTACAAATACCTTTCTCGTCAAACTTTCTAATTAAAATTATATTCAACCATATGTCTAGGGCATATCGTACGTCATTCAATACAAGTTTTGTCTTGCTACTTGTTGGCAAGCTAATGTCATCGATACGAACTACATTTGACGAGCGATCTTTACTGATTTTTAATATTATGTAGTCACCAGGCATGTAGGAGGTAAAGAGAAACTTCTTTAATATCGTATGTTGTGAGGAATTACTATCCATCACCCAATTCGTTTTTTGGCTTGTAAAGCTCTATGTATTTCCTGAGTGGATGACTAAAAGATTTTCGTATGTAACAATACAAGTCTAATCATTTCCATTATATTGCATCCTCTCTTGTTGCTTGCTACCGTCCTCATTCTCCTATTTGCTCTTAAAATAATCATATTTCATATGGCTCTTCTTACTACTATAGAATAATATGATGTCCTGAAATTTGGACCGATTGTTGCTCCTCTCTAGCTTGCTGCATCGGTTCCTCGATTTCTTATGCCCTTGACCACTGGTAGATATTAAGACACCTGATTTTTTTCAAAATCTCATTGCTTCTATTCTGCCTAAACTTATTCATAAATAGAGAAGTGATTACCTTATCAAGATTAAGCATATTTGTAAAGAATGAGTTTTAAAATTTAAATTTTATCATAATTAATTAAATTAAAATAATTAAAATTGAAATCAAAGAAAAAAAATTGGGTCAAATTAAAGTTAGATTGGGTCACATTGAGTTGAAGAACGTTTGACCAGCGTTTGACATGCGCCAATATGTGTACTGGGTAGGAAGGTCGCACCTGATTGATACCTGATCAGAATTTGAGTGTGTTTTTCAATGTGGTCACACTCGATGCACTCTCAACGGATGCTAAAGCATGGTAAGGCAAACTATCGGTGCCTAATGTGCACCCGATGTAGCGCTCGTTTGCCACTAGGTTTGGTAGGGTTTTTAATGTGTACTGTGCACTAGTCTACTATATATATCATGTTTAGTTAATTTTTAGTCCGTTTCTACCTTGAGAGAGGAGAAGAGAAAGTAAGAGAGGAAGTTAGAGAAGTCAAATTCAAGTTAATTAAATCAAAATTTAAAAAATTTAAAATTAAAATAAGTACATTCTGAACCTTTCTTTTCTTATTGTTGATTTTTTTCTATTTCTTTAAGTATTTATTATTTTGAATACTCATACATAACATATTTTTATAACTATGATAATGGTACTTCACGTGTATAAATCATTACTATCATTCTTTACAATTTTTATAAAAATTATGTTCTTAATTCATATATTTTGAGTTATTAAGTTATTTTTCTATAATTTTTCTTGCATATATGTGTTAAATTTATGGTTAAATGACTCTTTTATACTTTAAAGTCATACATAATGTTCTATAAGTTTAAATTTGCTAAATATACAATTTATATATTCTAAAATTTCTCAAAATTGCCCAACTTGTTTGCTTATGGAGATGAGTTGCAGATTTTTCTGCACTAATTTACCAAGAACAATTATATATGTTTAAAAACCATATAATTTAACTTTACATGTTTGAAATTTAAGCATGTCAAATTTTTACAAAATTTAAAGTATTATATGATAAGGAATTGAAGAAAAACTCCATAATTTACTAAGAAATTAAAAATATTTTCTTCAGAATAAGAAAATAAAAAAACTATATAAAATTGTGTAGAGTTTTTATTTATTTACGCATCGAACCATTATAATAAGTTTAGTGATAGTATATTATAGTATGTCTTAGTATATTATAACGGTGATCAAAGTTTGAATCTATCATCCGTGGGTAAAACGGCGTTCAGTCTCGTCTATAGAGTGATATATATAAAAGTTCACCTACGAGTGTTGAATAGTAGCGTAAGGCCTTTGGTTGTGAAACAAAACTAACTCGGGTTTTAAATATCTGCTCCTTTAGTCACTAAAATCTTACTGGTCCTTGATCTCTATGAATTTGCATAATTGAATATAAATTTGCATAATTTGTACAATAACAAAAAAAGAAATTTCAAGAGCTGTACATATTTGTCAAGAAATTTATGACATTTCATATGAATTTAATTCATTGTCATTCCAATATATTTTTTTGTACATTGTATGTTTAATTATAAAATTATATACTTTACTGATATGATGACCCCATTTATCCTAACCGGAATCGAGTAAGGTTCTACCTGTACAATGACCATCAAATTATATATAAACCTGTACAAAATACTGTACAATATATAAATTTTTAAAAATTTCTTAAACACAGGATCCACATTACCACAATATATTTATGGCTCCAACGTTGCGTCTTCGGACACAATATCAAAATAAGAGATGTTACTAGATACCTGTATCAATCTATAACCACTTGCGGAAACATATACATCTATCGTAGGCAACAAAAACTAAGCTATCTGTCCATCATCAATATACAAGTGTATATCCATCTCAATGTATACAAAAGTGTTCCATACAATACAAAAGCACAAGATCTAAGTCCAAAGCATCTTCCTTCAAGTCCACAGCCTAAACAATAGATTATCTCAATTTTGTCTCATCAAGTATAAGTTCGTGCTTATCTGAAGGCAAAAAAATAGTAAGAAATAAGCCAAATACTCAGCGAGATACAGTATAATAAAGGATAATAAATAATATACTCAAAATAAATTAAGGAAGAAAAATATGAGTATGATATAGATGCATGAACATGAAGTATGATGAAATGCGATTCCGAAACTCATTTTTCTTCCATATTTTATTTTTGATTCATTTAGATTCTAAAATATATAGAAATATCTTTATCATTGCAGACCAAGGCTAGTATACCTTACCAAATAACGGTGTGGCCAAATGAGAAAAAGAATATGTATACTTTCACACATTCGAAGGCACTATCCATGCAATTCAAACACCATGTGGTGAGCGATATACCTTTCACCCGGTATGGGGCCATAAAGCTTATACCACCATATCCCCCGTGGTCCAGGAGTAATTCTCGTGCTACTATAGCAATATCTTAAGGTATGTTAGGAAATATTATCATCTGAAATATAATTCATTGCCCAGTTTTATGATTACTTGTTCTTAAGAAAAATTTCATACTTCATTCTTAACACATTGTTCTCACCCATGGAGAACAATTCATCAAACTTAACATATCATAGAATTTCCTTCTTATACTTTTTATAATTTACATAATTCTTGTGAGTTTAAATCTTCACATGATTTAAATTATATGTACAATCAATATAAGTTTAAAAAAAATTAAAAATTCTTACCACAATGAGTCAAACATAACTTTAGAACTTCCGGACGATAAATCCTTTCATAAACGGTTCACAACATAATTTTTGAAACCCACAAATTATCGTATACAATTTACATGTAAATAAATATCAAATAATCAAAGTAAAAGCATTTACAAAATTAGTATTTCAATTATCTAAGGCCAAAACATGCATAAATCTCAAATAAATCGGATAAATACAAGAGGGCACGGGTTAGGGTTTCGTTAAGCAATATACAACACAAATCTTAGAAATCGGATATGAAATCTTAGAATTGGATTAAGTTTGGTAGCAAATCACGAAATCTTGGGTATCATAAAATAAAAATATAGACGGATAGCAGGATGAAAATACCCATAAAAACGGAACAAAAAAGTGAAAAAAGAGGAAGAAAAGCATATGAGTGTACTTGTTTCGACTTGATCTATAACATCTCTAATTAGCTCTCAACTGGAATCGAACTCGAGAGCCTCAATCTCCTCATTTTCTCTCTTCTCCTTCACGCTCTCTTTCTCTCAGATCTCGCAGAAAATGACACGAAAAAACCCTCATGCGTCTTTATACATAGAATAGCACTCAAGCACCAGTCGAGCACCAATCGAGCGCCACAGCACCCAAAGGTCTACGCTCGAGCGCTCGTCGAGCGAGTTTCGAGCGGGACATTCTACTAAACGCTCTCCCTTATTCTGCCAAACGTGCCCCGGGCGTGCCTTGAGTGCCACCTAGGCACTAGGCCTCCCGACTACTATTTTGCTTCCAATGCTAATTTTCCACATACTTTTAAGCCTAATCATGATTATATTATCCTAATTACTATATTTTAAAAACCAATACCTTACAGTTGAACTTTTGGCTCACACATATTTTATTTTTTGTTAACCCTATTCAAATTAGTAGTTTGAACACTTACTAGATGAGTAAAATTGAAGGAATAGATATTCGAAGAGATTAGGATTAGAAATATTGGTTAATTGATGATGTATTTAGTTTCCAATCAGTAACTCATAAAGTTTATGTTATTTGAATTATGATTTGTAATTAAACAAATGGATGTTAGTTTATCCAATATTAGTCTTTTGTGGACGTAATTTACTCTAATTTTTTTAGATTACATATGACTCCTTATGGTTTGACGTAATGATATGGTTGATATTCGAAGCTACTTTCGAGTGTAATAAATTTGGATCCTATGATTCGATTAATTAATATTTTTTTGGGTCGGTTGAAATATCAACTTGTAAGTTGTGTCCTAAAGTTACTTGAGTTTATTAATTGTTTGTGAATGATCTTGCTAATAATCATTATTTGGATTTGGTATGAGAACATGATAGTATCTTTTCTAAATAGTAGTATCGTAATAATATGATCGTATGAGACCAGTAAAAAAGCTGGCAACACAAACACCTTATCATCATCTTTAATCCTCTCATTAAATGTCGGCATCTGTGTTAAAATTCGATTGAATTAGTCTAAGTGCGCATCAAAGCTTCCCTCTTCCGAAAATTAAAGACTATAGAATTTCTTTTTCATATGTAACCTCATTGTCGTATACTTGGATTTGCAACAGCCCTCAAGCTTCATTTAGGCCTTTGTTAGATCTGACAAGTCAATGACTTTTTAAATAGTATTATCCGTAAAATATAACTTGACCGTTATTAGTAAGATCCCTTATATCTAATCACTCCTCATTCTTCTTTTTCTTCGACTTATTCTCCTCGTTCTTTCATTTACCATTCTTTCTTAGGTTAAAAATATTCATTTCACTTTTCTACCAAAAAATAAAATTATTTTACCCATTAAATTGATCAACGTAAAATGACATGCTCCTTGACATCGACGCTATCAAATGATATCTTTCATAATCCTGAAAAACCAAATCTCTGGTACAACTTTTTGAGATTTAGCCAAAATATGTATAAATAATGCAATAATAAATCCAAACCCCTCGTCAAATATCAACCATCAAATATTTGAGTATACAAAATAAAACTCTATATAATAATTTTTGATATGAAAATCCTTCTAAACTAAAGAAAAAATTATGAGATAAATTTTAAATAAATTCACTAAAAAGTGACTAATTATAAACAATAATTCATCCAAAATTTTTTCACTATAATCGAGTAAATAATTGGTTAAATATAACCCCTAATATACCTAATAATCTATAAGAGAGAAAATACACCAAAAAATGAGTGATCAAATGCTAATATGTCCTTAAAAAAGAAACTAGAGCAACATGTTACGCCTTGATAAAAGACAGAACTTGAATCGAATTTTAATAGGATTTTGAATCACTTCTTCTTTTTTCTCTCTTGTCTCTCTTTTTGTATAACGATCCTTATGTTGCAAAATAGTTTTGAATACCTTAAAATCGTATTAAGTGTGACTTTATAGCAATATCGACACACGAAAGTCCTCAAGCATGGATTCATTAGATAAACGGTGCATGAGTGCCCCTTAGATGAGTATCAGGCATTACTCCTCCGGACAAATAGTGCGCATGCTATCTTCAGGCACCAATTAGGCACCACTCGACAGATCCTTGATTAACCTTTGGTTGACTTTTATACAAATATTGTGCAACCTTACGGTGTCCTTTGTTGTTTAAATAACCCTCAGTTGATCTTCATACGAATTATCACCAACCCTTACTTGATTTCTCCGTTTGAGCGTTCTACGTGTAAACATTGCGCGATCTCCAAATGACTTGTTCATTTGTTATGATACTCATAAAATAGTGATCCAAAATCCAACAGGCAGTGGTTGTGTGAAGAGAGCATGGACATAGGAACAGTTTTTTAAATTATAAGAAAGGATTGTATATTCCTCCATATTTCAGCCATAAATCAGTAAGGTACTCCTCTGTTAGCAATGCCAGGAGAAATTAAGGGAGATTAATGATAGGGGTGAAAATTTAAAAAAAAAATGTTGAAGCTTCAGGGAGTCAACATTTAATTTGAAATTTGAAGTGCCCAAATGGGTTATTCTCCAAAAAAAAAAAAAAGAAAAATGTCAAATTAATGTCAAAAGTGAACAAATTTGAAGGTGAACAAATTCTGAAAATAGTTGTTGAGTATGGATAAAAATATCAGTATTGTTATCGGTATAAAAAAATAATCCAAAATAAAGTTAGTTATGGAAATATTCCACAATAAGCAACAACATCATTAAAGAAATATGATTATAAAGACAAAAAGAATTGAGTGGCAATGGGGTTTTTTGACAGTTTGGGATGGGGAATATTAAAGAAAGAGAAGAAAAGCTGAGGACTTGGAGGGAATATCGAGCACTGTATTATAATATATTGCTGATATGGAGACATGTTGCATTTTTCTTACGGTATCCCCCAGCACCGATATATACAATCCTATATTTTGTTTCGTTGTATTCAGCTTTATTTGGTGGTGGAAACGAAGTAGATGGTTTGTAGAAATCCATTGTCCATATTTTTGAACTAACAACAAAGGGAAGCTTTCCTTATTGTTTCTCACGTAGAATGATTTCCGGGTTAGTGAGGTTAAGCTTTGGCTTTCATCAATCTAAGCACCATGCTGTATTTCTTTTATGTCCTTTGTGAAATTTCCAGCTCTTCAATCCAAGAGTTCTCTAAATATTTAATTGCATCCAGCAGTAGCATGTGTCCTTTGCAGGATCTGTATATTGTCAACTAGGTGATAATTACATAAAATTTCAATTTGTTCCTTAAAACACGCAATGCTCAAATGTGCTATCTCTCCTAACTTTATGGGCAGTATATTCTACTGAGGTGTTATGGTTGGATTGCAGTACTATCAACGAGAGGCTGCCAAACTTCGCAATGAGATACGCAGAATTCAGGACTCAAACAGGTATGTCTTCCCCATTGTTAAGACAATCAACCTACAAAATTGAAAATGTGTTAATCTTTAGTTTCTTTTTGCGTAGAAAATTAAACTTTAATACTATTAAAAATGTCATTCCCCAGGCATATGCTGGGTGAGGGGCTGAGTTCACTAAATATGAAAGATCTCAAGATTCTGGATGGTAAATTAGAGCGAGGCATAAGCAAAATCCGATCTAAGAAGGTGTCATCCTCAACTCAATTCTTATAATGTCTGGCCTTAATGTTGACTTGGCTTTTGGAAAATGTTACAAATTGTGTCTTTCAAAAACTAATTGAGATTCTTTAGAAGCTTTTCTTTTCTTTTCTTTTTTTTGGTGTTTTTACGAGTTTCAATTATTATTTTTTTAAACACCACAAATGTATTTTTGGGAAAACTGTAATGTATTGATTTTCTCAAAAGCACTTTTCAATTTTTTTTTTAAAAAGGCACCTAAACATCTCTCCACAGCAAATTTGATTGATTTTGTTGCTACTGATTCTCTCTTAAAGTTCTTCCTGCTTATTCTTTTAATCTTATCTCAACAGAATGAGTTGCTGTTTGCTGAGATTGAGTTCATGCAAAAAAGGGTACTAATCCTGTTCTTGCATTTTTTTCTGGGTATCATTTTCTCTGATTTTTGTGACATTTATTAGGGAATTTTCAGTCTTTAAAAATACTTAAACAAAAGTTAAAATAAGTCAGATTTTTGCTCTACCTTAAATAATTAGGACAGCACTCACCCTCCCCTCCCTCCCCCACCCCAAAAAAAGTAAAAAAAAAAAAACCTTCTGTAGAAGCAGCTTGCTTCGTATGTTAGACGCTTAATTTAACAGACATGATAAATACTGTTTTACTAGTTGCACTAGAAACGGCATGCTGAAGAAGACTGTTTCAGGTGATTCTTCTTGTTGGCTGTTGTTTTGTGCTCCTGACATATCTTAGGACAATTGATTTTGAAAGAGAAGATAGGAAGTATTGTTTAGTGGGTGAAGACAATCTTATTTGGTTTTCTCATTTAGTCTTTATGTTGTAGAATAGGCTTGAAGTAGATAGAATTGTTGGGGCAAAAGGGGCCGGTTGAATAAGAATTCACACACACACAATGTGGGTAAAAGATGAAGAATATACAAGATTTACGTGAAAATCCTTCACAAATCAAAGGAGAAAACCACGGGATACTTAATCCGCAACAAATCCACTATGTAAAGATTGGTTATAAAAAATTTTGAGATGGATTATCCACTACATACCTAAGACAGACTAAGAAAAACAACACCAGAGGGAGGAAAACCATCACTTTGCTCTTATATCTCTGTTTTTCTTCTCTTATCCTTACCGGTGGTGCACTCCATTCTCTTTTCTTTTTCACACACAGTGTCACACACTTTGTTCTCTACATTTGTGTTTTCACTTGTTATTCTCCACTTGTGTATGTATTTCACCGCATACCCAACATGCATATATATTACTTTTTTTGGAGACCATCTGTCCAAAAGGCAGACTGCGTATGGACAAATACCTACCACCAGCAGCTCTGCAACATACCACCTGCACAGACGACGCATGCATTGCAAATCATCGTGCTTTACAGAAACGGCACCAACTCTGCACATATTCTTCTAAGATCACGCATACTCAATCAATTTTCTGAGCTGGCATCTACGTGTCTAGGTCTCCAAGTATCAATCCATATCCTTGGGCGTTATCTGCTTCTTGGCTGTTTTGGGCAAATCGGCCATTTTGTCCCCAACCTGGCACTGTAGCATACCTGTCAATTTCATACTGGGATTTCATTCAGAAATTCCATACCGATCATTTGTCATACCGACAAATCCATCCATAACGGTCAATTTGCCCATACCGTTAATTTGTCCATTACCGGTAAATTTATCCATACCGGTAAATCTTTGGATATCGGTCATTTTGCTATCAGCTGGTCAACCTCCGTTGATTGGTCACTTTGCCAACCGGCTAATTTGCTCTCTCTCCAGCAAATTGGCCACACCAAAATTCTCCTCCTAAATTCCTCCTCAAATTCTCAGTCCTTTACTGCATAAGGTCCTCGGGCCTTCTCTCCGCAAAGTCCTTGGCTCGTTGCTGTAAAAAATCCTTGAGACTTATCTCCGCAAAGTTCTTGACTTCTTGCTGCATAAAGTCCTCGAACCTTATCTCCACAAAGTCATTATCTCCTTACTGTATAAAGTCCTCGGGCCTTATCTTCGCAAAGTCCTTGTCTCCTTGCTGCATAAAGTCCTCGAGCCTTATCCCTACAAAATTCTCAACCCTTCTTCTACAGCCAGTTATAGCACTCCGCACAAACCCTGTACGATCTCTTATAACTTTTTCATTTGTTGGGCACCCACAAGGGAGTGACCAAATCCAACAAGAATTTGCTTAGCCAAGAAAATAGGGGAAAAAACTAAAAATTAAACTTGTTGGGTTTTAATTACTCCCTTAAGGGTAATTTAACAAACAAAAAGTCATCGAAAGATCAGAATGTTTACGCACGCGGCAAGAGGGCAGAGGAGTAATCCTTGTCGAGCTGATGAGGTTGGCCGGCCGGCCAACTGAAGGAGCCTACCGGCAGCTGGAGGCTGGTTGGACAGCCTACCAAGGGCAGCCAGATTATTGAGACCAAGAGGTAGCCAGATTGATGCGAGGTGAAGGGGTTGTCGGAGGACTGAAGACGGCTAGCCTAAAGTGGCCAACCAGATGGAAGACGCCGGCCAGGAAGACTAGCTACCTGGGTGAGGCTGGCGGGAGAGGCCGACAGGATAGGAAGAAGAAGCCGGTTAGAGAGGCTAGCTAGTTGAGAAAAAGCCAGCCTAGAGGCCAGTCAGGAGCAGTTAGGCTAATGTAGTCGAGCCGGGATGAGGCCATCAGAGTAGATGGGGCTGGGCCTGTTCTACCAAAAGCGTGGGAACTGGTGAAAGTGTGAAAAATGACGGGTAGGTGCTCCAAAGTTAGTGTGAGGTCGGCCAGGAAGACTGGCCGCCTGGGTGAGGCTAGCTGGAGAGGCCAACAGGATGGAAGAAGAAGCCGGCCAGAGATGCCTGCCTAGAGGTCAGTCAAGCAACTAGGATAATGTAGTCGAGTAGAGATGAGGCCGTCAGAGTAGATGGGATTGAGCCTATTCTACCAAAAGCGAGGAAACTGGTGAAAGTGTGAAAAATGACAGCTAGTACTTCAAAGTTGGTGTGACAAATCCTCTACAAGATTCAGAACAAGTGAGCGATTTGGTGTAAGAAATCCCCTACAAGATCCAAAGCAGGTGAGCGATTTGATGTAATAAATCCCCTACAAGATCCAAAGCATATGAGCTGACCATTTTACGGGATTTGGGCTAAATGTCATTATAAAGCGCACCAAGCGCTTTAAGGTGAAATGTGGAAGAGGTGAGCGGACCTTCCCTTCTTTGCCAAAAGTCACTTTGTAAAATTAGAGAGTAGAGAGCTTCGTCCATGAGAGACGAAGGAGAGAAAAAAAAGAGAGAAAAGAGAGAAGGATGTTTTCTTACTCTTACTCTGGAGCTTTTTATTCTATCTTAGATCGATTGCAAGTACTTTATCTCGGAAATTTGTATAACCAAATTTTATACAATGAAGATTTTTTAAAATTTATCCCGTAGTTTTTTTCCTTGGTTTAAAAGGGTTTTTCACGTTAAAAATTATTATATATTGTTATGTTTTGTGTGTTCACAATTTGGTCACTAACGGCCGACGAAAGGTTCGGATACTATTCCGTTACGTCAGGTGGTGTGTATCCGAGACAAATCCCCAACAAAACTGTCACACGGTCTTTCCATTGACATTAGGATCATGCTTTCCAATGTTCAAATGGTTTTATTTCCTGTCATGGATACAAGATTAACTAGATATTTCATATATGCATGGTCAAGTCTTTCTACTATCTTGTCATAACTCATATCTGGAGCGGGCCCTCCTGAATGGTGGATTTTGGTTATTCCACTTTTATGATCTACATGCATCGAAAAAATGGCTGCTGAAAATTTTACAAAATAACTACATGATATAGACAACACTTGGAGATACAAATATCATGAACAACCTGTAAACAGACAATACGCTGAAGCAACTAATTTGGTTGGAGAGCAACGACAAAAATATAACCACATTGACCTACCCAAATTCTCCTGCTATTAAATAAAAATAATCACAGAATATTAAATAAAAATAAATGTCTATCAGCTACATTAAGGCCTTAATCAGCCCTCCACCGAGAAAAAGCATTAAATAATTATAACCATAAAGCATGTCAACTACATAGAAGACAACAGGTGGGGCTACGCTGTGCTACATTATGTAATAAAAAAGAGTGCAATAATCGTAAAATGTTAAAAGAATGATTAAACTAGGCTAGTAAACTTCAACATACCGTAAGATTGGCCAAGTATTCAGGCATATATGCATATATGCACACATAAAAAATATAAATTTAGAAGGTAAAAAAAGATGCTTGGATATGCTTACATCTACTAAACATGTTATATTGTTTGAGAGAATAGAAAATCATAAGGCAGCTTTTGTAATGAAGCATAAAGAGGACATGGATCAGTTAACATACTATTATAACTTGTAAGTAATCTATATAATATAATGAACTTGATTAATAATATCAATACTAATAATTATGAAATAGACGGATTAACAATACATGAGAGAAAAATAATAAAAGACCCCTACAAAGCTCAACACTGGTCAACAACATCCTTAGTTTTGTTGAACTCACCTGTCTTGTCATGGCAAGCTAATAGCACTACACTGCCACAACTATGGCTTAGCTCAACTCACTCACACTCTTCTGTTGTGCAGAATGTCGAGGACTGCACCTAGGAGGAGATAAGTGGCTTTCAATAGTTTACTCTATATAGTGGGATTTAAGTATTTATTGTTGTTTATAAGTGGTACAGGGTAGCTAGTGCCATCCCATTGCCCTTAGCTAAGAACATCTCTGTTAGCCGAACCAATGAATCATCTCGTCTGCGGAGAGCAATAAGCATTTCAGAGCAAAGAAACACGAGAAATCATCCTTATATGCAGTATTTCCTAACCAAATCATAAGAAAAATGCGTAGAACATCTAGTGCAAAAGGTGTGGTGAATCAAGGCCCTCTCCTCAATTCTAGATCATCAATTGGGGGTGGCAATCAGGTTGATCATGCTGGATGTGGATTGTCAGTAAGCAATCATACTGAAAATTTTCTTTGCTAACCTTTTATCTAGTAATTAATTCAAAACTTGTCAGATATTATATGTTATTGAATCTATACATGTTGGGTAATATCTGGTAATTAAGTCAAAACATATTAGATACTGCCTCCCTAATTAGCCATGAGTCTCCAACTTAAATTCAGATAAGCAGCGTGGAAGACCATTCCAATTCGCAATCCATTCACCTTCAATAACAAATGCCACTAGAATTCCTTTCCCTTGGGATGTCCATACCATCTAAGGTATTTGTATGAATAAAGAATGCCAGTCAAAATACCAGGTTAAAGAGTAACCTGCCAATATACTTCTTACTAGTATTAAGTCTATTTAGCATTATTTATGTAAAATCACCTAGAAAATATATACATTTTTACAAAACTATACGATAACTGAATTCAACAAGACCAATATGTAAACATGATCCCAAACAATATGTTCCCTGGCAGTGAATACTGGCCTCTTTTTCTATAAAAAAGGGGGAAATCACCATCCATTTTTGCACAAAAACTAAAAGAACTTAATATTAGACAGTGAAATATCAAAATCACCATCCTATCATTGCCGCTCCTCCCCTTCATCACTGCACCACCTCTTGCCACCTTCTCACTGTTGGGGGGGCAAGGTCGGTCGGACAAAAAGGCACAAACTTGTTAGCACAAGTGGCCGGTCGGACAATAATGCACACACAGGAAAAAAGAGAAGCACATACAAATTTTATATGGAAAATCCTTCACAAATCGAAGAAAAAAATTACAAGACACAAAATTCACAACAAGTCTACTATGTGAAAATTATTTACAAATAACTCCCAAATGGAGTATCCGCTACACACCTAGTTGGACAAAGAAAAACCTCTTTAGAGTAAATAAGAAAACTCTCATTCTTTTCACTCTCTGTTTTTCTTCTCTCTTTCCTCATTGGTGGTGCACTCCTCTCCTTTCCTTTCACCCTCCTAGACTTCACCGCCGTGAGCTTCCTCTGGAGATTTAACCGCCTCTCTCACTCTTGTGTCTTCCCTTGCGTCCTGTGTGTTTTCTTCACCATATGCCCAACATGCATATTTATAAGAATCCTGCCTAGAGACCATCTACTAATAGGCAGGTTGCATGTGACCAAATGTCTGCCATCAGTTTTGCAACCTGTCAACAACTTTACCCACCAACTCTGTAATCTGTCATCTGCATAGACGACGCACACACTGTAATTCTGCAACCTGCTCTGCAAAGCCTACAAAGCCTACCAAGCGAACTGTCAGCTGTGACGATGTCTTTGGTCCTTGCTGCTCTCAAGTCTGCGGACCATTAGTCGTTCTCTGTATCCTTGGTTATCACAAAGTTCTCAGGCATTCCTTGATATCTCCAGGCAAGAACAACGACCTCGGAATTACCCATGTCCTCGGTCTTCACAGTGCACAGCCCATATCCTCAGGCGTTTTTATACCAATAAACCAACCGGTAAATTCTGTGCGCTTCATCAGTCGGCCTTTTTGCTTCCTTGGCCGTTCGCGCACTATCAGCCGTTTGTACACCCGCGATTTGCCTTCTTGGCCTCAAGGCTAATTCGTGCCTACCAATATGCATCCTTAGCCATCCGCGCACTATCAGCTGTTTGTGCACCTTCAGCCATCCACGTCCATTTTGCCTCAAGGTAAGTCTACGTACCTTGTCCATCTGCGCTCCTTGGCCGTCCACTTTGCTGTCCGTCCGACTCCACAAAGTCCTCGTTCTTTTGCTGCATAAAGTCCTCGGGCCTTTCAGCTGCAGCCAATTCGCAGCACCCCGCACAAGTCCTATGAAGCCTTCGATAACGTCTCCAGTTTGTTGGGTTACCCATAAGAGAGTGACCAGACCCAACACTCACTCCTTAACTGCCACCCTTCATCACCCCTTTCCTCTTCCACTTCGTTGTTGTGCCCCTTGTCTTCCTCCCTATGCTCACAGAGAAAGGATCATATTTTGAGCATCCTTTTTCAAATTGTCATCCGATTGTAAATTTTATGCAGTTATCATGATCAAGATGCTATAAGATGGATTAGACATGTGTTAAAGAGAGAAGAGCCACTAATCAACGCATATAATTGAGACTAAATCCGTTACTCCTATTTATCATACATAGAATAATTTTTAAGATTGATGCTGCTTGCCTCGTGTCAATCTTATACCGAAGCCATAAATGTCCAATGTCCACTACCAAGGTTTGCGTATGTAAACCTCAATGCAACTCTGACAGTTAAAATTCTAGTTAGATCACTAGTTCTTATAAAAGCACTACTTTGCAGAATCAACTCCTGCTATTTCACTAACTACTATATAGTTGCTTGCTGTTTAGTGTGCCTAATTCCTTCAACGAGCTAATTTTCATGATACAAGTTGTAATTTTGCAGGAAATTGAATTGCAGCACAACAATCAGTTTCTTCGAGCAAGGGTCTCTTTCACATTCTCACACTCACTTTTCTCTCGAATAAATATACACAAGAGCATGCAAAATGATCCCAAAGACTAACACAAGCACTTGATGCTTGTCAGTAACAATGACTATACATGCATTGTTTTGCAGATATCTGAGAATGAGAGAGCCCAACAAAGCAGCATGAACCTGATGCCTGGGAGTACCCCTGACTATCAGCTTATGTCTTCCCAAACATTCGATTCTCGTCATTTCTTCTAAGTAAATGAATTACAACCTAATAATCAGTACTCATGCCAAGACCAGACTTCTCTTCAATTAGTGTAAGAATGCCTACATTCGATCATTGAATAGGAATACACAAGCATGTTATCAATTTTGGAAGGTACTTAATTATTTAGTGTTGCTTCTTTGCAGTTAATATATGCATTGGAGAATTCGTGTATGCAGAAACGGCAATCCAATTTAGCTGCTGGAAGGCAAATGACTCAGTCATCTTATGCAATGTAGTAACCCAGCAAATGTTTCATAATATCGGTATTTTCAACTATTTACTGGCAATATGTCGTGCTTATGAATTCTGTTTCTATGACTATTGTATCTGAAACATCCTAATGTTGTTACTTTTTACAGCTGTCCTTTTCTTTATTTACCTTTCCCCGGCCATGATTCTGCTTAATTCTCCTTCAAATGCTTCTGTGCTTCTGTACCTTTTACTCTTGGATAAATACCGCTTTTGTGCTGGAAGTGTGTCATCTCAATTACCGGGTATTATTTTTGTTTATGAGAAACCTTGTTTTACTCCATTGCGAGGCGATGAAATCCAATATAGTACAAGAAACTCAACACTCGATCATACTCCAAATAACAAAGTATTAAAGATCCTTGACTTTGTACATTTTCATATACATGTTAGCAGACGATATTATAAAACTTTGACCGATGACACATTGAAACTGGAGGATTATCGAGTTAAAGATAGAAGTACAAGTAAAGTGAAAGCCCGAAACGGGAAGATAAGACAGTCTCTTTTCCCTAGAAATTATTGTATCATTCTCTATTATAAACAGGGTTTTAGCTATGATAGATAAAATAGGACCCGCTTTCCTTAGGTTTTGAATTTATGAACATCGTATGATTTAGTTACTTTTTTGCAAAATCAGCCATATGAATTAATTCACAAGTCTGACTCCCAAAAGCTGAAAGATACCAGCATCTATAAAGTCAAGTTAAAATGTACTAGACCTACACAGGTCTAGATCATCCCAACCACCCCTGGAAAACCACATCTAAATTAAATTTTCTGCTTTGTGATGAACATAATTGCACACAACATTAGGCATGTTGACATTAATTTCCCAGAGCTCGATGCTGCTGCTACTGTTCTGCCATCGGTTCCCGATCCCATAGATTTCACGAGGTGGCTAATATCCATCGGATAAGTATCATTAGGATCCCTGGCTCTGTAAGCTCTACTTGCCAACACTCTATTGGCCGCCTCAGTAGGATGAGCGTTATCCCAGTACGCATAGGAATTCCTATTTCCACATGGAATTGTCAATGGAAGGCAATATAGGTCGCCTACCCCACAGCATGGAACGTTAACGACGCTTAAATCTGAAACATGAAATGACTATTAGAGCGCACCCAATAGAAAGAGAGGGACGGAAAATTAGCATAGCACGCATAATTTGATGGATATGCTGTGTATGTGAATACCGAGAGCAGAAAGATCGGGGGACACAATGGAGAAAGTGTTGACAAAAATGAACTGGGCATCGGGAAATTCTTTGTTCAACTCGTCGACCAGTGATTTGAGATTGCTGTTGAATCCCTGGATGGCATCGTTAATATTGTCTTCGCATTTGCCCGTTGTCTGGAACAACGGAAGGCATCCCAAAGGACCCAGGCCAAACAAAACAACCCTTCTTGCTCCATATTCGTACAAACTCTGCAACCCAAAACCAGCAAAGATTGGATTTTGATCGAATTTCTTTCCATCAAAACAGTATGTTCCTTATATAGGAAATAGAAATTATGCGACAGAAACTGAAGAATTAATGGAAAAAGTGACCTGTAGCTGCTTAGAATATGGACCGATAAGGTCATTGGTGAATTCTTCGGGGGTTGCTGAAGTTCCTGAGTTGAAGTAGTTGAGCATGTAGTCATTGCTTCCGATATATACAAAGTACAGGCACCCTTTTACGTAGCCAGAAGCGTCTTCCCCTTGTAAGCTAGCAATGCTTGAAATTGTTGCTTGATGATTTTGTAATTGCATATCCATGGCAATCCTACCTCCCTGTAAGAGGAAATTTGAAAGGCATAGATTTTTCAGAGTGTAATACACTTTGAATTCTGTTTTTAGAGTGTAACACTTCATAGCTTCAATTTTTGAGAAAGCAGAACACCTAAGCCTGATTTTCACACAAGTCTAATTTCAACAGCCTTACTGAACGCTCGCTTTGCCTGGGTCTGAAAAAGGATTGGATCACTTAAAATCTATTATACATAGTTTTATCTTGTATTAAATACAAAAGTTGCTTCTATGACCTGAACCTTGACCATTAAGTAATATTGAGCCAATTGTGCTGTTGCACGTGATACTATGATTGATTGAAGGATTATTATTACCACTTGCTGGCCAGTTTCCCTGAGAATTCCAGCAGATCCGGACGCATAATTCACGCCCCTGAGTATCTCCTGCCCGCTTGAATTTGCAAATGGTGGTATGTAGCTCTCCAAGCCCAAGTAGTCACCTGCTACCAGCAATTCTCATATTTACGAGGAGCAATAGACCCGTTCCGATGAAAGGGGAGGGTTGGCATTACGGGATCCAACCATGGAAACAACTTCTTGCATGTAATATATAAGGCAAAACCGTATACAATAAAGTTATTCGGAATTAAAAAAAAAAAAAAGAAAGTAGAAAGGGGAGGAGGGGAGGGGAGGGAGACCGATAAGATCAACGGTGGTTCGGCCATTGGTGAATCTTCCGGTCGGACCTTCCGGAAAATCGATCCCGTAAGGCAAGAAGTCAGCTTTGGCCAGCGTCGCAAGTCCGTTGTTGTTGCCGCTGTCGGACAAGGAGTCACCGAAGATGAAGCAGCAAGGTACTTGTGGCTTTCCGCCAGCAGAACAAGAGAAACTCGTCAGCAGCAGGGCGAGGAACGGCAGCCTCCACATGCTGGCTTAAGCGTGATTAGCGCATCCAAAAGCTGCAAGAGGAGTCCGAAAGGAGAAGCTCTAAATTTAAGGCAAGCGTGTTACAGAGCATGGTGTTTGATCGTAGTTGCGTGTATATATATACATATAAAAGATTTGATGATAGCAAAACCTATTTAAAATATCCATTAAGTCAATATAAATATAGATAAATAAATGGATATTATATCTATAGCCTAGTTTAGGGAGCTAGGGCAAACGACTGTAGAGACGTGCCTTTGCAGGAGATGAAGTAAAGGAGAGGGTTAGTGATTTGCTTGTAGACTTCGTCAGACAACAAAATGAAGACATGGCCATTTTCAATATAATTACTCATTTCAAAAAGTTAGTTTTATTAGTTGGAGAATTAATACAACCCCACTTGAGATAACCATTGTGCTTAAGAGAGTGGCCTAACAAAAGGATTCTTGCAGGATTTATGGTCTAAATTGTAAATAATTATATAATTAAATATAATTTGTTATGATCTTTTTATTATTATATGTCAATTTTGTATATAAAAATAAATAGATAAATATCATATTAATTGAATGTGTTGTAGAAGTAATTGAGAAACATCTCTTCAATATTTTTATCTGATTAGAACTTAACAATTAATAAAAAGTAAGTATTAAATATCATTTTTCTAACTTTGTAGAGATAGAAGTATCAACTTAGACGATCTAAATATGTATTTGACGTGAATTTGAATTTTATGTTTTTTTTTTTCCTAACTATTTGCCTTGTAAACTCTAAAAATAACTATTTCAATTCTATGAAAAAGTTAAAATGGGGGATTTGGTAATCCAATTTATTGTTTGCCTTTATTTCTCATCAACCTGTGTAGTAGTAAAACTCTCCATCCAACCGACCACCCCTGGCCTTGGTGCCCAAAGTAAAGCTTAAACTTTAGACTTTTCAAACAATATTATAAGTCAAGGCAACATAACTACTCTTTAACAAACGAAACCCAATGAGACTCCACGCATCCTCTTTTTTTTTTTTTTTTTTTTGTGGGCTGCAATTATCAAAACTCTGTATCTAGAATGGCGGTGCATATTAATTTCCCTCGGCCGCAGGAATGAATATTTACTTCTGCAATTAAGTCATATTGCACCAGCTATATCGGTGCCTTTATTATTCCACTTAACCTCGTAAAGTATGCTATGAGAAAGTAAATAATTTAATTATATATATTTTTTATATAGTTTTATATATATATTTTTTTCTTTTAAGCCCATGTTTCAAATGTCTAAATCACTTTAAATATTGTTAACTTATTTAATTATTTATATATGTAACTTTTAAATATTTATGGCTATAATCTTCCTTTTCTTTTATTACGACTTTTTCCATCCATTTTAATAATATAATTTTCATATGTGTTTAGTTGCCAAAGATGCACAAGTACTTCTCATCTAAAAAATGCAATCTTAGTGTGTTATCTACGTATAGTTTTATGCTAAGCAATATTAGCATCTTTTATTGTTGTAATTGAAAATTGGTGCTTATTTGAATGAGAAGCGATTGGGAAAAATGTTTGATATAAACATAGCTTTTGAATTTTGCAAGTTACAAACAAACACCCAAACGGACCCGAGTTATATTTGCTTAAGTCAAAAAAAAATAAAAAAAACGTTCACCGATTCTTTAAGTTTGAACTATAAATTTTTTTGTTATAGGTAGTGAAAAAGAGGCCGATCTATGAGAGGAGCTCCGTTCGGTGAGGAATGCTATTAGAAAGATGGTTCATTTGAGATGATTATCAAAATAAATTCAGTGTTTAGAAAAATTGTGAGATTCAATAGAAAGATTGGCATTGTACTAGATAAAAGTATCTTACAAAAGCCTTTATGAAATAACTAAGACAGATTTTTAAAAAAATTAAGTCAGATGTACTTCAAAAATAGTTAAGAATCATGTATTTAATTTTTTAGTTACCGTCACCCCCTTAATTCTATCATCGTTGCCACCATCGGCCTCAACCACCGTCGTGCCTTGATTGTCTTTGCCTGGTCGCTACCCCTACACACCACCATGTCATCACCGGTAGTCGTTAACACATAGTATGTTATAAGTTATATGAGAAAAAATAACAAATATTATTTATGTTGATTTGTGTAATAATAGTTAAAATAGTAAATGATATGAAAGACTACATATTTTTTTATAAGTAGTAAATATTATTTTAAAAATAAAAAAAATATTTTATAATAAGGTAACACTTATTTATGAAATTTTAAATCATTTTACACTATAGTGATTTAAAGGGCATAATTGGACACTCACTAAATTATTTTTAAGGTCAATGTTTTAATGATAGTTTGCCAAATAGTTTATGGCTCCACATTTTTTTTAGAAAAAAAGTAATTTTTTCTACACTTATACCATCTCATACAACAAATTCGACATTAATATCAAAGAGACCCTGAATCACCCAAATTTACTTTATTTATCATACTACAATATCACTTATTTTATTCACACAAACATAATAAAATAACTAAAATATCTTATTGTTGGCAAAATCCCATTGAACTTTTTTGGGTAAATGATAATTTTATTTAACCTGTGAAGTTTTGCGTCAAACAAAATCTAGAAACGGAGAGGAAGGAGGATGGCTGAGCAATGGCAGAGACGCGCTTAGAGAGAGGACGACGAAATGATGAAGAAAACGGACGCCAGAGTTTTATTCATTTCACTTCATACTTTACACAGCCCTCAAAGCACACATTTATACAACTTATACAGTAAATACGGAAAGGAAATAAAGAAAGGAAGTAAATAATACAGAGGAAATACAGGGAAAGAAATAAGAAGAAAATATTTGACAAAGAAGAAAATATTTGATAAATATTAATTATGTAATATTTCTTAATACCCCTCGGCAAGGTAGAGCATATATGTTGATGATGCCTAACTTGGATAAGTGAAGTCGCAGGCGATGTAATGGTAGAATCTTGGTAAACATATCTACTAGTTGATTATAAGTAGTCACATGATAAGTGCGAATATTTCCATCCTGAATCTTGTCGTGAACCAAATGACAATCCAACTCAATATGCTTGGTGCGTTCATGGAAAACAGGATTGGCTGAAATGTGAAGGGTAGCTTGATTGTTGCAATGGAGTTCTATGGCGTGAGAATGTGGAACCCGCAAATCAAGTAAAATATAACGTAGCCAAGATAGTTCGCAGCAGGTAGTGGCTATGGATCGATATTCTACTTCTGCTGAAGAGCATGAAACAACATACTGTTTCTTGCACTTCTAGGAGATAAGTGAATCTCCAATGAAAATGTAGTAGCCGGTAATAGATCTTCTAGTATCAGGACATGAAGCCTAATCTACATCACAAAAAGCTCGAAGCTGAATATTAAAAGTAGAAGAGAATAATATTCCTTGTCCTGGGTGCAATTTGAGATATCGTAGACCATGATAAGCAGCATTCATATGGCTAGAAGTTGGTTGAGTCATGAATTGACTCAGAATGTGTACTGCATAGCAGATATCGTGCCTTGTTACAGTTAGATAAAGAAGCCTTCCAATTAGCCTTCTGTGAACACTCGAATCTTGTAGGATGATTTCGGTCTCTTTGCTCAACTTCACATTTTGGTCCATTGAGAGTTTAAGGGGTTTGAAACCAAGGGTACCGGAATTAGTGAGAATGTCGAGCGCATATTTTCTTTGGCAAATATGTATGCCTTTGGAGAATCGCGCGACCTCTATGCCAAGAAAATATCGTAGAGCGCCAAGATCTTTAATTTTGAAACCGCTATCCAAAAATGATTTAATAGAAGCAATAAAATCCAAACAACTACTGACAACAATAATGTCATCAATATATATAAGTAATACTATAAAGGATTTGTCATCTTCTTTAGTAAATAAGTTGTAATCTGTTTTGGATTGTGTGAAACCAAAAGCAATTAGGGATGTAGATAGTTTAGAATATCACTGCCTAGAGGCTTGTTTAAGGTCATAAATGATTTTTAATAGTTTACAAGACTTGATTGGATTTTTCTTAGTATACCCTAGAGGTTTCCGCATGTAAATTTTCTCCTCTAAAATGCCATATAAAAAGGCATTATTAACATCAAAATAATGTAAATGCCACCATTTAATGGCGGCTATGGTTAGGAGGTATCGCACGGTAGTGAGTTTCACAACAGAGGAGAACGTTTCATGATAATCTATGCCTTCTTGTTGTGTATATCCTTTGGCTACCAATCTACATTTATATCTCTTAATATTCCCATCGTTATTGAATTTTAATTTAAATGCATATTGATACCCAATAGTTTTCTTTCCAGGAGCTAGATTAGTAATGATCCACGTTTTGTTTTGTTCTAATGCATTTAATTCACTTTCAATGGCTTCGTGCCATTTTTCATCACGAATGGCTTGAGTATATGTTTGTGGTTCACTCTAAGATGTTATGGCAGATGAAAAATGACTGAATGTGGGAGATTATTTTTGATGTGAAATACAGTTTATAAAAGAATATGGTTTACCTGATAGTTTGGGTTTCTGATTAAGTGAGTGAGGTTTGGGACACTTGATGACAATGAAATTTCTTCAAATATTCGGGAGTCTTTCTAACTCTAGTAGTTCTACGAATAGGTATCTGACTAACTTATGGAGATGGTGTATCAGTAAATGTATTGTGTTCTGAATGATCGTCTATTAACTGATCCGGATGTTTGCCAGACTGATTTTGAACTGAGGCAGTAGATATTTTGGCACTATCCTCGACTGTTTGTTCAGCTATAGGACAGGGATGATGCAAAGTTGACAGCCCTGGTTGAGTTTGGCATAGTTGTTCATCATTAAGCTCAATATTGGGCTGTTCTGATGGGTATGTATTGGATAAGGTATTTGAGTTTTGATCGATGTTGTCGTTCTAGAAAGGGAATATTTCTTTATGAAAAATTACGTCTCGTAAATAGAATGTACTATAATTATTCAAGTCAATTAATTTGTATCCTTTAACTCCAAAAGGATAACCTAGAAAGACACATTTCCTACTTCTAGAATCAAACTTGGTACGCCATGAGAAATAGTAGTAGCAAAATACAGACAACCAAATATTCTTAAATTTTCGTAATTGGGTTTGACTTCAAAGAGAATTTCGTAAGGGGTCTTATTTTCTAATAATGGGCTTGGTGTTCCATTGATGATATAGATAGCTGTAAGAATACAATCACTCCAAAATCTTAGGGAAAGTCCGAACTGAAATCTAATCGCCCTGGCAGCATTCAACAGATGTTGATGTTTACGTTCAACTATTGTATTTTGTTGCGGAGTTTCAACACAACTCCACTGGTGAATTATACATCTTCTACTGTAAAAGTCTCCTATGTTAAATTCAGAATCATTATCACTTCTAAGGATTCGAATTTTAACACCAAATTGTGTTCTAATAAGTTCGTAAAAATTCTTTAAGCACTGTTTGGTGTCTGATTTTTATTTTAGAAGATAGATCTATATACTTCTAGAAAGATCGTCAATGATAGTGAGGAAATACTTGTAACCCTCATAAGATACCTCAACGAAAAGTCTCCATATATCGCAGTGAATCATTTCAAACAAGATGTGTGATTTATGGGTACTAGAAGGAAAGGGGAGACGATGTTTTGCCATATGACAAATGGAATAAGGATTATTATTATTAATAGAGCTTACTGCTCCTTTTACAAGAGAATTATCAATTAGTTTAAGTCTAGAATGTGCAATATGCCCTAAACGATAATGCCAAATATTAATTGGAGAAGAGACAGAGTGAACAGATGGTTTAATATTTAGATGACAACTTTTGAGAAGAAAATTAGTCAAAGTATTTGAAGGTATTTCAGCATGCTTCAGATGATATAACCTATTTCTTTCTTCACCCATCTCAATCGTTGTCCAAGAGGCAATGTTCTGAATCAAATAAATGTTAGAAAGGAAGAATATGCAGCAATCAAGGGCATCAGTTAGTCGCTTTACAGAAATTAAATTAAAACAGAATGAAGGAACACAAAGAACATGTTCCAATATCATTTTGTTCATAAGTTTAATATTTTTGATATGAAAAACAGATACTTTACTTCCATCCGGAAGATTAACAAAATATGAAAGCTGGACTTTATGAACATATAATGCGGGATCACATATCATATGATCTGTGGCCCCAGTGTCCAAAATCAATGTGTGTTTTTGATTATCCAAACATTGTTGAGAAGATGATACACATGATACCGTACTTGTCATGTTGGCAGCCTTTGGCTGCTCGGTATGTGGGTCAAAAATGGACTGGCTTGGCTTGGCCGTGTCCCATGACTGAATTAATTCCATAAGTTGGTCGAATTGGGCTTTAGTCAAAGCAATTTTGTCATCAGCATCTCCTCCTTGGCCCGTAAATTTTTGAAGCTCGAGAGGTTGGCAGAAGGCATCACGTTGGCAGAAGGCATCACGTTGCCAGATTTCCCATACAATTTGTGGTTAGGAAGATATCCATACAATTGGTAACATTTATCAAGGGTGTGTCCAATTTTATTGCAATGGGTACATACGGGTGCCTCAGTGTTTCCAATTTTGAAACACTGTTGCACTGAGTGCCCTGTGATCCGGTAGTGAACACAAAAGGGGCGGTCTTTCTTCACAGAGTGAATGCTTTTCGCGATATTCTTTTGATAATTAAAATTGCATCTGGCTGATAAAGCCATTGTGTGTGTAGGTTGCAGAACAGATAATATCTTGTGTTGTCATTCTTGTTGCTGAATAACAAATAAAATTCTATTAACAGAGGGGAGAGGATCCATGAGCATAATCTGGTCGCGGGTGTGTGCACAAGAGTCATTTAAGCCCATCAAAAATTGGATTACACAATCATGTTGATATCGATCAGCAAAGATTTTCATCTTACTGCAATCACAGTTCGGGAGGGGGTTATAAACTAAGAGTTCATCCCATAAGGTTTTGAGTTTACCATAATATATGCTTACTGGGTCCTGTTCTTGCAGAAGGCTGGCCAATGATTTTTTTAATTGAAAGATACGAGGCTCGTTTTGTTGAGTGAATTAGTCACGTAACTCACTCCAAATCTCAGAGGCATCATCGATGAAGGCAACGCTAGACTTGATAGAAGGACAAACTGAGTTTTGGATCCAAGAAACCACCATATCATTGCATCGGCCCCGGATTTCAAAAGGAGGATCAGTTGGGTTGATTGGTTTGGGAACAGTGCTCTCAATGAACTGAAGTTTGTTCTTGACTCTTAAAGCTCGACGCATGGCTCTGGGCCAGGTTGAGTAATTGTCGACGGTGAGTAAATTGGTGACTAGAGTGATGGCCAAATTGTCACCGATTTCCAGTTGAAAAGGATTTGTGAGATCGTTTAGGATTTGAACACGCATGTGTTCTTGTGAAGGAGTGAAGGATGGATTAGCAGTGTTCGATATAGTTTTGGAAGTGGTCTGGTGAGACGTCACTGTCTCTGATATCATGTGAAGTTTTACATTAAGCAAAACCTAGAAACGGAGAGGAAGGAGGATAGCTGAGCAACGGCAGAGACGCGCTCAGAGAGAGGACAACAAAATGATGAAGAAAACGGACGCTAGAGTTTTATTCATTTCACTTCATACTTTACACAGCCCTCAAAGCACGCATTTATACAACTTATACAGTAAATACGGAAAGGAAATAAAGAAAGGAAGAAAATAATACAGAGGAAATACAGGGAAAGAAATAAGAAGAAAATATTTGACAATGGAGAAAATATTTGACAAATATTAATTATGTAATATTTCCTAATATAACCAATAAGGAAAAGCCATTGAAACACTGGTATTTTTATTGCATCTTTTTACTTTGATGAGAATAAGACTACCAAATTATTTTAAATTTTTTATTCAGAAAGAGTCTGTATTGTAAAGACGATCATATATTGTAATGATTTTTTCAGTTCCTTGCCTTTTTGCTTTTTTTGTGCTTTTGGCCCTATTGCTTTGAGCTTGTAGTTATTTTGGATTGGGTTATGACCAGTTCATTTGTTATTATTTTGGATGTTTTAAAATATTTGTACATGATTTTTTTTTTTTTGAATGAAATATATATAAATATATACTTACAAAAAGAGAAAAAATGTAAAATGTGCATGGAAAAGTAATTAACCATTTTTTTATAGATATATCGAAAATAAGGCACATCAGGCAAATTGAAAAGAACTAAAAATTATAACTAGTTTGGTAAAATAATAAGATTGATGATTACATAAAATTATAAATAAACACAACAATAAAAAGTAATTTCAGTGATAGAAATTATGCTCATCAAAAACATAATTTTTATGCTAATAGTTTTTAATGTGAAAATTCACGTCATTGTTTTCTCTGTCGTCAACAGTCTTTAGCAATCGAATTTTATTTTCTGTCATTAATAATTTTGGTACTTTTAATACTAATATTTTTTTAGTGGTTAAAGACAAACAATTATGAGAGTAAATACCGTTATTAATAGTAACCAAACTTTTAACAATGATATTTTTTAGTTAAATTTGAGTAATTATAAGTATAAATACCATCGTCAACAGTGGCAACACTTTTAACGATAGTCTTTGTATCATCGTTAAATTGAAATAATTATAAGTATATACCGTTGTTAATAGTAACTAAATTTTTAATGATAGTATTTGTTTCATCGTTCAATATTATCAATTTCTATAGTAAAATATCATCATTAATAATATATCAACTATAATAAGATTATATCCTATCATTATATTTCAATAATTACACATGTATATGTTTTCACGTTTCAAATTTCGATTTTAAAATTAACGTTAGCCAAATTATTATTAGATCAATTCTTCAATTAATTAACTTTTGGATGTGAGTTGTACTCTGACACCTCAACCGACCATAACTAAATGAATTTAATATATACACAGGACCCAAATATGTTACGTTCTATGTGGCTCCAATACCAACCCAAAAAGTGACGTCGGATCTTACGTAAGAAGCGATACCTGTCAAAAATATAATCAAAGTATATAAATTTATAAAAATAAATTATAAACCATAATCTAGTAATAGATAGCTAGTCGTCAGATAGCTTGAAGCTATCATAAGACTATAGCAATACTAATTCATAACCTGTTGATCGGCATTTGATATAATTTTTTCTGACACTTTAAAGCTATCCAAAAAATTAAAATATACACAACTGCTATCCGGACGTAAAATAAACAAAAAATATTATCCGAAAATTAAAATACTACCATCAGAGTAACCTAAATACCAACTAATATCATCCAAAGCTGTATGATTAATAAAAAATTATAACATTAGACCCATTAACCATTATTCAAACGCTATTCGAATATAATATAATACAATAAATATTATTCAAAAATAGCATTATAATCCATCTATACAAGAGTCTAAACTCTTCATATTCACTCGATCCTTCAATCCTGATCGTCTAACAAGGATTGAAGGGGTTAGTAAAATAATAATGATTGAGTCAAAAACTCAATAAGGTACTATATAATAATGATTATATACATATAATTGCATTAAAAATATAATGTAGGGATTAATATATTAGAATTCAATGATATACCATGAAATTTCATATAAATACATGTCCGAATTTTACAACATTTTTTAAATTTTCTTATAATATTTTTTTCTTTATCTTAACCATCAAATTATATTCAAATTCTTATTTTCTTTAGGAATCAAGACCAGTAAGCCTTATCGGTTGAAAGAGTAGATAATTGAAGATCGAGTTGTATATATTTTCATACAACCAAAGTTTATAAACTTCTATTCAAAACTCAAAAGTAGGCTGCCTATATATAATCTTATAGATGGGGTTAAACTCCGCTTCTTAATCCTGTGGATGATAAGATCAAATATCAATATACCATTGTAATATACTAAGGAATGACAAAATATACTATCTATTGAATAAAACCTTGGTCTAATATTTAATTTAGAAAAACTCTACACTTAATTTTATAATTCTTAATTCTCATTCTTTTGAAGAACGATTTTTTATATCTTAACATAATTGTAGAGTTTTCTCTTGCAATTTTATCAATTCATACTCATAATTTTACAAAAGCTTAATCAAATTACATTGAAGGTGTGGAATGTTGAATCAGTGGCAAAATATAGAAAATTTAACAAAAAGTGAAATAAAACAATAAGAAATGTAGAATAAGTACGTATACTAAATTTCAAATCTTAAATGTCAATATATCATTTTCTTGCTTTCATAAAGCATATATTTGATAAATTTAGAACCTATAAAAGTTATAGTACGAAATTTAGAACCTATGAAGTTCAGAAAAATTTAAAAAAATACATTAAAAATCAATAACATGATAAATTTTATAATATCATCTTATATATTTCACATACATGGCTTATTTCATTAATTTCTGAAACATCCAACTTATTTTTATAAGTCTAGAATCTAATATAGCATTAAATACTAAATTTATTACATGCAAGCTTATTAAATCTTGAATTGAAGACATGCAAGTAGTTGAAAAGTAATTTTCAGGATATGTGTATGAATATGTGAATATGGACAAAAATTTTACACAATCTTGCTGCAAAATTATAAAAACTTTATATATATACTTAATATACATGTGCTAGTCTTGAAATATTAACATAATTGAGTAAGGGAACAAAAATTGCTCATGAGAGGTAGAAAAGAAGAGCAACAAATGAAGAAAAATATAGAGTGCACTTACCTTTTCTCCAAATTTATTAAATTTTAGCCTCAAATTACTTGAATTGAACCTCCTCAAACCTTCTATCTGTTTTACTCTCTCTTCTCTTTAGCTCTCTCTCTATTCTCTGAAAAACTACAGCAAAAATAATAGAAAATAAGCTTGGCGTTATTTACAATAGACTGGTGTTCAAGTGTCAGTTGAGCATGAATCGAACACTAGGCAAACATGAGATCAGAGTCTGAGCACTCGTTGAATGTGTATTGAGTACTAGACCACGGGAATTAGCGCTCGAGTATAGCTCGGGTGTGCATTGGACGAGGGTATACTATTTTCTGGGCTCGAGTATGCGTCAGGCCTGGTCAAGCTCAAATCAAATTCAAACACGCATCATATTCAGATTCAACTAGTCTAATTTTGACTCTTTTAACCCAATTTTTTATATCATTTAACCTTAATTTTAATTATATTAATTTAATTAATCATAATTATCATAATTTAAAGATTCGAACCTTACATATATGCTTTATTTTTATTTGTTATAACGAAAATAACCAATCAATTGATAATAATATAAAATCAAACTTTAATTATAAAAGTGATAGTAATATAATATATAATATTTCATTATTCAATATATTAATACAATGTAAATAAGTTAGAATACAAAAACAAGTTCAAAGTTGGAGTTTAGCAATTTTAAAGTTTCTAATTAATTAAATTTCACTTTATAATTTGAGTTTTTATATCTGCAAATAAAAATAAAAATTACATCAATCTTATTAAAATCTCTACACAAACATCAAAATTTACCTACCCAATAAGGTGTCATTGTCTCTCAAATTTTTAACACTCTAAAGTATATCATTTAAATATCTTTCATTCATACTACTCTTGAACATTAATATTCAGCTTTCAAAATATCTCTTTTATTTTTTCTTTTACTTCCTGAACTTTCAGTTTTCTTCATACTATTCTTGAAAAGGTATCTTAAGTTCTTTTTTTTTTTTTTTTGTATTTTTGTTCCTTTAAGATCTTTTGTCATCACTCTACCCCATATCCAAATACATGGTTGTATTTTTGTGATCCAAAAATAGAAAAATTATCTATTAATTCCAATGCAAATGATAAAAAATATATTTAATAATATACCTTAAATGATATGAAATAAAAAAGGACATCGAGAAGCCATCCCAATCTTTATGTGTTATGTACTTGGGCATTTTTTCAGTATACTTTTCTTTTTGATTTGCACAATTTGACAATTTTGTATAATAATAACCTCCAATTTGTTTACAAATTCTATATATATCTTAATGTGTGATCTTGATATTTTTTCAAATCATGATGCTCAAATATTTTCTATAAGAATATTATCAATCTCAAGTAAAAAATCAAACATACTATTAATTACACATCACTATTTTTAACATCTTTACTAAATGAGATTCAATTCTAGAATATCAGCAAAATTTTTACTTTTTTATTCAGAAAAGTTAGGAGAGTCTTTTTCTGAGTAATCACTTGCATTATATGAAAAAATTTTACAAGTAACAACCTTCAAAGGTTGCCTATTTCACATAACATATCAATTGTAGTTCTAATTAACTTCGTATTCATGCTAAGTTGGATTTGTGATCAAGAAGATTGCATGTTCAAACAATTGAAATATCATCTAAGTAATGTATGGATATGACCACATATATCTAGTTAGTCCTTTTTGGAACATCTTTCTGTTATGTCCCAAAGTCAAACTAATCTCTTATCCAAAATTTATTAATATTTGAATAATGGCCCAAGGCAAAAACAAGCATACCAGACCCAATGATTGAAATAGCTAAAGGCTACAAAACATAACAGATATAAAATCTAATCAAATTAATTAATACCCGATCTCCAAATGATAATATTAGAACCTGCTCAAACTCTAAAATAAGTTGCAAAGCAAAGTATCAATTAAAATTCAAAACCATCACAATGAAATATCCAAGAAAATACAAACTCATACAACAATTTGAAATATAAATAAAATGCAATAAACATTCATTTACATCTATCTCAAATGGCTAACCCAAATGCTAATCCAATTGTAAATCCAAAGACAAATATAAACAAATAAAATTTTTAAATTTCTTTCTTTCGAATCCTATAAGTATAAAATATCCTTTAATCTAAAATGGTTAAAAAATAAGACAAGATTATGAATTTAAAGCTGAAAAGTATCAATTTATATATATATTAATAAATGCATATTCAATAAAGCATAATCAAGGGACAAATGATAATAAAACACATATGAAATCTATTACGTCAAATGTCTAAGTATGTCAAATATTTAAATATAATTTCGTACATAAAATTTGTAGTTTGTATATGAATATCAAATGATTTAAAGGATGAAATCATCCAAATATCTAAATATCACAAAATCAAGAGCTCAAAAGTCTAAAGTCTAAAATCAAATAAATCAAAAAATTATGTCAAATACCTATAAATTTTAAATTGTTAATCATATCAAATATCAAATAACATGTAGTAAAACCTTGAAAAATCTAAAACATTTTTCGTGCCACTAGTTAATGTGAGTTAGGTTGTAGTCGACTAATTTGTTATCTTTTTAAATGCTGTGGAGTATCTTTACATAATATTTTTTAGATGAAATATATAAGAGTACTTATTTGTTAAAAAAGAAAAAAAAAATGCCAAACTATAAGAAAAAAGTAACTATTTTTATAAATAAATCAACAATAAAAGAACAAAAAATTATAACGTGTTAGGTAAAGCAATAAGATTGATGGTTGTATAAAATTATAAATAATACAAAAAAGCACGTAGTTGAGCAATAAAAAACTTAGAATTTTAGCATGAAAAAGCTTTATTTTTAACAGAGTGGGATGGTGTTTTATAAATTATAAATTATATATGGGTGTCGTTTCTAAAGGTTCGATTCAAAATCAAATGAAAATCAATAATTCTCAAAACCTTAGAGCATCGAATATCAAAGGGGATTCTGATTTGATGAGGTTATTAAGTTACGTATGATGGAGAATTAATTCCTATAATTTTTTAATTTCTATTGTTTATCTGAATATGAAGAGTCAATATCCAAATTAGTACTAGCCTAAGTCAAAAAAAAAGGAAAAAAATTATTGACAACTCTTTAGACTCGAGCCATAGTTATGTTGTTATAGGAGGTAGCAAGAGAGACAGTGCTGTCCAAGGAGCTCGATCAAGTGAGGTATGCCATGGGGAAGATGGTTCCCCTATGATGATCTTGGAAGATAATTCAATGTCAAGTAAGAGAGATTCAGTAGGAAAGAATATATACGAAGGCCTCGGGTTAAGTCTCCAACTCAATAAGAAAAGCAGCTAAGAATTGGACAACTTAGCTCCAAGTATAGTTGTAGATTTCACCATCTATGATATGGCAAGTGATTTCTCCCATACAAAGGCGTAAGAGCATAGGTTTTCAGTCCCTTGCGAATGGTAAAATGTGGTATTTGTATGAATATGAAACAAAGCTGTTGGATCACGTAAGTGGAGGTTAATGAGTCCATGTTGGAAATTCGACACCCAGATATATCCGATCCGGTATAGCGGAATAAACCCAAACTCCTTATTAACCATCAACTACTAAATTTGTGAGTATAAAAAATAAACAATGCACATTGATTTTTGATGTGAAAAATCTTTTTAACCAAGAAAAAAATTATTGGATAAATTCGGAACAAACCGACTATAAATAAAGCCGGTTACAAAAACCTCCTCCAAAATCCCTTCACTTCGAACCCAAGTAAAGAATGATTGAATACAACCCCCTCTCAATACATTCAATAACCCACAAGAAAAATACAATAAAAAAGAGCAACCAAATGAAAAATATATTTTTAGAATCACCTCTAAAACGGCGTACTTAACATTAGCGAAAAACAAAACTTAAATTAGATCTTGATCGGATACCAAATCTCTTCCTTTTCTATTTTCTTCTCTCCTCTTTCTATGTGCGGTACCCCTTGTGGAGAAAGATTTTAGAATTGTAATCTTAAAATATGTGAACCAAGTTTTTATCTGTGTACCGGCACTCGAGCGCCAGGAAAGCACAAATCAAATGCACTGGTTCTAGATTCTACACTCGACCTCCCAGTGAGTGCGTAACAAACCCACCAACTCTGAAATCTGCGCCTTTGCACCACTCAAATGTAATGTGAGTGCCAACAATCCTCCATTAATCTGGAATCGGGATGCAAGGTTTGCTCGAGCTACTCTCAAACGCCAGACTTGATCTTGCCTCCTAGCCATTCGCTACACGTGAACACTTCAATCTTCATACGAGTCTCATTCGAATTTTTGATAACTTTTTATTTATTGAGCTACCCACAATTAAATAATATAAAACCCAACAATCGAGCATACAAAGGTAAACAGGGGGGAATAAGGTGCCTTGTCGATCAACAACCGGTTAACAGCAACAACTCGATAGAAAAGCATGGACAAGGTGGCTTGTTGATCAACAATTGCAAGTGATGTCCAGCATCAATTTGAACCTTACAGATTTTTTGTGAATTCACATAACTCATAAGAATGATTTAGAAATTATAATGATATTCGTAATACCAAATTTGATTTTTGTCACTACAAATGAAGATTTATATTATAAAATTCTAATGGAGGTTAAGAATACTTCTTAATAAAAATTTCACAGAGATATTTAAAACTTTTCATGGAGTTTCAAGTAATCTTTTGTCCATTTCTTCACGGAGAGTTGAAATTGAGGTATCTTCTATCACCCTTCTCTACTATTTATGTTGTACTCCCTCCACACACACACACACACACACACACTCTCTCTCTCTCTCTCTCTCTCTCTCTCTCTATATATATATATATATATATATATATATGTGTTTGCTTATAATATCATTTATTAAATTTTTTTCCCTTATAGGGTATTTGGCATTGATATTGAATGGGACAATAATTACTTTTCAAATGTCAAAGAGCATTTTCCAGACAAATTTTAGTGTTTGGTTATTCTAAAAAATAGATATTAGCCAAAATCAAATCTGGTTAGAAATAGCTCAAATAGATTTTGTAAGGAATCAAGCTAGACAGCTCTTTACATGTGTTATGATCAAAACAGCAAATAGTATAAAAAATAATATATTTTATTATACAGTAAATATTACCTTCAAAATAAAAAAGGAAAAGATGAATATTATGTTTGAAAATTCAATTATTTTGCACAAAATAGTAATTTAATCATTATAATCAGCACCTAATTAAGGTTAACATCAATTCTAATGACAGTTTACCAAATAGTTTGAGAGTGAAAACTTTTATTCTTGACAAAGCGGGATGGTGTTATATAAATTGTAAATTATGTATGGTTGTTCTTTCTCAAGGTTAAATTGAAGATCACATGAAGATCAATAATTCTCAAAACCGGATAGCATCGAAGATCAAAAGGCGACCTCATTGATGAGGTAGTCAGGTTGGGAATTGGAGGCTGATTTTTGACGAAAATCCAGCTCTTCGATCTTTAAATTTTAATTATTTATCACAATATATAATTTTAAAAAATAGTTTAAATAAATGGTTGAGATTTAACAATATATGAGATATTTTATTATTAAAGATGTTATTCTCTGAATCTGAATTTTATATCATTATAAATTTTCTGTTAATCAGACCTTTCTCCTTCACATGAAAAAAAGAAGAAGCAGCAGATGCCATATTATATATCATCACTGTATTTTCCACAATGCTAGATAAGATAAACTTTCTCGTCTACTTAAATCTCACGTAAACTCATGTTTGTAGCAGTGTATATTATTTAAAAATCTAACTTACAAACCCATCCTTTAAATCAGGGTTTTTCCAATACCCAAAATCATAAAAGAGACAAAAAATACAAAAATAATAATAATGATCAGACTCTGTCTTCTTACAATTGAGTCTCTGATCCGCCCCGTTTAACTATAGATGACGAGAGGGTCACTGCACTTTCACCAGGTGGCTGATATCCATAGGATGAGCATCACTCGACTCCTCTTTTAAGTAAGCTCTTCTTCCAGTTATTGCATTCACAGCCTCTGTAGGATGAAAGCTGTCCCAAAACACGTACTCACTTCTGTTCTTGCATGGAGAACTCGCTGCTTGGCATAGACCGTCGCTCCTTACCTTACAGCAGCTGCTATTAAAGACCTTAAACCCTGAAAACAAAGCAACAGAATCGAAAGCCGAAAAAACAGATGATTTAGCCCTCGTGCTTAGCTATAGAAACTGAAACGGTAGAGAGACAGAAGGAAAAACTAAGACGGCGAAGTTGACGATGTATAATACGTACCTTGAGAAGTCGTCAGCTGCATTCCGGCATTGTTTATGTAGGTAAAGTTTGCGTCGGTGTGGCGGGCATTGAGTTTGTCGACAAGGGAGATAAGCTTGTCGTTGAAGATGAGGACGGCGGCGTTGATGTTGTCGACGCAAGCTGATCCGTTGGTAGCACCGTGGATGGCGATTTCCGCCGGCGTGCATCCTATTAGTCCAAGTCCAAACAGTGCCACCTTTCTTGCTCCATTCTGATATAAAATCTGGAACGACGAGGGGAAGGAAAAAGAAAAATCAAACAACATGGAAGTAACACTGTAATTTCACATAGCCGTTCGATATAAATGCTGTCTGAAGAACATTTCAATGATGATACTAGAAGGCGTAGGAATCCCATTTGATTTTTTTGGGTCAAATAAAAGCTTGCTCTAGCAGTTTAAATTCCTTAAATAATATAAAGTTGATAATATATTTTTTCCGAAATTATGTTTTTGAATAATAGTACTTTAAAATTCTCTATTACACCCATAAAAGATTTTAACAGAGTTTATAAAAAAAATAGATGATCAAAGTTCACTTTATTTTGACCTAAAATTAAAAAGCAACGTTTAATATGAGTCAGATTGTATATATCTTAGCTTGTGTAATGTATGTATAGTAATTAAAAAAAAAAAACGTCGATAAATATAGAAGAAATAAATTAATTATTGTGATAAAAGGACCTTTAATTGATGAGAATAGTGACGAATGAGCAAGGCGGCATATTGCCGAGGCGTATAGAGATGGCTGCTTATGTAATCCTCTGGCATGAAGTAGTTGTTGATGTAGTCATTGTTGCCTATATTCATCGTGTACAAGCACTTGTTCAAGACCGCCATAGCCTTCCCGCCATTCTTGAAGGCAAGCTTTGAGATGATGATCTTGTGATTTTTCATCTGTTGATTCAGGCATACCCGGCCTCCCTGCAGTCAAAAACAAGAACAAATACTAAAAAATTAAAACTTTTTGATGCATTTTAAGCTTAGGGAACTAATTTTGTGAATGCAACAATATTGCCTTATCTGGTTAAATGTTGGAATAAAGTCCAACCAAATTTATAAATACAGAATAAAATTACACAAAAAAATATTTATTTTTAGCTTGAGTCAATTTTATTTTTATATTTAATTTTAAATAATTTTCAATATAATTACAAAATATGATAATTTATTTTCCAATTGTACTTTTTTTTTTCTCTCTAGCCAAATTAGTCTATGGAAATGTTTATGTAGCATTACATCGGCATTTCTCTCTCCTCTTTCCTTCTCTTCGGCATGCATATAGCCATTTTTAATTGTTACTATTCCTGATTTTTTGAGCACAGAAAAATTACTGTAGGAAAAGAAAATTGATCTAATTTTATATAAATATAGAATAAAATTACCTCAAATTAAATACAAAAAAAAAATTAGTGTTTTTACCTTTATTTTTTCTTCTATAAGATCAAAGAGAATGTTGAAGAAGATAGTTGGGATGTATTATTTAAAAAAAAAGAGCTATGTCTAATCTAAAATTCGGGCTATAAGTCCGGAGAGATGGACCCTTAGACTCGATAGTGTAAGTTACTGAGTCTCGATTAATTTGATATTCAATGTTATGATATTCAAAGTGATAAAATTCAGTAAATATTGTGTATAAATTATTATATTGCACTATTTCTGAGGAGATAAACAGACTGAAAAAACTTAATTAACACTTAGAGTAATAAACACTTAGAGTGGGAGAAATTATTTCATTTCTCTTGTATAAATTATTATATTGCACTATTTTGAGTGAGAGAGACTTGTAGTATATCTATTATCCTTATATTGGAAGATTTTCAGATATTTCTCCAATGATATTTCCTTTTATTTTAAAGAGTTTTTTTATGTAAAATTCTCAATATTGTGTATCTTATTTTTTTAGTCATATGGTGTTTAATTTATTCATTTTCTACCCACAACTGTAAATTAAAAATTGAGAATCAAATCATTAGCCTCAAGTATTGATTCAGTGGACATTAATGGTGAGAATATTGTTTTTATAAGTTTATTGTTCCTAATTAAATGCGTGCATGAAATTACCAGAAGCCGCCCAGTTTCAGGGAGAATTCCTGCTCCACCAGATGCATAGTTGACACCTTTGAATTTGTGTAAGCTCTTCATTGCTTCTTTAAACGGTGGAATATACCTTTTGAATCCCAATTTTTGAGCTGCAAAACATTGTAGAAAAGAAAACAATAAATATATGATTACTTTTTATTTTTTTATTTTTTTAAAAGAAGCAAAAATAAAGGTCATAGTAAGAGCTAATAGTCTCTTATTGTAGCTAATGGGATGACGACAATATTATTCTCACTTATAAAACATTGATATTTAGTATATAAATATATATCCCGGTGTCTATAAATTTGTTCCAAAAATAGATAATCCCAAGAGAAAAATAAAAACATTAATTATATCTATAAAGTCAAATTCAAAATAGATATAAGCTAAGTTCAAAATGAAAATTATGATCACTAAGTTTGGATAGAGTTAAGCCCGATTTTTTGGATAAAAAACTATAACTATGTCAGTTCATAATCAAAACCAGGTTGATTTTGAATCAGCCTCAAGAATATTCTATCTTTTAAATATTTTTATTTAAAAGTGTATTTATATATAAAATGCATAAAAACATTAAATGTATATATATTTATTGAAAAAAATATTACATAAAAATATATGAAAGAATAATTTTACATAAAAAGTTATTATTTACATAGAAATATGATTTATTGAGATATTTAAAAAGGGTATTCATCAAAATATTGAATTTTGCCTATAACAAAAAAAAAAATTAAACTCTATGTTGATTCGGACCGTATCAATTATTTTCACCATGACCAATCTGGCGGTGAAAAGAACTTAAGATAAAATAAAAAAGGTAAGATGAAAATTTTCATTATTGTACCATCACCAAGCAACATAGTCAGATGTCCCATTCTGTTTGCCATTCCCTATTGTCTACATATTTGAAATTCGTAAGCAAGTTACTCATTACTCATCTCTTTATTCTTTCATCACATTGTCGTTCCCATTTAAAAAAATATATAGTTATAAATTAATAAATAAATATTATATTATTTAATAATATTTTAAAAATAGTTAAAAATATTTAACTTACAAAATACAATATCAACCGAAATAAAGATAAGATGGTTTGTCAATTTAATACGAATAAACACACTTTAATTTTAAATTTAATCATTTAATATGGAATTTTAAGAACATTTTTAAGCCATGTCTTCATATCAAAAAAAGGACTGGGTTGCACTTATTCGTGAGGTACAATTATTGTGTCTCATTATATGTGATATTAGATATAAATTTAACGATTAATATATTTTTTAAAAAAATAATTTTAAACTATTTTTTCAAAAATTATAATCATGGGATATACATTCAACAACCTTGATGCTCTCCAAATAAATTTATTTGAGGAGAGGGAGGGAGAGAGGGAGAGGGAGAACCAACGCGAGGTGAGAAAAGGGAAAGGACTAACCAATAATATCAACGGCGGTACGACCATTGGAAAACCGGCCGGTGGGAATGCCGGCCGGAAAGTCGACTCCGTAGGGCGAATAATTGACTTTGGCCGTCGATATGAGCCCATTGTTATTGCCGTTATCTGATAAAGAGTCTCCAAAAATGAAGTAACATGGCACTTGCGGCTTACTACTAACCCCTTCAAATCCAAAGCCACATATGATCATGAATAACAAGATTGATATAATAACATCCCTCATCTCTTAGGATTGATGCTATATATAGCTGGCTAGAAGAACAAATCAACCAGTGAAGGAATGGAGAAAGCTAATTCCGTTTAAAGTATGAAGATGAATTGTCTGTGTGTTTATATAAATGACACTAGAGAGATAGAGAGAGAGAGAGTTGAAGTGAGGAGTTAATGAGTGTTTAGGGTTAGGGTTCGTATGATTTAGAGAGAATCCACACCTGGGATAAGGTGGAGCAGCTGCAATATAAGCCCACGTCGAAGCATAGCATAACTCAGAGAGGTCATTTACAATTTTAATGGCTGTGGATCAGTGTCGCCCCTCTCTAGTTTCTACCTTGAGGGGTGAAGAGATAATTTTATCTACTTTGGCTATCATTAGTTTTGTTTTCTATAGAATGAGACTATGTGTAGTTTGTTCTGTCCTTATTTTGAGTTAGGTAGTTTTTTCCATACGAGTATATTTTTTAGGTATTCAAAGTTATTAGTTATATATTTATTTTTAAATATAACACAATTAATTACTTCAAAAAATATTTAAGCCTAGATGATATACTTGAAAACTAACAAGATTAAAAACATTGTTCTCTCTGGTTAGCCATATAAATTAGTTCTTAAATGAATTTATGAAAGAATTAATAATCTAGTTTAGTTTGATTTTGAAAATAAAAATATTTAGAAAAATCTTTAAATATTATCAAATATTGCGCATCACATTTATCTATTTATGCCTAGAGCTCACATCAAAATACATCAGATATATGACATATTAAAATAAAATTTTAAAATTATTATACAATGAATAAAAGATATGCCAACTTTACTTCCTTTTTTTCTTTAAGACTTTTTATCTTTTTTTGGTTTTAGGCAAAAATAATACATTATATGGTAAATGTCATATTTCCCTTTTTTACCAACGGATCATTTAAAAATGTAAAATAATTACAAAATTTAATAATCACTCAAATTTTATGAACGTGTTAAAATTGATCGCGTCTGATATTAATTTATGGTATCATATAGTAACATATCGATCTTATATTATACGCAATGATAATTTTTTATTTTAAGAGTTTTTATTTATGATACTAGAAAATCTCTAAATAGTAAATTTGCACGGCCTATTATAAAAATGGAAAAAAAAAAAAGAGGATTTTAAAACCTTCAGTAAATAGGGTTTTTAAGGGCATATAAAACCAAGTTTAATTAGTTTACGTTGGCATTTCACATTTGATCTAGTCAAATTGAATTTATTACTGCAATATAAATAAAAACAATAATGAACCGTTTTAAAATTTAATTTATATTCACGTCATTCATGACAATACATGGTAAGTTATGAAGTTGTATATTTAATTCGATTCATATTGATTTTATAATCTTAGCGAATACCGACTTAATTAATAACACTTAATAGAAAAATCTAATCCGTCCCTAAAACCTAAAAACTTTAGGAATATAAATACTATAAAACATTATAGTGATATTTTCAGTATATTTCACATTATATAGAATGAATTACAGTACCCATAACATGTAAGTCCATGACAGTCCTCCTAAATTATTAATATTTGGTCATTAGGTTATATTTGAATACCCTTATAATATTTTTGGATAATTTGATAATTATTTATCTATATATTTTATATAAGTCTGTTAATATAAAATATTATGTTATTAAAGATATCTAAATAATGATTTAAAAATATTTTTTTAATACTAGTAATTTTATTTTTTTTAGAGATCAGTAACTATGTTAAAGAGCAGGAAAATATTGTCTTAAATTTGAACATTAGCAAATTTTCTAAAAATCACCATTCAATGATCATATAATATATTGTTATTCAAACACGAAATAATATTCGATGATATTTAAACACGAATTGCTTGAAAAGAACGATTGAGCAGACAAGCAACGCAGGTACGGACAGGAAGGCTGGTCCACTTAGAACACGTCCACACAGAGTAAAATTTGTATTCGTTAGCCAATCAACAGCTCTGAATAAATAATCGATTGTTTAAAATGTCATTTTGCAATCAGAGAAGACAGTGATAAGGGGTTTTCATAGGGCCAGGAATCCTTTTTCGCCCACAGATAAAATAGGATCCTGCTCATTTATTTTAAATAATTAAATTATATTTTTAATTAAATTTAACTGTTTAAATTTATTTATATTATAAATTAAAAAATACTTATAATAAATTCTGACTGTCGGATTCAATTAAAGACGTAATCCGGTCGTCCGAAATGAAGGAAAAGAATCTTGTTTCGCTCGTAGTTGAGGCAGGATCCCCAACTTAGGTTTTCATAAAAGCTATTTTAGACTAAATTTGGACTATTTATTTTTAAATAGATTATTTTAATTTAATTATTTTAAAAATTAAAAATTAATTAAAATTAATTATTAAAATATAATTATTTATTTAAAAATAAATAATTTAAATTAAAAAAAAAAAAAGCTCCTGTCCTTTTAAAAGATAAAGCCCCCTCGTACCAATTACATAGGCCTTTGTGATTGTACAGTCGTCGATTTGTATGCGTTTGGCTATGAATGGATATTCAATAAACAATGCATGCTTGTGGCCCTAATTTGTCTAATAATTTTGTTTTTTACCCAAAAAAAAAAATAGAGAAAATATATATTTTGTCACAACTCACAAGCCAACCTCCACCACTCCATCGATCTTAATTTATTGAATAAATTATTTAGTAGGGTATAATAGTTGCACCGCCACGCCTGTCTTATTAGTCACGTACTCACATGTAGCATAAATAATAACTTATAAATTTATAAATATTATTAATTTACTGAAAGGTATGTCCATGCATGAGCTTCTCACAATATTATATAGTTTGAGATGCTTTAAATGTACGCATTATTGATTTGCAGTGGAAATTTATTTTGTATTTTAATAATTAGTTTTAATTTTTATTATTTATTTTGTTGTCGTTCATTCTTAATTATTGAAATAATATAAAAATTTTATTTGTGGATGATTATAACAACTCCTATTTTAGAGATGTTGGCTTTGTAATTTGGACATGTAACGTTTAAACTACTACAAAGGGATTTGGTATTAATCAAAGGAAACCTCTAAATTATTAGTATAATTTCCGTGATAGTAAAACATTTTGATTTTAATTTTTGAAAATATTCATAAAAATTAGAGAAAATGAGAGAGAGAAAATCATCTATGTGAGATTTAAATCATTCAATTTATATAATGATATTAAATTTAAGTAAATTTGGACCTATAATGTTTAAACCATTACAAAAGGATTATGTTTTAATATGAAACAACCTTTAAATTATTAGTATAATTTGATGACATTAAAAAATTTTGATTTTACTTTATTGCAAAGATTTATAAAAATTAGAGAAAATGAGAAAAAGGAGAAAACTCAAATTGAAAGCCTAAAATTTAAATAAGATGTTAAATTTTACTAAATTTGGACATGTAATATTTAAACTATTACAAAGGAATTTAGTATTAATCTAAGACAACCTCTACATAATTAGTATAATTTGATGATAGTGAAAAACTTTCATTTACCTTACTTCAAATATTCTTAAAAATGAGAGAAAATAACAGAAAGGGAGAAAACTAAGTATATGAGATCCAAATATTAAGATTTATATAATGATGTTAAATTTTAATAAATTTATAAATTAAAAATGTTAAATGTTAGTTTATGTTACAAATTAACTATTGAATCATCAAGATATAGACATAAGCCTAAACCATATATAAGTGTATTTTAAATAAAATCACTATGCTTAATGTACACATAAGTAGCGCTCGTGGATGTTTACTTTAGAATTGCAATGCCCAATACATATCTAATAGGCCCTTGTGCAAATACTAAAATTAATATTTGTGCATGACTCTCACTTAACTAATACATGTACGTCAATCTGTTAAAGTATTTTTGCTAATATTTTGTACATTTCTCATGAAAATTTAAGAAGAAAAGAGAATGAGGAGAGAAAGGAATGAAGAAGTAAATTTGAAATATTTTTAAGCAAATATTTGATAAATATAAGAGAAGATAAATATATCTAAATCTTTTTCTTTCTTTATTACTTAACATTTTACAAAGCTCTTATCAATTCTTATTTGAATATTTATACATGTGATATTTGCTTACTTTTTTGATATTATATATTATATGATATATATTAGTTTTGCTACAATTTCATAAGATTTTGAAGGTTTATACCTTAATATGAGCACTACATCTTAAAATACTAAAATTTTTGACAAATTATCATTGTATATTTCTTCAGTGCAAGTATCATAGTGAGAATACTACTTTGATTTGATAAAAATAATTTGTTTTCAAAATAAGAGAAAAAATTTATATATTTGTTTTTCAATGTGTTATTTTTTTATTTTAGTTAAATGAGAATCATTATAAAAAATTAATAAAATATATTTAAATATTTTTTAAAATATTATTTATAAATTAAAGATTGAATTAAATTATAAGTCAGGCTATAATAGTCAATCAATTAATTATTTGAATATATGAGGACATGACATCTCTATTAATAATAAAAATTTTCAAAATAAGTACATCTAAAAATAAAATGTTGAGTCCTAAGAGAAGTGCATCTGGTTTGGAAATTCTTTGAGTTAGAGCAAATAGTGATTCTTAATCGACACATTTTGTGTTTTTGAAACATGAGCATGTGATATGATTTTTAGAGTCATATTTTTAATATTTTATTATCATTTTTTTAAAGATGTATGAATAAAGATTATTTTCTAACAATTGTTTACATTAAATGAATTTTTCTTAAACCCTAAACCCTTTATTATTCCTAGCAACTTTTACCATACTTAACAAATGATATAATCCATTGGTGCTATTAATTAAAGTTATAAAGTTGAGATTTATATTTTTCTAGTTTTCTCTCTAAAGATTTTACCTTTGTTTCCTAAACCCTCTTTCTCTTCTTTGATTTTAAAAAACTTTTAGATGAGTCATAAAGTTGGGTGCCTAAATTTTCTTATCATTCTCTAATTCTACTCTATTAGAATATACCCTATTTTTCTTTTTAAATTTTAGGCTTTCTTTAAATGGATGTTTGTTTACTTCTTCTAGATCATAATCATCAATCTCAACCTCATCGTTCGTTCTTTCAATAAGCATCTCATTACTTGTAATTGTAGATATAGAAGCCATATAATTAACTTAATAATTGTTCTAATTTTGTTCATCCTTATTTCTTCATTATCCAACAATGTGATATTTTATAACTCTTTTTTGAATCTTAGATAATTTTATCATTTCGTTCTAATATGACAATAATCATGACACCTAAAATACTGAACATTTTGTGTTCTTTTTCAAATTTGAAATCTTAGCCTCCCTAATTTCTAATTTTTTAATTATATGGTTTTGTTAGCTGTTCCTTTGTCTAATTCATTTGATTTTTATTGCACCTGAAGAATTTCTTAAATTTCTTAATAAATAAACTAATTTTTTTCATCATCTAACTATTCATCGTCAGATTTCTCTTCAATTTTGTATTTTAAAGTATTTATAGTAATAGATTTTTTTTTTTTTGAATTTTATGGTGGAGTAAGTTCATTTATTTATAATAATCCTATCAATTATTCAATTTTAAGGTATCTAAATCTTTCCTTTTCTCTGTTACTGTAACCCTAGGCCTAAATCTTTTAGGTAAATATCTCAACCATTTTCTAATAATTTTTTATGCAGAAATTCTCTTGTTGAAATTTAACATGAAGTTGATAATATCATTGAATCAAGCATAAAATATGTCAAATTATATATCTTCTTCTATTTTGATTTCCTCAAATTATGAGGTTAATATTTGTAACTTTAAATTTTTAACTATTTTGGTATCCTTGTATGTGACTTTGAGAAATTTTTAATTATCATTAACATTTTGATATATGAAAGTATGTTTAAATTCGTTGGGAGAAATTACACCAGATAAAGTATTCTCAACCCTACTATTCTAGTTTAATTCAATCAGTTCATCTTGAGATCAAGTAGAAGAATTTCTAATTCTAATAGTATCATTTTCAATGGAAGTGAGTGAAGTCCATTTTTGCAAGCTGTGCTAAACATGCTTGTCTAAGGATTTTAGAGATGCCTTCATGCAAACTTTTCAGTAGACAAATGTTATCGTTAGAGTAGGGAGGAATAGTCAGATATTACTTTGTTGCCATTTACACTAAAGTGGGTTTAAGATTAGAGTATGCCCCTAATATTACTTGATACAAGGCTTTTGTACCTATGAATACCTAAAGAGGATGAATAAATATTTAATCGTTGAAATACAAAATAATAATTCATAACTTATATATAAAGAAATTACTTTTTTAAATGTTCAAATTAAATCATCATTATTTTTATACATATAATGTAAAATAAAATGTGAAAATAGAAATGATACAATTCATCATTTTACTAAATTATATAATTATTACAATTCATAATGATTATATATATATATACCTGATATTTGGTTGAAACTATAACATTTTTTAGTATGATAAATAGGTTAACTTGTCTTTTTTTTTTTGTTGGATTATAAGTCACTCCCGTAAAAACATATACTCATTTAATGTACCAATTAGTGATACGGATGATAAATTTTTCACACACGCGACAAAGGCTTGAGGTGCAAATTCCAAAAGCATCATACTTAAGACACACTTAATGGGCGCTTGAGGTGCTGATTCCAAGAATATTGCGCTCGAGGCGCATCTGAGACACCGTTTCCTGAGGCACACGCACTTGAAATGCACCTGATAGATACTCAAGCGCAGCTCACGGTATAAAAACGCGTCGATACATTTTTACAGTTAACCATTTTTACTTTGAGCGCCATCTGTAAGAGAAAATGAAGAGAAAAGAGAAAATTTTAAGTATTCGGTTGAGTTTCGAATCGAATTTCAATCTCTATTGGCCTTGTGTACACTTTTCTTGAAATTGAAAAAAATATCTATTGATTTTATTTTATATTCTCTACTCTTTAGGCTTATTTATGTTAGGATATTGTAACATTATATTTAAAATTTATGTAATCAAAATATTATATAATGAAAAATATTTACAGATTTTTAGTCCCATAATTTTATTTCTCTTTTTAAAAGAAATTTTTTATATAAAAATCGTATCTTACTTTATTATTTATAAATGTTGATTATTTATTATACTGTTAAATATTTTTTCACAATTTAAATAAGCAATCCGAATCTCAACACTTTTTTGAAACTTTAGAATACACATATTAGGAAGTTCTGAAACCTATATTAATTTTTTCACTAAATTATTAGGAAATATGAAAGAAAAGCAAAAGAACTGTGAAAGATTAACGGAAAATTTTAAACAACAAGTATTTTTCTAAAGAATAATACTATTTTATGTATTTATTTATATTAAAATAATTAAAAATAAATATAAATATCATTTTATTTTAATTTTTTTACTCTCCCATCTCTTCTTTCACAAATTTTGATAATTATAATAAAAATAAATATATAAGTATTTGTATGAAAATTATTTCTCCTTTTTTAAAATCTCCGGAGATACGAAAATCAGAGATCAAAGATAATAACCCTTTGCCATAGCTTAACTGTTAGCTGCATGCCTTTAATCTTAATTTTCTCATATTTCTATGGGTAAGTATATTTACTTTTATAATTAAATGATTATAATTATAAAATATACTTAATATGTTTCAATATATTATCATAATACTAATTATTTAAATTATAAAAAATCCTATTAAAAAATCCTCACCACCCAACAAAACACAGAAAAATAATAAAATCAAACCTTTATGATTGCACAATTTAAACGAGCCAGCCAGGCCTGTTAACTTATGTATAGCTTTAAAGCAAATCGAGGCCAACCCATATTTCAAATTCAACTAAATGTGAGTAATATATATATATACATTTTATTTATAGTTTTATGAACTTTTATCTTCTAAATTTTATTTATATGCACTGTTTTGATATTAATTTTAATGAAATTATATAAATCTGTAACACGTAATACCAAAAAAAAAAAAAAAAAAAAACTAGCCCTCAATTTATATATTTATATTTGATTTGTTGGTGTCATATACATGAAATATAGCTTTGAATGTGGTTAATTTGGCTAAAATTTTACCTAATTTGAAATCAATACTGAAAAAAAGTTAAATTTTTTTAAAAAATGGTCTTTTTTTGTTTTTAATTTTCACTATTCCAACTCTCTTTGGGGGTAAAAAATCTTGTCCACACATTACTTTTCTGATTCAGCATGGGATCCTACTCCACGGAGCAAGTATTTTATCCTGTATTTGATTTTTTATATAAAATTTATATTTTAAAAAATTAAATACATGACAAAATATATACTCTGCGGAGAACGAACACGGCCTCTTCTTGTTCTGTCATCACTGTTGGAATCCAAATTTTCTGGGACAGTAAGCATTCAATAGGCCTATGTGATCTGTTAACTGTGTTAGGATAAGGTAATCTACACTAGTTTTATCGGATATATATATATATATATATATATATATATATAATTTAATAATAATATTATTATTTTATAATTTAATAATACAAATTTAAATATTTATAATATATGTGAATCTATAACTTTTTAATAAAAAAATCTAATATTGATTTTTCTTCCATTATCTTTATCTTTTTGGTCAATGAGGTCTATATAATTTTATATAAAAGATAATTCATTCTTAAAATCAGAATGAATAGGAAGATAATAAGCCTTTGCTCTTTCAAATATCAAATTTCTCATAATGTAAATCAAGAAAAAATTGCCTTTTTATCCACATATATAAGATAGATAGCTCTACTATTTACAAGGAAAAAAAAAAGAGAAATCAATTTTGTGAATATATAAATATATTTTTTATTCTAAAGATCTAATTCACCAAAAAAAAAAAAACACATTTAATAAAATAAAATAAAATCATGTGAAATTATATCCTTTCTTTATTTTAATAGATTACTAATATATACATGTTATGTGGGACCATTTTAATAGTACATGAGAAAAAATATTACACATAAATATGCATAAAATGAATAAAATAATAATACACGCATTTATGATAAGTTTATTATTATCTGTTCTGGATGTTATTATCACTGTCATGTAGCTCTCCATACAAATGGTATTTTCCAGCATCTCAGAAGCTAAAATGGTGGGATTCTTACTGCTAAAATTACACTAAATTCAATACTTTGGCACATTCATGGGAACTGGCCAATGACAACAATATGATACTTTAAACAATAATAATAATAATAATAATAATAATAAGGTGAACCCAAAAAAATAAGAAAAAAAAATTGTCTTTTTTTTAAATTATTGATGTGATGATGGAGAATTATGTATTTTTCTTTTTTCTTTCAAAATAATGATCAAAGGTCCATCATATGATTTAGATATTAGCTAGTTTTTCAATACCAAATGGGTAGGCATCAGATAAATAACGAGCCCGATATGACCTTTTTGCAATGATAATATTAGCAGCTTCGGTTGGATGATAAGCATCCCAGAAGGCATACTTATTCCTGTTCATGCATGGCATCTGCAAAGGTAGACACGTAATTTGGCCATTGTTCTTGCCTGATCCACAGCACCCTCTATTTGTAACTGTGAACCCTGAAATTCAGATCATAAAATGCTTTTAATTATATGTCACATTAGGAACTATATAACCTTACAACAAAAAATAAAATGCTTATTTTTGGGGAAGGATTTTTTACTTTGGTCGAATAAATATGTGGCTTATTATTTATAAGTTTGATCGGCATATCCTGAAGACCAATAGTTTTTCTACTTTACTGAATTGGTATATAAATATGTCAATGATGGACCTTAGAAAACAACAAAAGTTCTATGCACCAGAGCAGCTAAGAAGCAAAAGCCTTTCTCCAGGGTTAGCGTATCACTTTTTGACATAGCAACGATGGAGCTTGAGCATTATTATACTGCATCGGGTGAAAAAATGCAAACCAGTATGAAGGTGTATGCATGAGAAATTTTACTATTATTTTTTATCTTGATATATTTTGACACATTATGAGTAAGTCATTTCATTTTGTAATTTTTTGAAAATTTGAGTGTTACTATTAAATTGAAGAAGCCATTTGGTAAATAAAAATACAATCACATTCTTTGTCTTTTAATTATTTGAGATATATTTTAATTAAATATTTTGATACTTTAAAAAATTATTTTATAAAAAATATAATATAAGAGCACTCGGATGAACCCAAACAAGGAAAGGGGACATACCATAAGAAGAAGCGTTTTGGATTATGTCCCTGAAAATTCCATAAGCATCGATATAAATGAACCGCGCATCAACCATCTGTCCATGGAATTCATCGACAAGGGATTTAAGCTTCATGTTGAACATCTGATTAGCAGAGTTGATCATCTCATCACAAGTGTTGCCGTCTGCGCTGTGCTGAGCCAATTCAGAAGGACTGCAGCCTATCGGACCCACTCCAGTCAACACAAACTTTCTTGCTCCATAATCATAAAGCGTCTGCATTACCCACGATTGATTATCCTCTTGATGACGATTAGCTTAATCAAGATTTCCTATAAACTTATTAACCTCTGCATTAATTACTGTACACTAACCTTGATTTGCTGAGAATAATCATGAATAAGAGCAGCGGCAAATTCATGTGGCGTATACTGTCTGTCTGTTGAGTAAAGCAGCGGCATGAAGTAGTTATTCAGGTAATCGTTGCTGCCAAGAGCAATGGAGTATATGCACTTGCGAAGATAATTTGATGCTGAATGCTCGTCCCCAAGTATGTCAATCACTTGGGAGACTGTGTTCTTGTAGTTATTCACCTGCCCGCGAAAGGAAATCCGGCCTCCCTGCGTAGATGATACTTATTTAGACACTATTCTGGTTTGCATTCCTACTAGTGTGATCTTCATTGAATAAATATTCTTTACTGATCTATTTAATATTAAAATTAGATATATTATTAGATCTTTTATTAATAAATTTATTTTTTAAAATAAATGTTATAAGGCAGATACTCTTCAGAAGAGTCAGATCAGCAAGTCAAATCAAAACTTTAAAACAAATAAATAACAATCAAAATTAAAATTATAGCCTAATTTGTGTAATTAGTGTTAGAAAAAACAAAAGATAATAGCTGGTTGAACAATGATGATACGCACAAATATACACATAAGATATGAAAGAAAAAAGAAGAATACACAATTTTATTTAAAAAATTTTATTTTAAAATAACAGAAAAAAATTACGGGATACTTAATTTATAAAATAAATTTTATTATGTAAATATGGTTATAAAATCTTTTTTTTTTTTTTTACTACAGAAGCCCTTCAAAAGTTAAGATAAAAAATAAAGAGTAAGAATATAATAGTGAAAGTCTGGCTACTTCTTGATTTCTTTTAAATTTTTCTTCTTCTCACTTCTTTTTATATTTTGCTTGCATGTCTAGGATACATATATATACAAATTTATTTTAGTCATCGCTTATCAAATAGGCAAATTGCGTGTACATAAAAACATGACATCAACTCTATAACCTGCGCCCAATTCTGCCCACCAACTTTGCTATTCACCTCTTTGTCGAGAGAAATTCTAAAAAAACTGATTGCGTTAAATATTATAGGTAACCGACTTTTCGATTGCAGTTCCAGACATTGACCAAGTTCACTCCGGACATTCTTTTATTTTGGAAATTTCACTCCGGAATTTCATACTGAAAATTTCATCCATTCCAGAAATTCTATCCATTCTAAAAATTTCATGCAAGTAATCCATACCAGCATTCCAAACCAATCAAAACCATACAGACCAAAACCATACCGGCCAAAAGCATTTTGGCCAAAAGCATACTGGTAAAAGCAAAAGGTATTTTCCACTCTAAAAAATTCAAGCCGACATTTTCTGTACAACCGACCATTTTGTCCAAATCAAGACATTTTGGTACAACTTGCCATTTTGCCCCAACCGAATATTTTGGCGCTACACTTGCCACAAACCGTGTGTAAATCTTCCGATAACAAATCCATTTGTTGAGTTACCCATAATGGAACGATCAAACTTAACAAACTTTTCCTCACGACCTTATCGGAAAACCTTCGTCTTTTTTCAACGATCGTCATCGTCTGCCTTTCGGCAACTTCCTTTCAATTGGGATTCCGGCGTCAGTTACCACAAGCCTAAATGATACTTTCTTCCATTTCACTAAATTTGAAATAGTCCCACTCCCCTCAACTCTTTCTTCGTTGTCGAATCATTCTCCCTTACACTCCACCTTAGCAACCTCCTGCCACATTGACCAATGTCCCCATTGGTCACATTAACATTTTCCTTAGTAACCCAAGCCTTTATCAGGTTCCAACCTAACCACTTACTTTTTCTTACCATAATTGAAGCGCCTTTGGTGAGTTTTCATTAATCATCTTCAAACACCGTCATGAAACCATCTTCATTAAGATTGTTGATTGAAATCACATTCAACTTCAAATTTGGGGTATGTCGTATGCCCTTCAACATGAGCCTGCTCCCTTTGCTTGTCCTCAAGCAAATATCTCTGATACCAACAACCATTGACAAGTCAACATTACCCATCTTCAAAACCCTGTGGTTTGTGGGCATATAGCTCATGAAGTGGGACTTCCTTGGTGTCATATGGTGTGAGGCACCACTGTCCATCACCGAACTCATCTCTTGCCTCGATAGGCTTTGTGTTTCTCCCGCGTGGATAACCAAGAGGTCTCCTTTAGTGACAACTAAGATCAAGACGTTCTTCTTACCTCGTCTTTTTTTGCCATTGTTCTCCTTTCCTTCTCTATTGTTGTCATTCATCTACTTGTAACAATAGTTCTTGATATGGCCAGTCTTGCCATAATAGTGGTATTTAAGGTTCTGATACTTTAAGCAAGACTTACACCGTCCTTTTTCTCCAAATTTTCGGTCATGTCCTTTACTCCTTCCCCGAACTTCGTAACCAATAAATTAAAGTGCTGAGAGGTGGAGGTCCATTGTAACTATCGTCTCATTTCCTCGTTCAACACAACGCCTTTCGCCATCTCAAGGGTTACCATACCATTTGGAGTAGTATTTGCAATGATGATCCGTATCATCTCCTAGGAGTTCGGTAAGGACATGAGGAGCCACAATCCCAACATTTCATCTTCAAACTTTATACCTATGTCGTTTAACCGTTCAACACACCCTTGAAATTCATTTAGGTGGTCGGCAACGGGCGTCCCCTCCTTATATTTCACTTGCATCAACTTATCAAGCGAAATAATTTGTTGTTTATGGTTTTAGAAGCATAGATAGCTTATAACTTATCCCACAACGTCTTCGCATCCGTTTCATTTCGGATGTAATTATACAAGTTGTCATCCACAAACTATCGGATGAAGTTGCAAACCTATTTGTGCACAAAAGCCTATTCTTTCTCTGACTTTGCCTCAAGATTTTGCGCCGCAAACATAGAGAAATGCAATGCCTTTATAAATAGCAGATCGGCCATCTTGTTCTTTCATGTATCGTAATTTGTGTCATTTAAACAAATCATCTTATTTTCTACCTCCATTGGTTTCAATAAAGTTTAACACTATCCCAAAGAACTTGTCTCTGATACCATTTGTTAAAAAAAAGAAGGATAATGTCCGGTTGGACAAAGATGATACGCACAAACACACACAACAATGGGAGAAAGATGAAAAATACACTATTTTTACATAAAAAATTCTCTTCTAAAATGAAAGAAAAAAATTATAGGATATTTAGTCCACAAAATAAATTTTACCTTATAAATATAGTTACAGAAACTCCTTTTTTAGCTACAGAAACTCTTTGAGAGTTGAGAACAAAAACGAAAAGTAATAATACAAGAGTAAAAGTTTGGTTACTCCTTGATCTCTCTTTAGTTTTTCTTCTTTTTGCTTTTCTCTACATTTTGCTTACATGCCCAACAAGAATATATATACAAATTCGTTCTAGTCGTTGCCTATCCAATAAGGAGGTTGTGTGTGTGTAAAAACCTACTACGAACTCTACAATTTGCCATAACCCAGTCCACCAACTCTACTAATTGCCACTATGTCGGGAAGAGTTGACTTAATCAATCAGCTACCAACTGTAAGAGTCAACTTTCGTTTAAAAAAACTGATTGCACAGATATTATATGTGACCAACTTTTCGATTACAATTCCAAGGCATTAACTAAGTCCACTCTGGACATTCTTTCATTCTGAAAATTTTACTTCAGAATTTCATACCGAAAATTTCATCAATTCCAAAAATTTTATCTATTCCAAAATTTTCATCCATTCCGAAAATTCTATCCATTCGAAATTTTCATCCATTCTGAAAATTTCATCCATTCCGAAATATTCATACAGGTAATTCATACCGACATTCTAAATAGGGCAAAACCATACATGCCAAATCCATACCAGCCAAAAACATTCCAGCCAAAAGCATACCGGCCAAAAGCATATCGGTAAAAAGTATATCGGCCAAAAGCATACTGGGATTTTCTACTCCGGAAAATACAAACCGGCATTTTTCACTTCGAAAAATACAAATTGGCATTTTTTACGCAACTGACCATTTTGCCTAAATCGGATATTTTGGTATAACCGGCCATTTTGCCCAGATGGACATTTTGACGCAACCGGGCATTTTGCCCTCTCCAATATTTGCCACCAACCGTATGCGAATGTTTCGATGATAAATCCGTTTATTGAGTTATCTACAAGGGAGTAACTAAACCCAACAATTAAAGCCTTTGTTTAATTTGCTTTTGATTTGGATAAAGATACTAAAAAAGATTATTAGTTTTTTCACACAGTAACATTAGCAATTATTATCGGGTAACGCTATCCCTTACTTAAAATAATTCTAAATATGTGAAAGATGTATGGGTTCTAATTGTTGTCAGGTATACTTACACTTAACCATATATTATATAGAGGTTGTTTTTATGTATATGCAATAGAAACGACACCCAAGGTTGATCACTCAGTCAAGATTTGTTGTATAGTTTACAGGTAGGTTACACAACAGCACTTTATCAAACGCATTAACATGATTTCTCCGGTTATCTTTGCCGATGGACATTGAACCATAATGTTGGAGTGAGGCATGTTTGACACTCTCGAAACTCGTAATTTAGAATTCTTCATATTTATGCGTCATCCATTTTCAATGATAATAAATCTGATGCAACAATCGCAAGCGAATAATCAGCAGAGCACGAGGACAATAATTTCAGTTTAGATTTTACCCATTCTTTAGTATGTTCTTTTCAACCTTCAGCAAGCGTCTCTATGGATTTAGGTTTTTGCGTTTTGCTATGTGCTTATACTGATCTACGATCTCGATCAACTATTCTCTTTTCCTCATAACTTAAAACTTCACCGTTGCTCTGGTGACGAAGAGGACCCATTGATTTCCTCCCAATGAGAGCGGATTTTACATGTAAAACTCGATTTGGTATTGTGCGTGTGGTTATCGCTGAAACTATGCCGGTTTAAAGAAGACTGCAAAAAGGAGAGAGAGGGAGTATGTGAAAGGGGGAAATTAAACGGAGTTACCAAATGGTGGCCGGTTTCTTCTCTGATTCCGGCAGCGGCAGATGCATAATTTACTCCTCTCAGAATGTCCCCACCACTGGCGGTTGCGTACGGTGGAATATAATCATCGAAACCCAGAAGTTCCGCTGCATTTAAGTCCAACAGCAACCATCTATAAATTAATTCCTACCAAAATTTGAATAGGACAAGTATAATCTTCAATTCTTATCACATAAATATATGTACTATTTATAAAGAATTATTAGATTTTTCAATAATATATGATTTAATTATAATTACTATTAAAAAATTTATTTTCTTAATAAATTTAATATCTAATTAAAAAAAATAACATTTTAATAATAAAATTTTATTTTTATTTTTATAAAATTTTATTCACAATTTTATTATAATAAATAATTTTATTTAATGTAAATTATACGCATTTTGAACCATCTATTAATATTTATCTGTATAATGTCAAAATTTTTAAAAATAAATAATAGTTGTAAAACTTTTTAACATGATTATTAGACAATTTATATTTAAAATAAAAATAAATAAGAATAAATAAAAATTAACAAATAAGCTAAAAAATAAAAACAATTTCTTAAAAAATAGATAATAAGAATATTTTAATAATTTTCCTCTTTTTTCTTTTCTATATAATATATAATTAAAGAGACCATCTTTTTAAAAAAAGGAGATAATTTAATTTTTTTTAATTAAAATAATTTAATATTAATTAAATAATTGTATTATTTTAAAAAATTAATTAACTTTTTTAAAAATAATTATTTAATATTTATTAAATAATTATAATTAAAAAATTAAAATATTCACATTATTAGAACGATGGAGACTTAAAATTCAGCGTCCAATCAACACTGCATGTGCTGCTGTCATAACCTGCCCGTGATTTCGAGGGGCCCACCTAATAATTAAATGGTAGTAAATGTTTTAATTTAATTTCTTAAATCAAATAAAACTCTTTTAACTATTATTTTGAAAGCCTAGAAAGGTTGTGTTTTAAAATAAAGTTTCGGAATTTCATATTAATGAATTTGTTAAAAATATTTATTTTAAAAATTAGGTGCATTTTACCTCAAAATTTGAATAATAATACTTATTATTAAATAAATGAAATAATTAGTTCAAGCCATCCTCTCTTCTGATTGAAATTCATTTAGATATGTTGGAGTTCTAAATTTGAATTTCAAATATATTTTGTAGATATAGTATTAAATTAATTTGTGCTGAATTAAAATATGGATAAAAATTATAATAAATAAAAATTATAAAAATAATCTTTTTAAAATATAAAAACAGTATAAACTTAGTCATTTTTATATCTAATAATCCGTCATTCTATTTGATCGGAAGCTCTTTATATTAACTTATATTTAAATTATGTAAGTAATTCAATGCATAATATAAATATGGCATAATTTTTATACCAGATGAAAGTAATTTAAAATATTAAAATTTATAATTTAGAAATAATTTTGCAAAAACTAATGAATACTAAAAGGTTGAGGATTACCGATTACATCGACATTTGTCTTGCCATTAGAAAATCGTCCGGTCGGACCTTCAGGAAAATCAATACCGTAAGGCTTATAATCCGCTCTAGCCAACGAAACAATATGGTTATTATTACCATTATCCGCTAAAGAATCTCCGAATATAAAATAGCAAGGCACTTGAGGAGCTCCGCTCACTTGAACCCGTAGCTCTAAGGCCAGTGATGTTATTAGCATTATGAGCACCGCCCACCACCTCTTTTCTTTGCTGCCACCGCCTCCTCGGCCGCCCATTTTCATTGGCCTTCCAAAACTTGAAAAAGGAGTTTTTTGAGTAATGGGATACTTAATAGTAGTGGTGGTCTTGGTGGCCTAACACGAGCTCACACAATGGCTATATATACAAAGAGGGAGGAGCTAGGGGAATTAAATGTACGTTGCATTATTTATTAATTATATAAGAAATTTTATAAATTTATTTTTATTATGGCCTTATTTGAGTTGTTTGGTCAGCCACCTCACAACCTTCGTATTTAAAAAAATTAATGTTTTAATAAGGTAAGATTAAACTTCTAATTTAGATGAAATTGGAGAAAAGTTAATTAATTAGTCCACATCATATGGGCATAAATGTTAAAGGCTAGCTTTACTTGTTTGCTTTGTACCTTATAGCATTGTGGCAAGCTTTCATTTCATTTGTCTTAGGTAAAGTAACCGTTATCATTTGATCATTTGTCCCTATTTCATCATGCTGTTGGCATATCCCATCAATATTTTGGTGGTAGAAAGATGTAACACACTACCAAAACATGAAATTTAACGATAAAAAATAATGATAATATAAATTTTTTTCATTAATGATGGTATCCATAATTTTTAAAGATGAAAAATTAATTACTCTTACTATTATAAATTATTTAATAACAGTAAAATTTTATCCTCACTATTAATATCATTCATATATATATATATATAATGATGGAATTTGATTTATCGTGACTGATTTAATAACATTGCTGTTAATCAACTATATTGTCTTTGAAATATTTGAAACCAAAAATTTTTCAAAAATTGGCACCAATATATTCATATTTTGATTAATATATCAATTTTTTATGTTGGCAAAATAAGAAACATAACTTTTAATGATAGAAAAATAATTATGATATCATCACTATTGATCATATCTATAAATATTTAATTAAAAAAAATTAAGCACCCTTGTTATTATAAATTGTTTAATGACATAAAAATTACCCTCACTATTGATATTAATATTCATTCACTTATAATGATGGAATTTGATTTATAGTGACGAATTCAATATCGTTATTATTAACTAACTATATTGACTTAAAAATATTTGAAACCAAAATTTTAACAAAAATTGGCTCCAATTTATTAATATTTTATTTAATTTTTTTATTTTTACAAATTGATGGCAATATTTTAAAAAATAATTGATGCCGAAACAAAGAAATTAACTTTTAATGATGAAAAACTAATAAAAATGGCATTTCTATTAATAGTATCCATAAATTTTAACAATAGAAAGTTGAACATTTTTGCTATTATAAATTATTTAATGATGATAAAATATTACATTAATATTCATGCATATTAAATGACAAGATTTGACTTATAGAAATTGATTTAATATTGTCACTATTAACCAATTATGTTACCTTTCAAATATTTAGAACTAAACTTTTCAGAAAAAAATTGGCACCAATACATTAATATTTTAGTATTTTAAAAAAACTAAGAAATATTATTTTTAACGACTAAAAATTATGTCAAATTTTTAACAATAAAAATGTCAATCCCCAATCTCAAAATTAAATTTGTTAATTACTTATTCCCTAGTTAACTTAAATCAAATTTTGTATTATCTTTAAGATTTAAAGTTTTAATTATTTATTCTATCCATTTAAAAATCTAAAACAAACACCGAGACACAAATTTAAAAATCAAATATTATTAAAAGGCCCATAATAATATAAAAATCAAATCATAAGATTTAAATACTACACTTAAAGTGATTTCAAATATTGATAGTTATTTGATCCTGAATTATACATAAGTAGAAATATTTTAAATAATATCATAGTATTGAGCTATAAATTTAATCAAAGTATTGTTTAAACTATTAAAATTTCATCTTTATTATCATTGGTTTGGCACAATATAAACTGAAATATACAATAATTTTAACAATAACTAAATAAAAATTTTTAAACATCATTTGTTTAATCTTGTAAGTAAATTCAAACCTGTTAATCAAAAGGGTTAGCATAATAAATGTAAGTGTGTGCCAATTATTTAGCAATAAATATATATTTAATTTGATATGTAAATGCATATTAATGAAAGATGATGGGATTATACCATGATAGAATACCTGAATTGTTGATGACATTATTTTCAAATAATTCGTACAAAAGTTATACACTAATAATCAAATTATATTCAAATTTATATAATATCATTAATTAAATCATGCTAACATATGAAAATGACTATGGATCAATAATAATTTCACCAATAAATGTCAAATATTAAAATTTAGGTTATAATTATTTTTATATAGTCAAATGCCATACTATTTAAAATTCATAGGTGAAATACTTATATATAACCCTATAGATGGGACTAAATATTACTTTTTTTAGTCATGGATAATAGATTTAATCTTTAATTTATTAATAATATAGTATAATATATATGAGTATATTTAGTTAATTTTTTTACAGTGGTCTATACTTAATTAAATTAAAAACTATATTCAAATAAAAATATGTTTTAAATTTTTTATACAAAAAAATACTTTCTTCATTAAAATTTATATAGAATTTTTTTTATAATTTTTAAAATATGTAGTATGTAGTAAAATTATGGACATGCAGATATATAAGGTAAAAATGAAAGACATATAATAACTTAAACATACAATTTATAAAAATTGTAGAAAATATTTATTGAAAATACAAAAATTTAGAATAATTCAAGTGATTTTTTTTAAATTACAAATATACAGAGACAATTGTATGTTAATTCAAGATATACAAAAATATATAATTAAAAGTTAAAGATATGTAGTTATATTTAATAAAGAATTAAATGCAAGCAAGATTAATATTAGAAAAAATAGTACTTAAATATGATTTGTATAGATATAAGACATGTATTTTATAAAATTATATGAAATGGGAGTGGATTCATGTGTATACAAAGTATAATTACTTTATGTATGAAAATAATACATATATAAGTATTAAAAAAATTAAATGTTCAAAAATTACAAAAAAATCAGCAATGGGATATCAAAAGATTTGAATGAACTTACTTTTACTTAATTTTATCCCAAAATTTCTTAATTTTTACTTTAGTTTTGCATTTCTCTTTGTTATTTCTGTTCTTTAATCTATTTTCCTCTTCTCTTTTTTCTATTCTCCTAAAAATCAACTTAGAATGATCCTAAATTGACCAATGGACATTTTATAGAAAATTGGCACCTGTGCAACAGTCATGTGTAAGTCAAGTGTTGAGGTATAATTTGCACAAGGCATGAATGCTTCTCAGGTGCTAATATCCTGTCCTAAATGTATACATGTGTCATTTGAATGAATATTAAGTGTAGAAACTCTATCTAAAGTCTACATGAGCATCCCAAAAGCTTTCATCAAGCGCCACCTACTATCTGAAGCATGCACGCGCATAGGGCAGGTGCAGGTTAGATATAACTCGACTTAATTTATTTTAATATAAAATTTAATTTTTGACGAAAAATTTTAACTGACCTCAAATTTTCATCAATTTTAATTAATCTAATCATTATTGTAATAGTTATTTGAAATCCATACCTTATGAGAAAGTTGAGTGCTTTGACTTTTATAATTTATTAAATGATGGTAAAATATTATTGTCACTATTAATATCATTCATACACATATAACGGTAGGATTTAATTTACTATGACTGGTTTAATACCATCACTATTAACAAATTATGTTACCTTTGGTATATTTGGAAACAGAAAATCCGCCAAAAAACAGGCGCCCATATATTGAAATTTAGTTTAATATATATTTTTTAATTTTGGTAAATCTAGTGGTGAGCTAGAAAGTAGAGTGGATCATTTATCTTCAAAGCCACTTCATTTTAAGCATTTAAGTAATTTGATTTAATGAATCAAAACACGTTGTTTAAATTTAAAATGATGTTGTTTAACATCGAAGCTTAAACCTTAAAAAAAATTCAATAGCATGACTATGCTATTGATTAAATGAATATTTGAAAACTCCTAAGTTGATTGAAAGTTTATGAAATAATACAAAATTATATCTTTTAGTCTCATTATGAAGAAGGATTGGAAGAATCTCAAAGTTAATATGAAGGAAAAGTTGCTAAGGAAGAAGAATTTAGTGAGGATGGTGAGATAGATATTTTAAAAGATTTGTATCCTAAGGTTGATGGCCTAGATAGAAGTTGAGCAAATGTTTTTGGTACGGGGCATTAACAAAATGAAGAAAATTCCAATAGTAACACAGAAAAATTTTATAGGTTGATATAAAATCTTTAACAGCCTTTATACTAATATTATAATATCTCAAGATTTTTTATGATGATAAAATTATTACATATTAAGAGTATTATTTGGTAGAGTAATGAGTTATTTAACATATTTTTACTAATTCTAAAGGAAAAGCTATTTCTAGAAAGTTATATTTTGTCATATTATGAAACAAAGAAGGTTATTAAGGATCTTGGACTTTTTTATAGAAATATGGATATATATTTAATTGATTGTAGCCTTACTAGAAGAATGACAAATATTTTGACTTTATTGAAATTATGTGGTAATTTAAGATGAAAAATCTCATAATCACTGTGGGGAGATTATTTAAGAAAAAAAGGTAAATGAATATCACAAAAGATATTATATTATTTATCATTAAAATTGAGACTTTATTGTGATGCTAATAATGTCATATGGGTCATCTATCTATAGATCAATCATAGATGGAGAAATGATAAGGGCTCTTTTACTAAAGCTAGAGTATGAATTATCACCAAAGCAATTCTCTAGCAATGATATTCATATTTGGGTTCAAGATCTAGAAGACATCATTTTGACTAAAGATGCTAAGAAGGAAAAATTCTCACATGATAAGAGATAGAATAATTAAAAATAAAAAAATATACATATTTATTAGATTTTTATATTAAAATACTTTATTTTTATGACATAATTCAAATGCGATACTTATATCTAAAAATACATCAGATAATATTTTAGAGTCAAATCAAATATAAACACTAATAGAAAAATCAAATATAATTTAAAAGCTTGTCTTCATTTGAAATCCATAAATACTATAATAGAGTTGCACCCAATTGAGATAAGAGGAAAGCTTATATTGCTAATTGCACCTCATACATTCTCTCCAAAAGAGAAGCACTTGTTTTGTTTATTTTTAAAACGATTAAAAGTTCTAGATATACGTTTGTCTAATATTCCAATGCACTAACATTAGTAATAATATATTATGGGGTTTGAAGTGTCCTAATTGTCACATTTTTGGACATCTTCTTCTTGCAATATGAGGCCTCCTTCCTAAAGCAATGTATAAACCCCTTGGGGAGATGTTAGTTTTTTCAAAATTTTGGATGCCAAAATACTACATGTGGATGAGTTACGATATATTAAATTTCAGATTTTGATAACTCTTTATAAATTGAAAATGATATTTCTCTTTTTTTTTTTCTTTAATGTAAGGGTACATTTTGTTAATAAGGCTATGATCAATGAATCTATCCAATATTAGAGGATTATCTTGTTGAAAAAATGTTATGTGTATTCAAACAATATATTGATAGTAGAGCTTATGTTGAGATATTTATTACAGAAGATTATATTATGCATAATTATACAACTCTTTGTTCATGTTACTTTGAACATATTAAGACAAAATTTAATCAATATAATCAAAATTATGATGATGGTCTTGATAATTGTCAAAAAAATTACCCGTATTTTGGTCAAGTTAGATGAACATTGAGAGGTGGCAAGATTTGTAATCTTCAAATACTTGAGAAGGAGCAAGCTCATATTTATATATTAAGAAAATATGAGGATATTTAAATTTTTATTGAGTAAGTTATTTTATCCTATTTACTTTACGTTATCTTATAACTCTTTTTTTAAAAAAATATTTAAATTGGTTCATTTTCACAAAGAATATACTAAAACTCTTTTATAGATAACATCATTTATGATGTCTCACATTAGCCCAATAAAAAATGGTTTAAAAGTTTTATTACATGATTTAAGAAAAAGTAAATACATATTATTGTAAATAATTGTTAATCATACATACACATGACTGATTATTCATTCTATTATTTTGATATATTAATTTGTAAATTGCAAAATTGATTAGAGATAATTAAAATATGGAGGAGTATTTAATCTCATTGTTATGTGGTTCTTGTGAATATGATACAAGTTTTAACAGTTATATTGTGAATGGTTATAGATTTTTGTAGAAGATCATAACAAAGGATTAGTTATGTAAAATTGTAGGGTAGTTGTAAGAGAAGAAATTACGATTATAAAATTATATATTATCACAAAGTCTTAAATAATATTATTGAGTTATAATATTTTAATTGCAAATGGATAATTGTGTTTCACTGTAAATTGTTTGATGTACATTATAAAAAAAAAATGAATTAAAGTAGACGAGTTTGGGTTCACAATTATTAATCGCCAATGGCTTTTGAAATTAAATGAACCGTTTGTGTTGTTCAACCAAGCATCACAAGCTTTCTATATCACTGACTACCTTAATATATCACAAGCTTTCTATATCACAAGCCACAGCCGTATTACTCATACCCTTCAAACTTTCATCTTATGTCTATCATAGGAAATTATATTTGTGCATGGTCTGTACTGAATTTATATTGTGCGGCAGTGATTAGAGAATGGAGGCATATCTCGAATAGCCAAAAAAACAGCTGCTCCACTGTTGAATTTGCCACTGTTGAAATAGCAGCTGTGGAGTAAAGATGCACTGTTAACAGTAGTTTTGTTGATTTCTTTTGATTTGTTGCTTGTAAACGTCTGATTTATGTGTAGTTACTGGTGCTTGCTGAAATAATATTGCATCTTGAGTGGATAAATGTGGAACCAAGCAAGGAAAAAAATGAAGGATTGACCAGACTAAGTCCAATAATTATATAATAAAGATTGTGTATCACACTTGTATATTCTAAGTATGACACAAATATTTATAGATATAAATTCAGTCAATCCAAAATTCTCTTATGAAAATGATAATTAGTTGTTATAGAACAACGATGACATTCTTACTTTGTTTAAAAGAATATAAAAGTGTAAGGAATATTTGTAATTATAGAAAATACTATCATTAATCTTATGACGATACAAATGTTAAAAAAAGGTAACTCATTATTATATATTTTAGTAATCCATTTATAATATACTAAATTATAAAACCATAAGATATTCAAATGATAAACTATTTGTATAATAAGCAGTTTGTATAAAATTTAAGAATCAGAACTCTTCGGATGTTAAGTAATTTAAAGAAAGTTGGTGTTATTATAGAATGTTATAAAGATAATAGTATAAATAAGTAGTTTAAAGTAAAATCTATAATATTGGCAAGTTAGAATTGTCTTAAACAAATTAAAAATTCATTTGGTATCGAGATGAGTTTATATATAAATCTTGCACCATTGATAAAATTATTTACATTTTTTTACATATTTATTTTGTTTATTAGAGAGATTTAACTTTACATCATTGTTAAATACACTGTAAAGACTGGATATAACATTAAAGGTGAACCATAATTTGTTATATCAATCAAATTGGTTAAGAGTAAGTATTACTAATGTATGTGTGTGGTCAAATAATGTATACTTCCTAAACCCAAATTTTCTTATCAGCTCACAGAATGAGCTAAGGGAATAAAACAAAGAAAGCTTATTACCTGCAGTTTTATTCTACATGAGCTTCATAAATAATCAAATTACTTTATATTTATTATATGTTATGTTATATTATATTATATAAAAAATTATTTATTTGATTTGATTTGATAACCATTTTTTTAGACAATGATAACCTTCTAAAATTATAGAATGGCTTATTTGCAATGTGGGCACAATTCTGGCATTAATTAATTGTTAGGTGGTCACGATGTGGGACCTCTAACTATTTCTTTTTTTTTTTTTTTTTTTGGAGGGGGGGGGGTGATGAAGTCATCTGCAATCCCATGGGTATTAGAGATTAAAAGAAACTCTATTTCTCATAAAAATAGGAAGAATTATTTTTTTAATATTAATTATATATTTTAAAATAAATAATTTTAATTCAATTATATTTAAAAATATATAAAATTTAATTAAAAATAATTATTTTAAAATAATTAAATTATAATTATTTATTTAAAAATAAATAGTAGAGATTAAAAGAACAAGTCTCTCAATTTCTTAAAAAAATTTGACCAAATTCATTATCATTATTGATATTTAACAAATATAAAAAATTATATTTTTATTGCACTGTCCTAGTGTTTTAGACAAGATTATTTTATTTTATATTTATTAGTTAAAATTCATATTTTCAGTTAAATTAACCTTTGTGATGTAATAATTTATGAGGCTTTGGGTCATTTTACGATTATTTAAATTGTTTAGTTATTTCACAATTTAAAACTATAAAATTAAACATTAGCTATGAACCTGAATACAAGCCTAGTGCTTGTGTTCTCGAAACAGCTATACTCAATTTCTTTCCCTTTAGTATTATCTCTCTATTTTAATAAGGTTTGCAGAATTATATGAAAGTTGATATGTGATTCTCATAAACCATGTTTAAAATCAAAATCAATAAGAATTTAATAACAACCCCCTTATTTAAATCTGAAAATGGGTCTCTTGATAATCTAGAAAAACTATTCCTTTATTCATACACATATATAATGGGTAATTTGTCCTTATTTTTATAAAAGATTAGACCTATTAAAAAAATAAATAGCTTCTATAATTAAATATTGTTAAATCATATGAGATTATAATATCTAATTAGTTTAATAAATTATCAAAAATATATCATGTGATGTATTCAATTATAACTTGTGCTACCAAAAAATAATAATATCACACTAAATATACATTAATCACTATATTGACATATTCCAAAATCACTATAAAATCGCGATATATTAATATATTAATGACACTTTACAATATATCTATCAATATAAATTCGTAAAATATTAACGAATCAATGTCACTTTACTATATATCTATTAATATTCTAAATATCAACTAATACACGATATTTGATGATTTATCATTCGATATTTTCTTGTTAAATTATATTTGTAGAAAAAATCTTATTTTTGATATGTACGATACGGATATTAATTATTTAATATATTTAATATCTATATGATCGTGACTAATATCAATAACATTATTTTTATCCATATGATAAAATAATGATATGCCTGGTTTAAATTGTGACAAGAAAAAGTATGATATGGTTGGTTTAAACTCTAGCAAGAAAAATAGGTAAATATAATTAAATAAATCACAGAAACATATTAAATGTATTTGTCCTAGTTGACACCGCATTTGAATGAAAAAAAAAACCCTCAAATTTTATTTATGAATGGATAAATTTCTTAAAAAGATTAATATTGTTGCATAATACTTTAATTGTTTTGAAAAAAAACATATAAAATTTAATTAAATAAAATATAATTAAAAAATCTCCATATAAGTCAATGATAAAAGAAAAAAAAAAACCCAAGGACCATCAATTTGGTGTGGCATTTAATTAGATGTGTCAATTGGTCCAGAGATGATAACCCTTCAATAATAAATCGTTATCATCCATCTCATGCCGTTCATTACTAAATTCAATCCTGACCTTCGAAATCAATATCATCAACTACCCTCTTAAATCCTCTTTTTGGATGGAGTAGGGAACCCTACTCAGCGAGCCTACTTCGAGATTTTAGGATATGATGGAATGTTTGGGAATAAAAGACCCTCCTCCTTATTCAAATTGCCACAATCGCAAAGCAATAGGAGAAATTGCGATACACATAAATTAATTACATATATGAAAAAAAAATTATTGAAAAAAAAATATCTCAATCACTAAAAAAGTAATAAAATATTTGTATCTGAATACAACTCTATAATTAACAGTTAATGTAACACTGAAAAAGTACTTTTTATGCTAACGAGATACACTCAAATTTCGACCTCGAAAAATATAGCAGAAGCAGTATACAATGATAAATATCTAATATACGTAAAAGATATTTAGTACTAGATGCCAACGATACTAACAATCATACACAGTAAACAAAATATGTAAGCAGTAATATAAAAATACGATTTTTGGTGACGAAAGGAAAACTTGATATCCACGGCAATCGAGAAAAACCCTCTGGGCTTTAACGGCCAGGGAAGCAATGCACTATGAAAATCAACTTATAGCCTGGGTGGCAACGACGTGCTAACCTAATCGACTTACTCCTGACTTATGATCCATACCAATGAACTCCTTGGATTTGCCCGCGGTAACGGAACCGAACACCTTCCGGTCTTCACGTCAATCTTCCCTCGAACCACTAGAATTTTCAATCACGATCGAGTCTCCTTCTTCACGAACTAATGTCTCTCACGAAGGTAGAAGGCAGTGTTTCAATGGTTAAAGTAGGTTGGTGAGAAAACTTGTTAGAACATAAAGAGTAATCTTGTAAGGTTCGGTTTTCTCAAGATGAGCAATGACAATGAAGCATAAAAAGCTTTCTTCTCAAGGGAGGCACGAAAACATTCAGTCAATAGTCCTTTAGGGTTCCAAAAACTTAAGCCTAATATTTATAGAGGGCTCCAAATTTTCGTTTAAAAATTTGCCCGTTGCACCGGCGCTCGAGCTCGGTCAAGCGCGCGGCGAGCGCACGGAGGATTTTCAGAAAAACCCTACGTGCGCTCGAGAGGTTATCGAGGGCTCAGCGAACGGGATACATTCTTGTTTTACGGCTCAAGCGGATATCGAGCGCCAAGCGAGTGGGACCATTTTGTTTTTTTTTTTGGGTCGAGCGGGAATCAAGCGCCAGGCGAGCCGGGTACATTCTGGATTTCGGCTCGAGGGGGGAGCGAGCGCCAGGCGGACGCGGAGACTTCGGACGGGCTCAAACGACTGGAAGGCGGAACGGACAAAACGGACTTTAACTCGACTTCCCACAACCCGACATCGATACATTAATACATATGGTCACAGAATATGTCAATTAGACAAATGTCTCTAACAAACATAAACCCACTTTAACCATACAAATTTTGAGTACAAATTTCACAGTTTTAATATAGTTTTACGTATAATTTTTACTATATAAGTAAAAAATTGAGAATTTTCGACAAAAGATATGTATAATTTTTCACGTATTTTTCTTCAATTTTCTAACTAAGAAAATGAAATCCATATCAAAAGTACCACAAGTTTCAACAAAGAATACTATAAGATTTTCAGGATCCATGGCCACAATGTTGCAATAAGATTTTATAATTAATAAAATTATTATCATATGATTTAAATATCACAAGTTCAAATATAAAAAACAAATTATTATATAATACCAAATAAAATTGCCTCTAACAAAATTAACATTATTTAATGTTCACCAAATCTCCAAATAAAAAGAGCTTTATCCATCGGACTATCCTTTTAACCTCACCGGTGCCTAATTTAAATGTTCCAAATCAACTCTCAAACTTGACTTAGCCCAAGGCGCTATAAACCAACATGTACTAACGATAAAAAAATTGATAAAAACTCAATCCGATGAAGATTAGATATACACCCATATGTTACAATGTGCCAATATGACGGGAAATAATAATTTAATCAAATAATCTAAAAGAATAACACTTTTAAAAATTAATAATAAAGTTTGAAGAAAATAAATGTGAGAATAGATCTGTCCTAAACTCACTGCGCTAGCATATTCATGGAATCATTAAGCTCTGACCAATTTGCACTGTCTTAAAATAGCTTTGCTCATAAGAGATTAAATGAGCATAAAAAAAAATTATTCCATTTTGATAACTCAGACAACTAAAATAATAATATATATTGTCATAATTCTAACCATCAAAGCTGTCATAATAAAATTCTAACCGTTTAAAATATTAAAAATAATCAAAAATATGATGACCCCGGTGAGATTTAGTAAGAACTTTAGGTTGGATGAAATGATATCAGAAATCCCAAAGTAGCCATAGTGCCACAACTTTGATGACCAACATAGGAAGATTGTCATGGCAGCAATATAAGGTAACACGACGGCTTAAAATCAACTGGAACACAATTATCGGACCAGCTTTTGTTCATCATCGGATGGATTTGATCTCACCCTAACACGCTCGCCCTCAAAATGGATATACTTCCACTTGCACCCGTATCTTTCCCGGACCTGTTGCTTCTTGTCTTCTTGGCCGAGTTTCTGGAAGGCATGTGCTATCCTTCTTACTGTATCTTGGTCGGGTCTCACGCCTAGTTCCTCCATATCAGCAAACACCTGGATTTCACATAGAACCCAAATTCTTTAGCATCATGTACATTCTTCTGGGTCACAAATTTGACACATACTAGTCAAAGAATAGGAGTTTCAACATGACGGTAGTGCTGTGGGCTTACAATCTAATTGTCGAGGAGTTTTGAGTCATGGAAAAGGCAAATCGTATAATGCAAAGGTCAGACAAAGTATAATAAACTCAAAGTTGTATGACAATTCTCCGGACCCCCACTGAGTAAGTTTTGTAAAACAAGATTCCCTAGTTTTTAAAAAGAAAAAAAAAAAAAAACCACAAAACTGAGTTTGTGGCACCTCAATAATCTTTTCCTGCATATTGTGATGATGATACAGTAACATCATCCTAAAGAGCAATCTGAGAATTCGTTGCCACCTTATGATTTAGTGGTCAAGGATTTGAATAGCAAAATGGCATATTTTATAATATAAGGTAAGATAATATATAATAGATTTATAGTAATACGACCCTTTTTTGGACCCATGCATATTTAGAATTTCATGTACTGGACTGTCCTAGTAAAAAGAAAGCACAAAGTTGAGTTTGTGGCACCTCAATAATCTTCTCCCGCATATCATGATGATCATACAGTGAGATCATCCTAGAGAACAATCGTCTGGAAACTGAACGTGTGTGTGTGCTCAAAATCATGTTCCACAAAGACCCAGCTTCATCTATCCTCCTTTCCTTATCAAAGGCCAACAGAAGGGCATCATATGTTGCCATTGTTGCTCCTTGACCTTTGCTCAGCATCCATTTGGCAACCTGATAACATAAATTGTCAGTAACCTTCTAGCTTCAACATGAAAATGACTCATTATCATATATAATTCACCAAAACTTCTTATTGCAATGATACAAATGCATAAAATATATCATTTTATGTAAAATATTGGGTATCGTTATTAATCATGACCGTATCGATATTAATTGTATTGGGTGATACATATAGGATGCAAACTTTTGCTAATTAGATCCTCAAGGCAAACATCAGCCTATACAATAGAAAACATCGGGTGTAATGGCCAATATTTTAAGTATCGGCCAAAATATAGCCAATACAATGGAATATCGTGATTTTATTGTAATATTGAAAAATATTGATATTGAAAACCAATACCGTTATATATCTGCCAAACCCATTTTGAATATCCTTAAGAACAACAAAAGTATCCTCATTGAATAGGAGTAATATAAGCGACCATGATGTCCATAGTTACCAGATTTGCCACACACCCATGCATACAACATAACAGCAAACCACATAACTGAATTTGTTTCTCAATCATTAATGAAAAACAACAATTTTCAATAATACCTAACAGGGAACTGGCTAGCTATAATAGAATCAATTACAAGAATATTTTGAACTCCACCAGTATTTCATTTATTAAAATAGAACAAACAAAACATTAGATTCAGAATGCCAACAAACACACCCTGCTCAACATGTACATCAGCATGCAATCTCGCTTTGAAGTTTAAAGTTCATTCTGACTTTCAGCAAAGCCCACCACACTTGATCCATGGAATCTCTTGTAAGCACAGAAATGCTATCAACAGAGGAAAAAAAAATCCTCAGAGATCAACAAAGTTTAAGTGAATATATCGAAATCACTTCAAGTCCCATTTTTTAGTTGTTCGAATGATCAGTGTCATTTTTCTCATATCAAAAATAGCCTCATCACTGTGCTTTAAAGAAGGAAAGAATAAGAACCATGAGGATTCAAAGACTGTCACTTTGCCTGTTCACATTATCCTTGGGTATGATTATACGTTATACTTCGGTATGATGCTACACATGTAACCAAATAAATGTACAAAAACTTGACTGTACAGATGTATTTTATGTAGGATATGGGCAAGAGTCTGAAAACAAAAGAAGCCTTACAGTCCCACTAAGTGGGGATCGGCTAGATGAATTCATTTCCCTGGTCTACTGCAATCTTTTCAGTGAGTATCACATCATTTTTTTGTTACCTCATTCAAGCTTTTTATGCCTAACTCTCACTTTCTTCTAGCCTCTAACCTTAACCAAATCTTGATTTTCTAAGCGACATTTTATTTGAACTGGTTATAAGTATTCAAATCACCTAATTGTCATTCAATAATTTTTTTCTCTTCTATATGGTACTTCTAGATAGCCATAAATATATTCATTCCTTATCTTTTAGATCATCTCACTCTTCCATCTTAGTAGTCTCATCACTAAAAGCCTTACTTTTTAAGTATCACTTGATTGCCCAACCCGTGTGTTAGGTCGTTTTTAAGTTGGCAAATTCCATGACCAAACAATAAGTCAATTGATTTCTGAGTCACTAGCTTCAGGATTTTCGGTGTCAAGTGTCCTTCCCAAAGGTTATGCATGCTTATATATAAGAAGGAAAAATCGAAATCTAAAAGCATAACTCACATAGATCATGCAGGTGGCATACGTTCATGAATAGACAAAAGAAAAAAGGAAAAAAAAAACATTATAACTTTAGAAATTGAAAAGTCAAACTTACTTGAATTACTCGCACCCATTGGCTCCTCTTTTTAAAGATTATTAATGCCTTAGCAGCAGCAATTAATGGGAACTCCAGCTCCCATGCTGTCCATTTATCTAATGCTCCATAGACAACCTCTTTCTCATTAGGGAGTTCAGAAACCTGACATTACAAGGAACAGAGTACCAATCAAAAGATGGTCGCTACCTTTGTCCAGAAAATATACACCCTTCATTCTTTCCTTCTCAGTGTGTTCCTCTCAATCTTGAAAACACAATGCTGACATTATTGTAGTACTTAATTAAATCCCTTATATCCTTGTGAAATAAAGAAAAAAAAAAAGAAATTTTTATTAGAATATAATGTCAAAATGTTTGGAAAAAGTAGACCGAAAAATTCCCGAAATGACAGAAAGAGAGATGAAGAAGAATCCAGGATACTTCAAGGTTTCTAATTCTCTATAATTAATCAAAACATCATGCATTAAAGCTAAAAAGCACCACTTTTCCAGGCTAACATATCGGTGTTGACATGTGTTGAACCAAAATGATTTGTGCTTTTACTTGGCTAACAAACCATCTAATAATTAGATATTCCTTTTTATTTTCTGTTTTTCAACTTTTGTTTAGACTATAGAAAACTATTCAAGCCTAAGGATGTAAACATAAGCTATTAGATTTCTACCACCACTTACACATATTTACAGGCATAGAAAAATGATTACACAACCACTTAGTCAATGGCTGGGAGACTAAAGAAAGCAGTTTTAGGATTCTTACTTAACAGGATCGAGCTTCCACTACCCCGAGAGAATTGAGACAGGCACCTGAGAGATTTATTTATTGAGACTTATACAAATATTTTATTTGATTTGATTACATATTTTATCATATCTCAAATATTCCTAAAATTTTATAATTTTGATATAATAGGATAGATATAGAGGATTATATTTTGCTTTCATTATATTCTTAATTTAGATGGTTATTACTTAGAAAATTATATTTGTTTCCTAATTAATCTAAAATAAAGTAGGTGCATCTATATAAGGGTCCTAATTTTATTATTTAAATAATGATCAATGAATTGAATGACCCTAAGAGACTTATATCTCCTTTTTCCATGGTAATCTCCGCTTGTCCATTTTCTCCATTCCCTTCTCAGCTTCTTCCCTTTCCTTATTTCTGTTCTTCTTTCCTTCCCTATTTCTCCTTCCCTACATCAACATCCCTGTAAGTTTTGAGTAATGAGAATGATCTATACTCAGCACACCCAAAAAACAGATCTCCAAAAAATAAATAAATAAGGAAGTAACGGAGAGATCCATTGTGGTTGATCTGTAACTTGCTTATAAATATATGAAGACAATAGGCAAAGGTGGGGGATTCAAAACAAACCTCGTGCACCTTTAAAGGCAGGGATCAATCCAGCATAGTTCCTCACCAACCCCAGTCCCCCGCCCACCGCTGGCATCCAATTTCCACAAGTGAAACTACAAAATTATTCCATAACATTAATACAATTGTCAATTGCACCCTTATTTTTTTTTTTTTTTTTTTGATATCAGGGAACTGTGGCAGCATTGTTTAGCTGTATTTTGACTATTTGAGAGAAAAACCTGGTGAATTATTCACTTCTGATAAATTTTGTTGACTACCAGATTTAGGTGGATAATATTTCAAGTGAAATATGGTATTTTTTTTTTTATTGTCAGATGTCAAGAGATGGGTTGCTTATTTTCTTCTTTCTGAAAAATAACACATATTACGTTGCTGATAATTATAAGGTTGCTTCATTGTAACTTAAAAGTCATGATCACAAACCACAGAAACAATCTATCTAAAGTATAGAGGTTGGGGTATATATATCTAATTTTTTTCAAAGCCGAAGACGCAGAAAACTTGATAAACTAGGCCACCCTAATAAAAAAGAACTCTCATATTGCCAACAGAAAGGAACAAAAAAACAAAGATACAACAACCCCACAGTAGACATGGCAAAGAGGAAAGAAAGCAGAACAATACACATGAGTTGTGAAAAGTTTAACCATAAATAATCTCTAAACCATCCCATCAAATAAGCAAAAGATTCATTTAATTGTGATACATTACCCCGCCATAATGTCATGTGCTTCCAATGCCAATAAAAGTAACTCATCTAATAGTATTTAAAATCTTTAAAAGTGCTAAATAAAATATGTCCCAAGCAAAAATATCATGAGTATCACCTCATCCCAGACCTTGCAAGGAAAACTACAGCAGAAATACCTTTCATCTAACGTTAACCCGAAAACTGCATGTATATAAAGCACCCTTTACTAAAATCAATGCAATTGTATATAAACTTAGAGCAATAACACGATGAATCAAAAAGTCTCCAGGTCATATTGTGTAGTTCAGCTACTTTAACTATTACTAAAAATAAAGAGGGTGATTGATAAACGATGAAGGGTTAAGCAAAGGTTTCATAGTGTTAACTAGCCCATGCCGCCTGTGGCATAGCATGGCATGGCACGACTCAATAAAGTGTATGATGAATAGTGTTGGGTCATGTATAACACGACCCATGATAAACAGTGTTGAGCCGTATATAGTATGACTCAATGCCTCAGTCCATGCCAGACAGGGGATTCGGAGACCCCAATGCTGTGCCAACCTTCGTGCCAGCGTGCAACACGATCATATACATACATACATACATACATACATACATACATACATATATATATATATACACACTAATGAAAGTTCTAAAGGTACTAGATATCTAAAACGGCACATGAAAAAATAAAAGATAAAAATTAATCTCAACTCAAACCGAACTTACATTTTAGGGTGGGGTAGGCTAGGAGTTTTTCTGTACGACCAAATGTTGAATCAAAAAGGACTAACAAGATATATAATTTACTCAAATAGCCCTTTTCTCATGTTGAAAGACTATAAGTTTGAAAGTTACATGTAGAATTGTTTGTAATTTAGATATGTAAACATATCCCGACACACCGTTAAAAATGAGACTATCCGTCGTTTTTTACAATTTAAAGAAAAATTAATTTCAGAATAATATATGTAGATCTAATTTTTTTTAACTAATAATATATAATCATTACATAATAATTTACCTTAAATTTGTATATAGCACATTTATTTTCTAAAAATTAGGAATTATAATAAAGAATTATTGGTTTTAAAGTTTTTAAACACCCACACATTACTTCCACATTTTAAAATAATTAACACTATTATAAATAAATTTGGGATATTTAATAAGATTTCTTATATTATTTTTGACAATACATCAAATAATAATTTCACTATTTCTTTATTCAAATAGTAATTTTATTTAATTTTGAATGGTGGATTATTCTATATAAAATGTGCATATCATATTATTAACATTTGTGTCAATAATATTTTGCAATTTATTTCTCATCATGTAAAGAAAATAGATAACATTGTTCTATTTACTAGGACATCTTTTTGTAAGTAGCAATTCAAAACATTATATCGATAGAACAAACTAAGCTATATAAGAAGATAGAAATCAATTGCCTAACATGACGAAACTCAATATACTAGAAATTGGAGACCATGTATCCTTCATGTTCTATTTTAACCATCTTTCATGATAAAAATATCCCAACTGCCAAACTAATTATGAATACCAATTGAAAGATAGTTAAAATAATTAAAACATTTTTAAAAATATTTTATTTTACTACTAACGAACTTACAAGTATATATTACACCACTCAAAATCTACAGTTTAGCCAATTATTGTCATTTACTAATATCTTTATGCATTTTTAAGACTAATATGATTTTAGCTATATAATAATTACGATGAAGATAAATATAAATTTTAAATAAATAATTTAAGTAAATATTAAAATTATTAAAAATAGTATATTCACTAATATTATATTAACTATATTTTTTAAAAAAAATAAAATATTAGATAAATCCTCCAATGTTAGCTTGTCTCACAATAATTATGGACCCCGGGTGAATTTACATAGAATGTATATGTCTTGAAAAATTTTATATTAACATAAGGATAGACAACAATACAAAAGAAATAAAGGACCGCATATATTACAACTTGCATATAAAGTACAACTTATATGCACTACAATCAATATCAAAACCATCCATTCTAATAGAAAAAGCAAACAGCAGCAAAGGTGACCGACAAAATTTTCTTTTTTTAGTATGAAATCGATGTGGAACACAGTTGATTAATAAAAATATAGTACCAACTAAATTTATTCACTATTTACAATCTAACCATGTTTTCATCTTCACAAGTAGTAGATCATAATTCAAGATTTTGAATTAGTAAATGATTAACGAGCACACATTTTCACTGTTCGCATCAATGGCATAATATCTCTTAACCCCATCAGCAAGTATAGTATGATCAAAATTAACCTTTAGTGCCGGGGATTGAGTAGTTGACAAAAAAAAAGTAGAATGACACCAAAAACTATAGAAATGTGCATCCCTTTAAAAATTGATTAAACACACAAGATCATGTCAAAATTACAATCATTTTGAATTCCAGTGAAGAGAATGACTCCATAAGCGGTAATAGTAAAAATATAAGTGAAGCTTATAAATAAATAATTTATCATTAGATATATTTTTTCTACTTTTATAAATTATAACATTGAAAATATTCGATGAAATAAATAAAATGTGATATATTTTTCAATAGCATTTTATATAATGTTATTTTTCATATTTTTTTTATTTTTTTTATACAGGCACACCAAGGCCAACATAGGCAAATCAAGTGTTGTGCGAAGTAGGGACATATTTATCCCTTATTAGCTCGTCATGGCCCATTTAACACCTCTTGTTTCAATCATTACTTGCTCCACATGTCTAGACCGAACTAGAGAGAATACTCAAATAATTCTGACATGGAAATGTAGGCTGAGAGCAGAGTGCAGGGCTTATAAGACTGATACATATATTAGGGACATTCTAAATTAGAAGTAATTTGAGATTTATTTGATTTTGATTTTTTTATTTGATCAAAGATTTTATTTTATAAGATTTTGAGTGATTTTATTTTATAAGATTTTATTTTTTATTTTAAAAAATTATGTCATATTATTTTCTTATTTTAGAAAATTATATTTATTTTCTAATTAATTTAGGAGTATGATTTCTCTATATAAAGATTATAGCTTTAATGTTAAAAGTATTATTGATGAGTTGAATAAATATTAAGTAACTATGATTTTCTTCTCTCTCTATTGATATCTACTTCTCTTTGTTCACTTTTTCTTTTTTTTCTCCTCCTTTCAATTTCCTCTTCTTCTCGTCCCCTCCACCCTCTGTCCCTACATCAAATTTAGTATCAGAAACTTATTCTGATCCACTACATATTGCTTTTTGTCCACTGTCCGTGAAGCCACCGACTGCCATGCCTTAACCTCAACCACCATTGACCCACTTGTTAACAACCAATAAAACCCAGTTTGTCAATCCCCGGTCCGCACAACCACTTCCACTGAATTTGAAGGGCAAGAACTGTTTTTTTTTAAAAGCTTGTGTCGAAGAGAGGGTGGCCACAGCAGCAAAGTGAGACGGGGTAGCCACAGCAGCAACCGACACAGAGCGGTGGCCAAACTCACCAAAGTCACTATAAATCATCCTCTCCTTCAATAAAAAAAGAGTTGAAAAAAAAATTCAAAGAGACAGTAAGACAAAGCAGCCACAACAGCAGCTGACACAAAGCGGTGGCCAAACTCACCGAAGTCAATGTACATCTTCATCCTCTCCATCAACTCACTAGAACCATCCTTCACATCGCCATTAACCGCCACCACTACAACCTTTCCCATCATCGCTGCCAAGCCAAATCACGTCCAAAACAAACATCCAAACCATCCGAAAACCCTAATCGACCACTCACCCGAAAACCCAGCACCCAATTTCCACCATCATCAATTAAATCAAACCCTAACCCGAACACCCAAGCCGAAGCCCAACTAAACCTTGGCCACACCAAACCTTGGCCGCCACGCTGACCTTTCTTCAGAGAGAGAAAAATCTCAAATAAGATCTCATAGAGAGAGAAAGTTACAAATTGGGTTGTATTGATTCTTCATCTTCATCTTCATTGCCTTCCACTTCATTGTCTTCGTCCTCGTCTTCATCTTCGTATTCGCCTTCATCTTTTTCGTCTTTGTTTTCAAATTCATCCTCATCTTCAACTTTATCGCGCTGTCGTCGCCAACACCGCCTAAAGGGAGAGCGCGAGTGACACCAAAAGTAGAAGCCCCACCCTGTTGCATTCTATTTAAGCAAACTTTATTGGGGTTTAGCTGTGAGGAGAAAGGAAAAAAAAACAAAAGCAAAACATAAAAAAAAAAAAAGCAAAAACAAGTGAAAAAAAAAAAGAAAAGCAACAAAAAAGGGAGGGAGAGAGTGGACAGAAAGCTCACACCATCCAAGGCCACATCATACCAACGGTTCAGATCATCTTTCTTGTCCAAGTGCGTTCATTTCACTTTATTTTGGATAGCATATTTTTACTTTTTTTAATAGTATTTAGTTTTATCTACATGTGCCATTGACATTATCTATTATCCATTTTGCATCCTATAACTACCTTTATAGTGGATATAATTGTATTGCAATTGATTCTTGCTTTATTATTTTAATAGATTAGTAATATTTGTCTGCATTATCTGAACCATATAAAGTTTCAAAGAAAAACTTATATATATAAATAAATAGTGGCTTGCATTGTCTCAATTGTTTATTGATCTTAACCCATTAGTGATACTGATATTACATGCACTTGCGAAGTGGTCGCATTATTTTTCGTAATGCCTCTGACCTAACCATAGACTCTAATTAATTTGAAATTCTAAGTTAGTAGTTAGCCCAATTAGTTACTAATTAACAATAATTACAAAATCATATAATCGTCATTCAAGCTGACCTAGCTACTACTTGTCAGATAAATTTGAATCTTACAAATTGAGTTGCCACTTTAGAAATAGGATTCATCGACGAAGATAAGAAGTTGAGTACCTCATAGACAGAATTACAGACCCCAACACCATGATCAAGAGCGGGATTAGGACGAACACCGCTTTAAAAACATCAAATTAGATGCCCCTACTTTTGATTGTTGCTTAGACCCTCGAGTTTTTACTTAATAGGTCTGAGATATGGGTCGTTTCTTCAAGTGGTGTGGCGTATCTGAAAATAGGAGAGTTCAGTTTGCTAATCTAAAATTGATTAAAAATGCCCAACTATTTTGGGAAAGTGTTGAGAACCATTTTGCTAGGCGTTAGACAGCCCCTGTCAAGAGTTGGGCAGAAATAAAATGATGCCTTCGAGAGAAATATTTATCCCGCTCATATAGTAATAACTTACTAGACTAATAAAATGTCCTTCGATAGGGTAATCGATCCATAACTGAGTCTGTGACTCAATTCGATAACTGAATACGGTACCTCCCTTACAATGATTGTAGAGTAGGTTATATTTATTTTATCCAGACGGTTATCCGATGAGGTTCTATGTGGATTCATAAATTGTTGGGTTCTGTGTATTTAATTTATCACACCAGAATTTTAGAACTTAGCATTATTTGTTGAATTTATTTGAGATTTTAAATTTTAGGAATTATAATTAATTATTTAAATTAATCTGTTTAGTCCGAATTCGTAACACAGTTGGCCGACTAGAGTTCAAGGATGCTTAGATTTCTAGAGAGACTCCAATAATTAGACCCAAATATTTTAAAATTTTATCAAAGTTAGCAGAATTGCCCATCTTCAAACCCTAGTCCCTTTCTCTCTGGAGGTATTGGTGGCTCAATCAGACTTTAGCCCCCACTCACACGTGTCTACAAGCATCGATAGAAGATTGCACAACCACTCAACTTATAGTTTGGGAATTGAAAATATGAGTTTTTACTCAATGGGGTCGAATTTCAACCACTCAAGGAAAATTGATACAGACATCAAAGACATTCCAAACTAGAAGTTTTTTGAGATTTATTTGATTTTAATTTTTTTATTTAATTAAAGATTTTATTTTATTAAATTTTGAGTGATTTTATTGAATAAGATTTTATTTTTTATTTTAGAAAGTTATGTCATATTATTTTCTTATTTTAAAATGACATTAATTAAAAATTTATGTTTATTTCCTAATTAACCTGGGGTAAGATTTCTCTATATAAAAATTATAGCTCTACTGTTAAAAGTATTATTAATGAATTAAATGAATATTGAGTAATTATAATTTCCTTCTCTTTCTATTAATCTCTATTTCTCTTTTCTCTATTCACTTATCATGTTTCTTTCCCTTCTCCTAATTTTTTCTCCTCCCCTCCATCCCCCTTCCCTACATCAAAGATAGGGACCAAGCCACACCTATACAAAATCCCTTTCACACACACCTATTGTGTACGGTTCGAGTTTCTACAACTATGTTAATTACGATTAATTAAACTAATATAATCAAAATTAAGGCCAAATGATGTAGAAAATTAAATCAGAAGAGTCAGAATTGGACCAGATGGCTCATGTCTGATGCAAGCCTGATGTGCACCTGAAGGAGGCTCGAGCCACATTCGAGTGCCGATTTCAGTTTGCTTGGCGCTCAATGCACGCTTGACGCACGCTCAAGCTTGAATCCTAGAATGTTCCCGCCCAAGGGGCGCTCGAGAGACGCTCGAGCACAAATTCCAGAAAGGTCGCGCTCGAGCGCCAAATGCCAAACCACAACGCCCGATTCACGCTCGACTAGCGCTCTAGCACTCGCGTGGGTATAAATAACACCCGAGGATAAGTTTAGTCATTTTTGCAGCGGTGCAGGTAGAGAGAGAAAAGAAAATCGGGAAGAAGAGAGAGGAGAAGAGAGAGAAAGCTTCGGGTATCTCAAGTTAGGATGATTAGAGTAAAGATTTAGATAAATCAGGCTACGACAAGTGCACCCTAAATTCCCTCTTTCATTTGTTGTTATTTATTTTTATTCTCTTCGAGTATTCTCATTCTAATACTTGTCCAAACTAAGATTTTGAAATAAAAATATGTAAATCATACGTGTATGTTGATTTTTCCATGATTTATGATAAAATTTCTTAAGAATTCAGATTTACCTATCTGTATTATGTAATATGTGTTATATTTTAGAATCTGATTTTTTTTCATGAGTGAAAACATAATAATTGCTTATCTGTATTTCGAAATTGTTAATTTTAAATTATTACATGTTTAATTAAATACAGTACATGTTTAATTATATACTGCATATTTGCTGAATTGTGTTAATTCTAAAATTCCTACTGCATGAATTGTGTTAAGTTCCAATCTTTAAGAGTTGCCATGATTAAAAGAAAATATAAGATATCATGAAAAAAAGAAAACTCTACAATTATGTTAGGAAATAATAAATTGTTCTCCAGACGGATGAAAACTAATAATTAAAAAGCAAAGTGTAAAATTTTCCCTAAGTTAAAGATTGAACCAAGATTATGATTCAATAAGTAGTATATTATGGCATACCTTAATATATTATATTGAAAAATCGATATCTGAACTTATAGAACCGTGGGTTAAAAAGCAGCATCTGGTCCCGTATTTAAGATTATATGTAAACTGTCCACCTCTAAAGCTTGAATAGGAGCGTATGGCCTTTAATTGTATGAAAACAAACACAATTCATATTTCGATTGACCGCTCATTTAGATGGAAAGGCCTACTAGCCCTATGTTGGAGTTGGGCAATGCCGGTTGGACAAAACCAGGCAGACAAAAATTATAGCCACGTAGTGAAAAAACCTGAACCTCCCGTCGGTCGTCAACCACTAATTTAGTAGGGTATGAGGAACAAAAGATTGTACAACGTTTTTAACGTGGAAACTCTTCTCAATCAAGGAAAAAACTACAGGATAAACTCCGAATCAACTTCCACTATGCAAAATCGGTTACAAAAACCTCCGAGACCCCACAAGTCAGCTACCTGTTCTGCAAAACTTACCAACTCTGAAAAGTCAACTACTCTACAAGTCGGACTAGCACCTACCTTATCGCGATAAATCATTTATCCGGAAAGTCCACGGGGCCGCACCACTCTCTTTCTTGCTCCAGATTTTCACTCCGAAAATCCACTTTGGATTTCCACTCCGAAATCCCTCTCCTGGAATTCCATTCCGGCCAAATCATTCCGGAATGCCCATTCCGAAAATCCATTCCGGAATTTCCATTCCGGCTATTTCATTCCATCCTTTTCCATTCCAGCCTTTTTCAATCCGGCCTTTTTCAATCCAAAAATTCTATACAGGAAATCCATTTCAGCCTTTTTCATACCAGCCAATCTATTTCGGCCTTTTGCATTCTAGAATTTTCATACTGGAAATTCCATACCGGCCAATTTCATTCCTGGCCATTCCATTCAGCCGTTTTCAAACCGGCCAATTTCATACCGGTCATTCCATACCGGTAAATTCAAAACTGATAAATTCCATACCGGTAATTCCAAACCGGTAAATTTCATACGGTAAATCCTTCACTCCGAAATTTGCTTTCTCCAACAAACGGTCATTTTGGTCATTTGTTGCGGCCAGTTTGCAGCACTCCGAGCTTTGATGACGTGTCCGTTTGTTAAGCCACCCACAAGGGAGTGACCAAGCCCAACACCCTGGTCCCTAAAAAAATAAGATTTATGCATGTTTTGATGACTAAGACTAAGAAAGAACAATATAAGAAATCCATAATTGCATCACGGAGTTTTTCCTACCCATATTTTATGTCATTGCATCATATTATGATTCCTATTCCCTCCGATATATTTCCAAGTATAAAATATGCATATTTCTTGATATACATTGTGCCTTATTGAGTATTTGGTTAACTCATTGCTGTTTTATAAACCCCCTCAGATAAGTGGCACGAATTCTTGCCAGATGAGTAGGAGTGAAGATTGAAGTAACTACTTATACTTTTGTAGATACTTATATCTTCAAACAATGTTTAGTGTACTTAGATGATGTATTTTAGTTTGATTTAAGTAGTGGACGAAGGATTATGAGTTGTGGGATATTATAAGCTTTTGGACTGTATTTCGATATTTAAAATGATGTTTTGTGGCTTTTGGCATTTGTGAGTTGTGTAGGATATTTATTACTTCTGCAGGTTGTTAGATGATTAATCGCATTTGAATAGGCATCTTTCCTTAATAAGATCCAACGTCATATGGTTTTTGAGTTGGTGTCGGCACCACAGATGATGTGACAATGTATTTGGATCCTGTACATGACATTTTGTTATTATGTAGAGTCAATCGTGATATCGACATGAAAAATTCAGATCCAATTAGTCAATTGATTAATTTATCAGTCAAATTGATAATTAAAAGATAATTAATTATAATTATGATTGATAACGAGATTTGGGATGTAATCCGTCACATATTGTCATCATTTACTTGAAGATACTGTAACATTCATTTACATTTTTTCTAAATGAAATCCTCTGAAATTTCATAAAAATTCTTATAGCCAACTCTTCTGCACCCAAAAAAAAAAAATTGCTCCCTTATGCAGGAATTTTACAATGACTTACAACCACCGAGCTACTAATGTGTGCAAATGTACCTAGTAATCTTTCTTAAACTCAAAGCTCTTACAAAGAGTAACTTTAGGCCCAGAAATATAGGAGAACGTAATGCCAGCTTTACAAATTAATAGTAACTCAAGAACTACAAAAACAATACAGAACCAGCAACAGTTAACAAGGAAGCCATATAACAATCAACAAACTCACAATTTGAACTAGATTAAGTGCCTTTTGCCCAGAACCTGCTGAATCTCTTCTTCTCCACAGGTGATGCTCTCTCTTTCCTGGCTTCTTGGTCATCTTTCTGAATTTCCAAAAAGCGTAAACACACAAGTGCAGCTGACAGTTAGAATATTACCGTTTAATTTCTCCTACCATGATCAGCCAATAACTGTTTGTTATAATAGTATGAACGTGGATCCTAATGTTCCTCTAGTAAAAAATAAAATTGGCCCTTCATGGATTGAAAAAAGAAAAAAAAACTATAGCGACTATAAAGAGCGAATTGCTTACTTCTCAACAGAACAGGAAGCCAGTGACAGTTGTTCATTGAGATTGCGAGAGCATCGACCATGAGAAAAGTCCCTAACCTGCACATAATCTAGTGAACTCTTGTTCTAGAAACCAATTATTTCTTCTTCGTCTAGTTGCCCTTTCTTTATAGCTCAATTAGATCAAGAAACTGACTACCCCCAAAAGCTTGTAGTGCTAGGTTACCAAGGATTTCATACTTTGACATTCGCCCTCAATTCTATGTCAATTGACGCATAAATTAATTACCTTTATTACAAATGAAAATCTAACATTTGGCTTTAACAAGAACACGGTTCTCGCAGGACTTGAACTCCATAACCCTTGTTCCAATACTATGTCCAGTAAACATTCATCTTAAGCCTTCCGAGACTTATTGATACTCTTAGCGTCCCTAAACATTTCTCTAGCACAAAAAAAGGCATACTTCGTTCATTTTCTTACCTGGACTCTAGTAATAGGAAAGCCAGAAGCTTTCTGCAGGTGTGAAGTCCCGCAGGCAGAAATTTTGGATCTCAAATACAAAGCTGCTTCTGTCGTCCTGACCTAATTACTCAAATCGAAAACCAGTATAAGGAGCAATTGAACAGGTGCAAGTCACAAAGAGAGAGAAAGAAGGGTGATATGCAAACCTGATTTAGCCAAACTGGAGGCAGCCAGTAGAAGACCAGATATTCGGTACAAATAATCATCATAATCTCCTTTAATTTATGGCAACCAACGCTATGCTGCCCTCGTCCTAATGCTGCAGTTCGAGTCTTCAATCCAAACCTGAAGTTTCAAAGAAACCCAACTAGCATGTCGGAAGAAAGCGACGCACCCTAATTAATTTAGGGCAACCAACGCTAAGCTGCCCTCATCAGTTCGAGTCTTCAATCAAAACCGGAAGTTTCAAAGAAACCCAGCTAGTACATCGGAAGAAAGCGACCCAATTGGGGTGCGACGCCCCTCTGTCGCGGCTCTCCTCGTCCGATAGCAGTGTTGCTGGGCTAATTCATTACGGTCCCAAAGACATATTTGATATATAGCTTTACTAGATATCTAAATCATTTATAATTTGTCAATAATATATTTTCAATATGTATCACCATTAAAACTAAAAAAATTGAAATGAAATCTATGTAAAGAATAAGTTATAAATAGATTATAAATGAATAAAAGGTTTAGCTTTTTTTTTTTTTTTTTTGATAATTCTCGTAATTTAAAAAGAAATGAGAAACCTCTCACCTCTACTCTCTTGTAACTAAACTTTATATGTATGACCCATTTTTTTCTATTTTTAAATCTCAATAAACCCTATATGTATAAAATAGGTTATAAATAAGCTATAAATGGATGAAATATCAAGTAAAACTTTTAGAAGAAATTACATTTGCATAGTCAAATTTTGATTTCTCTTTGATAGATTTTATTATTTTAAAGAGTCAAGAACATGTTATTTAACTATTTTAAATCATATTTAATAATGTAACATTTTATTTATCAATCTATATTAATAGACTTACATAATAATAATTAGACAAATAGACATTACGATATTTAAAAAATATTTCAAAGCAGCTAAAAGGATCTTCATTAAAAAGTGTTGGAATAAGTGTAAGATTTAAGTACTAATTTTGATATATTAACATTTAAATTATAATAATTGAACAAATTATTACAAACAATTGTAAGTTCAGGTGATGCTTTAAGAGTTAGACTATATAGTTTAGCTCTTGAAGGGATATAAGTCGTATATGAGCTTAATTGAGGTAATATTTTCACAATTAATGTGTGCATTTGTTTTAAAAACTTTATATTTGATACATGCATGAAAGGCACTTTATCAATGTTGAAATTAGCCTTTATACATGATAGATATATAACTAATGCGCATATATTAATTTATATATATAAGTGATTTAGGTTACTTTTTAACTTTTTTTTCTAATATTTTAAAGAGATAAGAGAAAGAAAAAGATGAGAAAGGAGAAGGAAAATATGAGAAAGAGTGAAGGAAAAATGGAATGGAATTTGAAGCAAAAATTTGAAAGATCTTATTGATTTAAGTAAATTTAAATTTTATTTCCTATTCTTTTGCTAAAATTTCTAAGATTTGTCATTATATTGGCTTATAATCTAAGATTTTATGCCTAAAGTTTGATGCATGTGTATAATTATATTCTATGTTATGCTTAGATTGCATGTGTGTTACTTTTGTTTAATTGTTTTAGAAGTTTAAAGACGTAGGCACAAGTTTATGAAGATTATATTGGAATCATAAAATTTTTTAAATCTAATAAATAATATCACCTTACATAACCCTTTTTTTGCAAGCTTTTGAGGACAGCTCTATAATGAAATTAAATTAAGTCACCTGATTTATAATTTTGTATGAATATATATTTTTTGTAGATATTTTTATGAATTTTTAAATATAAATTAACTTTAAAAATTGATAAAAAATATATATATATTATGACATATAACAGTATATTAAGAAGAATAAAATTGTATAAAGCCCATCATATATCTTATAATAGTGTATAATGACCCAACTACAAGGGTGATATGTAGACATCATAACTATAGATTTTAAATAATAAAGTATGATCTATATTTATAAGGTAATTTCATAAATTGACATTTATGTATTCATCAGTCTATGATATTTATTGTCACCCTTTAGTTCATTACTCCTTTTACATATTTTTGATTGCTCACTTTTATTGTTACGTCTTATATTTACTAACTGAATTTTCAACTCACATTATATTGTCATCTTTTTAGATTAAAAAGTTTGGATTACTTGGAAATATTGAACCAGCAAATGGACTTCTTGAAGGATCTTATGGATGATGTGAAAAATTATGTATTCTAAAATTAATATTAGAAATATAATTTTAGTGGTATAAATGGTTGGCACGTATAAATATCTATGGGGACCAAAGGGTTGTCCATTTCTTTAGCTTTCAGTTTTGCTTGCACGAAATGTTATGTTAGATTATTTCGTGTTATATTTTTGTTGTTTAGAAGATTTTTGAATTTATATGATCAAATAAAATAAATTTAACTGTATTTCAAGACACATATTTATATAAATATTGTAAAGTTACTAATAAAATTTTATGCAGTATTACAGTCTAAGACTTTGAGGCATAATCTTGGTTAGTTAAATGTTAATAATTAAGGTCGTGACAATAACACTCTTTAGCAACCCTTAGAACAATTTTAATGAGATCATATTTAGTTTACTCATCAATACTAATATGCATATATGAAATGTGAATGGATGCTATGCCAAACCGAGTATGTCTCAAATATAATAAAATGACAAGAAAAATATCATAAATTGGATAATTATATTTATGAAATACATTTAGTTTGCTCCTCATATAAGGCAAAATGCGGCAATAAACCTTAATTGAATCCAAACCCATTAAGAAATTTCTGATTTTACCTCAACTTAAACCCAATTTGTCAGGACTCAGGAAAAATGGTATGCAATTCGCATGGCAAATGGATTAAAGTGCCCAAATCAGAATGAAGAAGAGAACACTAGGAAAGATCCAAGGGACCAATCCTAGAAGGACAACCCTAGGAGGTCCAGTCCCGCATACAAGATCCCCGAGGTAGAACTTCTACTTACATGGATGAGCTAAAATAATATATTTTCAAGATGAGGCCCACAAAGGACCCAAAGCGTGGGCCTTATCTAATGATATTGTTAAAATCGGACCACTTATTTAAATTAAGAAAAAATTATTGACAATACACAATAAACAAATAATAATTACAAATAATAATGAATACTCGATTTTACATGAAAACTCCCTTTTAGAATGAGGGAGAAAAATCACGAGATTATAAATCTAAAATATCCACTATATAATATACGTTCAGTTATATAAAATTTAATGAATATAAAAATATAATACCTTATAATAAATAAATAAGTTTGCATAATAATGAGTATAAAGCGAAATAGAAGAAATAATATTGGTAAAGCGTTCTCCTCAACTTTAAGAATATCGTACCCAACGTCGATGAATATTGTAATATGCTTCAAAATTCAATTGAATACTCGAACATTTCTCTTCTCTATTTTTTATCTTTTTCTTCTCTTTCTCACAATGTCAGCACTTTAGGTTTCAAAAATTATTAAGTGATTAATTAACCCTAAAACGCGTCAGAAATATTTATAATAAAACCAATGCTCAAGTGCCCGTCGAGTGCGCTTTGTGTGTGAGTGCCACTATGATCGGCGTATGAGCACATGTAATCCGCGCATGAGCGCCCCCTTAAATGCACATCGACCGTTGATCAATCCAAAAATAATACTCGTCTGTCCCTTGCCTATTTCTTGGGCGGCCTCCAATCTAGAATCAATGCATATACAACAATTAAGTATCCATCGTGTATCACGTTATAATTTTTTTAGATCAGAATAATACACGTACGTCCTCATACGAGCTACTGAATGAGATATATCAAATGGATATGAAATCCATATGGAAGTAATCCAAAACCTAACAAATACTTCATCCCACGTTAGCAAAATTAAATAATCAACATGAACATACGATAATCAAGAGGTGAAAATCAATGAGACCGAAATTGCTTCAAGACGTTAAAGTCCTTCCGTCACGAGCCTTCATCTAAAACGTTTCAAACTTCCTTGCAAAAGTTGGATTACTCAACAGAAACGAGAATGGATAATTTCTCTGTAAACCCAAGTTATAGAACTTCAACCGAGTGGTACTAATTTCTCCCTTGAAAAAAGTTATCTAAGTTATTTGTTCATCACCAGGGGAGCCTATGACCCGGTCCACCGAGGTCACTAAAGTCCTCATAATACCCTAAAGTTTCATTTTAAAAATATAAATTTCAAATTCCTTTATTTTAAAATTTTTAATAAAAAAAATATAATCAGGTCTAAATAGCTAGTAATTTTCTTATGTTATAATATTTAATCTAAAAATTTAATCGGGTCTAAAATTATTTTTTCACCTAAACTCCTAAGACCCTTCACAATTAAAAATAAGAAAAATCTAATTTTAACCCCTATATTGAAATTGTCCAATTCTATAAAATCTCGGCTAATGAGTTGTAGAAAAAGTCTTTTACATCATTTGCCAAATACGATCGCACATTATTCTTGCCCTCGAATAAGTGGTGGAAGGGGGGCATTCGTATTGGGCCATCAGGACAAGAAGCCCAGGCCTTGTCTACTATGCTAATTGAAGTGGCATTATCAACCCTTAATTAGGGCAATTCCATGAATAAAGTCTTCTAAATATTTAATGTATATGAAAGAGTCGGTTGATTTTAGATTTATTTATGTGATCTTATCTTTCATGTATATGAGTCCAATTCATTGGCTCAAACCCATGACTTTTAAATTATATAATAATAATTTTATCAATTATAACGAAATTCATTTTAAACTCTGAATTAGTGTTACGATGTTGATTATTCATACACATGCCCAGATGTCATAAACTAAATAACTTCAATCATTTTGAAAATATTTGAAGACATTATTTGGATGCCCATAAAATATTATCGAATTGTATGATATCTTATTCATATATTTATATTAATAAATTCATATAAAATTAGATAAATAAAATATTATATCATTAAAAATATCTGTTATATATTTCTAAATATTTCTCTTTCTCCGACCATCTTACCACTTCTAAGGCTTTTAATTTTTTTCCTTATTTTTTTCCTAGAATTATCTCCCATGAAGCCTAAATTTAAACTTCCTCGTGGACTGGAAGTGTTCTATAAGAAGCCCTATGCTTTCATCCAAGGTCATTTATAGCACTTGGAGGACTAATCTCGTTCATCCTTCTTTGTCTTTTAAAAAGCCTGAAACCGGAGTGTAAAACATCTTTTTATGAGGTTTAAATTTTTACTTTTTAAAATATTTGTTTTTATATTTTTTTATTAAGTTAATATATAGAGATAAAAATTGATATTTCCTGAAATATAATTATATAAATCTTTAATTTGTAGAAATAACGTACAATATTAGTTCATTGATTTGTTATTAACTGTAAAATATTTTCTCTCTCTCTCTCTCTTTTTTTCAAAACATATTTTTAATGTCATTCCATAATAATGAAAATGTATGGCCTTTTATCGAGAAATGGCCATTCCAAAATTTATATGATGTCGATATTTTTTATCAAATGATTATGTCAAATATAAGCATATTTATTAAAAATATAACTTTTCTATTAAGTAATAATTAATTAATATGTTTAAATTATCAATATAAGATTATAACAGTTGTCAATTTAATAAATAAATAAATAACATATATATGGTATTTTATGGGATATTTATTTCACGTAAGACCGATAATGCTCAAGTATAAAAGTCATTCAAGGATTGTCCTAATTCCTTTACGGACCATTACTAATGGGATTGGTTTGAATTATGTGATTGGAATAAATTTTTGTGCAACCTAACACTCAATGTAAAACACAATAAATATGGGAAGAAATGTACCTATAAAGTAAGTATGAACACATATTATAAGTCGTGTGAGTAAATGGCCCATTTGGTAAGGTAACTAGTCATGTGTTTGTTGTGTTTTTATATCAATTAGATGGTCCAAAGTTTAATAAAAACCTATTTTGAAGAAATTAATAAATATTGACCCACTTCCTAAGTTTTGCCAATATTAAGTATGTAACCTCATCTGTAAAATCACAAACTAGTAAATTTAAAAATGTAATAATATAAATTAAATTCGTAATCATAAATTTACCTCACAAATTCTCAATATCCGTTAAGATAATTCGATACAATGAAAATGAATTTTTGTAATATAAGTGAAAGAAAAATATGGGCGCGGAAAGAAAGAGTGTTAGGTTATGGATTACTTCTGTGTGAGCCTATACCCATTTAACAAGTTGTTTAGTAGTTTGAATGAAATCACATAGATATTATACTGATATTATGAATTTTCTAAATTATAAGAGATTTAATTCTCTTTGATTAGAAAAATTTTAATTTTGAAAAATATTGGTGAGATTATTTTTAAATTTAAGGATATTATTGATTAGGAAAATTTTAAAGAAATATTTTGTAAAATTATTTTCTAATTTAGAGGATAGTTCATGTATTTAATACAATTTTGAATCGTATTTTAATCTCTGTCAAGTTTAAGTACGCTATTTTTAAAATTGTGAAGAATATATTTACCGATCATATTTCTACTTTTTCATTTTATACATAATATTATTTGATCTATTTATTATAAGGTGCCTAGTTAATATTTATGGGATTTATATAATCGTTATTATAAAGTGTCTAATTTTTATATTTGTGAAATTTATGTAATCATTATTCTAATGTATCTAATTTTTATATTTGTGATATTTGTATAACTGTTATTATAAGGTGTCTAATCATTATATTTATGAGATTTGTTTAACTTACACTTTTATAATGTATTTGTTTAAACGTAACATTCTGTGATTTTTTCTTCTTATTCATAAAAGAAAATTTTTAATAAAATTCGTATCTTGGTCTATTATATTTTATTTTATTAATTATGATTATTATATATTTATTATGTGTTGTTAATTTTTTTAATTTAAATTAATGATCCGATCCCAATAAAGAGGTGGCTATTCTTAACAAGAGAGTAATATGACCTGACATATACTTCTAAATTGAGTTTTGCCCATGCATTATCAAGAAGTGTAATATAATTTATATATTTAATTATGTTAAAATTATTATTTTTTTAATGAGAATGGAAAAAAATAAAAAATAAATATTAAATAGAACGAGACTTATATATATTTTTAATAATTTTAATATATAAATAATATTTCTATAATGTGAACACCTTAGCCTTTATTTAAGACATGAAGTTTTCAATAATGGATGACAGGTAATAATTAGCTGCCTAATAAAACTATACATATAATTGAAATTTGCTTTGCAAAACTTTACCGTAACTTTAAATATTATGATAACTTTATATGTCGGGTTGTACCATTTTATTTTTTATATTCTCGTAATATTTTATAAACGATGATTAACAAAAAAAAAATTTAAAACTTCATTTTCACTATATTTATTATATCCAATTTTTATTCTCAAGAAATTCCAATATTTTAACTAAGGCCTAAATTGTTCATCATTTTCTGCATGGGCATTACATTCTCATTACACGTGAGGAGTGAAAAAAAAAAAAAAAAATCATGTAATCAGAAGGAAAATTGATGATCATAAACAAAGATAATTTTGTTGTTACACTAAAAAATAAACATAAACAAAAATTTAGGTACGGTATTCTTTGGGATCGGGCGTCCTTCTCCTCATGGAGACACGCGTGAGGAGTGAAAAAAAAAAAATCATGTGATCAGAAGGAAAATTGATGATCATAAACAAAGATAATTTTGTTGTTACACTAAAAAATAAACATAAACAAAAATTTAGGTACGGGGATATGGGATCAGGGCGTCCTTCTCTCTTCATCTTAACTTCGGATGTAAAATCTGACGAAATACCACTTGCATTTTGAATGGATAATATAAAGTGGACCGTTTGATTTTAAATTTAATCATCTAAAATATGTAATCGTCAGATTTTACATCCGATGGTCCAGATTAAGAGAAAAACGGTCCTTCTCCCTGGGAAGAATGACGCCCCCTCAATCCGGTATTACTGATAACTTGACTTTGAAAATAATTATTAAAAACCCAATTTATCAATGTCAAAAACCCTCGAAAACAAGTTTTATATAAGAAATTTAAGCTTGAAATTATGCAACTCTACAATCCTAAGTAATGAATGTCTCTGCGTCAGCCCATGGCCATGGCAATTATGATGATCAACGATTGGTAGCGGCAGGGCATTCATATCGGGACATCACCTCTTAGCAGTGGCGTTGTCAGCTCATAATTAGGGCAGCCCTACAAATTAATTCCTCTCAATGTTCTAGTTTAAATAAATAATTGAATTATTTTAAATTTATTACATAATTTTATTTTTTATGTATAAAAATAATTTTTATGGTTAGAATATGTGAACTTTAATTTATACAGTGATAGCTTTCTTCCAACTCATAATTGATGGTAGGATATTAATTCTTCTTATACGTGTCTAAAAGTCATCAATTAAATGACCTCAATTGTAGGGAAAATACCGGAAGACAGTGTTTGGTGAACTGAAATATTGATATATAAATTATATAATATTTTATTTATTTATATTTATTAATTTATATAAAAATAGATAAATTAATAAAATTTTATTCTATTAAAAATATCAACTATGTGTTTCTAAAATATATTTCCTTTGCAATTATTTGTCCATCCTAAAATAATAATATATGAATATAACCTTTATTAATTTAATAAATAAGTAAAAATTATATTTTATCATGTGTGATATTTGCTTGACATAGGACCGACTATGATCAAAGTATAAAATGCAATCAAGGATTGTTTTCAATTCCCTCGCAGAAGAATACGTGCTCACTATGATTGATTATAGGCCGGCTTGACACGATTTAGGAGATAATTTATAACTAAATTATATAATATTGTTCAAATTAATCTATTTTTTTAAAAATTAACTCATTAAATTGAGACAAAATATTCATATTACTAACCGTTGATGAGCTTAGTTTAATTTATTTGAATGATTTTTTTTAATAGTCCTAACAATCTGTGTGAAAAAAATAAATTCAGAAGAAAATTTAGATATAGATAAGAATGCTAAATGTGAAACACATATGATAAGTGGAGTAAGTAACATATTTGATAAAGTAAATAGTCATGTGTTTGTCGTGTTTTTGTATCAATCAAATGAAAACTACGTGATGTTAGTCCAACCCCTAATTTAATGCTAGAATAGTAGCCGAGGGGTTACTTCTAAGTTCACGTGGTGGTCCTCTCGCAATTATTGTTCATATTTCTTCAACTTTATATTTTTTTAGAGTAATTAAGAATTATTGTCCTTATTTTTTAGATTTGTATTTATCATTGGTGTATGACATTATCTATAAAATTATAAATTAGACAAATCTAAATGCGTAAATGATGCGTATCTTGACTCTTAATTGGCATCTGCTTGATAATGAGTTAATCATTTGAATCTTTTTATCTAAATTCTGTGTACTACAACAGTTAATATAGATAAAAGAGCATATAAAATTCGCTCTTTGATATGTCATCTCTTTTTTAAAAAAATTAAAAAATTCAAGAAGGAAAATGGGATAAATGCATAATTAATTAGATTTGGAGGATTCATTTTTGCTAATCTAATAAATCTGAAAATAGATAATTCTTAGCGAAAAAGCTTTCTCCCCCTTGCTGCTTAACTAACGGTTTATATTTATAACTTACATGCCAATTAGTTTGTCACTTTTTAAATTAATGCAACTGCTATCTAAAATATTATACGGCTTGGGTTCTAACCATGATGTTGATTTAAAAATCGTCTACTAAGTTGATTTATAACCATTCAATAATTAATATTTAGCATTTATTTGCCTATTATTATCTGCTTTAACATGTATGATCATCCGTTCATTTGATGTTAAATTTATTCTTCTTTTGGGTTATTAATTTTCTCAACTTTTAATTTCACTGGTTATTGGACCATTCGGTCTGCAAGCTTCATGTATGTCTACACCAATTTTTGAATTAGTTTTATATAAATTTGAACAATTCAATTGTTCTGGTATCCGTCTTTGATTGATAATTTATAAATTCAGTATTCTAGCTAGGTCAAAAAATCATATTTAAATAATATCCAATATTAAAAGTAAAAATTAAATTCGGAGTTCTTGGCATTATGTGCCAGATTCAGATTTTACCCAACTGTCCTAGTCACGACAATGGGAATTAAGTGTGGTAGTACAAGTGAAAGAAAAACGTGGGGCGTGTGAGAAGAACATTGGCTATTAGGAGCAATGAATGACGAGGCATATCTTTCTAGATTGGGTTAATAAGATACTCCTCAGCCTCTTTCTATCTAATAATTAAATCGATTCATTTTTTTATTTATTTTTATTTTTACTTAAAACATGAAACCTCCAATAGAAGATAACCGGCAGCGACGACCCACCAAATAACACCTATACATAAATAATTGAAGTACGTTTAGGGTATTTTCATCCATCCTATATTAATTTACTAGACACTTGATAAAAGCCTATTTAATAACTAATACCTCATAATTTCCAACTATGGCTAGTCCCTAACCTTTATATTCGTATTGATTTAAAGCTACTCTATGAAATTACAAAAATAAAAGTCATAGTAGTGGCCATATAGTTTCTATATATTTTTTATTTTTATGTTTATAATAGACTTATTGTTGGGTTATGGGTCACTCCCGTGTGGGCCTATACCCACTTGATGTGGCGGGTAGAGGTAAATATCCTCATCGCATGAAGAAAGATCGAGTTGCGCATGCTGGGCGCTGGAGCGAAAATTCCAGTATGTTCCCCGCTTGCTGTGTGCCCGAATGGAGCTCAAGCGAAAATTCCAGTATACTACCTGCTAGCTAGGCGCTCGAGCGGAAATTCTAGTAAGCCTGCCGCTCGATGGGCGCTTGAGCGCGAGCCTGCGCCCGCCGCACGCTTGACAGGCACTTGAGAGCGCGCCAATTATATAAAATGCGCTCTTTTTCGGTTAATTCAGTTAATTTTGAGCGTCGTTCCAAAGAAGAAAAAGAATAAAAAGAGAGAGAAGAAGAAAAAGAGGAAGAATTAAGCCTCTGTTTGGGTTTTCAATCAAGTTTCAGTCTTCGATAATCCCACGTACGAGATTCTTGCTGATGTGAAGAACATCTGTCGGGTTTATCTCTACTCTTATTTTTTATACTTCTTGTACAGGCTGTCCAAAATTAGTTGATATTGATTCTTGTGATTTGGGATTTGTGTAACCGATCAACTACTACTAGTAAAAATTTTGGACTCTGTGTCCCGTGATTTTTCTCCCTCGTTTCATAGGGAGTTTTTCACGTAAAAATTGTGTCTTTATTGTTTGTAATTGCTTATTGTGTGCTTGACATCATCCACCATGTATTTCCTCACGGTTTGAACAAGCTTTTAATTCTAATAAGTGGTATCAGATATATTGGTTCATGTTGGGTATTGTGACTTGTTTGAATCGATGGCATCCTCGTCGTCAAAGAATCTACCGTTCGGTATTGAGCAGTTCAATGGGTAGGGTAACTTCATTCTCTAACAAGAGAGGGTGAATAACATTCTGACGAGAGAAGGGACCGTGAAGGCGTTGAAGAAGAAGGACGAAAAGCTAAAAAAACTGACTGACGATGAATGGCAATACAAGAGAGATCTTGTAAATTGTACTATTAAGCTGTGCCTGGCGGATAACACTCTCCAAGAAGTTCTTGGTCTAACTGATTCGGTGGAGGTCTGAGAGAAGTTGGAGAGCCATTACAAGTCTAAATTTTTGACAACCAGACTGCACGTAAAGAAGTAGTTTTATGGCTTACGGTTATCCGAATGAGGGAGTTTTGAGAAACACTTGGATGAATTTAACCGAATATTGACGCAGATGTCTGCTCTTGATGAGAAAATCAAGGAGGAGGACAAGGCGTTGGTTCTACTGGCCTCTCTGCCGGTCACCTATGACTATATTGTCACAACCTCACTGTTCGACAAGGATATCTTAAAGTTGGACGAGGTTATTGTCTCTCTACTCATGAACGAGTCAAGATAATCACAAGGGACCTCATCGTCCTCTCATTCTGAGGTGTTGGTGACCGAATCCAGGGAAAGAAGTAGAGGTCGTCACCAGAAACCAGGAGAAAAAGGTTGCAGCGAATCTCGGTCCAGATACCAAAACCTAGAATGTCATCACTGTAGAAAGAAGTGACACATCAAGAAATACTACTACAAATAAAAGCGTGAGAATGCTGAAGGTAATGAGAAAAAGGCAAACAAGACTCGAGAGGAAGAAAAAGCTACTGCTGTTACCAGGAGTGATCTTTGACTGGTGTGCCAGGAGGATGAGGTGATAAATCTGGTTGATCTTGAGACAAGCTGGGTGGTGGACAGTGGTGCTTCACTTCATGTCACGTCACAAAAAGAGTTCTTCACATCATACAATCCTGGCGATTTTAGAGTATTGAAAATGAGTAATGAAGCTATATCCCATATTGTTGGCTATGGTGATGTGTGTCTCACCATAAATAATGGAACCAAGTTGCTGTTGAGAGATGTTAGACATGTCCCAAATGTTCAACTGAATCTGATCTCGACTGACAAACTTGATGATGAGGGCTTTTGTAGCACGTTCTGCGCAGGAGTATGGAAGCTGACTAGAGGGTCTCTAGTTGTGGCTCGGGGCAGAAAAGTTTCCAATTTGTATGTGATGCAAGCCTCAATTACAGCGGGAGATGTGCATGCTGCTAGAGTTGAGGAGTTTTTAGATTTGTGGTACCGTCGGTTGAGTCACATGGGTAAGAAGGACCTGAACTGTTTAGCGAAGAAAAATTATCTTCGGGGTGTAAAAACAGCTCAACTGAAGACTTATTCTCTTTTCATGGTTGGAAAGCAACGATGGATCTCATTTAATGGCAATTCATTTACAAGGAGGACTGATCTTCTTGAATTGGTTCACACCAACATATGTGGCCCATTCAAGGTGAAGACTCTTGGAGGAGCACTTTACTTCATCACATTCATTGATGATTGTTCTCGAAAATTGTGGATGTATCCGCTGAAATCAAAGGATCAAGCTTTTATGTTCTTCAAGCATTTTCATGCCATAATTAAGAGGCAAATGGGGAAGAAACTGAAATGTATCCGAAGTAATAATGGCGGGGAGTATATCGGAGCGTTTGATGAGTATTGTCGTTCTCATGGAATTCGCTATCAGAAGACTCCACCGAAGACACTGCAACTGAATGGGGTAGCCGAACGGATGAACGAGACTTTGATGGAGAGGGTCCGATGTGTGCTTTTGGAGGCGAAGCTCCCTGGCTCGTTTTGGGGGGAAGCCTTGAGGGCCGTGGCTCATGTCGTCAACTTGTCACCGCACGGTACCTTGAATGGTGAAGTGCCTGAAAAGATATGGACCAAAAAAGATGTATCCTACGATCACTTGCGGGTATTTGGATGTAAGGTATTTGTTCACGTTCCCAAAGATGAAAGGACCAAACTGGAGTCAAAGACCAGACTGTGTATATTTCTCGGTTACGGGGAAGATGAGTTTGGGTATCGACTATATGATCCAATTGAGAAGAAGCTGGTTCGATCTAAGGATGTCGTGTTTGTTGAGAATGAGATTATAGAGGATATCGGCAATGGTTCAGAGTTTGTCTCCAAGAATGCTGACAGCCGGGCATGTGATTTAAATATTCTGCCGACACCTATTCGTCAGCAGAATGAAAGTCAAGGTAATGCTGAAGATGAAGAAGATCACGAGGCTGCAGTGCCCAATAGTAATGAGGATGAGGTTATTCCTCCTGATACTGCAGTGCCTATCGAGACTGTTTCACTCTGACGATCCACACGAGATCGAAGATCCCCTACTCGTCTATCAGCCGAGGAGTATGTGTTACTCACAGACAGAGGAGAGCCCGAATGCTTTGAGAAAGCAATGGAGGATGAACACAATGTGGAGTGGATGGAAGCTATGCAAGAAGAGATATACATGAAAATCACACATTTGAGTTGACAAGACTGTCAAAGGGAAGAAGAGCATTGAAGAACAAGTGAGTCTTCAGGTTGAAGACAGATGAAAACAGCTTACAACCGAGGTACAAATCGAGGCTGGTTGTGAACGGCTTCAATCAACGAAAGGGTATTGACTTCAATGAGATCTTTACACCAGTGGTTAAGATGTCTTCCATTCGAGTAGTGCTCGGATTGGCTGCTATTCTTGACCTGGAGGTAGAATAGATTGATGTGTGGATAGCATTTCTTCACGGTGACCTTGAAGAAGAAATTTACATGGAGCAATCGGAGGGATTCCTTATCAAAGGGAAGGAGAACTTAGTGTGTCATCTCAATAAGAGTCTATATGGCTTGAAACAAGCACCAAGGCAATGGTACGGGAAGTTTGAATCTGTCATGGTAAATTAAGGCTATCAAAAGACGACCTCGGATCATTGTGTTTTTGTTCAGACCTTTTCAGATGATGATTTTGTTGTTCCTTTACTCTATGTGGATGACATGCTGATTGTTGGGCGTAATGCTTTTCGGATCACGGAGTTAAAGCGACAGTTTGGGAAATCCTTTGCTATGAAGGATTTGGGACCGGCGAAGTAAATTCTGAGAATTAGAATTTTTCACAACCGCAAATCAAGGAAGCTATGGATGTCACAAGAGAGTTACGTGGAGAAAGTGCTTCAGCGTTTCAAAATGGAAAAGGCAAAATCAGTGAGCACACCGTTGGCCAATCACTTCAAGCTAAGTACTTGTTAATGTCCTTCTATCGAAGATGAAAAGGCACATATGAAAGGTATACCCTATTCTTCAGCTGTGGGTAGCCTAATGTATACTATGGTGTGTACTAGACCAGATATAACTTATGCTGTTGGAGTTGTAAGTCGATTCTTGTCAAATTTCGATAAGGAGTATTGGTCCGCGGTAAAATGGATTTTGAAGTATCTTCGAGGAACTTCTAAGTAGTGTTTGTACTTTGGAAGCAACGTGTCCCTACTGGTTGGATATACTGATGCAGATGTGGCAGGTGATGTCGACTCACGGAAATCCACTTCGGGATATTTAGTCATGTTTGCAAGAGGAGCCATTTCCTGACAATCGAGATTGTAGAGGTGTGTTGCTCTCTCCACTACTGAAGCAAAATTTATTGTTATTATAGAGGCAAGCAAGGAAATGCTATGGATGAAGAAATTCATTCGGAAACTTGGTCTCAAGCAGAAACGGTATGTTTTGTTTTGCGATAGTCAAAGTACAATTCATCTTAGCAAAAACTCGTATTTTCATGCCAAATGAAAGCATATTGATGTGAGGTATCAATGGGTGTAGAATGTTATTGACACGAGTTCGTTGGTGTTGGAAAAGATTGGGATCGAGAGAAATGGATCAGATATGATGACTAAGGCATTACAAAAGGGAAAGCTTGAAACTTGCTGTTCAATTGCCGGGATAACGATGAATGGCCCCACATAGTCATGAGGGAAAGTTTGTTGGGTTATGGGTCACTCCCGTGTGGGCCCATACGCATTTGATGTGGCGGGTGAAGGTAAATATCCCCACCGCATGAAGAAAGATCGAGTTGCGCATACAAATTTCAATATGGCGCTCCGAATGGAAATTTCCCAGATACTACCCACTATGTTCCCGCTCGAGCGTGCGCCCCAAATGGAGCTCGGCCTTGTGATTATATAAAATTCAAGTATACTACCCATTAATTTAAAGCCTGTTCTTGAAGAAAAATAGAGAAAAGAAAGAGAAGAAGAAGATGAAGAATTGAGCCTCGTTTAGGTTTTCAATCGAGGCGCTTCGTAATCGCGCGCCAATTATATAAAACGTGCTCTTTGCATTTTTAGGTTAATTTAATTAATTTTGTACGGGTTGTCCCGTTAGTTGAGAAGAAAAATTGAGAAAAGTTTGGAGAAGAAGATGATGATAAAAGAACTCGAGTCTCCATTTAGGTTTTCAATCAAGTTTTGGCTTTTTGGTAATTAATCCCATGTATGAGATTCTTATATATTTTCGGTTTGTGAAGCTTTTAATTCTAAGACTTATGGATTTATCTCTACTCTTATTATAAAAATAGGGGTTTTTATATTGAGAGATAAATAAAAAAAGTTAGTTGATATTGATTCAAATGTATAATATTATTGATTTTTTATCCTTTTAAAGAAAGGCTTTTGTATAACCGATCTTGATCAATATATACATTGATATTAGGTTTAGATATTGAAAAATTTTAAACGATTGATTTTTTTATCAATTTATGATGGTTTTTCTCCCTCATTTTATAGGGAGTTTTCTAAAATTAATAAAATTTATGTCATTATTGTTGAAGTAATTGCTTATTGTGTACTTGACATCATCCACCACATATTTTTTTGCAATTTGAACAAGCTTTTAATTCTAACACTTATGGATTAATAATGATAATAATTTATAATAAATAAAAATGAGGGGGTTTTTATATTGAGAGATAAGTAAAACAGAAAATTTAAAATTTTAGATAATCAAATGTATAATCTTATAAAATAATTTTTTATCCTTTCAAAGAAAGGCTTTAATCCTATAATAAAATACTGATCAATATATACATTGATATTAGGTTTTAGATATTAAAATTTTTTTAATTCTACGATAGGTCGATTGATTTTTTTATCAACTTACGATCCATATATTTAATATATTTAATACTAATTTATATTATCTAATATATCTAAAATTGATGTGGTAACAATTGATATTAAAATTTTCATCCACCGCTCAAATTATTATTACATGGGTTGAACTCGATGCTAACATGAGAAATGCAATTTCTTTCATGCATGAAAATTTGCATGTTATACATATATTTTGGGTTATTTCAACAGTAATAATATTATTAAATTGTTTAAATATGTACGCTTGAATTTAAAATTGTCCATCATTTTCTGCATTACATTTTCAAAATAAGTGAGGAGTGAAAAAAAATCTTTTAAACACTGATAATTTTGTCATTTATATTGAAAAAATAGACATAAAGAATTAACAGAATTAAAAATTGATGCGACATTGCTGACTTTTTTCAAGAAAAAAACGTAGGTGTTGTAATTGACAGCTCGACGTGTTTTAAAAAACAATTCATCAACGTTTAAAAAAAGGGCATGAAATATGGGGTCATTTTCATTGAAGAGATGATAATGTTGAAATCAAATCCTCTCATTTATTAAAAAAATTGAATGACCGATAAGTTTTTATCTCCTAACCAATATAAGTATTTATGATATAATCTAAATTATTTGGTGATGTGAATAATCTAAATAACTAAAGTTAAAAAGAATACTATGATTTAATTAAAACACATTATTTTTTAATGTAATTACAAATCTAAATCACAAATTTTAAAACTTGGTCAAATTGTGAATATATTTGTTATCATACTACCAAATCATGCATCGGGTAGAGATTAGCATTAAGATAAAAATTAAGTGCAAATTTGGTGGTAGTGAAATGTGATATATTTAACAAAGCTTTTTACTTACAAAAAACAAATATTGAAATAAATTTTAAAATAGATAATTTCTTTTTATAGGGACACAAAATTCAATAAACAAAGGCAGCATGACAACCAATTTCAAATCTTATAGCAATAGTTGTAATATGGCAGCATGACAACCAATTTTTGCTTTCACACCCTTTGATACTCTTGACGATTTGAATGAAATGGGGTGAAATGTAATAAATATAATGACTAATTAGAATTAAATTGATGTAAAAATTAAGTTATTTGGTTTGCGAGAGGATTAAGTATTCCACCTTAAAGTAAAATTTTAGATAGGGCCAAAATTATAATTTTATATGATTTACGAATTGGACAATAATAATAGTCGATGATAGAGTTTTTGGATGCTAGTGGGTAGGTGATTGGTGTCAGTAAGACGGGTAATAATGCCATTAAGATGTGTCAGGGCATTGACAAGATGTGTTGGATTACAAAAGTTAGTACATTTGGCTCAATCTCTTCTAAATTTATATTTACTTATAGATATTTTATAAAATAAATATTATCAAAATGGTTATTTTTAAAAAAGTTAAAATATTAATATTTATTAAATATAAAATTAAAAAAAAAAAATTTAAAAAATATTTAGATGATTATTTTAAAATTTGAATATCATCCATTTAATCCATCTAGTTTACAATGTAAGAGTCAATGGTCACGTTTTGTAGCGACCCTTAATTTGTTGCTGAGGTATAACTAATAGACTTAAACCAATAGGTCCTTGAGTGGATCCCACGTTAGCCCCAAGACGTTGGTCTCTAATTAGAAAAGTAAATGTTTGAGCTTGAGAAGCTTCTGGTCCTATGGACCCGTAAAACTCACTAGGATAAGCGGTATTATTGAACCAGACAACGCAACAAGCAATGAAGCCAAAGACAGATAAAGCACCTAAACAAGCAATGAAGCCAAAGACAGATAAAGCACCTAAACTATAAGACAAGTAAACTTCTCCAGACCATACAATTTGCCAAGCCTTCAAATTGAATTTTTTTGAAGTCTCGAGACAAAATTAATTTTATGATATTAATTATTTTTATTTTTTTAATTCTTATAATTTATAATGTATAATAATTATTTCCATCAAATTTAAACCAAATAAAAAACCGGGTTTACAGTAGAGCTTGAACGGAATTGAATTTATAAAACCAACATTTTTAGCTGCTAAAATAAAAACTGAAATTTATCGCAAATGAAGAAGATATGTGGAATTGTAACAGTATTTTTAATTATATGTTTTTAGTATTGATTTGTTAGTAAATTTTTATTAACATTTAATTGAGTCCTAATTTCATAATATATTAGAACAATAATTTTTTAGCATTTTAATTTCAAATGATGCGGCTAAAATAAAATTTATAAAATAAATAGTTGCTTTAATATTTAATATTATAAGATTTTTAGCATCAAATATATATTACTATAAGACTCACAATAAGTCCAAATCTGCCTGCAATTTTACTCCACGAAAATGGGGACTATAAAACTGTGTTATTAAGGATATAATATAATATATTTATTAAGAATACCATATTTTTATAAATTAAAAAATATTATTTTATAATTTATATTGTTTATGTATATCATGATATATATGATATTATTTTTAAATTATAGGATAAATATATTCTAATTTTGACTATTTATATAATTACTATTATTATAACTTTTATAATTTAATCTGCCTTCTTATCTTGTAAAAAAATAGTCCATTATACAAAAATATATAAAAAATATTCTTTATCTCACTCTTTATATTTTTTTATGGTATCAAAAATATGTTTACTAAACCTATTCGAATCAGTATCTTCCAACTGAAATTGATTTCTATGCAGTTCTTCTCGTTTTCTTATCTTCAAAATAAATAGTTAGTATTTGAAACGCTATTAAGAACTATTCTATAATAGCACCGATGTTACCAATATTGTTGTTATTTTGCCACCTCCCAAGAACCTAGCTTGCCAACCGCTGCCTATTTTTTACCGGCCACTGGCCACCACCCTTAGTCACCACCTACTAAACTTCCAATGACTTTTTGATGTCATTTTGGCCACTTTTTGATGTCAATCCATTTATATCAACTTTGTATTCTATTTATTATACAGTTATTATACGTATTCTTCATTTTATAAAAGGCATTCTATTTTATGGGTTCTATTTTTCATTTAATCCTTCATTGGAGCTCTAAGTATTTTTTAATATTGATTGAATAGATGACCCTATTAATGGACGGTCCACTACTCATTTTCTCTACCTATTAGAGAATTATCTTATCCATCGATGCAGTAAAAAATAAACTCATTTTAGCACTAAGACTAAATGTTGTACTCTTGTTTATATTGCATATGAATTTCTCTAGCTTTGATGGCTTTTATAGGAAATCAGTATCCTTCAATCTAACGGTACTCTTTTTATTGCAACAATTACGATATTATTTATATTGTTAATAATGAGGTGTTTTATGAATAGATAGAATATATTAAAAATAATTATTATTTTGTGCATCATCACCTCAAAAAAGTACTATTCATCTCTTTTTAGTTTTCGGTTAATATTTTTATAAATGACCATCCGTCTAGTCATCACATTGATCTAACTTTAAAGCACAAGCTATTCTCTTTCAAATAATATTAAATTTGAGAGGGGATATTAATGATATAATATCACTTATTTATTAAAGATATAATATTATTTCTTTATTAATAATATTATATTCTTTTTAATAAGAAGATAACTATATTCTAATTTAAACTACTTATATATATGGGGATATGTATATATATAAATTAGATAATTGATATTTTTAATTTAAATTATTTATATAATAATTATTATTATAATTATTCTAATCTAGATGATTTACTTTTTCTATAAAAGAATGGTTGATTATACAGTGACATGCAAACAAAATTATAAAAAATATTTCTGTATCTATCTCTTCATATTTCTACACATAAAAATAAATTTAAAATATAATTAAAAATAATATTAAAAAAAACTAAAAAAATAGTTCACTTCATATTAACTAAAATTTTATAACAATTTTTTAAAATTACAAAATAAATTTATTCAAAAAATTTTCAATGAGCATTAAATAAGCTATATAGACTGTATAATTTGTCTCATACATTATAACAAATGTCTAAATTTATAATAGTAATATAGTAAATCTAATTTATTATTTTAGACAGATAATTTAATATGTATATTCTTATATTTTATATACTAATATTATCCTTAATATTTTATGCTTTTTAAATTCATTATTAATATATATATATAAAAAAAGGGAATATCCTTAAATCTTTAGGATATTACCCTTTGAGAGTCTCATTCCGAAATCAAGGTTGCACCTCTCTAGATTCCAATCCTAATGTTTGTTTCGTTTGGTTCACCGAAAGAGACTTCTTTGGCTTTTACGCCTATTTTTTTTTATTGCATGTTTTGCACGAAAATGGCCTCCGTGCGGCAATCGTGTCAATCAAACGGCAAGTCATCGAGATTCCAGCAAGCGTAGCGTGCGACGCCGTCGTCTCTTTACCTCTTACGCGTGTAGCAGTTTGATTGACGCCGTAGAGTTGATATTCCAACACCACAAATTTTTTAGATACATAAAATCAGTAATAATGAGATAATTTTTATTTTATTTATTTATTTTATATATTAGTCTATTAATACTAATAAATAAGATAGAAGGTTAAATTATTTAAAATGTTTTAAAAGGCATGTATAATAAGGCTGTTAGCAATTCAAATTATCAAATTGGGCACAATTTTTTTAACCTGAATCATTCTAACTCATTGAATCCAACCGGCCACCAGTTGATTGGTTAATCGGTCTGACCAGTTTAATTTAATTTGGATATTTTTTAATAAAAATTTATTAAAAATAATTATATTTTTTAAAAATATATTAAAATATGTTTGGTTCATACTTTTATTATTTTTTATATTTAAAATTAATATATATATATATATGGGAAAGAATGGGTTAAACAATTATAAAATTAAAATAATTTAACCAAAATCGAGCAATAACCCGACGAGTAAAATAATTTGGCCAAAATTGAGCCATTTAGTTTTCTTATCATTTTAATTATTGTAATTTTTTTAAAATATTCTTATGTTTTGTCGTAATCTACATAATTAGAAAAATTAATAACTATATTTAATACTAATTACATATGAAAACATATTTAATTGTTGTACATTTTATTAAGAAATTAAATTTATCAACTAATTTTAATGATTGCTTTTTTATATATATATATAACTTGCGATATCATAAATTTGTGGCATGATTAATTTCTTCATAAGCTTTGTGGGGACCACTGGAAGGGGATCTACGTAAACAGACGCGGCGCAGGGGGCGTCGGAAGCGCCGAGCTGCGTGACAACTTTACGCCGACGCTTCACCAGCCAATCATTGCTGAAGTATTTCGGAAGCCACGCGGCTTGCTGTTGGCTCCCTCCGACTCGGCTCAACCGTCCACGTGCTGCCAGGAGACGTTTGAATTTAATACGGCAGCTTCCATTCAAAATCCTCTCATTTTTTTTTGTTTTTTATTTTAGACGGTGGTAATTTTATTTTAACAATTTAAATATTTAAAATTATTATAATAAATTAAATATATTCATCTGATTTTATAAGTCTATTTATTTGAATCATCAATAATAAAAATAATAAATTGCAGCCCATTTGCAAAGAGATTAATCATGTCCTTATTCTTGTTCTGTAAAAGTAAAATAATAATTAATTATTATTTAGTTAATTTTTTTAGAGAAAATTATTTGTTAAATCATTGAAAAATATCTTAAAAGTCTTATTTAATACCTCAAATAATTTTTTAGTTAATATTTTTGTTCAAATTGAAGACAAGATATAAAAGAATAAGGTATTTTTTATAATTCTTTCTACTAATTAATATAAGTGTCGGAATTAAATAAATATGTTATTCACATTAAGGGCATTGAGGGGAAATTAGGGTTTCTAATCCAATTATCTTTGCCCATTTGTAAACTACACCATTATCCATCTTAATAATTTAGTGGTAGTCATTGTGCAACATGACAGAGTAATTAAGTTTCATGAATAACTCCAACCCTTAACTACATTTTATTAATGATGCCTTAATTAAGTAAAAAATTATCTACCTACTTATTCGTACTTGCCAAGATAGAACTAATAGTTCGGGACCAAATTAGGTTGAACCATTAAAAGCAAAAGACTTAACACCGCATCGTTTGTGTGAATGCGTGTGGGCTAATTATATAATTAAAATATATATATTAGATATTGTCCTTAATACAAAAGTCTATGATAATTAATTTATTAATTTGTACGTATGATATTTCTAATATTATGCTAACAAGTTTATGCTTGGAACTTAAATCATCCACTTTGACATATTCAATGGGAAGTAATTAACAGCTAAGTCTATTACGTGATTGACTGTATTTCTTATGATTATATGATAAAAGTTATTCGAAGGGAAGTCTGTGTCCACCTGGCCAATATTATACGTGTGTGTATGTTTGAAGTTAGGTCATGCTTATCCACAATTTATTAATTACGACTTCAAATCCAATCTTAACGAGTTATGGGCATTTCATATTAGTTGGAGAAACTATATAATATATTGAAAATAGCATTAGACACGGATTTAGAAAGATCAATGGTTTTATGATTTTATTTTTATAGTAGAATAAGTTCAAAATGATTATGTTATTACTATTCGATAAAGATGGTTAAATTTCAATTAATTTTATATAGGTAAAAAAATACAATGATAAATAAATAAATTTTTATGTAATTGATTAAAATATTCGGTGAGACTAAAGTTTTTTTAATTTAATGGGTAAAATATTTATATCTAATTTATTATTATTATTATTATTATAAATTTTTAATAGATTTAATTGACTTCTAAACTCTGAAAGTGCATCCGCCCCTAAATGTTATATTATTCCTTAGCATCATCAATTATGAAGAAAAACATATAGCCATTTTGATTGAATTATCTAAAATATTAGACATTTTCATCTTTTTGATACTTGAGATATATCTATATATAGTGAGTGTTAATATTATAATAATATATCAATAATAGTATCTTAATATGTATCATTAATGTGTTAAATTGGTCTTTGATGCAACTCTAAATCTGAGTTAAATTGGAGTTGATCTGGTCATCGTTCATTCTAATTTGAACCCCATGCAATACAATAAAAAATAAGAAGTAAAAGAATTGGTGAGACTAACTCCTCGCTATATCCTTAGGCGTTCAATTTAGAAATCTTTTTTAACAAAATTGAAAGATGCAAGAAGAGTAGAAAATTTTGGGTCGAATATATTTAGTACGGAGATTTTATGTTCTAATACATCTTGTTGCGAGATGTTGTGTAAGTTATGCACTTGAGTAACAGTGACCTAATAGGTTTCATATAAGATCAAGATTATGATGCTTGTGAATGCTATTAGTTGAGAATCTTTCCCACTCCTTCGTAGGGTAATGATAGAGTATTTATAATATTGAAGGGTGGTTTCAACTTTCTCCATAACCTATGAAATCATCTTGGACAAGTGCAACTGATTTGCTCTTATTTGCTCCAACCGATTATGGCTGGTTTTTCAAATGAGAGTGGGCCGTGGGCAGCTATTCGGACGATCCAAACTCGTTCTGAGCCTTTATTTCATTCGTGGGCCCTGTTTTAGATTGGCCCATTAATAGCAATACTCATTACTAGCTCTCATGCCGAGAGATGTAAATTTTTAACCCCTGACATGTTAATTGATGGGGCATATTTTCCGTTTGCATTACCGGATTGAAATAGAACCTGCCCATCAGTCTTACTGTCGGTCTAAGCTGCAGACCAACCAACTTAGATTAATGCCAAAGTGGGTCTGGACTAATCAGTTTGAATTTAGTGCCAGATTGGATTGCATTAGATTGGGTTGTGCCGGACTACATTGCGCTAGATTAGGTTGTGTGGGACTAGATTGCATCAAACTAAATTGTGCCGGATTGGATTGTATTGAATTGGTTTGCACTGGACTAAATTGAGCTGGACTGATGGTGCCGGAGTGATTTGTGCCAGACTTGTTTGTGCTAGACTTCAGACCCAGACTGTTCACACTGTCTCGTCACCAGACTTGTCCGGCTTGCCACGTGCTAATCATTAGTGCCAAGTTAGTTCTCGCAATTGGCAGTTCTTGTATTTCTTGACTAAGTCCTCTACGTCTTTCTTCATAGTGAGCCAATAGTAGTTTTGGCGCATTATTTTAAAAGCAAAATTTCTACTTCTAATATTTGATCCATAGATTCCAAGGTAAACCTCGTTCAAGGTATAGTCAGCTTCCTATAACGTAAGACACCTCAAATAAGGGGTTGAATACTCTCAACGGAACATTCTTTTGTCCACGGTTGTATACCATCCAACCGTTTTTTATGCGCTCGGTGCCCTTCGTGCTTTTTGGCAGAATACTGTCAGTAATGTCAGTAATACATCACCAGTTAGGAGACATCCAACTTTTGTGGCCGAAGACTTGTAGAATCTCTTACTCGGATTCCTCAATATCTGGAGTAGCCGGGAGTTCTCGCCTGCTTCTGGAATATTGTTCAGGATTTTCGATCGTGGTGGCCCTTGCTAGCTGATCGGCCTTCCTATTATCCACTCTTGGGATGTGTATCATCTCCATTTTGTCAAACTTTTATATTATATTCCTCACTTTAGCGAGGTAGTTCACTAGTAGAGGGCTCGACGCCTCGAAACTTTCTCAAACTTGGTTGACAATCAGTTCAGAATTACTGTAAACAATCAAATGTTTCGTTGTACATTCCTTAGCCAATAAAAGCCGACAAGTAAGACCTCATATTTGGTGATGTTGTCAGGAATACAAGTTTGAACGAGTAACTTATTTCCATCCTGTCCGAAATTCTCAGCACCACTTAGGCCCTATTGCTGGACTATGTGGATGACCCAACGACATGTAATATCCAAATCGGTGCCGTCTCTGTCCGCTCGGCATCTTCATTTGCCACTTGGGTGCTCTGAACCAAAGTTGTGGTTTTCATGACAAAGTCAATTAGCGCCTATCCTTTTATGGCCGTCATTGGCCTAAATTCTATATTAAACTTACTTAATTCGATAACCCATTTGAGCAATCATCTGAACACATTAAATTTTTGCAATATTCTCTTTAGGGGTTGATCATTGAAGACGACTATCTTGTGAGCTTGAAAATAAGGCCATAATTTTCTAACGAAATAGACGAGGGGCAATGTAATCTTTTCAGCATGTATGTAACGGGTTTTCACGTCTGACAAAGTCTTACTAACGTAGTAGACTAGCCATTGTAGATCTAATTGTTGCCGAATCAAGACTAAAGTTAGAGTCATCTTTGAAATTGCTAAATATAAATACAATTCCTTGCCTTCCTCTGGTGATGTTAGTAGAGGAGGATTGGTCAAATAGTCCTTCAATTCTTGAAAGGCCGCTTGACAGTTAACCGTCCATTGGAAACCATTTGCCTTTTTTCCTCTCAAAACCTTAAAGAATGGTAGATATTTTTTAGCGCATTTCACTAAGAAATAGGAGAGTACTGCAAGTCTCCCGGTAAGCCTTGGACATCCTTCACGGTCTGTGGTAGCCTCATATCTATGATTATCTTTATTTTCTTTGGGTTGGCCTTAATCCTTCACTGATAGATTATGAATCTCAAGAGCTTATCAGAGGTTACTCCAAATATATACTTGGTTGGATTTAACTTCAAGTGGTGCATTTGGAGTCCTTCAAAGGCTTTACTCAGGTCTTGGATATGGTCACCAGTAGTTTTACCTTTGACAAGTATATCGTCCACCTATATCTCCATATTCCGGTCAATCTGAGCTTCAAATATTTTATTTACCAATCGCTAATATATAGTACCTACATTCTTCAAATCGAAAGGTAAAATTCTGTAATAATACGTCTCTTAGTCTATCATGAAAGAAGTGTGTTCCTCTTTCTCTGAACTTATTCTAACCTGGTTGAAATCTAAGTGTGAGTTCATAAAACTAAATAACTCATACCCAAACGTTGAGTCTGTTAACAAATTGATTCTAGGCAGTAAAAAGCTATCCTTTGGGCTTGCCTTATTCATATTGGTGAAATCGATATACATCCATCACTTTTCATTACTCTTCTTCACGAGAATTACATTAGAGAATCAATCCGGATACTAGATTTCTCTAATAAAACCGACGTCAAGTAATTTCTTTATTTTCTCTCGAATGGTAACGAGTTTTTCAATACAGTGATTCCTCGACTTCATCCGACAAGCTTATGACCTGGATCAATGCTCAACTTATGGACTATCACTTCAATCGAAATCCTTAGCATGTAGGCGGATGACCATACGAAGATATCTAAATTTTGCCGGAGGAAAGTGATTAGATGCTCGCGTAAGGGTGCAGTTAGGGTGACTCCAATTTGTATGCATCTCTCTGGATCACTGGGATCTAGTGGGACTAGATCCGTTATCTCGCCAAATTTGGCTTACTATAAAGTTGTTTCATCTCGATAGTTAAAGTCCTCAGCCGCTGGTCTGGAGTGGTTTGAGTGATTTGGGATAGATAACAAGTTCGACCTGTCACTTGATTGCCAAAAACTTTTTTCACACCGCATGGTGTTGAAGACTTTATTTTTAAGTGAAGGATTGATATTACTACCCCAAATACCGATAGGTAGGCTGACCTAGAATTGCGTTACAAATTGAAGACAAATTAACCACTAGAAGGTAAGCATGTGAGATGTCGTCCTAGGGTATGTGTCCAAGGTGACCTCTAATTGAATGGCTTATTAGATGGATATTGATTCGTTATCAAGCCTGTAGAATGATCCATCATCCGATTTGAGTTATCTCTTTTTAGTCTTAATGTAAAATATGCATCAAGGTAAAGCAAATTATTGAAACTTTCATTATTAATAAATTTTCATTTTAATTGGTAATCTACCTTACCATCCGAAACAAATGTTGATACAACCAAAGGATCACAATGAGAAATTTGTACATGTGACATGTCATTTTTACTAAAACTAATCTTATCGTCTATAATTCCAATCCTTAGTTTCTTGTTATTTGCAACAGCCTTCACTCGGTCGAGTGGGTGTGTTTTGGTTGGCTTGGACTCTATCATGCTCTCCACCCTGGCTGCTACTTGGCTCTTTGGCTGCTGCTGCTACTCCTTCCCTTCTTTTGTCCTGCCGGAGGCCCGTCATTGGTTTTTCAAGAATTTAGTGAGATGTCCTATTCGAATGAGGTCTTTAATCTCTCTCTACAAAGTCCTATATTTTTTAGTACTATAACCTGGAGATCGATAGTAATAATAAAATTTTGTCTGATTTTCTCCCTCTTAGTACTTTGTTGGCTTTGGCAATTTGAGAAATTTTTTATCTCCATTTCTTTTCCTTCCATTCGATTGTCTTTCTTGGGAATGATCCACACGACCCAACTTCTTTGCCTCATTAGTCTCTTCTACTGCCATATACGCATGGGCAATGGTTTCTACTTCGCAAAAGATCTATGAATCTTTGTGGGTTAAATACTTAAAAAACTTGCTTGGCTCCAACGTTGATATAAAGGTGTTTAACTTTACTTCATTGGTGAGCCGATGAATCATTCGAGCCTCTACAGTAAATCTAGTTAGAAAAAAGGTTATTTTTCAATCCTCAAGCTGTAGGCAAATTGGGAGAGAAAATTATTGGCCGATTCTTGGGACGATCGAATTAAATTGGACAATATGCGGTAGAACCAAATTTTGGCATCTCCTTTCAGGGTCAAGGAAAAGTATTAACATATTGTCATGTCATCTAGACCCTGTAAACTAAGAAGCGTACGGAAGTGGTCTAGATGTTCCATAGGATCGACGTTTCCATCATAGGCGTCAATGATCGACATCTTAAACTTATGAGGGAGCGGCTATGTTTAGATCCCCATTGTAAATAGAGATTTTCTTAGATCTGTGGAGTGTCCTTTAGCGTTCCCTCCGAAGACTTGTTGCCAAATTTTTTTAACTTTCTTCTCCACTCGAGGAGTGGCAGTAGATCTCTTAGCATTTAGGTAAATCCTTGACTCTTTTTATTGTGTCTGATATTAGAATGATTGGATACTTTCACCTGCTGGCTGAATGTTATAGGAGGCCTCTTCCTAGTCTGGAGGCCTATGATCATCACGAAAATAACAAAGATTTCGTCATTCTAGACTCTCATCAAAAGATTTAGAACCCAACCGGCCTTCTATTGGTGATCAGCCTCCTTCTCTATCACTGAAAATTACTTGAGCCCAGTTGATTGGTTGCTGCATTTGCTTGACCGGACACTTCATTCTCTTATTCTTTCTTTTAGAAGTTAGGGTACATACTATTGAGGAATGAACTTTTTTCCTCTCATGACCCAACTGTGCACAGTGAGTCTGAAGCACTTCGGACTTATGGTCCATCTAGTCATTTATTGCTTGCATGAGGTGTGCATGCCGGCCTACCCATGGCTACCTGCAGGAGGGTCATTGCCAAGGAAGGCGTCCTATCTATTAGGAACGCTCGCGTGTCTCCTGGTGTTAACCATCTTCGCTTTAGTGTGTGTATGGTGGAAAAGCTCGTTTTTTGGCCGTTTTTCACATATGGTGCCAATGATATATTTTCAGATTCGAGTTGAATTAGAGTTGATCCTGTCACTATTACTTCTAACATGGATCCTGCGTAATACAATAGAAAATAAAATGTGATAGGATTAGTGGAACTAATTTTTCAATATATTATTCGACGCTCAAATTAAAAATTTTTCTTATCGAAAATAAAAGATGCAGAAGAGTAGAAAATTTTGGGTCGAAGATATTTAGTACGGAGATTTTATATTTTAATGCATCTTATTGCGAGATATCTTGTGAGTTATGCACTTGACTAAGAGTAGCTTATTAAATTTCGTATGAGATCGAGATTATAATGTTTGTGAGATGCCTTTTTGTTGAGAATCTTTTGCCCCCTCCGTAGGGTAATGACAAAAGTATTTATAATATTGAACGGTGGTTTCAACTTCCACAATAACTTGTGAAATCGTCTTGAATAAGTGCAACTGGTTTGCTATTATCTACTCCAACTGGTTACGGCCGATTTTTCCAATATGAGTAGGCCATGAACCATTATTTAGAGGATTCAAACTCGTTCTAGGCCTTTATTCCATTCGTGGGCTCTGTTCCGGATTTACTCATTAACAATAATACCCATCAATATTAATTATTCAAATATTAAAAAAATTAATATTTAAATAATCATAATATATTGATTTTAGGAGCAATCTAGTCTAAAATTTCGTGTTTTGGTCCACAGAAATGAGTTAAAAATTCAGAATATATATATATATATATATCAAAACTACATGGTCTCCAACAATATCACATTGACAGAATGAAGCATCTTTTCCTAATAATTGAAAGAAATCCAAGATATTTGGTTTAACTAAGTAACATTGAGAATCTGATTAAACATATAAATTAACATTTTCCTAAATAATCGGGACCAATTTACAAATCCCAAAACAGATCACTTAATCGGCTTACATATTAATATTACATGAGAAATCATAGTAAAATATTATAATAAAAAAAATCCATATTAATTAATTAATTTTTTTTTAAATAAAAAAGGCAATTTTTCTTTCATTGAATCTTATTTTTTTAAAGTTTTTGTTAATCAAACAGATTATGATTGTGACTCCATGCTAACACCATTATGTCTAACTCATCGAACCAAAATTCCAATAGCTTAAATGGCCCACAAAGAGTTTTATAAAGGTTGATAATCCAAATGAAGTGACATTATAATTAAATAATTTCAACACCTTAACGACACAGCTTCAGCTTCATTACGCTGGGGAAGGTTTCTTAAGATCGATAGGCATGCTCTGCACATAACTTTTCAATAATAAAATTCCTTTTGCCTTGTCAAAACTGCTTAAATAACCTATTTTCCTGCCTATATTTGTTATAATTCTTCCAAAATTATTACTTAAATTATTTGTTAGGTAATTTGGATTTCTGATTTATTAATTTAGTTAACTATGATTGTATAATTTATAAAGTAAATGAAAACTGTGTTATGAAACACAGAGAAGATATCAAATTTGTGGAAAAATTACTGAATCATTATATTTTTATTATCAACTACAATTAATTAATTATATATATATTTAAAAAATAGTTGATGTTATAGAAAAACGTGATATTTATTTTATATCGATCGCCACGCACACACCAACAACATTAATGCAGGTGAGCCCACAGGACGATAACTTAATCAACTTGCCAAAATGCTTCTTCGGCAAAACCCCATAAAAAAATTCATAGCAGGCAGGAAGAAGGGGAAAAGCAGAGGGTTTTAATATGAAACAGAGAGAAAAGGAAGAACGAAGAAGAAAAGTTGCGGGGTCCGCACTCAACCCCCAATGAAATGACGCCATCTGACGACAAAGCAATCAAAATCAAAGTGTACTCTCTACGATTTTACAATTTCAGATTCTCAAAATTCCCCAATCAATCACCTATAAATTCCTTCCCTTCCGCTCCAATCTTTCCCAATACTCTGTCTTCCATTGTTATCTCATTTTCCTTCGCGTTCCTTCGTTTTCTCTCACTTTCTTTTCTGTAACTTTCCTGCTATGGAGGAAGAATTCCAGGAATCTGAGATTGTATTCTCCGACTTGGTCTCCGATCGGAGCGTGGAAAACGAAGATGTCGGTGGAAACTACTATCAAGACTGCAGGGAAACGAAGCAGAGGAGGAGGAGAAAGAAGAAGAAAAAGCAGAGCAGCTCCGTGCCCGTCAATATCCCGGAGAATGTTTTCAGGGATAATTCAGAGTATGATGAACTCGATGAGCTTGAAGATGATGATGGGACTATAATTCCTCCACATGTGATTGTCGCTAGAAGAATTGCAGGGAAAATTGCTTGCTCTGTTCATAGTGCTAACGGGAGGATTCTCAAAGGAAGAAATTTGTGTGAAGCTAGGAATTCAATTCTGAGGATGACTGGTTTCCTTGAAACGTGATTGACTATTCTGTAAATTGGTGAGATGGAGATGAAGACGCTAGAATTCTTTCTTTTTTTTGGCTACCCAGATTCTGGAAAAAATTGAAGAAGCAAAATAGAAAAAAGCAGGGAGATCAGAAAATATTGAATAAAATAAACTTCTTCTCAATTGCTGTAAGTTTATTTCTAGCTTCCCCTGTTCTGATTTTGCTCCATGATCATTGCCTTATCTTTTCTTTGTTTTTTCAATTGGAGACTTAATTGTAGATGATTTTCAATTGTTTTTATGTTTCTTTTCTCCATTAAAAAACTGGGAATTCGTATGTAAAATTATTCTATCTGAAATGGTAAGTACTCAAGATTGAAAAATGCAGGCAGGAGTGCCCTTTTGATTTTTTTTTTTCTAAAAAAGAAAAAATTCTGATAAAATTATCTTTGAATATATGATGTTCAATTGGAAAAGACAATAATATTGTCAATGCACAAAGGAATTTTCTCTATCGATGCTAGGTCGGGCATTCTAGTCATATCTCATAGACGTGACCACATTGCTCATCTTCTTCCCTGAAAAAAAAAAAAAAAAAAGATAAAAAAAACAGAGATGATAGGTGAAAAAAAAAGGAAAAAGACCATTTATTTTATGAGTATTTAACATTATGAATATTTGAAAATTGTCATAAAAATAAAAAATCAAAGGGAATGAAAAAATAGATTAAGTAGTAGTATACTATATTATGAATTCCTTTAATAATTGGCTTGCCTCTAATGTTGTAAATTAAGGCGTATAAGGTCATCAAATCAATTTGATATTCCACACTTATAAGAATATACTTACAACATCTGACTTTTTTCAAAAAAAAAAAAAAAAATTTGAAGTGAAATATTTTTCTTTTAATTGAAGGGTAAGGAAGAGGGTAGTCAATGGGTTCTTTCATCTCCCATAAATTCATCAAAGCTTTAGTTTACATTAGAAAAGAGTTTTATTTGAGACTTTATTTGAGTAAAAGTGGATTGTTCTAATTTAATATAAATTATCTTAAAATTTATAATAATTTCTTAAATTTTAATAAAGGTTTTAGTGTTATCTAGTTATACTATGAACTAAAAATTTAAAATTATAATAAAAAAATAAAATAATATTTAATCACCTTAAATTTCAAACTGACAAAATTTAAGTTCCATAGTGACTTTTTCAAAAAAAAAAAAAAAAAAAAGGTCAGTTATGTAGTAATTAAAGGATATTTCTTTGGCCCACGGAGAAATCAATTCTATCCTTGAGAATGAAAGTAGCCCTAATCTACCAAAACCTCTGTCCTTAACTTCAATGCAGCTAGGACATTATCTTAGGTATCTAAAATAATTATACATCCTTTGAAAATATATTATCTTGACTCTGGGTAAAATTGACATTAAATATGAGAATTACCCATAATCTAATAATCAAAATCAGATTAAATATTATATACTAATATCATGAATGATATAATTCAACATAACTCGTAATAATCATAAGAATTATATTATACTTAATTTATAAATCTTTCAAAAAATATAATCAGAATACCCAATATACAACAATAGAAAATCAAATATAATATGCATTTGGCTCACCAGCCTAAAAACCAAAACTATGAAACTCAAAAAGTTTCACAACCCAGGCTTGAATAAGAAATTAAATAAATAATTGAATAAATTTGAATAGGACTTTTCTTTTCTTTTTAAAAGAGATAAAATCTAAATTATGGGATTGAACCTTAATAAAATCAAGATCAAAACAATATAATAGTCATGATGCTCCATAATGGATATAGGATTAAATTGAATTACTTTATCCAACACCCAAATAAATTAATTTAATGATCTACTCATATCAAATTTATCTATAATAAAAAATATCTACCAAATATCTAACAATAATAATAATATAAAATCTCAAATATCTATACTAATAATGGAATGTCCCAACAATACAAATGGTAACTAAATTAACTAAATAAAATTCTAATATAATCATCAAAAGAATTCAATACATATAGAGATAATAAAAGAATAATAAAAATCCTCTAACTCCTCTATCTATGATCCGACAAGTAAATCCAAAGGTTAGAAAAATAATATAATAAGTTATGAGTCTAAAATTTAACAAATACAAGTATCAATATACATACATACATATATATCAACCAAAATATATTTAAAAAAATAGAATGAATAGACAAAAAATAGTAAAACATGCTCGAAATTTCATGTGTTAGGTATCAAAATATGTCAATGGCCCAAAATACCAAATGTCTAAATATCAAATATCAAATGTTTGAATACAATTTTATACACAATTTATAATTCATATGCGAATATCTAATTGAAAAAGGACTTTTCATTCCAAATTGTATAACAATATTTTGACCCCATGTAATAATAGTGGAAGTAGTAAAAATTAAAAATTTAATACACGTAAAGAATATTTATGTTTAGATAATACGAGCAACATGAGCAAAAAGAAAGTAATAATAATGAAAAAAAGAAAAATTTTTTTGTGACGAATGGAAAATTCGATACCTACGGTAATCGAGAAAAATCCTTCGAATTTCAACTGTTAGGGAAGCAATGCACTATTAAAATTAATTTACAGACCGGGTGGTAACGAGACGCTAACTTAGTCGACTTACTCTCATCATGTGATCCTTACCAAGGGACTCATTGGATTTGCCCGCGTTAATAAAATTGGATGCCTTCCGGTCTTCAAGTCAATCTTTTCTCTCGAGCCACTTGAATTGCCAAATATGATCGGATCCCCTTTTTCAACGTACCAACGTCTCCAATGAAGGTAGAAGGATGGAAGTATTTAAACGGTAAAGAGAAATGGTGAGAAAAACTGTTAGAACATGAAGTACGACGATGTAGTACGTAGTAGTTTCGGTTTTCTCAATTTGGAGAAAGATTAAAGACTGGGAAATGCTTTTCTCTCAAGTGGGACGGCTCCAAACTACATCAATCAAAAGTTAGGGTAACTGATTATAGGTATATATTTATACATGGCTCAAAAAATACATTCAAAAATTCTGCCCGTTGCCGCAGTGCTCGAGCGTGCGGCGAGCTCACCGACGGTTTCATGAGGAACCCTATGTGCGATTGAGTGGGAAGGAGGAGAGCAGTGAGTGGGGCTTTTCAGGATTTTGCGCTTGATCTCGTGGCGAGTCACGACGAGCGCATGGCTTTTGGTTTTTGGGTTCGAGCGAGTATAGAGCGCACGGAGAGTGCGGGGTTACGGGATTTTGGGCTCGAGCGAATGGAGAGCTCACAGCAGGCGTGGTATCCCGAAAAGTCGGAATGGACATATGTTGAATGCAGTACTTCAACGAAATATAACCCGATATCGACATATGATTATATAAGGTTATGGAATATTTTAATAAAAAAATGACCTTAACAACTCTCCCTTTGGCAATTTAATGACAAAACTCAGAAAATAAAAAAATATAAGGAAAGCACGGGTTCAAACACCACCGAGATAAAACCCGTGTACATAAAAATCTACACCTAATGAAAAATATAGATAATACAACAAGACAGTGTAAAAGAACCACTAGCACTGCCGTGACGATACTGTGACGACTGCGTTGATATTGTAACTGTATTGGCTGGTCAAATAAAGTTATTACAAAAAGGTATAATATAAGATAATATAATAGGACAAGGCAGTAGCAACAAAGTAGAAGGAAATTCCCCCTCACAAAAATAACAATAACTCCCCCACATAAAAATAGCAAATTTCAAAAATAACGGAAATTGTCCCCCTTTTTGTCACAAAAATAAAAAAAAAATTCTTTAACTCTCCCAAAATAGGGACAATCTTCCCGAAGAATAGAAATCTACTCTCATTTTTTGTCACAAATGGCCAAGAGGTAATGAATCTCACTCTTCTTGATCCACATTTTTTACCACATTTTATCATTTTGGTTAAATGTGTTACTTGATCTTTTAGAATGTGAATATAATTGACAAGATTTTCTATCGTTGAATTTTGTTGAAAATTATTTCGAAAAGATGTTACAGGGTAATAGGGACAAATATAGCCAATAATGCCACACTCATGGCAAGTAAGTACAAAATTGGTAGGTTTATTTATGACTTTTTGGCTATATGGGTTAGGTAAAGGATTTGAATTAAACATTTTATCCACACGTTGAGGTATTGATTTAATGATTTTAGATGTGTTAGCGTTTTTGTGTGAAATTTTTGTGGTGGGAATAAAAAAAGTTTTAGGTTACACGCCATGTTGGAAAATATTCTCAACATACCCCAAACCCTTTTTATTTTCAGCAAGTTTTTCAAGACCCAATATGTGATCAAGTTTTTGTGATACACTTGAACATGTACTTATGTCATTCTTAGTGGTTTCAAGTTCCATTTTTAGGAATTTAGTTTTTCCGATTATGGAGTTGTTTTTCATTTTCAGATCATGATGTATCTTTGTGGCACTATTCAATTGCATTATAACTTCTACATTTTCTTTCTCTAAATCTATCAGCCTATTGTTTAAAGTTTTATTTATTTTCTTTACTTTTAAACATTTCATAAATAGTTTATCATATATTTCTTGAAACCCATCAAATTTAACTTCTGATTTATTTTCAAAGTCATTAGATTGATTAAAATTTTTTACTGGATGTTCATCATGGCTACACAATGGGGATATAAAAGTCATATATTTGGCTTGACCTTCGTCAGTACATCTTTCAATATCTTCTTCTTCTTCGTCACTTAATGTTGCATTCGCTTTTAAGGCGTGACCTTATTGGCTATCAAAATTTGGACATTTAACTCGATAGTAGCCAAAACCTTTACACTCATGGCATTGAATACCATGGGTATTTTTCGATTTGAAGTCCTTGATTTCATGTTAGTCTTTTTCTCAAATTTAGGTGATCATTTTAAATTTACAATTAATTTGTCTAATGAAAATTTATTTTTCTAACAAAATTTTTTAAAATTCTTAACAAATAAGAAAAAATCGTCATTGTTGAGTCCCGATTTCTTTCTTTCCTACTTGATTTTAGAGCAATTGATTTTTATTTTCTTGATTGTGGAAGTATGTGCTCATAAGTTTGGAGAGATCTTATGAGTTCTTTAATTGTTATTTTATCAAGATCTTTACTTTCTTCGATTATGGTGACTTTAGGTCTAAATCGTTCAGGGAGTGATTTAAGAACTTTTCTAATAATTTGATAATCAGGAATTCATTCTCCTAAATTAAATGAAGAATTTACAATATTATTTAATTATGCATAAAATTCGTCAAAAGTCTCGTTATCTTTCATTCGAATTTCTTCAAATTTAGTCAAAAGAATTTGTAATTTTAAATTTTTAACAAGTTTGGTGCCTTCATGAGTGATTTCAATAATGTCCCATGTGTCTTTAGAGGTCTCGCACATAGAAATATGTTTAAACTCTTCAAAAGATATAGCCATAAAAATAACATGTAACCCCTTACTATTTCAATTACAAGTATCAAGTTCTTCTTTTGACCACAAATACAGAATATTTGGTTCATCACCACTATTGGGTAGAGTCCACCCAATTTGGATACTAGCCCATACACGCTTATCTATTGATTTGAGGAAGGCTCTCATCCGAACCTTCCAATAGGTATAGTTACTCCCATCAAATAAGGAAGGTACGGAGAGCAATTCATTTGTATACATCAAGATCGGGGGTCACGGATTTGGGTAAGGCTCTGATACCAATTGAAAAAGGACTTTTCATCCCAAATTGTATAACAATATTTCAAACTTGTGTAATGATAGCGAAAGTAGTAAAAATTAAATATTTAATATACGTAAAAAATATTTATGTCTAGATAATACGAGTAATACGAGCAAAAAAACAATAATAATGATAAAAAGACAATCTATTTGGTGACGAAGGAAAAACTCGATGCCAACGATAATCGAGAAAAACCCTTTAAGTTTCAACGGTTTGGAAAGTAATGCACTATTAAAATCAACTTACAGACCGGGTGGTAACGACGCGCTAACTTAGTCGACTTACTCTCGTCATATGATTTCTACCAAGGAACTCGTTGGATTTACTCGCGGCAATGGAACCATATGCCTTCCGGTCTTCACGTTAATCTTCTCTCTCGAGCCACTTGAATTGTCAAACAAGATCGGATCTCCTTCTTCAATGTATCGACGTCTCCAACAAAGGTAGAAGGGTGAAAGTGTTTAAACTATAAAGACAAATGGTGAGAAAAACTGTTAGAACATGAAATATGACGATGTAGTATGTAGTAGTTTCGATTTTCTCAATTCAGAGTAAGATTAAAGAGTGGGAAATGCTTTTCTGTCAAGTGGGATGACTCCAAAATATATCAATTAAAAGTTAGGGTAACTGATTATAGGTATATATTTATAGATGGCTCGAAAAATGCATTCAAAAATTCTGCCCGTTTGTGGGCGCTGAGCGTGAGGCGAGCTCACCGATGGTTTCATGAGAAACCCTATATGCGCTCAAACGAGAAGGAGGCGAGTAGTGAGCGGGGCCTTTCGGATTTTGCGATCGAGCTCGTGGCTAGGTCACAGCGAGCGCATGGCTTCGGGTTTTTGGGTTCAAGCGAGTAGAGGGCACACAGAGAGCGCGGGGCTACAGGAGTTTCGGCTCGAGCGGATGGAGAATTCATGGCAGGTGTGGTATCCCTGGATGTTGGAACGGATATATGTTAAATAAAGCACTTCAACGAAACATAACACGACATCGACACAAGATTATATAAGGTCACGGAATATGCCAATTATAAAAAATAATCCTAACACTAATAATAGTCCAAAGTATGAAATCGTGTCAAATATTAAAATTTTAAATGTCCAATTATCAAATGATTTCAAAGGCCTAAACATTTTGAAATATTAAATAATATACATGTAAGATCATAAAAATTTAAAACATGCTAAGAACTATAAATTAAGGATTAAAACATCAACTTTGAAAAAGAAATTTATAATAATTTAGATCAAAATGCTATTATTTAGACTTGTATGCGGGCATTTATAAATTATTTATTATAAATGGAATCAAAAGTCACATTCTTTTACCACTCATGGGGATAGGTGTAATTTTTAAGAATATCTTAATATATTAAGATATTCGAATATTTTTTTATTTAATTCTTTATAATAATTTTAAACAAAATATAAATATTAGACTCTATAATAAATATTTATAATTTCTTTCTCTATAAAAAAAAGCACAAATTAAAACTTTATATCATATGAAAAAATAAAACTCATATTGAAATAAAATAGAGTCTGAAGTCAAATACTTATATAAAATACTATATATAAAGCCAAATATATAAATTTTTTTACTCTTACTCAATAAATATTTTTATATATATCGTATTATCTCAAAATATTTAATTAATTTATGAAAAATGAACAAACTCTTTACACTTTTGGTAAAAACTGAATAAAATTTTAAAACATTTGATAAAAGCATATACATATAATAATATTTAAAGTATAGGTATAAAGAGTAATACGCATATACAACAAAATAAGTATTGTAAATAAAATCAAAGGACATACGAAATAGATCAAAAAATACATTTATAAATACTTTTTTAACCTTCTGATTTAACAGATTTGATAAGATAAAACTCTAGAATCATATGTCTTCTCTTCCTCTCTCTCATTTATTTATTTATTTTCTTTCTTCTCTCTTTCTTTTCTATAAAAATAACCAAAACAGTATACACAAATATTATATATATTAATTGGTGCGCATTATGCACTGCTTAAAACCCCAGGCATGCACAAGCATTATATTAGGTGCATCATAGGTATTAATATTTCACTTATATATGAACGAGCACCATTACAGGTGCACTTCAGGTGCCTTTATTTTACCTCAAATACATATAAGCAGCCTAAAGGCATAAATTAGGCATGCGACTTTTACACAAAATATGCATAAGTGTGGTCCAAACACCCATCAACTACCAGGTTAGCTACCAGAATTCAATTTTTTTGTCTAACTTTTTATTATTTTATTAATTTTAAATTGATAAAAAATATATTAATGACGTTCAAATTTATTAATAAAAATATGATATTACAAAAATATGTAAATCCCATATAGTATGTAAAGTCTAAATGACCCTCAATATTACAAACACAAACTAAACATAAATCTTGAATAATCTTTTGTTCATATCCTATAAAAATTTATCTCTTGCCAATGTGAAAGAGTTTTAAAAATATTTATAAAACATGAATCTAACATTTGAGAAAGAATATAAATATACAACATAGAATTTTACATGAATAAAACAAATGAAAGATAGAAAATTATAATTTATATGTGAAACTTTGAAATGCCAAATTTTTAATAAATACATTCTAAACTATTATTTTATACAAATAGTATAGTATATGCGAAATTTGAAACATGTGAATCCTATAAAAAAAAATCAAAACCCTAAAACATATAATGTGTTTATAAAATATAAAATTTAAAGAACTATATAAAAAACATATAAAATTTTCAATAAACTAAAACACATCAAAATATAAAACCTAAATACCAGTGACTTGCACATTAACCAATCAAAGTAGTATCTTTAAAGAACAAGTCATTCATATTTTTAGTAACTTTAGGTCAATATATTATTATTCAGGGTTCATAGGCGCGTTGTTTACATTATTTTATAGACGAAATTAAATGTCATTATCTTTTTTGACCGATGAATAATAGATGTATTCTTTAAGTATATATAATATATTAAGATAATTTAAATATAAATTGTCAACTCACTTAAAATGGTTTTTATTTGTTAAACGAAATATTCTACAATAAACATATGTACTCTAATTATATCACAAAGTAGAGTTCTCAATAACATGCAATGTCAAAATTTTAAATGTTTTATGATTTTATTTACAATATCTCAATATTGAAACATAATCTTTAAAAATATTCAAATATTTGGTAAAAATAAATAAAATCTTTTAATATTCAGTAAAATCCATCAAAATTTTAAAATATTCAATAAAATATACATGTATGTAATAATATTTAAAATATATATAAAATAGTAATATATATGTATAGTTAAATAAATATCAAAAGTAAAATCAAATAATTTAAACAATATATTAAAAAAATAGATTTAAATATAGTTATCTTAAATTTTAGATTTACTAGATTTGATGTAAAAGAGCTCCAAAATCCCTATCCTTTTCATGCTCTCGCTTATTCTTTCCTTCTCTTTACTTTTCTTCTCTCTATTTTTTCGATTCAAATGATAGAAATCAGATGAATGAAGACTTATATAACCAAATTAGCATATGAGTATCGGTCAAACATTCATCAAGCATTATGCCCAAGAACATACATAAGTGAGTTTTGCCTTAGATGTACCTTTGGCACACTCTTTTCTGCCAAAACCAAGCATGAGTGTCCATTAGAAGTGACCATTCTATTAAAACACATGAAAGCATAACATAGATATCTATTAAGTGCTGAATTTAATTTATCAAAATATATTTTTTGTCAAAATTTTTATTATATAATTACTTTCTATATTAACATGATGTCATAAATATAAATTTAAAAATGGGTATTACATATACTCTAAATGTTATTAGGATATCCTTGATATGACGTAAAATTATTCCATTTATTTATTTATTTTTATATGTACTTTTTAACATATATAATAAGATAACTATCGTATAAGATGAAGTTATTAAAGATTGGATCGATAACCGGTATCTTAAAATAGTGCAAAAATTTTTATTAGTGACACCAAGTACATTTAAGTATTTATTTATTTGTACATGCCTATGCTAAAAATAAGTGATTAATATTGCTGTATTCGACTTACACATACTCATAATCCTTATGTGTATTGGAGATTCATTTAGAACTTCAACTTCTGATTGGTGTGGATAATTGAGGTCTTTGATAGGCTGGGTGCCCTAATAAAAAAATATTAAGGCTCCATTACGTAAGTTGAAAGCCGTGAGAGTCTCAAATGGACGACTGTGACCCCAAAAAAGCCAAGATCCCTAAAAGGTTGAATTGAGACGATGTGAGACCAAAGGCTGTTGAGGTTCAGAGAAATAACAAACTTTGATATTGAGGTTGTGTAACATTTTAGATATTTTTGGTGATAATTTTTTTATAAATAAATAAATTATTAATAATTTAAATTGAATAATTTAACTAAATTTGGTGAGTCCAAACATAATAGGTTAGTGAACTGTGGTCTATATTGTACAATCATAAGTGAGACTAATCAATTACATATTGGATTAGAATAGATATGTTTATTAAACATTATTATCAATTAGGATCATCTTCTAAATTTTAGGAAGCTTTTAAAACTTTTTCCAAATTTTTGAAAGTTTAAAGATAGGAGAAGTAATAGTATGAAATCTAATGGAGGATTTTCCTAGCCAAATAGACCCTTAGCCACACCCCAATGGAATAGCCATTTGTTAAATTGTTGGCATAATTTTTGTGATGAAAGTTGAAGATTAACATAGCTAAATTTATGGTAAAGTTTTAGGAGGAAAAGTAGGGGATGATTAGAGTAGTCTTATAGATAATTAAGGCAGCCAAAATTTTGGATAAAAATGCAAATGATTAATGATATTTAGGGTCATGGATTTTGATAATAAAAAATAGTTAAAAAGTTAATTATTTTTAAAGAGGTTAGCTATATGACAATAAAATGCTCAACTCCTTCTAATTAGGATAAAGTTAATCTCCTTTTTTTCTCCACTTTAGTAGATGGTTACCTATAATTTTGATGGTTAAAATTATATTAATTGGAGATCCTAAAATGATGATTGCAGCTATGAGATTTTATGTCCATAATAGAAAATTTGTGGCTAATTGTTGGAGCCAAGATTTCATGAACAACTCTAGAAATGGTTAGCTTATATTAAGGATTTGATTGCACAAATAAGAGAGTTACTACCCATCTTCCTTCTAGAAATTCAAGAGAAATTATAGAAAGACCATAGCAAACCACTGAGCTAGCCATCTCACTTGTTGGTGGGTTATATTATAGTAGTTATTGAGTGATTTACACAAATTTTAAGAATAAAAAAATTTAATTATCTACCTACAAGGAGGGAAGCTCGGCCATAGGAAAAAAAGAGGGAGTTGCTTGGTTGTTGATACGAAGTTGGGTTAGGATATTTTTGAATAAAGCGAGATAATAAGAGATATGGGAGAAGGGAGTTAATTATTATAAATATTAGTTTTTAAGAAAGTTTAGGCTTAACTGTAGTGGCAAAGTAGCCTAATATAGAGAGGTAAATGCCCAATGAAATATGGTCAGATATTAGTCAGTAGAAGTTTAAAAGATTTGTACTAAATAACTAGATAATTAACTCCATCCTTGTTAGTGAAAGAAAAGATATTAGGTAGCTAACATTGACAGATGTTTCGGCTGCCATGTGAAGAGAGAAAATTAGCCCAAATTCCTAAGTGTAAGGGGAGAAAAAACCACCTAGATATAACCCCCTCATTTTATAAATTAGACTCTTTGAAGCCTAACTTCTTTTCAATGTCTTCCTAATTTCCAAAGGGAGATAGAAGCAGTTGTGTGTCTCCAAGGAGGAAAGTGACCGAGAGGGAGGAAAATAAGAAGGAATAAAGGAGCATTTAATCTTAATGTAAGTAATTTTATGGTATTTTATATTTTCTCTCAAATTTCTATCAAATAATCATTAATTTCTTTTTAAAATTTATTTTTTACATTTATATATGTCACAGTCAAGGAAGAGCATATAAATGGCCAACTATAATTTAAAAGGAAAAAATTAAGAACATTGATTATGATGTGGTATCCCAAATATTAAAATCCAATGTTTTGATTTAAAATAGTAAAGAAGTAGCAAGTAAAAAATCCTAATAACCGAAATAATTAGAACATAGTTGGAGGATTAGATATATAATTTTATAATTCTAACTTACACCAAATTGATAATATAAAATAAAAGAAATATTCTCTTGCTATTCTCAAGTAGGCTATGTGCCTAGTGGATGACTTTCCAAGTGTATGTTTAATTTATAGTACGCTTGGTATGCTAAACTATTTTTATATTATTTTTATGATGTATGATAAGTAATATGCCAGAAAAGATTGATAATAGATATAGGATATCATGGTTTGGCCATTGCACTCTCAGGGGCAAAATAGGATATTAAATACTTTATGATTATATTTATAGAATAATTTTAGTAAAAATTTTAAGAATTTTCACAATTTGATTTAGAAAAATAAGAAGTCGGAAGAAAATATTTGGCAGTTTCCTTAATAGTCGTGTGGTATGGTTCACATTAGGAAATTTTAATTCATTAGTAGATTATTACTTTATATGATTGATTAAGAATGAGTGAAAAGAAATATCCTAAAGCTACACTTAGTAGACAGAGAAATTTATGGTTTAGTGAGAGGTAATTGTGTAGAACATTTAGGTGTTCATATTATTTCTTAATTTTTATGATTTTTTTACATTCCTTTCAAATTTTATGAGTATATTATTGCTATTCTATGGTTAAGCAAAGTAGAACATATAAAAGTACTAAGGTATTTAGGTGAATGAGGGTCTATAGAGCTTTACTTTAGTCTACATTTTTTTGATACATATTTTATATCTGACAATTCAGATCGATTAATTTTTGAGGTGTGATACTTATAAAATTATGATCATTATATAATATGATATCATAAATATTATTATACAATGAATACAACCTTGATATGAGAATACCATAAATATTGAGTAACCTTATAGTATTTACTTACCTATTGGGCGTAAATACAGTGCATTTGATATATTATATTATTATGATATCATATTTAGATAGTATAAGTATGTTATGAATACAACCTTCAAAAAGATTATAACGGTAGTGAGAATACCATAAATATTGAATAACCTTATAGTATTTACCTACCTATTGGGTGTAAATATAGTGCATTTGATATATTATATTATTATGATATTATATTTAGTTAATTTTTTTTAAAAAATATAAAGAAGGATTTTAGTATCATCGATATTTTAATACCTCAATACATTGATTAAGCTCATTTGGATCCAATGGATACTACTTACAATATCGTTATGTAATTGACATCATGATTAATGTTTATTTATGCTACTATTAAGTTAATGTCATTTATTAATTATCACAAAATATTTATTATTTTCTGTATATTGTATATTATTAAAATTTATTTTGTTAGATAAGTTTCCTGAATAGTTTGGTATTTTTGCTATTATTAATATTAGTTAGAGTTATTTGCTAAGTTTTTAACTTTTATATTTCTTTCTTGCACAGTGGTATGTTAGAGGAAAATGATAGAGATAAATAGAGTTGGAAATGTTAGAGATTTTTAGAGCCTAGTTGGTAAAGATACCATTTATTTTATACTCTAGAAATATATTAAGTATTTTTATTTTATTTTATCTAGATTATTGTGGCTATATATATATATATATATTTGAATTCTAATATATGAGGATTATTAGATTATAGTAGTTATACTTCATTCTTTATAATCAAGATATGATGATAATTTGGGACTTATGACTTTTTGTATGATTAGATTTAAGCGGCGGTCATGAACCAGGTTTGGGTCGCCATAGATTAAGCTTGGTTAAAAGGACTAGGCATTGATTATCCGACTTTAACACGTATCAGAATAATTAAGACATTGCCTTCTCATTGCTATAATAATAACAATGTGTTCTTGTTGCCCGACTCAAACAATGCTTCTCTGTCGTCCATAAGTCCTTTGATCTCGCGCCTGTGTTTGGTGTGCATGATATTGGACTAAGGGTCTTATGCTTGGTCCTTTCCGGATATTAATTAGATAATGGCTAGCGTTATCTTAATATACTTATATATCAATTTTATATTATTAAGAAGATTATAAAATTAACTTGGATTAAAAATATGTTTTCACAGTCTGAATGTTAACTAATTTGATTATATCTTCAATGATATGGTAAAATGTAAATAATATTTATTGTAACGGAAAAAAAAAAAAACAGAAAACGTCTATTTGATGAACAAGACTGCCACACAAAGTCAAAATAATTCTGTAAAAACTTTATTTTTCTTAGGGCATATGGTATTTCTCAGTTACAAATAAACAATGCATTTACAATGTCAACAATTAATAAAAAATGGGCAAAGATTTTTGAATAATTATCTGGATTCCCTTGCATAGTTTATAGAGAAAATCAATAGCCAAAATTGTAGGGAGAAGTCATGGATAATATTGACCTTAGCAACATTTCAAATGCATTTTTCTTCTTTTTCACTTCTATTAAATTTTAATATATATATATATATATAAAAGATAATATTTATACATTCAATTATACACCTATCTATACTAAAATTATCAAAATCAAGAGTTGATTTTACTCTATTTTATTTTTTAATCTTTTTATTCTCTCTATACTAAAAATAATGATTTTGGTATAATATATATATATATGAATATACAAATATTATTGCTTTTATATGTATATGTTATCCTATTTCAAAATATACAGAAGTCTAGAAGATAATATATATAACATATAATATATATTATATATTATCCTGATAGAGAAGTCTAGAAGATGAAGCAGAAGGAAATATTTTTAAGTACATCTAAGTTATCTTCTTCTCCTCATTGTCTTGAAAGCAACTTTTGGTTCTGAAAAAGTCTGACAAATTCAGCAGCTGAGAATTGTTAAAAACTGTGGGCTCACCAGCCGCAAGCTTTCCCCCAATTACTCTGTAATTTTTCCTTTTTCTGGAACAAATATAATTGTTGAAATCTTATGTGTTTTAAATTCGTTAAGGGTAAGGATGAAACCGAAGCATTTCCTCAGGTACAATGAGGCTCGAGCAAGTCGGTGCTAAACAATCGGTACACGATCATTAATCACTTATTTAGTCGATAAATGGTGCTTGCCACAATATATAACGGCCGTGTCATACTAAAAAAGTCGTCTAATACAGTAAAAAAGGAGTTTGATATGAAAGGAAGCCAATTGGATAATATAATGATTCCTAAAGTAAATTAGGAAGGTAGTACATCATGTTGGTATTAACACCGTCTCTAATACCACTCGTTGGTGCAAAAGGCCGGTCAGACGAAACGACACTACGCTACACACAGTGAAAGACAAAGAGGAAGAAGACGAACACATAAATTTTACGTGAAAAACCCTTATCAAATAAGAAAAAAAATCACGAGATACAAAATCCACAACAAATCTACTATGTGAAAAATTGGTTACAAACTTTCGAGATGGAGTATTCGTCACACACTCGAGAATAACAAAAAAAAACCTCCCTAGGGTAAATAAGAAAACACTTCTCCGTTTACATTATCTGTTTTTCTCTCTTCTTTGTCACCGATTGTGCACTCCTCTCTTTTTCACCCTTGAATCTCTCACCCATTTTTTTCACCGTTTACAGTATGCATATATATTGTTGATTCGCTGAATATTCTATTTCAGATAAAATCTGTTCATACTAATAATATGAAAATACTCTGTATAAACGGTACCCTGAGATCACGTACGCTCAGAAAATCTTCTGAGTTGGTACCCATGGACCAAACTGGATTCCAAATAGAAAATCCATTCATGCCAGACCGATACTCCTGCCAAATCCTGTCAACCTGGCAAATTGGACATTTTACTTTATTCCAAAATGGTTAAATCTTTCATTTCGACAAATCGGTAAATCCTGTGCATACCGGTCATTTTGCCTTCACAGTCGGTCAACCCTTTGACCAGAATTTCAACTGGGCAAAATTTATACTTGCTATTTGCCTTCTTAGTTGGTCAACCTGTTGACTGGCCATTTTGCCTCAAGGCAAAATTTGTGCCTACCAATGGACATCCTTGGCCGTCCCGCTCCTTGGCCGCTGGCCTCCATCAGACGGTCAACTCCGTTGACTGGCTTCTGCTGTGTTTGCCAATGGGCATCTTTGGTCATCCAGCTCCTTGGCCGTTGGCATCCATTAGACAGTCAACTCCGTTGATCGGCTTCTACTGTGCCTACCAATGGGCATCTTTGGCCGTCCCACTCCTTGGTCATTGGCCTCCATCAGGCGGTCAACTCCATTGACTGGCTTTTGCTCTCAAAAAAGTGCTCTAACATTTTTTATTCTGAAAATGCTCTCCACCAGTCAACCTCTGCATTGACCATCTTTAGTTCTCCACCGATCAACTTCCCATTGTTCAGAAACTTCTTTCTGGTTTTTTGCTCTCCGTCAAATGAATTTCGTCATTTGTTCTTCACAAAACTTTCGATGATAGCACTTTTTTATTGAGTCAGCCATAATGGAGTGACTAATCCCAACACATCTGACCCTTAATTCAGGATACTTGGTTAATGAAAAATGAATACGCGCATAACGGATCTTTTTGGTACTTTGACTATAAATATACCTACCAACCACTTGCTAAAGGAATCGAACAAAAAATTATTAAGAGTGAGAGAAGTATACATTCTTGGTAAGAAATTTAACTATCTTATTAGTAAAGTATGATATTTTTATTGACAAGGTACTAACATTTTAAAGAAGCCATTTTTTCAATACAGAAATTTAGAACATTTCAACACCACATCTCATCATAGATATACATATCATAGCCCGCCGAGTTCTTCTAGCGAGCTTGGTATCTCCATCTCTATAGCCCGATATAAAAGTCTTGCTGTTAGGTTCTAAGAATGGATAATTTTCTGATCTTATTATTCATTTTAAGTATAAATTGACAAAAAATTAAAAAAACATTATCAAAAAATAATATTTAGACCCTTTTAATTTATTATTAATCATACGTTGGACTAAGCGAGAGATGAAAATAGCAATACTATAGCACCATTACTTTCCTCAAGGCAGCAGAAATGAACGAAGATTGAAGACTAACACACAAGCAATTATAAAATCAGAAATGATAATTAATAAATAGGAAATTAAAATATAATAAAAGTAATCTCTTTTTTGTTTGGTTGTATCCGTTTTGTATAGAATATCTACTCTAAATGTTGTTTGACCAAATTACTTAGGCCGAGCCCCTTGCTGCAGGTTGCCTTTGATCTTCCATCGATGAAGGATAGAAAATGGGGATTTTATATTTCTTTAAGATAAGTAAAATTTTATTTTTTTAAAAGTAATTATCAGTTGAACATTTAATAGTAATAAACTTGTTCACAAATAGTTATATTTTTAGTTTTTTTATAATATTAATATCTATTATTAATAAAGTTGTGCTTGATGGATATTTTTAAAGCATTTAATTTGGATGGCGCAGTGGTACTTTATATGCACTTGTATAGGTTCTTATATATATTTTGGACATAATAGATTGCGCTTGATATGCGCATGTTATGGTTCTCATGTATAGTTGAGATAAAATACTGATATCTGAGTTACGTTTGATACGATACTTATGCGTATTTAGAGTTTTGGAACGATATCTGATGTACACCTATCTAGTGTTCATGTATTGATTCTACTATATATGTCCTGGTGTAACTGTGAAATGGTCATTTCGGACAAGAAAGGGAGATAAGAGAGGGAAGAAAATGTTAAAGAATATGAGAGAGAAAGAGAAAGAATAAAATTTTAAAACTTTATTTTGTCAAATTTGTTAGGCTGAATATTAAAAATAAGTATATCTAAATTTGTCTTTAGTCTATTTTGTGGATCTTTTTAATTTTATTTATATTACTTATTTTGTTATAAATACATGCCACTTTTTATATTTCTATTTTTAATATTATTATATATATATATATATATATGTAATTTTTTTCCAATCGTTTTAAAATTTATTTTTCTAACATTTCAAATTAGAAGGCATTTATATTGCTGGCAAAATCTTGTGCGGAGAAAATTTGAAGTCTTCATTTATTATTTGTTGCTTGGTTATGTATTTGAATGTGTATTGAGACTAACAATGAGGTTCAACTAGTTTATTTATTATAGTCAGTATTATTTTGAGGTTACTGTTATCAAACGGGTATTCTTGTAAATTTTATATTGTTATGATTTGGATATTTGTGAGATATTTTTTTCCGATGAATAGATTTGTAATAAAAATATTATTATAATGATTGTTTAGAGATTGAATATAGCTAGTTTGGTCAAATTCTATATCTGCTGTCAAGTACGATAGATATTAAATTATTTTAGATTTTTATTTGTTAGATTTGACCTTATATTTGGATTATTCAGATTTTATCCATTTACGAAAAAAGAAAAAATTTTATTTAGATTTATTTATTATTTAATCTGATAGGTTCAGTATATCCGGTCAAGGGAGAAGACCCACCAACAAAAAGCTCAAGATTCGAACAACGTCTTAGCCGGCTAATCAACCCAGACGATAGATAGATAAGCTTGTCGGTCCAATCAGGACGGCCTATGTTCTACTTTTGACACATTGAAGCAACCTACCATGACCAACAGGTCAGATAACCAATTATACATCATTATCGAAGGAAGCGGTTGAACAGGCGGTTGTTATCAATTAGGAAGTTAGACCGCCCACCTACTTTATAAAGTACCCCTTGATCCTAGTAGAAGGGGGAAGGACCTGAATTCAGATAAAGGAGGCTTGAAATAGGGAAGAGGAAGCCTTTCTTCTAGGATGCCATCTCTCCTTCCAGGAGGCCAACCTTACCCTCCATCCAGATAGCATCACCTAAGGAATCCAACCCTCCATCCCAAGAGGCAATCCAAAAAACTTATTCTCTTTCTAGGGGTTTTTTCCTCCATCCAGGAAACCTGCCTTTCGTATCTCCAAGTTGCCATTTTAGTCGAACCCACCTCCAAGTCGCCCCTTAGCAAGCGTACTTCTAAGACGCTTCTTAGTTAGCGTATTTAAATGCTCAATCTATCTCTATATGTATTTATACATTCATCACATCCTTCTAACATCTTTTATTTTCTAATAATGATTTTTGACTTGAGTATCGGAGGATGTACGATAGAAGCAATATCTGCAGTTTTCTGACATATCATTTTTAATTGTGTTGTAAAGGGTTCAAATTCGAAGAGATGGAGACTGAATTAGCTCCAATTCAACTCGACGCAGAAGATCGAATGACTCACCGATCCTTTTACCAACTCAAATTTAGAGACGCAAATAATCTATTCCATCTCGTGATGGAATCACGGCATAGATGTCTTACATAATGTTAAACTTTAAGTTAATTAGTTTTTTTCAATTCAATAGTTTAAATAAGAGGAATAAAATTCTATTTTTTTAAGTGAAACAGGACCTTGGAGTCCGTGAATGATGGCTTCTACCTTTATATTGAGCTATCAATATTATTTCTCCACTGGTGTGATTTTTAAATAAGAAATATTAATTTAAAATATCAAATGAAGAATAACTTTCAAAATAATATAACTATCATGCTTTGTGGCAAAGAAGCTATTAGTTTGTATAATTATAATTAGCAATTTACATGCTTATTTTTAATAATACAGAGCTACTTTCTGATCCCAACGAAAGTATTTATTATTTATATTTGTTTCCACAACTATTTATGAACGATTTTTTCATCTTATTAACAAATTATTACATGTAGGAGTTTTTTGAACAAGATGTGCTTACAAATAAAATGCAAAAGTGGTAAAATAAAATAAAATAAATATAATAATTGAAGATAAAATAGAGACTTTCTGATGTTTTTCCACTGCTTTAAATACTATCGTATTTAATCGCAAATATTTGCATAATCTTAGCTTTTCATTTTTAGATAGGCAAACATAATTTAATTAATCTTTAAATACTAAAACAAAGTCTATTAAGAGCAACAGCAATTACGATAACAATAAAATTTTATAATTTACTAGGTGTGATAGTTATATAGTTTTATTTTCACCACTTTACACAATTTAGTCTCATAAAATTTAAAAATATGAATAATTTTAAATATTTTTTTATTACATTATTTTACATTTTTCTATATCCATCCGTTTATTTGTTTTCTCTAGATGCAACTAACTTATTTTTTATCAATGATATTTTATTTAATCTACGTTTTAAATAACTAAATCATTTTAAATATTATTCCATCTTATATTTTATAAGAACAATGTCTAAACTTTTATAAATATTATAATTTATTATCTTATTTTTTATGATGACTTTAGTCATCCACATGAGCATCTCGTCTTTATGATGATTAATTAAAATTATTTATTTTAAAATAAATAAATTAAATTTATATGTTTTCACACAGATAACTAAAATTAAAAAAAAAAAATATCATGACCCAATTCTGAAATTGCAAGAGTGCTAAGATTATAAAATTAGGATAAAGGGGGTGTGCCATATCTATTGCACTGATGGTGACCAGCGGTGTCAGTTGTTACCTTACGGAGGCGTGGCAACTATTGTCTGGTGTGACTAACGCAGGCCTGTTGACTTTGCTTAGATTGACTGAGCGGTTATTGAGACGGCGTGTGTTACAGTTTGTTAGCATTGACCTTATCTCTCATTGCATGACGCGCTCTAAGCTAACGCCTTCTACGCTTGTAATCTGCAGTCGCCTCTATAAAGATGCGAACGATGTTGATTGATTGTGTGCCTGGGGCGCCTAATAGGCTTTGCTTCTAGATGTTTTGGTACGCCGCGGAGTTGGGCCTTTATGCTGGTCAGACCTATCTCTTCCAGCTAGACCTCATTGGTTCTGGCCCAAGTTCATGCTGGATCCATCACTATACGACACATTAATTTTGATATGTTGACATAGAATAATTAATTTTATAAGTTATCATTACAATGAGGTGTCAGAGTTTAATAAAACCATGATTACAGTTAAGATTTATATTACTAAATGTGATATCGATATTTTATGAGAATTAAATTTTTTTACAGATTGTTAAATTATTATACCAACTTATAAAAGGATAATATGAAATTAAATATTAATGATATGTCCGAATTTATACTTGCATTTTTATCTAATAAACTAAAAATAATGTTATTTTTTCATCTTATTTGATAAATTATATTGTATTTTAGGAGACAAAAAATAAAAATGAGAGATTTTTAAAAAAGTATTTTATTTTGATATTCATATAAAAATTAATAAAGTAATAAATATTATGTCATTCGATGTTATTTTTTAGATGGCTAAAAATGTCTAACATATTATACTTGCTTCTCCTATATTTTTCATAATCAAGAAAAGAAAATCCAAATTATCCATCATTAATTAAAATTTTTAATTCTAATGTTAAATTTGGACTCCGTTTAAAATCAAATATCCCATTTGAAAACAAATTATTTATCGGAAATTTAAGTGCATAATTTGTAATGTCCAAAATTTGTAAAACTTATATTTAATTTTCTTAAAATATTACTAAAAATTTTATCAACTGGACTAATTGGCACGCAGTGAATATTTGTAATTAAATCAATATTTTTTCATAGTTTAGAGGTTTTTTTCTTTAATCTTGACGTGGTTCAATTTATTTATCTTTCTTAAAAATTTAGTTATTTAGATTTCTTGCAAATATGGAATAATTTTTTCAACAAGTTATTGAAGGTTAATTGAATTATAATGTTAGATTTTACATGAATAATCAATTTTAAGATGATGCTGCTTTTAAAATTTTTTTAAAAAAAGTATGAATACGGTTATTTAAAAAAAATTAAATATTGATATCCATTAAATACTTAGCAAAATACATAAAAACTCAAAAATATATGTATATAATATATATATATATTTGAAATTTCAATCTTATTCATTGAATTAATAGGTGAGAGAAAAAAAAATTAAGGCTAATTCTCTATTGAAAACGGCATCGATATATATAATTGAACCAAACATATTCATAAATTTCAGAAGAAATTAAAAATAAAAATAATAAAAATAACTATATATTTTTATTATTTTCAGTGTCAAGCTTTACCTTCAGCCTAAGTCCTATTATATATTTATAACAGGTATTTAAAATTGTAGGGGATAAAAAAGGTTGTCAGATAACTTCAAGCATACAGAGTAGTGAACAAAGAGTAATGAAGAAGAAGAGAATACCAAGATTTATATAGAAAACCTTTCACAAACCGAAAAAAAAGCGATGAAACATTTTGTCCACAATAAGTTTCAATTATGTAAGTTTTACGGTTATATAAATCCTAGAAAAAGAGAATGAAAGTAAGAGTACGAATCACTCACAATATTCTCTTTTTAGACCCTTTCTTACTTAGGTAAAACTTACACAACCACATTGTTTCAATACAGCATACATATAGTGTAACTCTACAGAATATTTTATTTTATGACAAAATCCGTCATTTTCAACAAAATAAATATACTCTACAAAAATGTAGAGATCTGTAGAAACAGTGCGCATCTAGCAGAGATCGCGTAATATTCTCCTGAGATTATGTATGATAGAAAAATCTTTTGAGCTGGTATCGAACTGGCCAAACTCTAATTATGCGTTCTTGTTCCTTCCGGTGCTTGCCTCCTTGCATTGACCGGCCATTTGCTTTGAGGGCTTCCATTGTGCCAAACTGAAAAATTTGAGCCCACGATGACCAGCAAATTTGCTCCTTTATTGTTCAGCGCATTGATCGACAATTTTGCACCAAGCGTCTTCAACTGTTATCTGCCTTCTTGGCTAGTTAACAAGTTGACTGGTCATTTCTTCCACCAAAAAAACCTTTGCTTCTTTTGCTGGTCAATGGACGTCGATCGAATTCTTCCACAAAGTCCACGGACACCACGCACAATCCTCGTCCTCGTCTTCAAGCTACATATTCGGACTCAAAGGCACTTCCACACGGAAGTGGTCCCAACAAATTTCTCCTCACGACCGTGAGGAAGTTATATTTGACAAACCAGCAAAGCTGCAACAGATTTTAATCTTTGCTTTCAGTAGAACTTTGATCGTCATATCTGATTCATTCTTTTTCGTTCGGACTTTTTTAAGCGTCAGCAGTCCAACATTAGTAACATCTCTTATCCAATGGTATCAAACGTCAATATGTTTTGATCTTGAATGGAATGAGGTATTTCTACAGAGATGCATAACACTTTGACTTTTACAAAGAACCACATGTTTCTCTTACTTGAAACCCAATTCTTACATGAACTTTTTTATCAAGAGTATTTTCTTGCAAGCCTCGGTCACTGCAATAAACTCAATATCAGTGGTAGAAAGGGTAACGAACTTTTACAGTTTTGACTGCCAGGAGACTGTACCTCTAACAAATTTCACCAAATATCCTGAGGTGGACTTTCTAAAGTCGACATCACCTGTCATGTTGGCATCCGTGTATCTGACTAGGTGAGGCTTATCATCTCCAAAGCATAGACACGACTTAGAATTTCCTCGAAGATATCTTATTATCCGTTTCACTGTAGACCAGTGTTTCCTTCCTGGCTTTGACAGAAAACGACTAACTATGCTAACAGCATACGTAATATCCGGCTTTGTGCATACTATTGCATACATCAAGCTACCTATAGTTGAGGAGTAGGGTATGCTCCTTATATTGGCCTTCTTAGGATCCGAGGATGGACATTGCGTACTACTCAGTTTGAGATGACTTGCCAATGGTGTGCTTATTGGTTTGAATTTGTCCATATTAAAGTGATGGAACACATTCTCAATGTAACTCTCTTGAGATAGCGATAACTTTTCTGTCTCTTGGTTGTGAATAATTCTAATCCTTAGAATCTGTTTTGTCTGCTCAAGGTCCTTCATTGCAAATGACTGCCCAAGTTGCTTCTTGAATTCCTCAATTCGAGCACTGTTTTGATCAACTATCAGTATGTCGTCCACATAAAGGAGGAGAATAATAAAATCATTCTCATAAAATTTTTACACAAAAACACAGTAGTCAGAAGTAATCTTTCGGTATCCTTGACCGATCATGATAGAATCAAATTTCTTGTACTATTATCTTAGAACTTATTTTAGCCTATACAGGTTTTTTTTTTTAAATGGCGAACCAAGTGTCTTCCATGTTTAGAGCCGCAACCAGATCGAACACCATCCTTATCGAGGATTTTTTTACAATTGGAGCAAATATTTCATTGAAACCAACCCGTTTCCATTGATTAAATCCTTTTACTACCGATCTTAACTTGTACCTCAGTTTTGAGACACTCTCATCCATCTTCAGTCCGAATACCCATTTGTTCTTCAGTGCACGTTTTTTCTTTAGTAATTCTGCCAGCTCAAATGTCTGATTTTCATGCAGAGAATCAATCTCCTCTTACATGATTTCCATCCATTCATCCTTATGCTCAAATTTCACTGCCTCTTCAAAGTCATTGGGTTCTTGTCTGTTAGTGAGTAAGACATATTCAAAGGACGGTAGACGTACGGACGGTCGTTTGTCCATTATGTGGTCCATTTTTCGGTGCCACAAGAAGAAGGTCTCCATCCTCATGAGGCATTTACCTCACTTGTTTCGAGAAGCTATTGTCCACACGTAAAAGACCCGATATCTTTCTACCTCGGGCAACTATTAGAAATTCTCTAGTTAGTTTATATCCTCAATGGTCTCATCTTAAATAAGATGTTATCGAAAAGTTAGCATTTTCTTGTCTTAAAATCTAAAACCCTAGAGATGATATAAATCCAAATGTTAAGCTTTTAATAACTTGGACATTTTATCCCTCAAGAATGTCAAAGTCTTGCATCCAATTATTAGTGATGAAAACATGTCACCATATCAACAGTTTCACCATTCAATATTCTCCATCTTTAATATTCCAAAATCACTCGGAGTGTATGAAGTAAAAAGATCTTTCTGAGAAGTGACATGGATGGATGCTCAAATATCCACCATCCCATATCCACAATGTCATTCGCTTCACATGTTAATAGGAGCTCGCCTCCTATAATTATTAAGACTGAGGACTTGCCTTCACCTTGTCCCTTTTCGCTAACATTCCACCTTCTCAAATGTTTGAGGACTTGGTCCTGATTTGTAAATCAATATTTCTTAATGTGACTTTTCTTACTACAATGATGGCATTCAAAATTTTGAAACATTGAGCGAGACTTACTCCAATCATTTTCTCTAGATTTTGGACCACGACCTTTACTCATTTCCTGTGATTCTGTTATGAGTACCTCGGAATGAGCCGAGGTGGAGGTCCCTTAAGACCGCCTGGACTTATTAATGAGTAGAGAAATAATCATCTCGTCCAATTTAAGCATGTCCTTAGTTTATATCCTACATCACAAGATGTGTTGTGATAATGTTATCAGATGAATTCATCCGAATGTTAGGAATATATCGGACGTTCCTCAAGAACACCAATTCCTTGTCCTCCTCCTTGATCATCTCATCTAGCGTTGACATCTGCATTAGAATCCGGTTAAATTCATCCAAATACTTCTCAAAACTTTCTCATTCGGTCAAATAGTTCATAAAATGCTTTTTCACATGCAGCCTTGTAGTCAAATATTTGAATTTATATAGACTTTTAAACTTTTTCAAAACCTCCAACTGGTCTGATAGGCCGAGGACCTCTTCGAGTGTATTATCTTCCAGATATAATGTAATGGTGCAGTTGGCAAGATTCCTTTTGTCTTGCCATTCTTTCTCGATCATGTTTTGCGATTTTTCATCTTTTTTCTTCAATGCTTTTACTATTCCCTCTCAGGTCATGATATTTTTCACCATCTCTTGTCAAAGGATGAAATTATTTTACCCATTGAATTGCTCCGCATTAAATAATAGATTCTTTGAAGACGATGCCATTTAGATAGAGTTCTCAACCTATCTCTGATACTATTTGTAGGGGACAAAAAAAGGGCCTAAGATAACTTCGAGCACACACAATAGTGAACAAAGAAGGAAGAAGAAGAGAATATCAAGATTTACGTAAAACCTTTCACAAATTGAAAAAAAAAATCACGAGACGTTTTGTCCACAACAAGTTTTAATTATATAAGTTTTACAGTAACATAAATTCTAGGAAGAGAGAATGAGAGCAAGAGCACGAATCAGTCACAGCATTCTCTCTTTAGTCTCTTTCTTACTTAGAAAAAACTTACACAACCTCATTGTTTCAATTCAGCATATATATTGTGTAACTCTACAGAATATTCTATTTTTTGACAAAATTTATTATTTTCAACAATATAAATATACTCTATAAATTTTAGAAACGACACGCACTTAATAGAGATCGCACAATATTTTTTTGAGATTATATATGTCAGATAAATCTTCCGAATTGGCATCAAATTGGCCCAGCTCTGATTACGCGTTTGTGTTCCTTCCGGCACTTGCCTCCTTGGCCGGTCATTGCATTGACTGGCCATTTGCCTCAAGAGCTTCCGCTGTGCCAACCCGAAAAACTTGAGTGATGACCCACCAATTTGCTTCTTTGCCGGTTAGTGCATTGATTGACAATTTTGCATCAAGCGCTTTCAGCAATTATTTGCCTTTTTGATCGGACAACAAGTTGATTGATCATTTCTTTCACCAAAAAACCTTTGCTTCTTTTGCCGGTCAACGGACATTGACCAGAATTTCTCCACATAGTCCATGGACACCACGCACAGTCCTCATCATCGTCTTCAAGCTACGTCCTCGGACTCAAAGACACTTCCACACAGGAGTGACCTCAACAAAAACTAAATTCATTTTTTTAAGACATCTGATTTTTTATTTTCTTCTCTGTGGCATAACATTTTCATTGGGTGGGTGCCCTAACACAATTGAGTTTCTAAGGCCCCACAACTTCCACAGAAACATTTTTTAATTATATCATACAAGTAAACGCTTAAAAACAAAAATTTACTAATAAGGAAAAAAAAACAATCTTTTTTTTTTTTTTATTATCAAGCAATATGCTTATAAGTTTTAGTGCGAATGACTAAGCTTAACTAAAATTAATTTGATTTAAAGGTCATAATTTTTCTTCTAAACCGATTGATGTTCGATCCTAATTCTAATCATATCTAATTACAATTTATTTTTTTAATAGTTTCCTGTAAAAGAATATCATTTGACATGCTATGCCTTTCCGTTATTTTTTATACTATATCAATATAAAAACCCTTTTTTTAATAAATCATAAAATTATAATCTTGGGGGAGGATATATAATTTATATTATTGTTGTAAATTTGTAATTGCTGATTTGATTTATAAACGAAATTCTCAAGAAGATTATCGTTAATCTTAAACAAAATGCCAATAAGTGTCCCTTTTATTGTGTCAGTTAATAAGGGTACGTGGTGGACTTACTTGTATTCCATTTATATTTGAAATCTAGTTTAAGATGCGGCAAAATAAACGAATACTTAAAAAAGTGCATTTTAAAATAAATAACCACCACCTAGCAGTTATTATATAATGTTTAATACTTACTGAGGTTTATGCATTTCTCAAACTTTTACCTAACATTTAATTCGAGGAAATAAAAATTTTATTTCCTAATTATTATTTGGGAATAGATATTTTTTTATTTAGTTATAAGTCTTCACGATTGTAACCAGTAACGGCTCCCCATTTTTGCCGGTCAATGGAAGTTTGACCGGGTTTTTTTTTTTGTTTTATATTTTATCCAGTCAACATGTTAATTGGACAGTCTCCTTAACTCAATTTTACTGGTCAACGCTTCGTTGACCAACCTGCTATTTTGCTCAGAAGTTGGCAAATTTGTGCCTTAAGCCGCCGGCTATTCTACTAAAGTTACAGCTTCCTTGGCAACTAACACAACAACGGTTTTTTCTCAGCTATAGCAGGCAGTAACGCTCAATTTAACCGGTCAACAGATGTTTGATCGGGCAATTTCCTTAGTTCATCCCAGCTGGCCCTTTTTATGTTTTGCTGGTTAACGAAACCAATTTTTGGTCAACCCATTTTCTCCCGATTTCGGTTAACAAACTTTTGGTCGGTTGCTTTACATTCAGCCGGTCAACTCTTTGATTAGAAATTTGGGCCCTTTGGGTAATATGGCATTTTGCCGACTGGTAATTTTGGACATATAGCCAATTACTTAACATTTAGCTGGTCAACGGGCGCTAACCAGACAATGTTCCTTACTCACTTTGGCCGGTCAGCAATACGTTGACCGTCTTTCTTGCTAACTCCATTTTAGCCGATCAACTCAGTGTTGACAGGTCATTTTCTTATTTTCAGCCTGCGATTTTCCTCTTATTTTTTCCAAATTCACTTATCCCACTCTTAATTATGTTAATATTAATTGTATCTACTTAATTATTAGAAGTTATAATGTTTTAAAAACCAAAACCTTATAATGTTGAATCGAATAATAAAGATAGAGCTTGACTCAAAATACATATATGGATGCTACATACACGGTTCATATGAAAGTTTTTATAACTTTTTCTTTGTAAATATTCTTATACATAAATATAATATCTCAAATTATTTATCCATTTTTACAAGATAAGTAAAAATTCTCAAATAATAATAAAACTAAAATAAAACTTCAAAATAATCAATAAAAGTGACATGCATGAATGATGAAGTTAAATAGGATAAGTGAAATAATATACATGTATATTTAATCTAACAAATATAAAAAATTAAAATAGATTGAGAATAGAGTTTAATAATATTTGTTTTAACATTCAATTTAAAAGATTTGATCAAATGATATCTCGAAATCCCTCTTCTTCTCATTTTTTTCTTCCTCCTATCATCTTTATTTTCTTTTTGCGCAAAATGATAAAAAATAATATGCGTTGTCCTTATATAATCAAATCAACAAGTGAGTGCAGCCTCAGGAGCATGTCAGGCGCCACACCTAATCCTATCCATGCACGAGCATTACCTCGAGTATTCTTCGAGCGTGAACACTTTGGAATCCACACTCGAGCACCACCTTAGGCATTCCTCGAGTAAGCCCAATCTACCAAAAATGCATGAGCACATGTCGAGTGTCTTCAAGCGCTGAAATTGCTTCTTTACTCTGAATTTCTTTCAAATTCACACTGTATAATTTATTTTAATATACCCAAAATAAATTAATAATACCAAATTAAATTGAATAAAAATCGAGCTTTACTTGATATATAGGCTGCCTAACATGGGTTAGAATAGGACGTCATCGGATAGTACTCATACATGATTGAAAATTTACTAGGAAAATATGCAAATAGAAAAAGTCTAATATCAAAAGATTACATGAAACAATAACAATTTATGAATATGACTTTTTAAATAAGATGGCATACATTGCGTATTGATAAGGTCCTACTCATGTGTAAACCTAACAGTTTAGCAATTTTAAATAAGATTACATTCAACACATATTAAACACGGTCCTATCAAAAGTGACTATTCTCTAATTGACCATTTTCCAGTTCATAAAAGGATTACGTTTAATGGGGCGTAGATCGCATATCTTATTGTTGGTCATTGTTAAAAAATTAATATGATCAGCTGTTTTTGTGATCAGTCAATCTTGTCCGCAAATCTGAATTATTCAACGGTCAATTTAGAGCAAGGCATTACATTCTTTGGATGAAGGAAGAATGAAACGCGTACCGTACATTAAGCCTTGCAACACAGATCCCATACCGCATATGCCAATAAATTTTCTCTTTGGCTGATTAGTCTTACCTACCTGACCCTAGTGGTGCTTGTATTTTTTTATAAGTAAAATTTAAATATATAAATAAATTAAAATGCCATTCAAACTCTTAACCTTGGTCAAATTAAATTTTATTATCAAGTAATCTTAGATAAATCTAAAAGTTGCATACCACTATCTAGGTTATCCTTATTGAATAAGCAATTATTATATTTTTCATTGAATAAAATAGATCGTAACTTAGAGAGTCGTCTTACATTTTGATTGTTCTTATTCTTTTTCATTTATTTTATTATAGTCAATTGGTCGCTCTTTTCTAATACTCAAATGGCAAGAACATTCAATCCTCCTGCAATTAACATCTCAAATTTATCAGATAAAATTATATGTGAAGAAGAGTTACTGAACAGTAATGTTACAGAATACACAACTAAATGGGAGTTAAAGAAAACTTAATCTATCAATGATACCTGATATAATTAAAATTTAAATTATTATTCGAATAAATTTAGGTTGGATAATCAAATGTTTTATCTATATCCTATATACTAAAAAGCAAACAATATTTCTGAATGAATTAGGACTTATTCTTTAATATATCATTTGATATTTAAATTAATAAACTTTCTAAAATTCTAAAATATCGTTGATGTTCAGAGGACAAGAGAAAAATTTATGAAAAACTTTACTCCGTATATTGTGAAATAATAAGTATATTAGATGGTCATATTTTATCCTTATTTTTCAAAATCCGTCTTATTTTTTAAGAGAAATAGAAATATTTATAATTATGTTGTTATTTGATGGTATTTTTTTTAAATATAAATAACTGACCATGATTTGAATTGTTAGATTAGTTAAAAACTGATTAATTTAATTATTATTGTATACGTTCTAATTATGAGGTTAACTTGAGACGGTTAACATTTAAAGACTAAACCGATGATGAGTAGTTAACATTAGTCAGTTGGAAAACCATGGTCTAACTGTAGTGTATATAAACCACTAGGTTATGTTAATCATTCGATTGGATTAATTATTTGACTTTATATTTGAATATACAGCCATTTGAATATATAATCCAATCCGTTTAATGATCGTTTGACCACTTAATAGCTCTTTTGATATTGATTTATTTTAATTAAAGTTGGGTGAATATCTAATTTCATGTTCTTATAATTTAAATCTAATGAATCAAATCTCGTCTAATCAATTGTGCTAATTTAATTAATATTATACCTAATAGTACTAAATTATTTCCAAGCAAAAAATAAAACTATGGGATGAGTGGTAAAATGAACCCATAGCAAGATGAGCTTTAACAACTTTAGATTTGTTAGGTCAGAAAAATCTCTATACGCTAATTTAATAAAATTTTTACGATTAATTTTCAACATCCAATGGACCGCCCTAATTTTTTTTGGTTATTATTTTACCGTCAAATAAAATGACACAAATGAGATCACACGAAACATAATCCCCCCTCCCACAAAAAAAAAAAAAAAAAAAAAAACTTATGAATTAATTATCCAAAAGTTTGTGAAAAAAAAAAACAGAAAAAAAGGCATACGAGTCCGTACAGCTTTTTTAATTATATAAAAAAGGGAAACAAGTATTACTTTAACGAATTTGAGTGGCCTACTACTAATAAAGCTGAAAAAGTTGTGGAGATCTGTTCAACGCAAAAATAAAAAATGCACACGTAAATTACATTCAAATTCAATAGTCTATCCGTTACTATAAAGTCGTAAATTTTAAATTTAATCTAATAATTATACATGGAGGATTTATTTGATTGTAGAAATATTTAAAAAACGAAAGATTTTTTTTTTTAAAAAATACTTTCCTTATTTAAATTACATAAAAAATATAATGGCCACCATATATAAAGAAAATATAAAATAAAATATTTAAAACATAGCGAATTTAATATATTTTTTTAATACTTTATTTTTTAAAATTTTCTATAATCAAACTAACTCTAAATAAACAAAATAATAATAAAAAACTATAATTACTATTATAAATCCAACTATATCATCCTACTCTATATAATAAAAGGGTAATGTTTCCATAAACCCGAAAAGGAAATATTATAAAAGGGAAATGTTGCCATTAGAATTCCCCATTATTTGCGTAAATCCACAAATTTGGACTCACAGCTGTGTATTGGAAGAATTCTCCTTTATTTGCTTAAATTTTATTAATGTTTGCTTATCCAATATTTATTTGCATAAAATTCTAAAAAGGGTTATGATTTATAATTCTATCTCTAACAACCTAAGTTTTGCTCAATATAACTAAAAAATGAGATGTCAAAAAATTGATGAAATTTACTCTCTAAGTTATACTCCAACACTTAAATTAAAAATCTTTCTCAAAAAATAAAAAGATGAAATGAAAAAATATGATATAAGGATGCATGTATGTGGGAAAAGCCGGTAGTGTTAGAGGACCTAGCTCAAGTAATGCACTTGGTGGGGAGCGGCTTAGTGAATAGCGGATGGTTAGGATTTGATGATACGCTTGATGAAGAGCGGCTTGAAAAGAGGTGGAGGGTTAAGCTCCAACGGTTCGCTCGACCGGGAGCAGTTTCGAGAGAGAAGTCGTTCTAAGAGAGGGAGAGAGAGAGCTTTTTGTTATGATTGTCTACTTTTAGGGTTTCTCAAATTGCTTCTCCAGATTGTCTCTCTTCTCTAACGATAGAGAAGGGATATTTGTAAACGATGGCTCGACATGACTTTAGCACCAAAGTTGGACAGCTGTCGCATCAGGATTTGCAAACTGTTGGTTGTTGATAGAAGTCATCGATGTCAGTTGTCATTTTGCGATGATAGTGCTACTGTGGGTAGTCTTTGTTGGCATTTATCAGACCGTTTCGATAGGTAATTCATTGAGTTACGCTAGTGATAGTAGTGGCCAGCAGTAGCAACATCCTTTTCATTGCAGGTAAGCGAGCGTAGCGGTCCCCTCTGAGTCTTGACTTCAACTATCAATAACAAGTGCCTGTTGTGTTGATGCCCATTGCGTTGGTTAGACTGTCGCCACTGAGTTGAAGGGTTCCCACGCCACGATTGATCGAGTTGCAGGGAACTACCTCCCTAATCGGTCGCTATTTATACCAGCGCATTATATGCCAGTCGTGGCTAGGCCTATCGTATGGCCTTTCAGATCTCTCTCTTCGCGAGGCTTTACTGACGAATGGGATTGACTTTGAATTGGCTCATAGCATAGTTGGACCTATCAAAAGTAAAGATTTTTGAATGATAAATATGTCCAACAAAAACACTGTTTTATAGAATAATTTCATATATGTTAAAATATTATTTTTCTTAAGATAATATTCAATCATTAAAAATACAAATTAGATTATGTAAATCATCTTAGAGAGACGATAAAGCCTTTATTTGATTTTGTTTAGCACTTAGGAAAATAAACTCAAAAGTATGATAACATTGGATTGTCGAGTATGAAATATTATTTTTACAAATAAATAATTTCTTAAAAATATAAATTTTTGAATATTCGTAGTTATCCAAAATCAATGGAAGATTTATGGATAAAAATGATACAAAAAATGTCTAACTTGATGGTAGTTAAATGTTAAGTTGATTAAATAATAATTAAAAGTTAGATTAGTTGATCAAACTATAAAAACTAATTTGTATTATCATGTAGATGTCATATGTGCCACATTGTTAATCCTACTGGGGCTTTGTAATTTTTATAAAATTAAAAATCTACAATAATTGCAGTGTTTTTTAATAATCAAGTATATTGATGACAGTAGTAAAACTCATTAAGTTGTTAATTAATAATTAATTAGGGATGATTAACTTTTTTTTTCCCCTTCAAAAAACTAAAAAAAAGGAAGAGAGCAAGAGGTACGTAGATTTCAGTATATGGGTGGGAAATAAGTCATGTTAAACTACAAAATGGAATTCTTTAGTACTCTTGTGTTGGAAAACAACTTCTGTGAAATTTGACATGAAATTGAAAATCATCGATAATTAAATTTTTTATGGAAAAATTTCTTGAATATTCTTAAATTCATATGATTTTCAACTTTTTTAATAGCTTTTGTTTTACAATTAATTTTAGATAAGGTAAAATTTAGTCCATTTAACTACAGTTTTAGTCATATAGCAGTACATATGTAATGCTAAGAAAATCAAAATATAGTCATTTTTTATATATTTTGTTATGTCCTATACTTTTCATGGCTCTATACATTTTTTCAAAAAAATGTTAAATTGAACTCTAATGAAAGTTCAGATTAAAAAATAAAATAAAATAATAAGAGTGAGTGGTGCTTTTCTCCCATTCTGACTTGCTGTGCTAAATATGAAGAGCCCGGTATTGAGTTATGGGCCATTCCTGTATAGACTCATACCCATTTGATGATCGTTTGATGATTCAAATAAAATCACACAAATATCGTACTGATATTATGGACATTATAAAATAAAAGAAATTTGATTTTTTTTAATTAAAAGATATTTTGATGATATCGTACATTAAAAGATATCGTACTGCAAGGCAATTGCATGTACTATAGACTCTGCCACCTACTTTGCAAAATTATCTTTCTGCTGGGGGCAATTGATCTATTCTGTAAAATCGATTACCAATTCTGAAAGTTAACCCCATTTTCTGTAAAGTTGTCTGCGCAATCTCTGCAAATAGCCAACTTTTTCAGACAAATTATCTTCTGTCATCAGCTAGTATCCTCGACCATCGCTAGTGTTATTGGCCTTCCCTAATGTCCTTGGCCATCGCTAGTGTCCTCGGCCTTGACTTACATCCTCAGCCTTCACTAGCGTCCTCGGCCGTCAGTTAGAGTTCTCAGTCATCAGTATTTGACTTGACTTATGATTTTGGCAAGTTTTCATCTCTCTGACCTTGTAATCCTCTCCGATCTTATGAATCTTTTTGAAATTTTACTCCGAAATTTTTTTCATTCCGGTCAAGTATAACCATTCAGTTATTTCTTCCACTCTAACTAAGTGTAACAATTTCGGTCTTTTTTTCATTCGAGGCCACATTGCATACTTTTTATATGGGAATGACCTAAATCCCAAACACTTTTAATACTTAAGCTAGTAGTCATGCTAGCTACATTAGAAAGGAATGAATAAAGAAAGGGAAAAAAGCATTTGGATGACAAGTTCATGCATTACAATATTTATAGGAAGAAAGTGCTCAATTGAAGAGGAATACATGTGAAACTTTTTTAATTACAAGTTTAAATATTATGGGACTTATGTTTGATCAAATATTATCTTTATTAGAGGATACAAAAGATATTCATTTCTATGCTTAAAAAAATTATATTTATAAATACATTGAACTTATTTTTGGAATTGATTCTACAACCCTTCAATTAATAACTACACATAGTGAGTAATTATTAAGACTAAGTAACCACTTAATCTTTGTAATTGCTCAAAGTGAATTATTGTTCAAATTAGGAAACTATGCCACTGCTTGTAGTGGGATTCAGGTTTGAAGGCCATTTCTCTTTCCTATGAGATGGAATCTTCCTACCTTGCTTAAGTGATGCTAAATGAGTCTTACTCTGAACTTTAGTTAGACTTGTCAAGGTTTTTATGTAGGTTATGGTACGCGGTTTCTATGATCATTAGAATATTGTTTTGATATGCCGTCATGCCTTTTTAATTTTGGTATCCAAACTGTCACTTTTAATGATTGTGAGTTTAGTGGGATGTTAATGCACAATTTGATGCATGGATAACTCTTTAAACAATTTGTTTTGGCTATTGCCGTCGGGGGTGTGCCAAGTAATTGGTACGTGCCTCTTTGACATTAGTTAGTAATTTAGACTATTTTATTTTGATTGATAATTCAACACTCTGATAACTTTGATATTTTGATAACTCTAACTTTTTGACCAAAAAAAACTTTTAATACCACTAATCTCTAATGTTTTTATTACCTAAAACAATTCTGACATGACTAAGCTAACTTAAATTTTACAGTGCCAGTAAATTGACTGATCATTCATTTCTACCTTAACAATTTTCGGAATAATGGAGATCAGCTTATCAATTACTGGCCATAAAGCATAATTTTTCTGAAGGCAGGCATACACAACCTTATTTCTTTTCAATGGAAAACTATTGAAGATGAAGAACCCGGTGAAGGGATATTGTCAGCTCACCATTCTTTTCAAGTTTTGATCATTTCCCTTCATTGGCTTAAGTTAGAAATAAGGACAATGACTTCTCCATTATTGATAATTCAGATCCTCGCACTAGCATCTTCCCCCCCCCCCCCCAAAAAAAAAAAAAAAAAAAAAAAAGTTAGGCCATGCATGTTATATTAAATTTGCATTTTAATTATATAAGTTTGGGGCTAAGTGCACACATTAAAATATTTCAATCTCGTTAAATTCTGTAATTAATTATTATTTAAATTTTAGTTAGTGGCCAATTGCATTATTATTTAAATTTTAGTTAGTGGCCAATTGCAACCGGAGTAGAAGAGCAGTACGGCATCTGAAAAACAATTATTTAAATAAGGTTATATCCACATTAATCAAATGAGGGGGATGATGACGTGGCTGTCTGATCTGACGTGGCTATCTGATCTAGTTCTTTTTTTTAAAAAAAAAAAATTGTAAAACAATTCTAAATTATAATTTATTTTTCATATAGTTCGGACGGTGCTTATGAATTGTGAAACGACGGAAGTGAGAGAGACTGACAGTCTCACTTGCAGCAGGAAAAGGAGGGGGACAGCGTCAATGTCCTGTCGTGCATATTCCATCTGCAAAAGAAATATTCGCAGCGCATACCGCATGTCATTTCGATCTCTGCAGAAGAAATTTATTTGCAGATTTTAATTGAGGCTGATCGATGAAATCGACTGGGTCTTCTTCTGCATATTCGATTTGCAGCGAGGCAGCTGGAGTTGCGGGTATAACATATACTCATATCCGTTGATCTCCATGAAATTGTTGCCAATCTACATAAATTGCTTCCTATTTCAGGGATTTCTCTAATTCTCTACTTTTAATAAGATTTGTGGATCTGAATATGGAAATTCGAACTAGTTTACCCTTTTGTGCTCCATTTATGCCCCAATTGCTATGTGCATCAATGTAATAAACTTCTCAAATGTGGACAATTAGTCTCTAATTGCTGTTTTTATTGCTCTTGCCGAGTTCGTTTGTGGTTTATGTGGGCTAATTTCACCATTTTTTTTCTGTATTTCTTGGTTCATAAATCAGTGGCTCAGAGCCCTCGATCTAGGTTATTGTTTTATGTAGTTTTATCATCTTGATTGAACTTCCAGTGAGATTTCTTGTGGTTTGTGTGAATAATGTCTAGTGTTAGCAAGTGTTAGATATCCAAATGACTTTTCGTTCAATTCCTGCTAACATCGGAGGCCATTTTGATTACTTAGTTCCATTCCCGCCAAATGTACACAATCTTAGGGAGTGTCTGGAATGAATGCACCATGCAAATAGTTATGGCTCTATCGAATCACGCATATTTGAATGGTGAGGAAGGAGGTCCTCCCTACTTGATGGAACCCGGGGGGGGGGGGGGATCACCATTTCTTATCCGCTCCGCTGGAACTATCTTTTGCCCAACATGATCACAAAGAGAATGGTGGACGAAACAAATCAACCTATTTGTCTTGATTGAAACCATTGAAGAAAGAACAGAATGGTGGCCCCTTCTACCAGGGACATCGTTGGAGAACAAAGTCAAGAATAGGGTGAGAACCTTCTGTTTGTTATGCCCTTTTAGTACTGGTTCTTCCACATTTAGATATGAATACAAATTCAGATAGAAATCTATATCTTTCTATCCATGCATAGATCTATTCAAAAATTGATATTTGTTTGCTTTCAAGATCAATGAAAAAGAGAGTCGTATCTTTGGTATGGTGAGCTCGAGCAGTTGTGTAATTCCAAGTCTGTTGGGATTTTGTGTTCAAAAGGTATGCTGTTGTCCCAAAGTCCAAACATGTACCAGTAACATGGCTCTCCTGCTGTAATCTTACCATAAGAAATGGGTGACCTAATGCAAAAGGACTGTTTTACAGAAGCAAAATATTTGCTTCAACAAAATAGCGCAAGATGAGACATTAGTCGAGTGAAAAAAAGGCTTTCTGTAATGTGCCTTTTTTCGTTTTTTTGCAGGCAACATTCTTGCTTTTGCACTCTTTGTGTCACCCATGTAAGTAACTCCAACTTCCTTTTCGATCCTCTTTTTTTTTTTTTTTTTTTTGAAAGGGGAATGTATGGAAGAAATTAAGGCTTCATTTGGTTGGGTGTAGCAGAGTGTAACAGAATTGAATGGGATGAAAACTACGATATTAAATGATCATTGTTTCTATTTAATTCTTCCTTATATTGCACTGTATTACACCCAACCAAATCTTGGGTAAGCATGTATGCTTGAAAAAATGGTCTTAGTCAGGGAAAGAAGAGGTTCTAACAAGCTTGTTCATGCTTTTCAGGCCGACTTTTATAAGAATAATCAGAAACAGATCTACTGAACGGTTTTCTGGAATGCCTTATGTATATGCCCTATTGAACTGCTTGATATGTCTCTGGTATGGCATGCCCCTTGTATCTCCTGGTATCATATTGGTTGCTTCAGTCAATTCCATTGGTTCAGTGTTTCAGTTGACCTACATAATCATCTTTATCACTTATGCTGAAAAGCCCAATAAGGTAATTAACCTCCTGTTAATGTGAGCTATGGTGATTCATAGAGTTCAATGCTTTTGATCAAATAACAGAAGCATGTAAATACTTGTGCAGGTGAAGATGTTAGGATTGCTGGTAGGGGTATTTGGAACTTTTGGTATCATACTATATATGAGCATGATTATTTATGACCCGCATGTGCGACAGATGTTAGTGGGATATCTGAGTTCTGCTTCCCTTGTTTCAATGTTTGCGTCTCCCCTATTCATCATTGTGAGTTTGCGGGAAAGCTATTTTTTCACCACTTTCTTGGTTTGAGTAACTTGATCTTTAGACACTAACAACTTATTTGGTAGAGTGGAACTTGAATTGTTTTTCTGGCTTGTTCTAGTGTAATATTAATTCCACTGTTTCTTTAGTGTATAGGTTAGAAATTACTATTAATGTGGAACAATAAGTAATTGTACACAAAGATGAGTAAACTCATATCCACTTGGTTTACTTATTTCTGATTCTCACGAAATTATAGCCAAATTACTGTTTTGCCTCCATAATGGTGGCAAGGTGGTGGCGGTGGGGTGGCGTGAAAAGTGGACTATTGCATTGTAATTCACTTTTATTATTCCTGCTTATAAAACACTTAAAGTTAATTTCCAACTCAATTCCTACCTATTTGAAGTGACAAACTAAATATAAGAATATTGATTTTCAACTCTTTTCCTAGATTATTCTTTTTGTTAGTGTTCGACTAGGACACACACAACCCGGTGCAGTGAAACAAAATCCGAACTCCTTGTCAAACGTCAACCACTAAACTCATGAGTATAAGAAATATAATAATGTATAACGTTTTTGACATGAAAAATTCTTTTCAACCAAGGAAAAAATAACGAGACAAATTCCGAACAAATCTACTATAATAATAGTGTTGGTTACAAACAACTCCATCCGAAATCCCTTCACTGCAGTCTCGAGTGAAGAATGGTTGATTACGACTTCATAACACACCTAACAACTCACAAGATAAATTACAATGAAAAATAAGAGTAATCAAACGAAATATGTCCTAAAAGTCCACTCTAGAACAACGTATCTGACCTTAATAAAAAATAAAACTCAAATTGGATTTCAACCGGACGTTGAACTTATTTATCTTTTCTCTTTTCCTCTTCTCTCTCTTTGTGCAGTGCCCTTGTGTGAGAAGAATGATTTCAGAATATCTAAAATTACGTCAGGCACGATTTTATACTCCAAACCGGCGCTCGAGCGCCTGTTGAGTGTGTGGGCATCACTGGGTTTGGTGCCTTGAGCATGCGCTCACTATTTTCAGTGCTTTGGGCGCGTCTCGAGCACGCACCTATTGTTTTTGGTACTTTGGACACTTGGTCGCACACGCGAATACTGTAATTCGCGCACCTCTGTTGACCTTTGATCGACTCACAATCGACCTTTGTACGAATATCGTACGACCTTTCGATAACTATCCATTTGTAAGGGAGTGGCTAAAAACCCAATATTTTTTTTAGGAAAAAATAATTATTTTTTTTATCTTATTCTATTCATATAACTAAATCCTAAATATTTTATGAAATCGAACATATAGGAATGGGAGTTAGAATTCATGATTGGCATAACAGTTTTGATTGATTGGGTAGTGCAAATGCCCTGTTTCAGACTCCTATTCGGTCCGAAAATCAAATATTCACTCTCCCTCAATATAATTACTGTCATCAATCCTACAATAAGAACCACAACCCAGTCAATCTATCACCACATTCACCACCATGCACCACCAGAGTCCCCACCCAGTCATCCACCCAGCGCACCTAATCATCCACTCACCCCTGCTGCCCGACCACTATTTGTACCTCCACCTTCCACTGACTGTCACCATTGCCATCCATTGTATCTCCAATTATCACTACCACCACCTAATGAAAATGAAAGCTGTCCACTCAGTCTTAATCCTATAATACCTAATGCCACGAGGGATATATACACTTGTTTCCAGTTCCGTATTGATCCTAGTTTGTTGGAAGAATTAATTTTCTTATCTTCTTCATCCCCATATATATCAAACCAAACGGCCCCTCATTTCACTCACACTGCAGTCCTCTTCTAATTCCATTGATCTTACTTATTATGTATTTGCTTTTTTCGTGCTAGAATTTGGTGATCCGAACAAAAAGTGTCGAGTACATGCCGTTCTATCTTTCACTATCAACATTCTTGATGAGTCTATCATTCTTTGCTTACGGCATTCTCAAGCACGATGCTTTCATTTATGTAAGTATCAACATAACTCTCTGTACTTCATCTATGCCTTCCGGTCAATATTTTGTTGTTAGGATATAGCTAAATGTAGTGCATCATAATTTCCTTATAGGGATAGATTAGTTACGAATCGTTTCTTTTATAAAATTTAGCTTTGCCGCTATTTATTTCTATATGGTGTCCATTTTCAGGTCCCGAATGGCATTGGAACAGTTCTTGGACTCGCCCAACTAGCATTATACACGTACTACAGCCGCTTCCCCCAAGAAAAATCAAGACAACAACCCTTATTACCATCTCCTACTGCATAAATAATGGCTTATGATGGTTGTTGCATTTAGTAATACATTTTCCATCAAGATTTTTGTTTCTTTTTCCCAGCGAGTGTTTTTAAGTTTGGTGGGAAAGCAAAATGTTTTTCTGGTTGTAATCTTATCAGTCTATGTATTAACAGTGAGAACGATAGTAGGAAAATCCTTCCTCCTGTATTGACAGGAGGGATTTTCGTTATCCCTCCGGTCAAATAAGAACGACAATAAAAATTGTGAGGAAATATTTTATATAATAAGATTATTTATCTATTTATCTATTTTTGGATTTGAACCAGCAAAAATGTCTAGAATGCTTTGTTGCTTAATTGATCTAAGATTGCATCATTGGTGTTATAATTGTCAAAGGTGTTCATAGTGAGCTCTTTACATTGCGATAAGTTTGTTGTTTTTCATTATAGATCGTAATGGTTGAGTTTTATTGGCTAATTAAATATTATAAGTTGAAGTGATTTGTATAAAATTCTCCTTTTTCATTTATAAATACATCTCATACTAATGCTTTTTATAGCCCGTTTGGTAGGATGAAATAAAAAGTTTATTCCTACCTTATTTCAGTTAAAATTATAATTTTATTATTTGATTATTTCAGTAATAAAAGTAATTATTATAAAAAGAATTGTTATTTTCTTAAAACAAGAAACAAAAAATCAGCTTCCCTTGGTATTTTTATTTTTGGATGTTAAAGAATAATTAATTTAATATATTTTTTCTATTAAGTCTTATACCAAATTTGATATGACCAAATTTAATTTGATTTAAATAAGGGTCAAATTTAGATAAAAATTTGTGATCGTAAAGTCGGACTAAATTATACTGAATATATTCATAATCTAAATTCCGCCTGTTTAAGTTGGAATATGAATATTTTTTTTATTTTTATTCATCTATAATAATATTACATCTTAATTAAACCTTATAAAAATTTTGGTTAATAAAATTAGGTCGATCAAGTGATTCAATATGTTGGAATATTATTTCATCATGCAAGAATAAAATAGCTATTTTATACTAATATATTAATTATTTTTTTTACTATTATTGTACATTAAATTTTTAAAAATTAATTTTTAATTTAATTTTACCTATTCAAAATAACTAATTAAATATAAAAATATTAATTATAAATTCTACTTCTAACTTAGTTTTATTTATTAACAATAATTATTTTGTTTCTTTTTTTATTTCATTATGGTAATCAAACGAAACATTAAGGAATAATTTTTTGCTATCTATCTTCTTGTGAATTTATGCTATGAATATAATGATTATCTCTCTCATAGAATCTTCCACTATTGAGAAGAAGATCAACAATGATATGAGAATTAAAATAGCAAAATGTTAATTTTGATTAAATTGAGGTAGGTTAAAATTTATTTTTAATATGTATAAATTTATATTTTTAATAATTAAAATACTTATAATTAAATAATTTTTCTAATAAACTAATATAAATCTCATTCAAATAAAAAATTTCAAAGGAGTTTAATTATGATAGTATGTCTGCAACCTAACATGATGGTTGAAGAAAATATGTTAAGAAATATGTTACAGTTTGTTTTTTCCTCACATAAAAGAAAATCTCTTCATTAAAACTTTACATATATGTAACATTTAAGTTCATAAATATATATCATATTATATTATCTTTTAAAAATATCTAAATTAAATTATCTATATTATTATTTTGAATTCATATATTAACTATAATAACATATGACAGATAAAACTATCTATACTTATTTAATGCCCAAAATTTATAAAATCTTTGATATATAATAAGTATACAAGCATTAAGACTATATATAAGCCAACAACTATTCTAGCTCTATTTATCATAATAGCTTTCATTAGTGATTCATCATGCTTGATATATTCTTCTATTACTACTATGGTACGGCTTGTGTACTTGCCATTACACAACAATACTATTTCCATGAGTGCATTCTTGTTCTCAAAGATGGAATTAATGACCTCCTTCATTAAAACATATGTAATTAATGTTAGTTTTTAAAATTATAAAAATACATTGGCAATTATAATGGTTTTTTTTTCTCAAATAAGATTGTAAACTTATATATGAATCTATCTATCCTTGATCATAATGCAATTGTTCATGGTTTGTATCGGATTTATTGATAAAAACATGGCACTTTAGCTTGCACCATTTGAGGAGTAAGAATCTAAAGTTATATTTTATTCTTTGTTAATGAAAACTGTCCATGCATAAATTATTTCAGTTGTCATGATTTTAATGTGAGTAGAAAAAAATAATAACAGCTACAATAATAACTTATACATAATTAAAATCCAAAGAATCTAAGATCAAGTTGGACTTATCATATCCAAAACTAAAATTATATAATATTCATAAATATTTGACATCTAAATAAGGATTAACCTGCTCAAATACAAATCTATCCACATGAAAAAAGCCTAATAGATATCCCAACTATTATAATATAAAGTCTATGCTAAAATCTATCCAATACAATATTCCCAATTTATATTGTAAGATTCAAGTTTAAATTTTATCTTAATTATAATTAATTAAATTAATATAATTAAAATTAATGTTAAATGATGTACAAAATTGAATTAAAAGTTAAAATTGGATCAAATTATATCAAGTTGATAGATACTTGATTGGCACCCGACGGACACCTATGGGTGAGATAAATAGAGTAATCACGCCTGATTGACACCTGATCGGTCTTGAGTCAACAAAACAGTATAGACGCACTTGTGGTATGCCTGAAAGTCATTGAGGCAGAATGTCCTGCGCTCAAAGCACACTTGAGTCGGTCTTGTGCGCTATAGTACTTAGCTATGGCGCCTGACGTGCGCCCTACTAACGCTCGAGCGCCATTTTTGTATAAATAGATGATTAGATTGAATTTTAATCATTTTTTTCTACCGTTTTTAGAGAAAAGAGAGAAGGAGAAAATAAAAAGAGAGAGAAAGAGAGAGGAATAAAAAAAGCTTAAATCAAGTGAATTAAAACTAGAATTTTGATAATTCAAAATCAAGGCAATTGTATTCCAATCCTTTATTCTCTTATTACTATTTATTTCTTAATCCTTTATTTCAAATACTTACACATAACATGTTCTCGTAGCTAGTTGTTTAAATTTCATATTTATAAATTTCCACTTTCATTCTTTATGATTTTTATAAAAAAATATGTCATTAGTTTATTACTTTGAAATTTAAGTTATTTTTTAGCAATTTTTCTATATGCATATGTTCAATTCATGATTTAATGACTATATATATGATGAATTTCATATGTCCTACTACAATATATTCTGGACCTTTAAATATATACTTGCATGTATTGAAAATTTAATTAAAGTTCATACATGTTACTAATAGAAACAAATTTATTGTAGTATCTTTAAGTTGCTGATTTTCTATATTGTTTGCTAAATTTTTATATATTATTTAGTTAAGAACAATTCTACATGTTTAATGACCTGATAATTTAGTATTGCATGTTAAGAATTTATAAAATTTAAAGAGAAAACTTTACCATTATGTTAAAAATCATAAATTATTTCTTTAAATTGAGAAAATATAAGAATTATGAAGTAATGTGTAGAGTTCTCATAAATATATATATCGAACTATAGTAATTGTTTAGCAGGTAATATATTATGATATGTTTTAATATAATATAGTAGTAATCGATGTTTAAACTTATCATTTACGGGTAAAAACAATATTCGCCCATATCTATATAGTTATAGGTATGACGACTCATCTATAGGTCTTGAATAGTAATATAAAACTTTTGGTTGTAAAGAAATAAGTATAATTCGGATTTTAATTATCCATTCATTTAGTCGATGAGGACTTATCTTGATCCGTAAGAAAATCATGTTTAAATCTCATTTGATGACATAATTGAATAATATATGATAAATAAATCTGCAAAGTTGAGAATATGTATTGTTATGAAATTTCATAGCATTGCATAAAAATATGATGCATTATTCCTTTCAATATATTTTAAATATAAATTATATATATTTAATTGTAAAATTATATCTATTATTGAATCTTCAAATTACTCATTGCTTTTTATTTTATTAATCCCTTTAGATGAAAGGTTCAGATATTCGTAGGATGATCAGGATTAAATAATGAACCGTCCAAAGGGATTAGAATTAGAATTATAAAATAATTGACGCTATAATTCAATTTCAGACTGTATTTTAATGTGTTTATATTAATCAGATTATGGCTTATAAGTTGTAAGACAAATATTAGTTTATTTAGTATCATGTGGATGTAATTTATATTAATTATGGTTTGTAATCATGGGATGTTATTTACCAGCAGTTGACAGCAGTAGAAATTCAGTTTTAGATGAATTGTGTACTTTGATTATATTTAAATTAGACAAAACTCATTACATAAAGTCCAACGATATGATTTGGTTGGTGTGTCATCGGAATCACATGATAACGTGGCAATTTAATTTTTGTATTTATGTCATATTATTTGATTTGATTAGTCGAGGTATTGACGTAAAATTCACGTTCATGGTTAAATAAACGGTTAATTAGATTTCTAATCGAATAATTATTAATATTAGATAATTGTTAATGATAGAATAGAAATTTAGGACATGACATCACTACTAACTCTTCATACTTGACCTACTCTTCTATTACTATTATGAGATGACTAATATATTTGTTATTATAGAAGAGCCTGTTATCTCAATCTTAATTATATATTTTAATATAAATAATTATAATTTAATTAATTTTTAAAAATTAAAAATTAATTAAAATAATTATTTTAAAATAAATAAATTATAATTATTTATTTAAAAATATATCAGTAAACTAACCAGAGGCCTACAGGACCGTGATTGGCATTACCTACTTGCTATTCTCACCCATCGAAAGTCTTTCTGCTGCTTAAACAATGTCACGCTCTCACTCCCTTCTTATTCATGTCTCACCCTTCACACTCAACGTTCCTCTCTCTTAAACCGTAATCGCAGAGACACGTTGTAATCGCTTCAATCCCAGAAGGCCAGAGGTAAGAAACCCTCAATCTGTCTATCTCCTCTTCCCCATTCTCTTTGTCTTCCAATGCTTGACTTCCACTGAGAAATTCTTAACTGGGGGGATCAATTTGTTTTGTGGCGTAGGTATTTTACTTCCAATGTTCCAAATAATTTTGGGTGATATCTGGGTGGCCTTTTTCACCGGGATCGTCTTCTGTGGTAAGCTTTTTGTTTTTGTTTTTCTAATTGTGGGTTGATATCTGTCTTCTTTGCCTGTTGAAGATTTTAAGGGATTTTATTCAATTCATCCTGTCGATGACACGCTAAATGCCGCAAATATGTGTTAGTTAATTGACGAAAGGAAAGCTGATTTTTTAGCCTGTTTACTGTTGTTGCCTTTATATTCTATTCTGTAATGGTTATCTGTTACAGACTTACAGTTAACTGCCCTAGCTTAATCTGCAACAATGTCTGATCTGTATATTTTTAGCAAATAGTTGAATTTCTTCCTTGTTTAATATATTCGAATGTTCATTTCTTCAAAGTTTCTCAGTATGCCTTTTTCTTATGATATTTTAGTGAAAATGGGAAAACTGAAGGCACAAGAAACTTGATCATCACAAATCATAATTTAACAGTCTTAGAAAGGAAAATCAACAAATGGACTGAATATTTAACCTGAATATCAAATAACAACTGGAGAACCTATCTAACAAAAAAGAGAAAGAACTTTAGGAATCTTAATTTTGAGTTTCTTTCAACTTCCCTTTTGCCAATTTTAGTTTAATCGTACCTCAGTCACATGACCCATTCCTCCCTTGTATCAGAAATAGACATGGCTGTTTGACGAAGGAAATAAAGAAGAAGTATAGGAATTCTCATGCTTAACTATTTTTTTCTGTCATAATCCCTAGTTACTTTAATTCTATTACTAGCTTCCAAAAACAATCCTATCTTTTGTCAATAATATTCATATTTTGTTGTGATATATAATTGCTTGCAGTTCTTCTACTCCAAATATTTTGTGGCTATTATTTAATGTATTTTTTCCTTCATGCATTGCCAAGTCACTTGAGTGAGTCAATTGTGTGTTTTCCAGTAAAAAACACTGCTAATAAAATGGTTGCAACGAACATGAAACTCATGATCAAAGCTGCTACTAAGATGCCTAGGTCAGTACCACGCAAGTTCGTGAAGCAAGTGTAAACAATTGATAGATTTGAAAACAATATATCTGCAAATGGAAATTTAAAAGCTGAGTTAAATAGTATCAAGAGCTGCATGACATGCAATGACACTTTTTGTCGGTGATCTGTGAGTCACTTACCTAACACACCTCATGTAATGTAGATAAGTCAATCTCTCCCGATATTCACACCCCAAAGTATCTATAGGACTTTTGGATGAAACACTCTAGGCTATAAAAGTTGAGTTCAAGAGTATGAAATACCTTTCCGATACTCCTGCAAACTTCCTTAGAAATTACTCTTCGAACTGCCTCCCACTTGGTTACATGCCACTTCCTAGCTTCACCTCACTTGGTAATGCTTGAGTTGCTTGCTCTTGAGCTCGTTGAGCTTATCCTAAATAAGAGGAGTTCATCCGTTTATATAGGAATTCCACTCCCTAACTATCAGCTAGGATCATTTTTTTATCCCTCACCATGGATCGCTAAGGTTTACCTTTTAAAATATTCTTCATAAATATTTCCTTTAAAATATTCTAGAATATTTTACATCCTCCCTATTCAAAAACATTTTAAAGTACATGTCTTATTCCTTTTTCTGTAATTTTTTGGGCTATTGGAAAACTTTCTAAATTTTTCTAGACAATTATCTAACATATATTTTTATACACATAAACTGTATATGCGACTACCCCTTGTCTGCATGTCACGTTTGGGTGGCGTATAACATCTATACTTTCTAACAATCTATGACACTCTCCCCCACTTGCTTCACGACGCTCTTGTCGTGAAGAGGCATTGCGATCCCATGGCTTTGGCCTTTCTAGCTTTTGCCTCTTGCACCTCATCCCCTGATTCAGCTGGATAGTGGATGATTGCTGCTCACCGCTTGACCTTGGACTCGGTCCTACGCTGTCATCCATCATCGAGCAAAGCTCATCCAATATTGACTCCACCTGGAGCAATCGAATGGCACCAATTTTTCACAAAAGCATCGGTGTCCTCTTTTTCAAGTCTCACTCTTGAAGAAGCCCCACCATATACGATGACTCCTTACCGTACATGATGCATAGGCATTTATCCCATGACATCAGTTTGCTCTTGGCTAAGTGGAAGAACTTGACGCCTAAGATGAGTGGATAGTCATCTAGGTTAGCCACCGTGAAGTCCAACTTTTTATTCCACATGCCTCCAATCTTCACTGGAACGTCTTGTAAAACTTTTCGGATAGGGAGTGGGATAGAGTTCATTGTCTTTTCCTAGTCTGTCTCCGTAACCAAGTCAAGTTTATACTCATTCATGATGTCTATCGTCATGATGTTGTGCGTCACGTCTATATTCAGCTTTGCCACCATGGGCTTTCCCTTGATGTCGATGTCCATGTACATCAGTCCCTGACCATGTTATTCCTTCGGCACTGCCTAGATTGTGTAAATCCACCACTTTTTCCCCATGTGACGTGGGTCATCCCTGTAGGACCTATGTTAACTTTTTGGATGGCATTCAATTTGTCTCTTTGAGGGCAATCCCTCATGAAGTGTGGTCCATCGTACAAGAAGCATCTGCCACTGCCTTTAGCTTTGCTATCTTTTTCTTGAGCTATGCTTGCCCCTGCGTCGATATCTACTTGACATTGGCTTGTCGAGATGATCCACCTTCTTGGGAGGGCTATTTCCGTGATAATCCTTGGATGCGTCTGTGCCACCTTTAGTTTGACCGTCCTCTTGATGATTCTTGTCAAGCTCAAAGTCCATCAATGACTCCGTGGCAACCATGGCATCCCTAACCGTTGTGATCCCATGCCTCTCAATCTCCATCCTTACCCATGGTTGCAATCTCATCATGAAGTTGAAGAATAGCTCATCCTCGGTCATGCTAGGCACCTCTAGCATTAGCGAACGAACTCCTTCATGTATTCACCAACCTAACTTGCCTGTTTCATCCTCCCCATGTTCATACGGGCAAGGTATTCGGCGTTCTTTAGGTAAACTACTTCTTGATTTACTTCTTGAAATCATCCCTTGTTGCTATAGTGCATAACTCTTTCTCAATCTTGTGGCATTTGTTACACCACCATAGCATCACATTGTTTGTAAGATAAAGAGTTGCAGTCCTTACCTTATCCCGATGTTTGACTACCCGCGTAGCCTCGAAGTATTGCTTCATTTGCCATAAGAAGTTATCTAGTTCCTTGGCATCTTCCACACCAACAAAAGGCTTGGGCTTGGGTGCCTCCACACTAGGCACAGCGATGACTGTCTCGCTAGTTATTGTCTTTTTGCACATGGCCCAAATCCTCTTTCATGGTTGTAACATCGGTTGTTAGGTTTTGCACCATAGCTTCCAACTTGCCCATCATATCTAGCAGCAACATTCCCTTTAATGCCGCTATATCTATCTGTAGTTCCATCGTTGTGGATTCCACCATATCCACCAACATATCCTTGGAGTCATGAAATCCCTCTTAATGTTAAAGCATTCCTCTAAACCTTTAACATCTCCGAAGGCCTCCTCCACCCGAGAAAGTCTCACTTTGAACTTAAAAGAAAGAGTCCTTAGATATATCTCGTGTGTTCTTCTTCTTAACTGACACTTCATCCTCCAAGATGCTCGCCATGTTAGTTGTGTTGCACTTCGACATGGTAAAAGTTGTCCCTTGTGTTGACGTTGGCTAGCTCCCTCATAGCCTCAGTCTTCTCCTGGTACGGTCTTAGTGTAGCTCGCATGTATAGCTTGCTCGCGAACATTGTCTTTGATAACACCTGTCACACAATGGTGCTTTTAGTCGGTCACTGGTGCAGTACTTGCTTAGTACACCTTGTGTGATGTAAATGAGTTAGCCTTTCTCGATGTTCCCACCTCAAAATGTGAAGAGACATAAGACTTTTGTAGAAAACAATTTTTATTATAAAAGTTAAGTATAAAAGTATGGAGCACCTCTCTAATACTTGCTCTAATAAGTTCCCTCGAAAGTTACTCCTCAAGCTCTTCAAGACTAGCTATCCTTTTAGCTACACACCTCTCTTTGGTTATATTTTACTTGGCTTTTTGCTTGAGTTGTTTGCTTTTGATTTTGTTAAGCTTATCCCAAACGCTAGGGGTTTATCTCTTTATATAGGAATTATCTCATCAACGAATAGTTAAGATCATCTTTTTATCTCTACTACAGATGGTTAAAATTTACCTTTTAGAGTATTTTTTATATATATTTTCTTTAAAATACTCTAGAATCTTTCACATCTTCCCTGCTCAATATTATAGAGTAAGTACATGTCTCTTTTTCTTTTCTTTTTTATAATTTTCTAGGTTACTCTAGAATTTTCTAAATAATTATCTATCATATACATATATCTTTATACATATAAGTTGTACATGCGGGAGTGCTCGGTTTGCGTGTCATATCTATATAGTGTATAACCTCTATACTTCTTGGTCATTCATCACATGCAACCCTCTCTTGTTTGACAACGCAAACAATGCCATTTGTTAATAGTGCAGAGCTGGAATCATCTATTTTGAGGACAGTGTGACAACTAAATACTTAATATGATTTATGATATCCAGAATTAATTTGATTAAATTAAAAATTTTAAGGAGAAGTTTTGGTTCGATTGGGAAAAATTATGTAGTGGCTTGGGAGGATGTTTGATGACTGCAAGAGCTATGCATGAACGTGTTTGAAGTAGAATTACTGCACCTGATATTCACATAAAGGTTGCTCGTGTGTGTTTGTTTTAGTATCCCAGCGCCTATTGCACGCCTAATGGGCACTCATATGTTAGCTAAAATTAGCTTTTGCACCTCACCCGATGCACCTGTTTGCTATATAATGACTTGTTGATTTTCAGCTCATTTCTCACGAAATTTGGAGATTGGAGAGAGAAGGAGAAGAGAGAGAAGAATAAGGAAGAAAATTTGAAGTGAATTCTAGCAATTTTTAAGAAATTTATGTCAAGATAATTGCATTTAAGCTCTTTTTTTTTTTTTTTTTTGAACTTTGTTGAAAACTCTTATCATTTTTGTTCAAATGCTCATCAATGTGGTACTTTTTTACTTCTTTTAAAATCATGTTGTATATATATTAAATTTGCTTTCATCCCATGAGATTTTAAAGGATTGTACTTTTAAATATATTATTTTAAAATCCTGAAATCTTTGAGAAATTGTCCTTACATGTTTCATTTATGTAAGTATTTGGTGAAAACTTTACTTTGATTTTGTAAAGATGATTTGTTTTCCAAATATGGGAAAAAATTCATATGTTTGTTTTCTATATAAAGTTTTCCGTTTTGACTAAATAAGAATTATTATAAAGAATTGTCAAAGTATATTCGAATATGTCTTAGTGTATTATTTGTAAATTAAAGATTGAATCTGATATTCACGGGTTAGAAAAGTGGCTTTTGACCCGGCTATAAAGAATAATATATAATCGAGCCACCCACGAATTGTAAGAGTGACGTGTGACTTTTAGCTATGTGGAAGCAATCATAACCCGACCTTTGATAATTAATTCCTGTGATGAAGTCATTATTAATCCTTGATTCTTATATTTCTTTGTGGTTTTTGCATGTTTTTATCGGCATTTTCAATGTTTTAGCATTTGATCATTATTATTTTTCCTTCACATGTTTTATTCATGAAATATATATATATATATATATATATATTATACATATTTTACTAAATTTTAGGTTCATTTTTACCGTCTTTTGCTAACCTTTTAGATTAGCGAGCCCGGATATCACTCGCAGGAGTATTGAACTTTGGGAGAGTATTTCTCAAAGATTAGTTTAAGAATGATATTGTTGTATTTGGAAGTTTTGATGTTAGATATGGTTTAGAGACAGTTTTTGTCGGGCTTTGTATTTTGGTTGCTGGAGTGCCTATGACTATGGATTTTATGTTTCCGTAAATGAGATATTAGTTCATAGACGCTTTTTCTTAATATTTGGTTTTGAGTTCGTGATCAAAATGTATGTTTTTAGGCCAATTACTAGAGTGTTGATCATAAATTTTCCTGAAATTTCGCATTTATTTATAGAGTTTATCTGACCTTGTATGCAGGGTTGCGTTCCGATTTTGTATCAATATTTTCTGATGTCATTTTTATGTATATTTTGTACTGGGAACGTGAGATATATAGTGTGGGCTAGAAGGGATGGTAAAAAGTGGAAAAGAGAAATCACTAAAGATGGATTGCTGTATAACTCTGAGGTGTTCGATCATTTTAAGGAAACTGATGAGGGATCCTGATGGGTTTTCAATCAACCAGTAGATTTTGTTGCCTTGAATGTTCCTGATTATTTCTTCATAATCTCTGCACCTATTCTGTTGCTGAAGGGTTTGAATCTGATGATAGGCTGACTTTTTCAAATTCCATGCATTATAATGCTCCATCAAACCCTTTTTGATATAATGGCAAATCATCTAAATGCATCTTTTGATTTACAATGGAGACTTTTGGGAGCAAACACAAATCCGCGGATGAAAAAGGTTAGGCAAAGGATGAGTCTTGGAGTCGTGAAAGGAGGATCACTTTCAAAGAAGATGCTATGAGTGGCACGAAATTTGTAATGGTTCATTCTTCCTCTGAGAAGGATAATAATAAGGGGATGCACCATGAAGTCATGAAACGAAGATCAGTTACAAAGAAGAGGCTGTGGAGCGACACAAAATTTGTAGTGGTTCATTTTTCTCTGAGAAGGATGATGAACAGAAACTGTGTGCTGAAGTTGTGAAAGGAGTATCACTTAAGAAGAAGGTGCTGTGGAGCGATGCCAAATCTTTAGTGGTTAGATCTTCTCTGAGAAGGATAATGATTTGTTTTCATGGTCTATGTTTTTGAGTTGTCTTTTCCCTTTTATGGGTGTGCCATATAAAGTACATATAACGAGCTTTTTGCTTTGTAGAATCTCTGGAATGGTGAGGCAAAGAACACTTAAAAGTTGCAGATGAGAAAATCTGATCCAGATTCTTAAGGTGAGGATAAATTTAAATTTCTGTTTGGCTAACTTTATGTTTGTAAATGGATGTTTTAGTAACTTTTTTTGATGGAACATAAGATGATAAATTTGTAGAGTGGAAAAAGGAAGAAGAGACTTTAAACTTGAATATTTATTCACTTTACTCTTGCTCTTGCAGATATCACAAAATTACATGGGTATATATACTTCTCTTGGATACATGCAAGTTCTGATGCCAAGGAAGGCACCTGTTGTAGTTTTCATGTTACATCTACTCCTATGTAGAGTTAAAAAACTCATCAATGGCTTCATTATAAGCTTCCCTGGTATTTATGTATTTTTTTGTTTGCTGTGTTTATGGTGATGGAGCTGGTGCAGTAGAAAAGGCAGCAGGAGAAAGAAAGGTCGAAAAGGAAGCAGCGGAGGTGACTTCAAAATCGTCATTGTTTTCTGTGTGAACTGGAACATACTTCCATTTCCATATATGTGGGTGATCGAGAGATATCCGGTCTCAAATTTTACTGATTGGATAATATGCATCCATACTCTATATTTTTAATCTTTAACTCGTGTATTATGTAAAAAGTATCCCTCCTAATTTGTTTCATTGGCCACCGTGTTTTCTATATATGCCATATTCGTTCTTGTTTAAGTGCTTGATTACAAATCAGTTTTCCTTTATACTCGGAAAAACCCCACTTGTTTAATATAATTTATGGTAGATAAATTGTTTGCCGTTTGCCCTGGGTTTAGTCAGTCATTTTTACGTGTGAAGTTCCTTTAGCTGCGGGAGAAGGTCATCTCCCATACTTTTGATTCGGTAGCAAAAGCTGAAATGTTAACTCATATCAAGCTTGTCTCATCTACCGTGTTTTGCTGTGCAGATGGAAAAATTAGTTGACCTTGATGATAATCTGTATACCCTAAGAGATCCTGAGATGCAGATGGATGGGTGATTATTTGAGGACCTTCTCAGGCGGTGGCGGCCATCGATGGAATGTTGGGTGGAACCAGTTTGAACATGGCAGGATCTGTCCATCGGAGCAGCTTGGGTTGTTCAACGAGGAGAGTAGATGGATAGAGACCGCGATGTTTTGGGCAGGGATTTGGAAGAGGGAGAGCTTCTTTTTTTTAACGTTGATGTTGCGCTCTGTGTAGTGAGACTCTTTTTCCAGCTCTGACGCTTATACCTTGCAAACAGAGGGAAGAGAAAATCCCCTGCGCAGAGTCATTTATCGCGAGAAACAAAGGAGTACATCAAAGTATTTATCATATTTTATAATTATAATTACTAATCTCAGCATGCAACAGATTAAGAAAATAATTACATTATGATATTATTTTCTTAGCGCGCCTTGCAGTAACCTGGAAATGCATGCATGCAGTTAACAAAACATATGCAAACCGACATGATGAAGAGAAAGCTAATAGAAATTCTTAATTAGGATTGGCTTGTTGATTAATTCTCAGAAATTGAATATTTGACTTGCCGATGGTCCTTCTGGAGGCGACATCTTTGAAATACTTGTGCATGGCAATCCGTTTGAATAAGGGTGGATTCTGGGGGCTAATCAGACCAGTTGAGGGTCCGAATTCTGCCTCTGAATTGACATTGAAGAACACAGCAATGGAGATCCGCTCTTTGACTGAATTCACGGCTGCTCGATGCTCGGGGCTCTCAAATGCCCCGTTGCTCATGATCTACAAATATCATTCAACATTGTCTCCCTTATTATGCGTTGGATGAAAAATTTAACAGATAAAATTTAAAATTTTTTTTAAAAAATATTTAAATACTCTTTTTTAATTTTTTTGAATGTTGCGTTAAATATTGAATGGATGTTAATATTATAAGAAAATTTTAAAAATAATATATATATTTTTTATATTTAAAAATTTCACTGTTAATTTTTTATTTAACGTAGAGATGAGAGATGAACGGTGTACATCTTTTAGAGGAGATGCATATGATTAGCTACTTACTAACATAAAGGATGGGCCCCGTTAACTTGGTTAATAAATTTACTCTCTGTAAAACACTACTGTAGCTACTAACTATTGAGACTTAATGATTTATTAAGAATATAAAAAGATGTTAAAGAATGAATACAATACAGCCACATTTCAAAATTGGGAATTTCATATTAATTACGAGGTATTTAAAAGTTTAAACATGTTCGATGTTAATTCAATGACATTATACTAAGAATTTTCCTACCGAACTTAAAATTTTTCAATGATTCTATTTCTCTTAAGAACAAGTAAGATCTTATTTCTTTTATTTGGATTGTTAAAGTAATTAAAATTTAAATATTAAATGAAGCATTAAATTATTTTTATTAATTTTTTTAAATATTAAATTTAATATTTAATAGAGGTTAATATTATCAAAAAATTAAAATAAAATTATTGTTATTTTTTTTATTTTTAAATTATGATTATTAAATTTTAATTAAATAATTTCCTTAAAAAGCTATAAATAGGAGAAATAGAATTTCATTACCGATCTGTACTAGCTGACTAAAATAATATTCTTTGAAAAACATCAATTAATTGCCTTGTTATATTAGTACACTTTGAAATTTCTAATTATGCATGAAGCACACTAGTATAGATAGCTTATAATAAGTGGGTGAGAGTTCCACACACATATATGATGCTCAAAAAATTGTAAAAAGAAAATGTAAAATATACTAAAGAAACATGTTTATTCAATAGTTTTATATCACCTAAGATAGAATATAATGTATTTGGAAAAAAAATTATTTCCATGGTATAAAAATAATACAAAGATAACAATAAAAAATAGTATTAATTAAAATAAAGATATAAAAGCCTAAAAATGCATTTTTTATAATATTTTGAGTCCTCTAGTTACATATAATAGATAATTTCTACGACTTAAATCAAATCTGTAGCCATAAAGTCATAGGATAAATCTGTAGCCATACAGTCATAGGATAATAGCTCTACCGATTATATAAGGATTCTATTTCAATTTACACCTAGCTAAGTCTAAAAGTAGACAAATAGATTTTTTTTTTTTTTTTTTTGGGAGGGGGAGGGGGAGGGAGGCAGGGGATTGAGTTTACTTACCTCAAGAATATCTCCCAAATTGACAACAAAGGAGTCGGGGAGGAAATTGACAGGAATCCAAGCTCCAGCTTTATTCTTAACTTGAAGGCCATCGACCCCATCAACTTGGAGGATGATAGTGATTAAGTTGGCATCCGAGTGTGGAACGAGTCCCATAACAAGCTCTGGTTTTGGGCATGGCGGATAGTAACTCATCCTCATCGATTGCATCCCGTCTTCAAATAATTCCATCATCTCTTGCTCTTCCATCCTCAATGCTTTTGCTATTGACAGCACTACTTCTTTTACCAACTTTCGTGATTCCAGAAGGTACAACTCCAACGCATCCCTGCGTACGCCGTGCGGATAAATATAAAGTATTTTATGTGCATCGCTGAGGAACTTATACATCGATTCCAAAAGTATGAAATAGGTGACTTTTAATTGGATAAAATTATAATTTTATTTATGTTTTAATTTAAGTTTCTAACAAGAGTGTAGCTGTTTAATTGGTTTTGAAATTTGAGTAAGACAATTTATCTTTATTTTTGTAGAATTGCAATTATAAGTAAAAAATGATCAATATTAAATAGGATGAGCTATTTTTTATTCTCAAATTTCAGGGCCTGTCATTTTTAGTTGATTGCCAATGGCCACCACCCCAAGGCACGCTAATTAGAGCAGATTAAAATTTTGTCATTGATTGGCTTTGATACGTCCCTAGTTTTTTATTATGGTACGGATTAAAGAGCCTTTCGATATTCCGCTGTGGGTTGATCTAGATCGAGTCCGATCTCTGTTGCTGTAACCTGAAACCTACACAATACAAATTATAAATAAGAGGTCAGAAGATGATGAGAGGTTATCCCACCGTAAACACTCTGACACTTAAATCAGAAATCTTCCGCAATGAACATAGGAATGCACGTTTAGGAGTAAACGTAACGAGAATGCAAAGATGCAGGGATGAGGAGAGTGAGTGCGATGTATTTGGAGGTTTGGGCTCCGTTGGTTGCATTGCTATGGATGGCTCATTAATTTCGCCGGGAAGTGGCGATGGCTCGAGGGAAGAGAACTAATTCTTTCTTCTCGAAACCTGGAATGCTGGTTGAAGGATTGGATATTTGATCTCTGGTCACCATTTGAGCTTGGGATTCAGCTCTCTCCTCTCCCCTTAGCAGAAGAGGGTATTTGTAGGCTCTTTTAGGGAGGCTTTGGAAATCAAAATTCCGACAAGTAGCTTGCCAGGATTAATTAGTTACTGTGCGCTGGCGATGGCCAGCGGCGCCAATTGTCGCCTTGTGGAGACAAGGAGACCGTTGTCGGACGTGAACAACGCTTGGTCTGCTGTCTGCGCACGAATTGGTTGAGTGGTTGCAGGGATGGTGTGTGCTGCGGCTTGCCGGCATTGACCTCTTCTCCCATTGGATAACATTTTCTAACTCGGTGCCCGCCACCTGTAATTGTCTCTACAGGCGTGCGGGTGTGCTGATTGGTTGCTCGTCTAGGGCGCCATGTGGGCCGCATATCAGGATTCTTTGGGCCTTGTAGATGGGCTTGGGCCTTTTTGTCCGATTGAACTCGCGCCTTTTCAATTGGGCTTTGCCGATCTTTGCCCAATTTCGAACTAGACCTATCACAAACTCCCCATACCTAGGGACAGCCCACTACGGTGCCTGGCATGCCTAAGGTGGGTCTCACTGGCTGTCCGTGTGGGCTTCCTCGAGATGTTCTGGTCTTCGTCTATTCATGATGTTGTTCCTTCCCCATGCGAATATGCAACCTTTCAGAGGCAATGCAAGGATTTGGTACCTTGTTAGGTAAGATTTGCCGTTTGAGGACCGACTCCACATTGATGGCTTTCCATTTGGATTAATAGTCATTGGGTGGCGTGCCTCTTTGGAAGCTCGTCAGGCTTTAGCATGGCTATAAATTGGGGAGTTTCTCAGCTTGAGTGACCCACACTTGGCTATTTGCCGGTAAATCAATGCAGAGTCCTCGGCTTGCCTTGCACCTTGTGGAGTTTCGCAAGGAAATCGAATGGATTTGCGGGAGATCTAGTGTTGCTGTTGAAGCCTATCGTCATGCCTTTTCTGTGGACGCTTCCTCATTGTAATGACGGGTGGCACGACCACTCTACTGCTGTCCCGTGCCTCCTCTCTGGCTAGCCAGGACTCCAGTCCGTAGGTGGGGTGCAACAAGGCTAGCACGCCATTCCAGGGGATTCTATTCCCTCGATAGCGTGTCATCGCTGTCTTCTACCGTGGCTTGTGGTTCATATATGCTGTCTGGAGAGGAGGCAAAACCTGAAGTCCCCTTGGGGTGCATACAAGTGAGTCACAGCCCCAGCGGGACTCCCGATTGATGCCTTTCCTTCGTCTACGGTGGACCCTGTCGCGCCGACTATGTGGGATCGGCATCTACGATGCCTGTTCGGGAGCGAAATTGGCGCTGTGGTGATGCTACAAGAATGAGCTGATGTGCTTACACTCCCCAAGCTGTTCCCCCTTGGCGGTGTTGTTATCCTAGGCTTCTTGTACTCAGTATTTTTTACTTTTTTGCACTTTTGCTGATGCAATCATTGTACTCTGTAAAGAATAGCTTCAATGAATAAAAGCAGTAGTTTTCCTTTTATATCTAGTGTCATTGAATCTTCTTTTTGTTACTTCGCATGTTATGGCTCAAGGGCAGTGGGGCCCTCTCGCCGCCATACATGCTCAGTTGCTTGTTTATCATGAATGTCTAGTTGTCTTCTGCCGTCCCCACCAGGGCCATCCCTCGAGTCCGTGCTCGGATTGTCGCGGGATGGTCCGGTGAGAACTTTCTATAAGCTTGCGTCGTCCGTGTCATGCTTGGCTTGGCTGATCAACGTTGATGGAGAGCGCATCAATCAGGGAACACCTGTATTTAATGCGCAGAGAACTGCAGGGTTATCGCGCCATAATGACCTTCCTTGAAAAGGCACGATGTTTCAGAGCGCTGCCATGTGAAGGAATTTTGTTGGGCGGTGGAACGCCCTCCCTTAGTTAAATGACGCCGTCTCTTTGGGGAAGCCTTGGCTATTTAAGCGCCAAGAATTCCTCCAAGTCCGGCATCCTTTATTGCAGTTGCTCCTTTCCTTCTTTTTCGTTGTGGTGACGTTGATGGCAAGGTCATCTTCTTCTTTGGAATTTGAACATCTTACCAAGGAATCTCGATGGGAAGAGCAAGCGTTGAAGGGCCATGACAAGGCCATTCTCTGAATGTGCTTCGATGCTATGCTAGGACACTATGAAGCCCAGGAATTTTTCGGAGGTTACCCAGAACACGCACTTAGCTGGGTTGAGCTTCATTTTATGGGTCCAAAGTACTTCAAAGGTTTTTGCCAGATCCCGAATATGGTCATAGGCCACTTTGCAATTGACAAGCATGTCGTCTATATATATCTCTACATTTCTGCCGATCTGGTCTTCGAACATCTTATTCACTAGCTGCTAGTAAGTCATGCCAGCATTCTTCAGATCGAAGGATATGACTATCTGGCAGTGTGTTTCTTGGTCAGTCAAGAAGGTGTGCTCCTCATCGTTCGGGTTCATCCTTATCTGGTAGGAGTTTGAGTAGGCATCCATAAAATTTAGGAGTTCGTGCCCAAATGTGGAGTCCACTAGCTGATCGATCCGAGGAAGCAAAAAACTCTCCTTCGGGCAGGCCTTGTTTACGTCGGTGAAGTCGACGCACATCCGCTACTTGCCATTGCTTTTCTTCATGAGCACGACATTCGATAGCCAATCTGGGCATTAGACCTCCCTTATGAACCTAGCGTCTAATAGTTTCTTTACCTTTTCCCTTATGGCCATCAGTTTCTTAACGGAATGGTTTCTGCCTTTCTACCAAACGGGTTTATGGTTGGGATCGAGACCCAACTTGTGGACCATTACTCCATCCGGTATCCCGGGCATATTGGTAGGAATCCACATGAAGATATCAGAGTTTCGTTTGAGGAAGTCCACGTGTACGCACATTTTCGATTCGTTAGGGTCCAAGGAGACTAGCTTCGTCGCCTCGACCAACTGAGCCCATTGCAACGACATCTTGTCTCGGAAGTCTAGGTCTTTTGTGGTTCGTCTCAAAGTGGCGGGTGCGACTTGGGATAGGTAACATGTCCGACCCATCACCTGGTTGCCCAATGCTTTTCCGACTCCTACGGTGTTAGAAACTTCACTTTCAGGTGAGGTATCAATGTCACTGCCCCGAAGGTGGCTAGGAATGGCCGACCAAGAATGGCATTGTAAGCTGATGGCAGGTCAACAATAAGGAACGTGAGTGTTCGAGTGGCTATACGAGGGTGAGTCCCTATTATGACTTCAAATTGAATCTCTCCTTACACGGATACTAGCTCGTTGTCCACGTTGTAGAGGGATCCTTCAGCTGCTCTCATTTGGTTCTTCTTTAGATCAAGCTTAAAGAACGCATCAAGGTACAACAAGTTACAAGAGCTTCCATTATCAATAAAAACATGTTTCAATTGGTAGTCAAGTGTACTGTCTAAAATGAAGGCTGATACAACAAGAGGGTCCGAATAAGGGAAAGTCACGTGTGTCAAATTGTCATTGTTAAAACTAATGACATCGGTCCTAACCCCTACTCTCACTCTCTTGCTACTCAACATGGCCTCTGGCCGATCGCAGTCGCCACTTCTTGTCGGTTTGCTAGAGATCATACTGATGACACCAGCAGCTACTTGGTTTCTCAGTGGATCTCTAGCTTCGTCTTCGGCGGACTAAGGGGCCTGCCCTGAGCTCCTAAGGAATTGAATGAGGTGTTTGCGGCAAGATCGGGTCCTCATTTCCCTTTGCAAGGTTCAATAGTTCTCTATGGTGTGCACCAGAGATCGATTGTAGTGACAGTACTTCATCTGATCTCCGCCCTCTGGGTTCTTCAGCGCTTTGGGCCACCTCAAGAACTTCTCATCTTGAATTTGTATCAGAATATTCGAGTGGATATCGTTCAAGGGAGTCAGGGTCAAGGGCCTGTACTCCTTTTAAGCACTCGGCTTGGACCATAGCTGCTTGCGGGGTTCCTGAGCGTGAGCTGCCATCTCCATTTCTCTTCTTTCTGACGATAGGTCCTTCCGGCTGTTAGTATGCGCATTCAGGATGCTTAGTCTTGTTAGCCTCCTCGCCGCAATGTAGGCTCGAGCGATAGCCTCAACTTCCTGGAAGGACAGGGGGTGCTGGTGCACCAGGTGCTTGAAGAACTCCCTAGCCCCCAACGTGGTGATGAAAGCTCTTAGCTTCATCTCGTCGGAGAATTTGGGGATTCGACGAGCTTCAACAATGAAGCGGTTGAGGAACCGCTTTAGGTTCTCCTTCGACTTCTGGCGGAGGCGGATAAGGTGCTAGGGCAGCTTTTCTTCTCTCCGGTTGAAAGCAAATTGGTACAAGAAGTAGTCCGAGAGCTCGTCGAATGAGTAAATGAAGTTGGGTCAAAGGCCATGGAATCAAAGCCTGGCGTCTCCCCTAAGCATTAGGGGGAAGCACTGGCACATGATAGCTTCACTCACCCTGTGGAAGGACAACAATTTACCGAAGTAATCCAAATAGTCCATTGGGTCTGTACTACTATCGTAAGGATCCAGAGTTGGCATTTTCAACTTGAGGGGGCGTGGTTGTGTCTAGATGTCCGTGGAAAACGGTGACCTCCGCAAGTCGAGTGCTTGTTGTCCACTTTCTTCTCTATCGGAGGAGTGCATCCACTCCTCTTCGCGTTGATGAAATTTCGGAGTTTGGAGTTCTCCTGGGGGCTACGTAGATCGTGGCGACCGTCTGCGCAAGGTGGTCGCATACTACATGAGCCCTCTCCTCTTGTCGGGAGCCTCTTGTCATTGTAGGAGTTGCGAGGGTTCCGCCACTCCGGGCTTGCTTTCCTCACGTCTCTGCTCTGGAGACTCCGAGTTGTTGTTTGGGCCCTACTGCCAGAGACTGCCTAGGCCTCGGTGTTGTCAAGTCTGGTTGTCCTTACTACCCGGGCTTCTTACACCTGGAGATAGATGCTTGAAGGTTCGAGGGAGTGGTTCCTAACCGTTGCGCTCCGGCACGAGCGCACAGTGCCTAAAGCATGTGCTTCATATCATCCACGTTCGCAGCCAGTTTGCGGACGTCGGGCTCGAGCTACTCGCCAAAGACAACTACCTATCGTTGGGGGTCATTTGCCGGGTGGCAAAAATATCCCTATCTAGTGTGCTAGTTTGCGCTCTTGCGTTGACCATCTTCAGAATAAAAGAGTGAATGTAGGAATTGGTGGTTAGACTTTTCTCATCATTCTCACAGACGTACGCCAATGATGCATTCCTGTTTCCTGGTTATGGTACGAATTAGAGAGCCTTTCGATATTGTACTATGGGTCGATCTAGATTGGATCTGGTTCCATTGTTGTCAACCTGAAACCTACACTCAACAAATTGCATACAAGAGGTTAAAGGACGGTAGGAGGTTGTTCGACCGTAAACACTTCAGCGCTTAAGTCAAAAATCTTCCGCAATGAATCGAGGAATACACGCTTAGGAGTAAACGTGACGAGAATACAAAGATGCAGGGATGAGGGGAGTGTGATAGGGATGTATTTAGAGATTTAGGCTCCGTTAGTTGTACCGCTATGGGTGGCCTACTAACTTCACCGGGAAATGGTGGTGGCTCAAGGGAAGAGAGTTGGTTCTTTCTTCTCGAAATCTAGAATGCCGGATGAAGGATCGGATATTTGATCTCTGGTCATTGTTTAGGCTTAGGATTCGGCTCTCTCCTCTCCTCTTAGCAGGAGAGGGTATTTGTAGGCTCTTTTAGGGAGGCTTTGGGAGCCAAAACCCCAACAAGTTGCTTGCCAGGATTTGTTGGCCACTGTGCGCTGGCAGTTTGTCAGGTTGTAGTCTTGTGGAGGTAAGAGGACCATCGTCGGACATGAACAACGCCTGATCTGCTCTGCCGCACACGGTTGGTTGAGTGGTTACAAGGACGGTATGCGTTGCGGCTTACTGGCATTGACCTCTTCTTCCATTGGCTGACATTTTCTGAGTTGGAGCCCGCTGCTTGCAATCGTCTCTGCAGGCGTGCAGGCACACTAATTGATATCTCATCTGGAGTGCCATGTGGTCAGCGTATTAGGATTCTTTGGGTCCCATAGGTTGGCTTGAGCCTTTCTGTTTGGTTGAGCCCGCGCCTCTTCAATTGGCTTCTCTGATCTTGGCCCAATTTTGAGCTGGACCTATCAAGCTTAGTTTACTAGATTTAAAATTTTATAAGATATTATTAAGTTATATAAATATTATAAATAGACACGATTAGAAAATAAACCAATTTGAAATTTTAGATAGAATATGAATATAATTACGAATAAAAGTAACCAATTTGAATAAACTATATTTTATACAGATAAATGCCTTTTTGTGAAAAGAATATTTTTAAAATATTTATATGTCATAGTTTTCAACTCATTATTATTATTTATAATATTTTATTTAGTTAATTTTATGCAAATATCAAATTTTATATTAAATACTAAAAATATTCATCATAGATAGAAACAATTATAATTTTTTTGCCTCGTCTAATTAGATGTAACCCAACTTAATTCAACTTCATGGTCAAACTTTTTTTTACTTGACAACCCAACCTGCCGTAGCCTAAATATGGTTTTAGTCACGTTTGGCACAAGCCGCCCGCCACTGTTGGACACCCTCAGTTGCCACTAGCCACGGCTTTCCATGCGTGACAAGCTCCTACAAGGCCAGCAGCCCACCCTACCAAAAGCCGCTGATGCTACTGCTGAAATTATTAATTGTTACCCATTAAGTGCTTATTTCTAAATAAAATATCGATTCATTCGTTACGAAAACAAAACAATATTCAAAATTATTTATCAATAATACTTATTGTATTGTCAGCTTAATCTATTTCATTAATCGAATATACTCTCAACCCCCCTAAATAAAAAGTGAGATTTTACCTGAAAGCCGGAGGAAGCTGGGGAAGGAGATAAGGCTTTGTCATGTAAGGAGGGTTGGTGATCATGTAAAATCGATCAGCCCAATCGAGTTTTTGATCACCCACGGAAAGCCAATACTGACCGTACCCTTGATAATCACCTTCTCTCAGCCGGTATTTCATCTTCTCTTCCAATGGAAGCTTGAAGAACTCCTCAATTTCATGCTTCAGTTTCGCCAGCAGTGATGTGCCAATCCCATGGTTCACCAGCTGCCACGTACCAAATTAAGATGACAACTCACCAGCTTGAAGAGCTCCCATAATTTGAGCCTTATTTTTCATACAAATTGAATAATATAGTAATACTTCGTATTGTCTTATTCAAATGCATTAGATACTCTATTTTTGTGAGATAGAGGGATGAATGAAAATTTAAGGAAATATGTATATACCATAAAGAGGCCCCATTCTCTGCAAGCTGAGTGCAGTTTCTCGAGCTCAGAATCTCTGTCTTCTCCCGCAATTAGACGTTGCACATCGATGACAGGGATGGAGGGCGAGGCAGCATCAGGATCAACGGCTAGCGATGGTTCTTGATCAACCCGAACATACTGCTCCGGTATGGAGGCCATGGGCTGCTGTTTGATGAGCTCTTGAAGGCTCAACGTTGGAACTGAATTGTTGTCGACCACAAGTTGCTTTGTTCCCATCTTGATTCTCTGCAATTCTCCACCTCTTTCTATCACCTCGCCTAAGTTAGAACAATTTATAGGAAAAAAATATCAATAACAAAATATTTTAAAAATATTTTTTAATTATTTTTAAAATATCTTTATATAATATGACTTTTACATATCTATTTATCTTTATATGAATTTATTAATATAATTAAATATATAAATCATTATATTTCAAAAGTGTCTAAAAGTAAATTAAACAATATCTCAATCATTCATGTTTTCAAAGGCATTGGCAGGTACACGTGTTTTTTATGTCCCTTTGAATTGTGGAAGGCTAGTTTCGGTTTATGATTATTGCTTCACAAATGTGTATTTTTTATTTTATTTTGTACTTAAATAAGTGGGCCCGCGTTATCAATCAATTTTTTTGGATAATCCAGTTAAACATAATTTGATATCAACTTAGCAAAACTTTATGTTATATTTTATTACTATAATACATAAGTTGGGATGTATATACTAAATTATTATTTTTAAATTTCTATTAGGACTTGAGATAATGAAACCTTAAGCAATTGAAGGGGTGGTGACCGAACCTAATGGAAGGGATCAATGTTGATATGATAAGAGAAAGATTAGAATTGATAAAAATTATTATATTTTATAAATATAAAAGAAAATTAATTTAAATTAAATATAACACTAAAAAATGACACAAATAAGATATATTTATAAAGTAAAGAGTTTCAAAGTCATAAATTGAATATTTTTAGTTGAAAGATGCAACAAAAAATTCCATGTAATTTGTATGGAACTTATCATTTTAGGTTACATCATCCTTTAGTATTACTTCTGGACAATGCGGCTAATATTATCCTTCTTTTTAATAAACAAAAAGTATAAGATTTTCTTTTTTAAAAAAAATTTATCCCAAGTTAAGAAAACGGATTCATGATTGATATAAATTTAAATATAACTTTTTTTTGGCTACTTATTCGACTTATAAATAAATAATTAATTAATTAATTAATCTTACTGCATCTAACAAATAATGATATATTTGCATGGCTAATTTTAGTTACACACACACACACGTACAAAACGTATAAAGATGAAAGAAGTATAGGATTTTTTTTTCTAATGCGGAGATTACCCATTGTGTGGTGAGTTAGGCTAATAAAGAGACGATTTCCCCTCATAATATTTATATATGATTTAAATATATATTGATACATTTTTTATAATTTTATAAAAGTTTCATTTTGATCATTTTTATCTATTTTAGTTAAAATATCTTTATTTTAAAATGATTCTTTTTGTTTACATTAAAAGGAGGAGACCAAAACTATCTAATTTGATCCTTTTAATCATAAATATTTCTCCAAGAAGATTTGTTAGAATTAACTATGTTACGTCCCGAGTTTTTAATTGTTGTACGGATTAGGAAGCCTTCGGATTCCTCGTCGTGTAGATGCAATCACGAGCGACTTCGATCTCCGTCTCTATTAACTTGGGCCTTGTACAACACAACTAACAAATAAGAGGTCAAAAGCTGACGGGGCTGTCCCCCGCCGGCGCTCAAGTCAGAAACCTTCCGTAATAAACGGAGGAATGCATGTTCAAGATATAAGAATGAGGGGAGTGTGAGAGGGATGTATTTGGAGGCTTGAGCTCCATGGATGTGCCCGGTAGAGAGCCGGCTTATCGGTGCGCCCACGAAGGGCAGCTTAGAGATGTCTTTACTCGGGAGTGCGTTCGCGGAGGACTGCTTAGAGATATCCCTGCTCGGGAGTGCGCCCGCAGAGGAGGGCTTAGAGATGCGCCCGCGAAGGACGGCTTAGAGATACGCCCTATGGACGGGCAGCTTGGAGAGGCGCTCGCAGAGGGCGACTTACCGTGCCCAAGATTTGGGATGAGACGCTGGATGCTGAACATGTCACGTGAGGGAAAGGACCTCGGGTAACCTCATCTGAGACTTTGGATGAGATGGTAGGATCTCGGGCCATAGTCAAACCTAAGGCCGCGGGCCCTTAGGTGTGAGAGAAAGAGAGAAAGGCGCCGAACACCTACTCTGCCTTCTGCTGAACGACTGTGTGCCGTTTTGGGGGAGCTCCACCTCTGCCTCGATTTGGGAAGAACAGCTGAGCGTTATTCTTGGAGACCTCCAGATCCTGTTGAGAGCACGATGAGCATGAGTTGCCCTTTTCGGGCAGCATCGGGCTCTCTTCTCAGGAGAGTCCCGTGCCTCTGCTTGACCAGTGAGAAAAACGAAAGAGCTAGCCATAAGCTCCATTTCCCGGAAACGGGGTCAGAGGCACTGAGCGCCAATGATGGAGGTTGCCTCGAGCTCCGCTGCGCAGAGCATGGGAACAGAGGAACTTGGAGCCCTTGGATGGGCTTTGCCGAGCTCACTTCATCCTTGTCTGAGGAAAAATCAGAAGCGTGCCATTGACAGGAAGCTTTATGCCCTGTTTCGTTCTGACTCGAGGATAAATGGCTGGATTTGGTCGCTGGGAGTTCCATGTGCTTTGTTTGGGTCGAGAGCAGCAAAGATGAGCCAGTCGCCGTTAGCAGAGAGTGTCGTGCTCTGTTTTGTTTATGAGTAGCGGAAAGGGGCAGGGTGCCCTCCAGAGGGCTTTGAGATGCTCTCAGAGATGGGTCGGAAAAGGGGCGCAAGTTTTGGGAAGGCTTTCTGCCCCTTGGTTTCTTTTCCTATGCTGTTCCATTTTTCCTCTATTTATTGAGGGAATGAATAAAAAGTTTCCCTCCAAAACAAGTTCTAATTCCCCGCCAAGGGAATTTCTCCTGCCAAAATGAAAATGTTTCCCGCCATGGCGAGGCTTCTCCGTCACGGTTTGGATTTCGGGTGAGCCTGCGATACCGGACCCAACAAACTACTTCATGATTTTTACCTTATAAAATCTAATTAATTTTATTTTTTATTTAATAGGTTAAACTTTTGACTAAGTAATTATTGGAGATATTATTAATACATTTTTAGTTAAATGCTCATTAATTATGATGGGTCTAATTGTAGTGTGGGCCAACCCAAATACAAGCCGGGCCCATCCCTAAAGCAAAGCCCCACGAGGACTGCAGCCCAAAAGATCCAAATGGCTGGTCTAGCCACAATAACACATTGTGGGGCAATGGAGATAGGGACCGTCGTGCCAAGCAGGCATCCCACTGCAGCGCAACTAATCATGATGGAAAAACCCTTAGGTACAGCGTCGACAGCATGGCCACCGCAAAAGGCCCCAATGCGGCAGACACCTACCATTGGTGACTATAATCAACGATCAGAAGGGACGCTACTGCTGCTAGGCCGCTGCCATCGTCAGCATGGTTTAATGAATTGCCCTCCGAAATGGCCTGACAAATGTTAGCAAGGACCATCTGCAATCGCACCACCACTGTAAAACGATAGCTAACACCGGTGGCATAGGTCAACAACCAGTGACCTGCTAGTCCTAACACGACAATTGTCCAAACTTTGGTACCACTGTTACGCCGGGTCATCGTTTACAAGTATTCCTTCCCCACTACGAGAGAAACGAGGAAAAAGGAGAAATCCAAAGAGAGGATATGATCCCAAAGAAAGTGTATTTCCAGTCTCCCCATTCCTTTAGAGCCGCATCTCGCCGAGCGCACCCATCGGAACCAAGCCCTTCAATATTACTCACCCTCCCCCACATAAGTGTATTCACGCAGATCTTACATCCTTGCATCTTTTCATCCATTGAAAAAAATTTTGACTTGAATATCGGAGGATAAATTGAAGAGTGAGTTCCGTAAATCCTTTAACACCTCAATTTGACCAAACATGAAAAATCAGGTGGCTCTCTAATCCATATAATAATCCGGATCCAAAGATGCACCATTGGCACAATTTGTGATAAACAACTTGAGAGTCCAACCATTGCATTCACAAACAAAACATAGTCAATACCAGAGCGCAAGCTAGCGTGTTGGCCAGGGACACCGTTGTCTAAGGCGACGACCCCTCGGAAAGAAGCCATACGACAGACGGCCCAAACTTGACGTGCGCACACTCACTGCACAAATGGGAGATTTATTCAAGATGCTCCAGACAATCAACATGCATTTGGACGAACACAGCAAGGGGCTCACGCCTTTGTCACACAAGCTTTGGCCTTGAAGCGAAGGAATGGGGTGAAGAGGCAACCGGCAGAGAAGACACCGAGGCTCGATGACATCGAGGCCCCCGTAGCCTAGAGCAATAGGGCACAGAAGCGGTTGAAGGGCCGACCGAGTCATAGGGTACAAAGGGATAGCCTTAAGCAACGAAATCCCCGCTACTCCCATAAAAACAGGAGGCCCTTGGCCCAGGGAGCTGAGGATCTTCCTCAATGCCAAGAGGATTGTATCCTCCCCCCGGATGGAGGAAATGGTAGAGAAGATTTGGCAATATGTGTTCACGGGAGATGCCGGCAAACGCACCACACGGATTTGAGGAGATCCGGACACAGCCTCTCCCCCACAAGTTCAAAATGTTGGCCCAGAAACCCAACGACGAAGGCTCCAACTTGATGGACTACCTCGACCACTTCCACACTCTACTAAGCTTTCAGGGGCCTGGCGAAACTGCCATATGCAGTGCTTTCCTCTAACTCTCAAAGGGGCCTTGGTGAAGCTTCCATATGCCAGTGCTTTCCTCTAACCCTCAAAGGGGACGCTTACACCGGTTCCATAGCCTTCAGCCGAACTCCATTTGGTCGTTCGAGGCATTCGTTGATTGCATCTTGTCTCAATTCGATTCCAACTAGAGGGAGGAAAAGCAGCCATGGCACCTCGCTTGCCTTCGACATAAGCGAGGGGAAACCTTAGAGCGCTTCCTTGCCCGGTTCATTGGCGAGGCCTGGCAAATATCCCGTCTTATTGAAAAAGGTGAAGCTTACCTTTAATGCTATTCTGGAGTCGGACAACTTTTTTAAACACCTGATCTATCAGAACCATCAGACCTTCTAGGAGGCCGAGACCATCGCTCGTGTTTATATAGTAGCAAAAGAAACCAACAACGCCAAACGACAAGAGCACGCCGACCGACCCCCGGAGGAACCGATGAACAAAAAGAAGAGTGGAGTTGACAATCATTTCCGAGGCCCTCGAAAATAGTCGCGGGCGAAACCTAGTGTGAGGAAGGAGTTTAGGCCCCCAAACTTGACTCCTCTGAACGATACCCACACCAACATCCTAATGCAGATCCAGGATGGGAAAATTTTTAAATGGTCGAAGGTGCTGAAAAATCCGAAAAGAGGAGACCAATCAAAGTGCTAATGCTTTCATCGATATTTAGGTCGAAGCACTGAAAACTGTCAGACGTTACAAATGAAAAATGAAGACATGATTCGCAAAGGGCACTTCATTAGGTTCCTACAGGATCTGGGATAGGCTCCTGAGAGGGAAAACGGAGACAAGCAACGATAGTCAAGAAATCGAGTTATAGCTAAGGTCGTCAACATGGTGACAACCAAATTGACCAAGGTCAACACCTCAGACCATCCTGGAAAAAGCTTCCAAAGTAAGAAGCCAATGGTAGGGGTTACGAATGATATCATTAATTTTAGTGACAATTATATGGCTCATAATAACCCTCAACTCTAACTCTTTAGTTGTATCGACGCTCGTTTTAAACGGTACCATTGATTAGTAACTGAAACGAGTATGAATTAATAATTAAAGTTCTCAGAATTTGCTTTAACAAATGCTTACTTCAAACTTGGATTAAAAAAACCTGACCAAGTGATCCCTGTACAGGCTAGACAACAAGTCGATGCCCATCCAAGGCACAGTCCAACTGGAGGTCACACTGGGGGTTTAGTTCAAGACAACCTCTAGGATGCTTACATTCCTAATGGTGGACCTCCCATCGATTTACAATACCATGTTGGAACGACCCTGCCTAATTGCCTTCGGGGTGGTGACGTCGATTCTTTATCCAAAGATGAAGTTTTAGATCCCGTACGGTGTCGGAGAGGTTCTAGGCGACCAGGTAACCGGTTGGACATACTGCCTATCCTAGATCGCTCGGGTGACCCTTAGCTAGTCAATTGAAGATCTTGACTTTTGCAACAAGACCACCCTACTGCTAGCTTAGTCAGGAAAGTCGACCGATCAAGTCCTCTTGGACCCTAGCAAGCCCAAGAAGTGTGTGTAGATTGAGAGGTCCCTTTCGGGTTCTCTACGCGACTAACTTATAACCTTCCTTAGACAGAATTCTAATGTCTTCGTGTGGATGCTTGCTGCCATCTAAGGATACTAACATCTTCATGTGGATGCCCACCACAACCAGCTCATAATTGTACGTTGTGGACGCTCTGCCGTAATCTTCATTCGACTAGATATCTTAATATTTTCATACGCTTTCCTCAACCTTAATCATAAGAGGCCAATAACATATATACTCACATATCCAAATGTGTACGCAAAAGAGCTTAGCAATTGCAATGATAGAAATATCGTTCGGTACTGACAATGATCGTATTCACGCAATCAAGGCCAACACAAAGAAATTTATCATAGAACAAAGAAAGGACAATAACATAACGGGAATAATTTATTTTGACTAACTTAAACATTTATCTAGTCTCTAATTTTGTTTCAATATACAAAACCTATAACTAAGGCCATATCTTAATTATTACCTAAGGATAAGCCTACTATCACCAATCTAATTCAATCATCCCAAACTTGCATAGCATTTCCAAGGAAATTATATAACAACATTAACCACTTTCAATTATTCAACTTGTATTCTAAAATATGCACACACATATTTACCATCACCATAGTAGATTAATATTTACTTCACCAATCATTCATGTTCATATATATATATATATAAACCTCACTTATTCTCTCTCCTCAGCCTTACACCTTCCTGAACCTTCTTTTCTGTTTTTTCTTTTTTCTCTTTTTCTTTCCTTTTATTTTCTTCTTTTCCACCCCTTTTCTTCCTTCTTTCTCCTCCTTTCTCCCTTGTCAGCCGTTGCCCTAATTCCTCTTCGTCGGCGGCGAATCGGCGCGAAACGATGGCACCGGTCACGAAAACTACTAGGTAATTTCGATTTCTCTCCACTATTAACCAGATTTCCCATGAAATCGTGTCCCCCTCCAGATTTCTCTCTCTCTCTCTCTCTGTCCATAAATCAGACGGAAGCGAGAAAGTGGGTAAAGCATGGAGAATCACTTTCAATAGAGAAAATAGACGAAATACAGAGAGATATTTGCAATTTGCAATAAGAGGAGATAATGACAGTACGGGAAATCACTTGCCTGATGCTTTCTATTTTCCTCGGCACGGCAGTAGCAGCTCTGCAACGGGTTCCGGCAGCGGCTTGATGGTGATGTCTCCGGCGACGGCGGCGGCGACGGCCACAGTAGTGAACACCGACGGTAACAGAGTACACTACCGATTTACTTCTTTTTCTTCTTCTCCTTCGATTGGCTCTCTCGCAGCTCTCTCTCTCTCTCTCTCGTTCTCTGATTTCCGAAATTTTTGGCACCCTCCGTGAAAGAAGAGAGGAGGGCTTAATGTAGAACTTTGAGAAGAGAAGTAGGTGCAGCAAATCTTGAGTCGGTGAGGGCAGGGTATGGCGAGGGAGCTGTTTGGTGAGGAAAATCCGGGGACCTGTGGAGTTGAGGGAGGAGGAGATGTACGGACGGGAAAAGGGAAGCATCGAGGTCCGGGATGAGAGAGAGTGAGGATGGGTTTGTCTGGGGAAGGTGAGAAGAAGGGTCGAGATGGGTGAGGTGGCGTGTGGTTTTGCCACTGTATATATTGCTGTTATTAAATTATTATTATTATTAGGTTATTATAAATTTTTTATTATTATATTATTTTTACTAATATAATTGTAATATTAATTTAAATAATATGTTTGAATATAATATTATATCTTATATTAAAATAATTAATTAAAATTAGGTTTTTTAATTTATACATAGAGGGGTTTTACTTCAAAAATATGTCACGATTTTATGAAAATTAATTTGACTAATCTATAAAATATTAACTTTAAAATATGTCCATAATTAATAGTTTTTCACCAATCTTAACCTAAACATTAAAGGATATTATATTCACAACAGAAGAGGCTAACTATGCGCTAGTTGAGGTGCACCTTGATATCTGCGATTCCCATGTTAGAGGTAAGAATCTGGCATTCAAGATCATGCAACAATGTTTCTATTGGCCCTTGACTAAGTGCGATGCCATGGATTTCATGAAAAAAATGCAAGAATTGCTAAATCCATGGAAACATGACTCATTAGCCACATATGGAGCTACATGCCCTATAGTTGTCCTGGCCATTCACACAGTAGGGGCTCGACATACTTGGCTCTCTCCCCATAGCGTTCGGACAAAGGAAATTCATCATAGTGGGTATTGACTATTTCAATAAATTGGTTAAAACATTCCCGCTGGCATAGATCACCAAACAAAATGCGATGGAGTTCGTTCAATAGAACATCATTTGTCAGTTCAGAATTTTTGAGGTCATAGTGACCAATAACGGAACTCAATTTATTGGCAAACGATTTGCTAGGTATTGTACGAGTCTACGAATAAGGCTGGTCTATACATCCGTCATCTATCTGCAAGCTAATTGGCAAGTGGAAGTGATGAATCGAACGCTACTGCATGGGTTGAAAAAAAAGTTAGAGGACGTTGGGGGTTCTTGGGTGGACAAGTTGTCGTTTGTCCATTGGTCATACAAAATAACTCCAGGAGTCGACCCGAGGAATGCCCTTTAGCCAATATTACAAGACTGAAACAGTTATCTCAGTAGAGGTTGGACTCTCTAGCCTTCGGGTTGAATGCTTTGACCCGCTCAACAACTCCTAAAGGCTCCGAGGTCACACAAGGCACGCCTACAAACGGCAGCTTACCAGCAGCGGCTCGCATGGTACTATAATAAAAAGGTCAAAGCTAGTCAGTCCGAAGTAAGAGACCTAATCCTGCAAAGTATAGAAGCAACCAAAAAAATTGTCAACAATAACAAACTCTCCCCCAATCGGGAAGGATCATTTCTTGTCTCGGCCATCCTTCAAAACGATGCGTACAAGCTATGCATCCAGGACGACAAATTGATCCCGATGACTTAAAATGCTTCCCACCTCAAAAGGTACTATCAATACGCCTCAACCGCAGGTAAGGTTAGCATGCATCATTCAGAGTGCTTGTAACACGTACCATAATCACATTAATAAAATGAGTGTTTGTTCATATTTAATTGTTCATGCGAATGCTTGTTTGTTGTCTCATAAAATTGAATGACCTATGCTGCTCTAAGGTTAGGTGGACCTTCGTTCACCCATACATCAACCTACAAACGGTCAAGAAGGTCATACCCATTACCAATCGGCCCATCCACAGTCAAATCCTAAAAGTCATCACGTTATCGAGTGGCCTAAGTGAGGTCAAACATCACGACTTGGGGGCTCATCTCCATAGAGATGGATCACCCCTTTAATCGGTCACAAAAACCTTAGGGAACTATCACGACATACGTGTGGTGACCTTCTCATGAAGAAGATAGTACCATCAGTCAACAACGGTCAAGGGGCTAGGACCAGACGCACAACAACTACGACGTCCCCCGATAGGACTGAGAACCAACGACCATGTGTAGACCACGGCCTATGACATCATCCGAGCTCGGCGGCTTTGGCCATGAAACCAAGCTGACCGAAGTGAGGCTCACTCACCAACGTATGACGACGTCCCATCCATAGGAAAGAGCACTCTACACAAAATCAAAGTGCGGCAACATTTTTCGAGAAAATGAGCACGGTCGGGTTAATGCACCCAGGAAAGATTCGACAACAATAGCAATAATGCTTAGCTGGAAAAACGAGAAAGAAAGAGGGAAAGCAACTGAAGAAAGGCTTGGTATGTAAGCATGTACACCAATAACAACGCCCTCAAAGGTCCACTCATTTCATTACAGCAATCAATGTGTACAAAGAGGGTCATCCGTCCAAGAAGAATACAAAATCGACTTATTGCCCAGAGGGAAAACAATTCGAAGGATGAGGGCTCCTTGCGGACAAGACGAGAGCCCAGCAGCATCATGAACAAAGCTTAACATATTTGACCAGCACCGAGCACTAGCATTCCTCGAGTGGAAAATTGAGACCAAAAAGCTAGGAGCCACTAGATCCACAATGTAGTGACATAGGTTGATGTCGGTCCAGTACCTACACTCTAAGGCTCCCCCGATCTCATCCGAGCTTAGAGAGGTCAAAAGCTCCCTAAGCCGGAGGTTCTCGTCCCGAAGGCGAGCACAGTCTTGCTCCAGCTCGCACAGTGAAACCTCGAAGGAGGAGATCTCCACCCTGGTTTCGGACAGCTCACATTAAGAACGGGAGGCCCGCTCTGTCGTAACTCTAAGCTTCTTCGAGTTGACGTGAGTCTAGGCCATGCGGTTGGCGAAGGCAACCAGTTGGCAGATCATCTCTTGTAGTTGGGAGTAGAAAATCAGTCAGTCAAAGTGACAACGCAAGTAAACAAAAGAAACAAGAATGTACACAAGAAACCTGCTAAGCCAAAGATGGCTTCTCTGAGGGCGGGCAACTTGATGTGGGCTCTTTTGGCACCAACGTCTCAGCTTCCGGAGGCATGGAAAGAGGAGCCTCTGTAGTCTCTACAATGTCCTCGGACTCCTCTACCTCCAAAATCTCTAGCGTAGGGGGCTTGGAGCGAGGCTCCTTAGTGACCTCCTCGGCACCCTCCTCAACTGCCTCGGCAAGAGGCTCAACCTCTACCTCTCCTTAGACCTTAGGCTCTAAGGGCTTGACGCAAGGTCCCTTGGCAGCCTCCACAGTCCCGGCCACCTCGACTGCCTCTGGTGCTCCAGCTCAAGATTCAAGGCAACGCACTTTAACAACCTCCTCGGCCTTGACGGTCATGTAAACTCCCGTCTTTTCGGGTCTCGCCACCTCATGGAGGCCCTCGCCAGTCTCCCTTGCCGGGACGTCAGCTATCCAGTTGTCATAAGGAGCCTCCTAATCAACAGCAGTGGAAAGGCACGAGATAGGCTCCTTGTGTGGGGACACTACAGTAATGGGAACACCGTACTGGGCTAGAGTTGGTGCTGGAATCGGCCCCTCCTAGACACCCTCTTGGTCACCTGCGACCAACATGGGAGGTCCAGAGGACTTGCCTCCCTCGGCCAATAAAGCGGGCCCAGTTGCTACCTCGACGAGGAAGCAGGGGCAACAGTCAGCCTTCTCGAAGACCTCCTAGGCCTCTGTAGCCACTCCAGCACAGCCCAATCATTGCTAGAGGAGTCAGACAAGATCTCCCGACATTTGGCAGCCCTGTCAGATGGATCCTGGACTACTGATGCTCTAGGCCTCCTCCTAGCAGCAGGCAACGATGGGGATATGAGTAAAGGCCTCCGCCGTCAGCCAGTGCCTTCTCTTCCTAAAGGTGTTCGTGTGCGCCCGAAGGAGGTCTATTAGTGGCTTCTCCCTAGCTTCCTCCTAGTCTCCCATGGCAATAACAAGGGAGGACTGCACTCGGCCCCACTCGTTGGAAATGGCCCACTCGGAAGGAACTATCAGATAGAAATGTTGGTCCTTTCAATTATTGGTTGAGTCTGGATTCACCCCTCAGAAGTGAAAATCTAGGCGTGGAGACATTGAAATCCAATTCGCTCCCTGATTGAAGAGGAAGATCCCCTTCACCGACTTGAGGCTAAACCTATAGTTGTAATGGCGGGAGAGGACACACACGGAGACCAAGTAACGGATAGCATTGGGCAGCAACATTGTGATCGGGACACCCAGACCCAACAAGATCACATACAACTCCTACGTGACCGGAAAATGAAGCCTCCCTTTAGATGTGACTCATAGATTGTAATGTACTCCTCCAGCGGGGAGTAAGCTCTATCGACAACACCAGGCAGCCAGAATTCTATGGCACTTGGGATCTTAAACCTTGCAAACAAGGACTCGATATCTCAAGTGGTGAGAACCGACCAAATCCTGTCAACTTCCTTGAAAGCCATGGATGATGAAGCAAGAAGAAATTGTGAAAGCAAAGCAATTGAAATCAAAGAGAAATTGTGCGAAAATGGCAAAGGCCCAAGGTTTTAAAAAACCCCGTTTGCACCGAAATGACATTGTATGGGGAAGTTGAAGGGGTACAACCCATAATGACTGAGACCCATGCCGCGCCCTAAAGATATCATGGCACATCAACCAAACGACGCTAGTAATGATAATTTGACAAACTCGGATGACTAACCGGCAGAGATTTCTACAGTTTCCAAGGCCATAGAATCACCGTTTTCCACAACGGCAGACTAGCTGCGCACGACACTTGCATGCCCAAGGTAGATCCAATCGACCCCCATCTTGACCAAGCGTTCGGAACGAACGGCTGCGAGTCTAGAATGCCAGAAGAGCAAGCCACCAGGGGTCTGCACCACCCGATTTGACAGTTGACGAGCTTCATAGTGCGATGCTCAAACATCCGAATCACACATAACGTGCGACAATAACCAAAACAATTTAACATGTTTTATTGAAAAATTTGGAGTGTGTATCTGAAGGCAACTATTGGCCTCAAAATATAAAGAGATGAAAACAAGATCCTATTCCTGCCAACGGTTAGGATCCGCCTCTGAGTTGTGCATTTTCGTGCCGAAGGACCACGATCTCCCTCCGAGTCCTCCGAAGCTTGTCCTCGAGTGAGGCAATCCGTTTTAGGGCTTGGGCGTGGTCCTCGGCGAGCCCTTCTGATCTTTCCTTGGAATTGGACAAAGCACGGGTGAGATGGACAGCTCGCTCCAAGCCTCGTTGCACCTCCACTATGATAGCCTCAATCTAGCGCTCCAACTCGTCCAGTCGCACACGAACTATCTCCTTTGTCGAACGGGGCACATCAAGGCTAACAAACAAGGGAAAGTGGACAGTCAAAAGCTACATCAACGAGACATGTACACAAAAATTTACGCTACCCCCAAAAAGGTGAAAATGCCCAACGAAAAGGCCCGACGACTCGAAACCAAGAGGCACCTCCGAAAATCTTGGGGTCCAAGAATCGAGGCCTCAAATGATGCTCCTCCTTAGTGTTCGCTACACCCACCGAGCCCTCTACTCCGACTCCAGCCAACGTCTCCTCATTAGAGCTCGGCTCCTCGGATGAGGACACTGGTACGAAGGAAGATGACTGATCCCGATGGCCATGCGAGCAGGTCAGAGATGTAAATGAAGCCCTCATCAATCATTTGTGGGCCAGAGTAGAAACCAACCAAATGGAAAAGTGGCAAACCGAGGGGCTAAAACTCTTGTAGGCAACAAGCAATGGAGAAAACAATTGGGGGCAGTGTTTAAATAGCAAACTCCCCTGCCAGTAATGACATTGTTTGAAGGAAACAAAGTGGCACGTCTTTTTGCCAGCATCATCATGGCATTTGACGCCACACACAGCATCACAATCAATGCACTCTGACACCTCAATTAATACGATGCTGCCGCTCAGCCATTAATGTACTGGGGCATCATTTTCCAAGATCATGAGATGATGGCTGTAATGACCCGAGCTTGAGTCCCTAGACCATCCTCATGCAAATATCTCAAATCATTTGAATTCATCATTTATTCAATATAAATTCTAAAATTTATCAATATATATAAACTCAAAATGTTCAAATCATTAGAAATTATCATATCATAAATAATTATCATAAATACATTAATTTATAAAACATTTATAATCAAAGAAATATTTTCCATCTTTGCTCATATGTTGCTAACTTCATAATCGTCTCTATCTGGTACTCAACAATAATTCCATAAATTTTGACCAGCACTTACGATACCTTTTTAATCTAAAGTTAAAAAAATATAAGAGTGAGTCAAATATCCAACAAGTAATATAAATAACAATATAAGAATACAAATAAATATATCAGATTATAATATCAGATATATAAAATCAATAATAATATGTGGTATACAATGTATTATCCGAGATTCAATAATATATCATGCCTACGATCCAAAAGTTATATAAACAACTGAATAACTGAAATGTAATATGGATTCTACCAAATTTGATCATCAGCTCAATACGAGGTCACAACTGTACGAGATAACAATAATCTCCATGGACCTTATTCTATAATAGTGAACAAAATGCCGCGTATTTATGTCCTCAATGACTGTGTAAGTACTACAAGGTTACTCGATATCTATAGTATCCCTACAATCTTTTCAGAGGCTGTACTTGTAACATACTCATTCTATCTCTGATATCCTTCGTCAATGATATCCCTGATATCATCATCTACGATGGTCACTAAGTTATAAGTATTCTTCCTTAACATCAACGACCTCGACCTTAACCTCCGAAATAGAATAGGTGTTGAAAAAACATTTACTATTCTAAGATCTTACGAATTTAAATTCGTTTGGATGCCGTAGAGTCTTTTCGTATATTCCCCTTTACTTATCCATAAAGTACGTGATTAATTTCAACATAAAGAATCATTCATCATAGGAGAGAGAGAGAGTTCAAGAAAAGTTTGAATATACAATCAAATGCTATAATATTTTATTAAATCATTTCTAACTCACCCGATATTTCAATTTTATCTCTAATGCTATCAAAAATACATGCTATTTTGGCGCTACCAAATAAGGTCACAATTTCTCATATTACTCAACTATTTGGCTAATTTCACAATTGTCCAATCAAAATAATAGTTGCCATTAATTTCTTCAAACTTGTAATTTCAATACATACACATATATAGTCACACTTACTCCCAATACACACACTCATACTTTTACTACCACTGCCCATACACACAGCACACCTGCTGCACATACATGCATACAGACCCAGTGCATGCACACACAACAACACACGCTGCTTATATTCATACCCACACACACGAGGCAACATATACACACCTAGTAGCACACTGCACACTTATACTCACACACACACGAACACACGCTGCACACGCCCACGCCAACGCAGCAGCACAGTCTGCACACAACCACACAGCAGCACACGCTACACACAGAGTCAGCAGCACATACACATACCTGTATAAACCAATACATACCTGTGTATACATACTAACGTGTGCGTGTATATATATATAACACTGTTCACCTTTCTCTTCAAGAGCCCAAAATGCGAGATTCTGTTCTTCGCACTTCGTTTGCTTCTCACCAAATAAAATCATCCAGTTTTTATTTATTAATTTGCAAGTCAGAAAATTATGTAACATTATTGTATCAAGATTTGAGCATTAATTTAATATGAAGCCAGAAATCCCGTTTCATTTGAGCCGAAGGCTCTGCTTGTCCTAAGCTTCCCTAAACCAAAATTTCAGCCAAATCTCATGAAATTGAGACATGCGAACATCAATTACATATTTTAGTAGTCAATCCTACCTGTGTACTCCAGCCAAGAGTGAACAATATGAACTAAATGAAAGAGAAGCTGATGTACCCTATTTGGGATGCAAACAGAGCATTGCATTTTGTTTACTGGTTCCGTGAATTTCACCGAAATCAGATAAAATCTAAATTTTGATCTCCCAATATGATGGACAATTCTTTCAATATATTAGCCCACGAATCTCCCAATTTAATGTGAAAGGAGGATCACTTTCAAAGAAGATGCTGTGGAGTGACACGAAATTTGTAATGGTTCATTCTTCCTCTGAGAAGGATAATAATAACGGGGTGTGCCATGAAGTCATGAAGCAAAGATCAGTTACAAAGAAGAGGCTGCAGAGCGACACAAAATTTGTAGTGGTTCATTTTTGTCTAAGAAGGATGATGAACAGAGACTGTGTGCTGAAGTTGTGAAAGGAGGATCACTTAAGAAGAAGGTGCCATGGAGCGACGTGAAATCTTTAGTGGTAGTTCTTTCTCTGGGAAGGACAATGATTTGTTTTCATGGTCTGTGTTTTTGAGTTGTCCTTTCCTTTTTATGGGCGTGCCATATAAAGTACATATAACGATCTTTTGGCTTTCTAGAATCTCTTGAATGGTGGGGCAAACAACACGTAAAAGTTGCAGATGAGAAAATCTGATCCAGATTCTGAAGGTGAGGATAAATTTAAATTTGTATTTGGCTAACTTTATGTTTGTAAATGGATGTTTTAGTAACATTTTTTGATGGAACATAAGATGATAAATTTGTAGAGTGAGAACAGGAAGAAGAGACTTTAAACTTGAATATTTATTCACTTTACTCTTCCTCTTGCAAATATCACAAAATTTGATGGGTGTACTGTAAATGAACTGGCCCAATAGTTAAAGACTGCCCAAATCCATTGTTGGACGGTCAACGTTGGCCCAATAGGAAATGATAGCCAAATTTTTGAAAGGCCCAAACACGCATCAGACGGTCAACTCGTTGGCCATTGGCGCACGGTGTAGGCGGCCTACCCATGCTCGGGGTTTGTCTAATCCGTGCGTTGGCCGAGGATCACTGTAGAATAAGGATAAGAATAAAAAGGCAATTCACGGACCGGGCCCACTTGGGCCCATGCTCCAGCAGGCGATTAGCAACAACTATTTTCCTAACTTTACGCCTTCCATAAATCCAACCAGTTCCAAATAGGACGTTGACAATATCAGCGTCTTTCCCATAAGAAAGGTGTCAAATCTTCTCAATTCCTACCATATCAACCTGCACTCTGTTTATGACGCTATACTAGGCAGACCGTGCTTAATAGTGTTTGAGGCGGTCACCTCGATTCCACACCTCAAGATGAAATTCCCAACACCTTACGGTATAGGAGAGGTGTTAGGCGACAAAGTTAATGCGTGGACATGTTACATGTCTCAAATTGCCCATATCGGCAGTACTAGAATGGTTGGGGAACTCGATCATCGAGATGAGACAACCCTACAACAAACGCAATCCGGCGAAGCCACAGATCTAGTCCCACTGAACCCGGAGGAAAGGGAAAGATGTGTACAGATCGGAGGCTCACTTGCCGAAACACTATGCGATGAATTGATCGCGTTCCTGCGATGGAACGCTGATATTTTCACGTGGAACTCCAACAGACATGCCTAGAATTCTGGTTGAGGTGATGGTCCACAAGTTGGGGCTTGATACTGGCCGAAAGCCCGTCAGGTGGAAGCGGAGGAACCACTCCGTAGAAAAACCGATTGCCATCTGGGAGGAGGTGAAGAAATTGTTGGACGCAGGATTTATTAGAGAAGTCCACTATTTGGATTGGCTCTCTAACGATGTCCTAGTAAAGAATAGCAATGGAAAATTACGGATGTGCGTTGATTTTACCAACATCAACAAAGCTTACCCAAAGGATAGCTTTCCCTTGCTCAGGATCGACCTGCTGGTTGACTCGACAGCCGGACATGAGCTGCTAAGCTTCAGGGACGCCTATTCGGATTACAACCGAATCAAAATGAGTGCGGTAGACAAGGAGCACACCACGTTCATGACGAATCAAGGCACCTATTGTTACAAAGTGATGCCATTCGGACTGAAAAACGTTGGAGCAACCTATCAACGACTGGTCAACAAGATGTTTGAAAAACAAAGCGGTCACAACATAGAGGTTTACGTCGATGACATGCTCGTCAAGAGTAGGGTCACCGGCGACCACATCCGCGACCTAATAGAGTCGTTTGAGGTGCTCCGCAAGCATCACATGAAGTTGAACCCGGCTAAGTGTGTCTTCAGGGTAGCCTTTGGTAAATTCTTGGGTTTCATCTTCTAACGGGGGATTGAGGTAAACCCAGAGAAGATTAAGGCCCTTGCAGACATGGCTTCCTGCGCGGAGCGTAAAACATCCGGATTGATTGGGACGATTAGCAAAGATTGTCCAACTCCCTCGCGAAGTCTGACGACAAGTACTAGCCCTCCTTTAAGACCCTAAGAGGGAAAAAATCCAACGGATTTCAATGGACAATGATCGCCGAGATAGCCTTGATGAATTAAAAGCGGTATCGCCGGCACCACCCTTTGCTAGTGTCGTCCAAGGGCAGAGAAGAGCTGTATCTTTACTTGGCGGTGTCGGAGGTATCCCTCAATTTTGTCCTCGTACACTAGGACTCCGACACTCAATGGTCGGTCTACTACGTGAGTAAAACGTTGACTGGCCCAGAGTCATGCTACTCACACGCGGAAAAGCTAGCCTTTGCACTTATATTCTTTGCGTGAAAGTTAAGGCCATACTTTCAGGCACACCGTATAGTGGTCCTCACCGATTAATCTTTGAAAAATATACTCCAGAAACCCGACGTTTCTAGACGGCTGGTAAAATGGGCTATCGAGTTGGGCGAGTTTGATATCGAATTCCAGCCCAGATCTGCTGTAAAAGCGCAGCCTCTGGCCGACTATATTGTTGAGACCACGACCCCAATTCTCAAAGAATAGCCCGCAAAAGCCGCGGTATAGTTTGACGGAGTTCCAAAATGGGTACTCCACGTAGATGGATCGTCTACGAACACCGGTAGTGGCATTGGAGTGGTCCTCACGACCCTAGACGGGTTTGAGGTGAAGTATTCCCTTAGACTCGATTTTTCAGCAACCAACAATGTTGTCGAATACGAAGCCCTATTAGCCAGATTACAATTAGCAAAGGAGTGCTCTGCTAAGAGATTGGCGGTCTACAGGGACTCCAAACTGATCGTTAACCAGGTTAGTGGAGACTTCAAGGTAAGCAACCCTCACATGGCCAAGTACCTGGCAAAGGCGAGGGAGGCCGCCTAGGGTTTTAACAAACTAATTCTGGTTCATGTTTCCAGAATTGAAAACTATAAGGCGGACCAGCTGACTAGCGCCGCTGTAGCCGAAAATTCAGAACAGTATTTGAGGGATATGAGGGAGATTCTAAACGCTCCCAGCATCGAGAAGTAGGAGACGATGTAGATTTTCGAAACGAAAAACTGGATGACACCCTACTTTAACTATCTGGCTGACGGATCGTTGTCAGAAGACGCAGAGAAGGCAAAGCGAATCAAAAAGACAGCTGGTTGGTATACTGTAGTTCACGGGCGGCTATATCGCCGTGGTTACTCAACCACATACCTCCGACGCCTAACTCCCGAAGAGGCTGACTACGCCTTGGGCGAAGTGCACCTCGGGATTTGTGGAGCGCATGTTGGCGGAAAAAACTTAGCCTTTAAGATCATGCGGCAGGACTACTACTAGCCCTCGATGAAAAAAGACACGCTCAAATTTGTGAAAAAGTGTGAAAGCTGTCAGCTTCACAGTAACCTTCACCACCAGCCGTCCGCTGACCTGAAGACACTTCAGGCCCCTTGGCCCTTCTCACAATGGGGGCTCGATATTCTGGGCCCATTTTCCATTATTATGGGGTAAAGGAAGTTCATCATCGTAGGCATCGACTACTTCACCAAGTGGGTTGAGGTCATCCCACTGGCGACAATTACATAACACAATGCTCTTGAATTCCTTCGCTAGAACATTATTTGCAGATTTGGCATCCCAAAGGTCATTGTGATCGACAACGGGACCCAATTCTCGGGGAAACGATTCACCAAATATTACGCCAGCCTTGGTATCAAGCTAGTTCACATTTCGGTAGCATACCCCCCAAGCGAATGGATAGGTGGATGTCACAAACCGAACGCTACTCCACGGGTTAAAGACCAAGCTGGAAGACGCACGGAGGCTCATGGGTAGACGAGCTCCCCTCAGTTCTCTGGTCTTACTGGATAATCCCAAAAGAATCAATGCACGGACACCCTTCAGTCTCTGTTACGGGACTAAAGCGGTAATCCCAGTCGAAATCGGACTTCCAAGTCTTAGGGTGGAATCGTTTGACCTACAGGGTAACTCTCAGAAAATTAGGGAACACCTAAACTTGTTAGACGAAGCCTGCGACACCGCCAGAATACGGACAGCGTCCTATCAATACCAAATCACCCGATACTACAACAAAAAGGTAAAGGCGCGACAATTCGATATTGGGGACCTGATCCTACGAGGTGTCGACGCTACAAGCAAGTTGGCCGACCGCAACAAGCTCTCCACTAATTGAGAAGAGCCTTTCCTAGTCTCCGTAGTCCTACAAAATAGAGCGTACAAACTTCGAAACTAGGACGAAAAATTGGTCCCATGAACGTGGAACGTGATCCACCTCAAACACTATTTCCAATAAGGGACCCGGGTATGTATTTGCATTATTGAGTGTACGCATTCGCCTGCTTGTTTCAATTGGTCAAAATAAGTATTTCCTTAGCATACTACCTTCCATTTTTTGTGTGCATGTATATATATGTGTTTGCCTTATAGGTTTACCCAACCTAAACTTCCCTAAGTCGAGAGGGTTTTCATCCTCTCGTTACTAAACCCTAGTCATTCAGGCGGCCCATAAGTGGTCGAATATGGACCTCGGTCATCCGAGGGGCCTATTAGCGGTCGTATTCAAACCCCGGTCATCCAGGTAGCCCATAAGCGGTTTAGTATAAACTTCGGTCATCCGAGTGGCTCATTAGTGGTCGTATTAAACCCTGGTTATCCAGGCGGCTCATAGATGGTCAAATCTAAACTTTGGTCATTCAAATGACCCGTTAGCGGTCAAAATCTTAGAGGGCTAACACAACACACGCAATGACCTCATTTACAAGAAGATAGCGTGATCAGTCAACGATGGTCAAATGGAAAAAATTTCTTCTCCAAGGCTGGTCGCCTAAGTCAACACTTGGGTAGCTCCATCAGGCTTTACTCACAAGCCGCCACTACTAGGCTGGTTGACACATACACAACCGCCTACAAAAAAACCTAAGGGTTTCACTCCTTTGGCAGCAATGCAATGGCCGTTAGCCAATTGAGTTGGCCGTTCAGTACAACAAGCATGCAAGCACAAAGTAGTAAAAAGAAATAGACACAAAGTAGGAGAATTCTCATTTTATTGCTTTCAAATGTATTACATTATACATGATACAAAGGAAAGACCAAAAATTGACAAAAGGCTAGGGAGGCGGCGCCTCACCATCTCTCGGATCCCTTATGAGACTTTCGCAGGTCTAGGCGGACCTGTTTGACATATTGAGCAGGTCCATCGAAAAATTAGGGTCAATAAGCCACGTAATACGCCAACATATATTGACCCATTCCCACATCCGCGACCACATCAACTGGTAAATCTCGTGGGGGCGTATCCAGAGGCTCAGGCAGTTCTCCAGCTCGGTCAGCTACCCTCCAAGTTGGCGAAGACACTCGGTGATCCGCTCGTTCTCCTCCCGCAACTGAGCATTCTCCTCTTTCAGACTAGCATTCTCGGCCTCTAATCGGCCAGAACGGTCTGCAAGGCGGCGACATCAAACCGGTGCGCCACCCCCGAAGCTGCCAGCTTCGCGTCCAGCCAGGCGATCTCTACCTCCCTGTCAGAGATCATCCGGTCTCGCTAGTCAATCACCTTTGCAATGGCAGCCAGCAGCTTCTCCTTCTACACCAAAGAACAAAACAAATCAGAAATTTTAAATGAGAAGTTATGCAGAAAGTATCATAGAAAATTATACATCCCAGACTCTCCGTGCGGGCCTATCAGTTTCAGCTCGGGCTCCGCGGCGGTGGGTGGAAGCAATGCCTCTGAGCGGTGGCGGGCGGCCTCCTCTCGGGATGTCCTCTGGAGCCTCTCATCAATGTCATCCATGGCGGCAAAAGCTTGCCCCGACGACCTCCGTTGCGGCCGCAGGGAGGATCAAGGTCAATCACAGGTTGCTCATTGCCCCTACATGGGTGGTAAGTTAATCGACGGCTCCTGCACCTCCGCCGACGGCTCACAGGTTGGCTCTGGTAAAATCTCCGTCGGCGCCGCTCGAAGAACTACTTGTGGCACAGGTCGCGTCAGAATAATGCCTTCGGCCCCAGTTTTCGGCAGGTCCTCAAATGACTTCTCCATCCCGGTGGCGCAGTCGGGACCGCTGCAAATTCCAACAGCAACATAGTCGGGCCCTGAAGACGATGAGGAGGGCGTCTCCACAGCTATCCTCTTGGGTCTTGGGCCGATGAAGTCGTCGTCCGTCAGATGGGGACGGATGAGCAGGCCCCTGAACTCCTCCGGTCGCATCATAACCGCCGGTGGCGGTGCCTTGAACTTCTAAACAAGGGAAGGCGGTCCCCAGTTTACCTTCTTGGTCTCTACCCTATAGACCAAGAAATCTCTCTTGAAGTCAGAGAGATGAGTTTTGACTAGTTTGGTCAGCCACTCCAAAGACGCTGTTTTCGCCACAGATGGCGTTCCCGTATAAACCTCTAGCACTTGGCCCCAATCCTTTACCAGGGGCTAGGTTTCAGTCAACCTGACAAAGAAGAACCAGTTCTTCCAATTTTTCAGTGAGTCATAGATGGCCGTATTAACCTTTAGGTCACTACATGGAACCGGGGAGATTCACTTTCCTCCTTGGTTTATCTTGAACAACCCCTTCACCATAGACATCGTTAACCGCGTAGAATGCTTACGGAGAAAGATACAAAATGTGCAAATATACCGTATAGCATTGGCATGGAGCTGGGCAATGGGAACACGTAAAGCCTGGAGGATCGACTATAAGTCGTTCGGAAGAGGAAGACGGAGACCACTCCTCATGTGGGCCTCATACACCGTTACGTGTCCCGCTGGCGGAGAGAAGACCCTGTCGTCCTTATCTAGAACCCTCCACGTGATGTCTTTGGGGATGTTGAACTCAATGTACAGCTCTTTTACGTTGTTCTCTCGGAGAGAAAGAAGGGATATCGACAACAGCGATAAAAGCCATGTTTAAGAAGGATTAGGGTTTTCTTTTTGAAATGAAAGCGGGTTGAAGACGAAGAGACAGAGCAGAAGGCGTGAAAAATACTAAGTGTAGAGGAGGAAAACTTAAACGGCAAGGTGTAAAATGCCTTAAACCCACGCCATTATTCCTGCTACGTGTCACATCCCAAATGGGCCTCTTTTGAACAAATCTTCTGACGTATTAAGGGTTGGGATAGTAGTTCAACCGTATGAAGACACGTGTCCACTTTTAACCTGACAGGCCGGCTAATGGCCACGCGTCACTTACGGCTCATACAAAGTTCTTTGGAATTTGGCCAAAGACGGCCAATGGATATGGGTCAACCTTCTTTCGGATTCAAAATTTGATTAGGGATTTTCTTCTCCGGTCGACTTGGGCCGGTTGATTTGGTCAACTTTTCTTCTCCGGATCTGACTATAGACGGTCAACAAATCTAGTTAATTTTCTTCTTCGGATTTGACCAAAGACGGTCAACAAATCCGGTTGACTCTCTTCTTTGGATCTGACCAGAGACGGTCAACAAATCTGGTCAACTTTCTTCTCCAGATCTGACCAGAGACGGTTAACAGATCCGATCAACTTTTTTCTCCGGATCTGACCAGGACGGTCAACAGATTCGATCAACGCCTCACCCTTTCGTGGAGTTCTCCAGAATTTTGAAGTAGCAAAGGACAGTGAGGAGCATCCTATCATAAACATGCCGAGGTCGAGTGCAGCCACCGCATGGGGGGGTAGCGAAGGGTGTCTTGTAAACGGGCTAACTCAATAGTTAAAGGCAACCCAGATCCATTGTTAGATGGTCAACGCGTTGACCCAACAGAAATGAGGCTGAATTCTTGAAAAGGCCCAAACACGCGTAAGACGGTCAACGCCTTGATTGACCGACCGAGGCTGTGCAGCGGCCCGCTTGCACTCGGGGACGGTCAATCCATGCGTTGACCAGAAACACCGTAGCAACATGACAAGAATAAAAAGACTTTTTCACGCACTGCCCACTTAGGCCCACGCTCCAGCAGGGGTTAGCAACGACTCTTTTTCTAACTCTACGCTTCCATAAATTCAACCAACTCCAAAAAGGACGTTGACAAGATCGACGCCTTTCACATAAGAAAGATGCCAGATCTTCCCAATTTCTATCAAGTGGAGCCTTCCAACGGTAATATACTCGAAAGAAAGCAGAAAGTTTGGAAAGCCGTTACACAAGAGAAGGAAACAATCCCAACTAATTAGGCAACGCATGCCTTCCTCACAAGGAATGGCGCCTAAATATGGTGCAGGGGATCACACCTTCCAACAAGGAAGATCACCCAACATCCATTAAAAAGAGCCATAGGGTCTTCGCTCAGGGCATGCGAATGACTATTCACACAATGCCTACTACTGCGCTCTCTACTACACAAACATACGCTCTCGACTAGGCATCCCAAAGCGATTTCATACTCTCTCTCTGCAAAGCATTCCAACTGGTTGAGGGAAAGAGCACAAATCAAAGGCATACGGGCTCTCTTCCTGTTGACAGACTCCTACTGCCTTCACCCACCGTCCAGGTTCATGAGACGGCATTGCCTCTCTTTTATCTAGAAACCCATGCACTATCACACTCATCCTCTCAATTCTCATTTTCAGTTACCTTCCCAGATTTCGAAGGTTGTTTACAGATTTGAGCGTCAGAGTGTTTTCGGTGGAATAACTTTTCGCCAACACACTGACCTCCTGTTCGTTTTAGTGGTGTGCAGGATCCAAACTCAGTGAACGGAGCTAGAACAAGACAAGTGTATCAGTCCGAATCTGTTCGAAGTTTGGATCCAAGAACGCATCAAAATTACATAAATATATATACTTTCTTGGATACGTGTATAATCTCAATACATTAATCACTTTAATGTATCTAATAAATATAAATATCATCCATTAAATAAACTAAAGACTTGAACGTGTATTAACTAGGTTCATTTCCATATAAGTTTTATGAATCTTAAATTAATGTATTTATGCAGTTTAATTCTCAACATTCCTGAAGAACTAAATAAAGGGACTGCAAGTTCTGATGCCAAAAAAGGCACCTGTCGTAGTTTTCATGTTACGTCTACTTCTATGTAGAGTTAAAAAATTCATCAATGGCTTCAGTATATGCTTTCCCTGATATTTATGTATTTTTCTGTTTGCTACGTTTATGGTGATGGAGCTGGTACAGTAGAAAAGGCAGCAGGAGAAAGAAAGGTTGAAAAGAAGGCAGCGGAGGTGACTCCAAAATCGTCACTGTTTTCTGTGTGAACTGGAACATACTTCTGTTTCCATATATGTGGGTGATCGAAAGATATCTGATCTCAAATTTTACTGATAACATAGCATTTTGTTTGGATAATATGCATCCATATTCTATATTTTTAATCTTTAACTCAAGAATTATATAAAAGGTATTGTTGGTGGTCATTCCCGTGTAGAAGTCCTAATGGTCCGAGGACTTCAATAGAGTACGTAGACTTGTTGGAACTAAGGTCCGCGGACTTATGCACTGAGTGTCCGCGGACTCGGTGATGTTTCTTTGGCACAAGGAATTCTGGTCCAGCTGTTGTTGCCCGGAAGAAAGCCTTAGATTTACTCGAGGTTAGCGGGAGGACGAACGTCCGGTCAACATGGGCGTTGACCAGACGTGAGAAGAAGACGGTCAACGGGCGTTGACCAGCTGAAAATAGAACTGCTACATGACAGCCTGTTACAGTGGACGTACAATCGATCTACATTATTTGGTAGTTGGAAGACGTCATTCTTGAGAAGTTAGTAGGTCAGTCTACAAAGTATGTATGCGTCGCCTGTTGTAGGATAGGGCATGCGCCTGCTGTTGTAAACCTTGGGAGTCGAGCACCAACCACCATGCAGCTAGGGTGGTTGGTTGTCCTTTTATCATTGATATATATATATTTGTGTAGTTATAAATTTTGGGGCATAGTTGGTAAGCAATGCTATTGTGTGCAAGTGCATCATATGAGATAGAGGAGAGGAAGAGTGGAAGAAAAGAGAGCTGTAAGGGAAAGGCACAAAGGGTGTTGTTTGTGCTCTATTCTTCATTTCTGTCTTTTGTGGTTTGTGTAACGAAATCTCATACTTAATGATTTATTTGTGGACTTATTGTCCTATAGTTTTTTCTTTATTTTAGAAGGATTTTTCACCTAAAATATATGGTATTTATTTTTTCTTATTCTTCTTTCTTTCTTCCCTTCTCTGTGTGTGTGCATAACTGTGTGTTTGTGTTCTGGTCGCCCATTCTAACGCCAACAAATATACCTCCTAATCTGTTTCATTGATCACTGTGTTTTCTATATATGCCATATTCGTTCTTGGTTAAGTGCTTGATTACAAATCAGTTTTCCTTTATACTCGGAAAAACACCACTAGGTTAATATAATTTATGGTAGATAAATTGTTTGTCGTTTGCCCTGGCTTTAGTCAGTCATTTTTACGTATGAAGTTCCTTTTGCTGCGTGAGAAGGTCATCTCTCATCCTTTTGATTCGGTAGCAAAAGCTGAAATGTTAACTTACAGTCAAATGTGTCTCATCAACCGTGTTTTGCTGTGCAGATGGAAAAATTAGTTGACCTTGATGATAATCTGTATATCCTAATGGTATATTTGGTTGATAAAATAATATAATATGGTAATGAGTAGTTATTTTTAAAGAATAGAATAGGATGTAAATAGAGTTAAAATTTTTATTTTCATATTTAATTTTTAGAATAGAATAATCTAAAATTTAACATTTTATTATTTGATTTGTAGAATAATATGAGAAATAAGATGAGAATAGTGATAATAATAATAATGATAATAGTAATAATAATAATAATACGTAATAATAATAATAAACATAAACATAATAATAATAATATTAATATTATGTAAAAATTATTATTTTCATGTGAATGATAAAAATATTTATTTTTGATTAAATTTGTAATTAAATGGATGAATATTTATTCACAGATAATAGAGATTTTATTCCTCCTTATTCCCTCAAACCACCCGTAGGTAGGAGATCTTGAGATGCAGATGGAAGGATGATTATTTGAGGATCTTCTCAGGCGGTGGTGGCCATCCATGTAATGTTGGGTGGAACCAGTTTCAAGATGGCAGGGTCTGCCATTGGAGCAGCTTGGTTTGTTCAACGAGGAGAGTACATGGAAAGAGACCACGATGTTAGGGGCAGGGATTTGGAAGAGGGGGAGCTTCTTTTTTTAACGTTGATGTTGCGTTCTTTGTGGTGAGACTTTTTTTCCAGCTCTGACGCTTATAGCTTGTAAACAGAGGAGAGAGAAAATCCCTGCGCAGAGTCATTTTTTGCGAGAAACAAAGGAGTTCATCAAAGTATTTATCATATTTTATAATTATACTTCCTAATCTCATCATGCAACAGATTAAGAAAATAATTACATTATGATATTATTTTCTTAGCATGCCAAGCAGTAACCTGGAAACCGTAGTTCGCATGCATGCATGCAGTTAACAAAACATACACAAACCGACATGATTAAGAGAAAGCCAATTGAAAGTCTTAATTAGGATTGGCTTGTTGATTAATTCTCATAAATTGTATATTTGACTTGCCGATGGTCTTTCTGGAGAAGAAATCTTTGAGATACTTGTGCATGGCAATCCGTTTGAACAAGGGAGGATTCTGGGGGCTAATCAGACTTGTTGAGGGTCCGAATTCTGCCTTTAAATTGACATTGAAGAACACAGCAATGGAGATCCGCTCTTTGACTGAATTCACGGTTGCTCGATGCACGGGGCTCTCAAATGCGCCGTTGCTCATAATCTACATATTTCATTCAACATTGTCAACATTCCCTCTATCATTTATCAGATGAAAATTTTAAAGGATAAAATTTAAATTTTAAAAAAATTAGTTAAATAATGTTTTTAAAATTTTTAAATAATAGGTTAAATATTGAATAGGTGTTAATATATTAAAAAATTTAAAAATAATAATATATAATTTTTTTATAATTAAAAAATTTTAGTGTTAAATTTTTATTTAATGTAAAGACGAGAGATGAATAGGGTACATCTCTTAAAGGAGATGCATATGGTTAGCTACTTTCTAACATAAAGGATGGGTCCCGTTAACTTGGTTAATAAATTTACTCTTCGTAAGACGGTACTGTCTGTTTGAAAAGCATTGTTGATCGGAAATCAAAAGATAAAGAAATAAAAAAATAATAAAGATAGCAAAGGAAAAACATGGTGAAAAAGCACGTTTATAACAAAGAGATAGGCGGAAGCAAAAAAATAAATTAAAATACATAAGGGATATTTACGTAAAAATTCTAATAAGAATAATAAGGAAAAAATTATAAGGATGTTTAATCCACGAAAAAAATCACACTATAAAATTTTTGATTACACAAACAACTTGGAGAGTTAAGAATAAAATAAGACTCTCGACACGTGAATATAAAAGTAAAAATGGATACCTTCTCCTCAAGCCACTCTTTTCTCACTATTGCCAATCACGAACGAAGTCTTTTTTCATTTAACCAACGCTCACTTTAGAAGGCAATCTCAAAGGTGAAAGAAAGTTGGTGAGAAAACTTCTATAGCATGTAGATCAATATCAGAGTCTAGAGTTTTCTCTAACTTGGAGCATCAAAGGCTTTCTTCAAAAGGGCTCAAAATAATCTGTCCACACACACACACACACAAAATCATAAGACAATATTTATCGGGTGAGCCATTTACTTAGCCGCCGCCGAGCCGGGTGGAGCGCTTGTGGCAAATCTGAGGCGAGCAAATCTTACCACGGCTCGATGGACTCGAGCATGAAGCGAGCGTATTCCCTAGTGGGCTCCGGGAGCGGGCGGATAATCGGCGTGTGGAGGGCAAAATGACCTTAACCACCAACACATCAAAAATAATACATATTCGAATTTTAAGACAAAAGTCTCTAACATATGGAATGTTTAATCCATAAATTTCACACTATATTACACAAACCTTTGAAGAATTTTTCAAACAAAATAAAAATGGCGACTTCTTGTTTTCTCACTATTTTTTTTTTTGCGCTCAGTTTACCTTCCTTGTGACTTTATTATTACACACACACACACACACACATTTTCATCTCATTTGACCTTGTGACCATTTACTTCAAAGGACAAATCTTCAACTGGCAAGATTTTTTCCTTAGGAGATAATTTTACTCTAACACCTTTGAAAAATTACCTTCTTTTTTTGTAACCACTCGTATGGCCTTTCAAACATGCTATTCTCGGCCATCAGTAGTTTACCTTCCTTGTGACTTTATTATTTCGACAAATTTTCATCTCTCCATTCTTCCATTCAAAGGTTCCACTTTTTTGCTCGGAGATTTTACTCTAAAATTCTTATAAACTTTCTCATCCATTCGACAATGAGGGTAACCACTAAACCATTTTTTCATTCCGCCACTTTTTACACAGGGGTTGACCTAAAAGTTTCAAACTTCTTGTTGTGAGGGAACTTTGAAATCAATCTTGCCATATACAAGTTTCAATTGAAAGATATTGGTCATCATGTCTGACCCATTTTTTTCGATTCGGATCTTTTCCAGTAATAGCAATATCGTGTCAATGACATCTCTTACCAAATGATATCGAATATCAATATGCTTTGATCTTGAGTGAAATGAAGAGTTCCTATAGAGGTGTATGGTAGTTTGACTATCACAAAGTACCACATACTTTTCCTATTTAAAACTAAGTTCCCCGATGAATTTCTTTAACTACAACATCTCCTTATTAGCCTAAGTCACAATAATGAACTCTATCTCAGTGGTTAAAAGAGTAACGCATTTTTATAATTTTAACTGTTAAGAAACAACCTCTTCAGTGAACTTGACTAGGATTCTGAGGTAGATTTTCGAGAGTCAACATCATCAGCTATATCAGTATTAATGTATCCTACCAATAGAGCCTTGTCACTTCAAAACACAGACACATCTTGAAAGTCCTACAGAGATATCTTAGTATCCACTTTACTGCTGACCAATACTACTTTCCAGGATTCGATAGAAATTAACTAATTATGTTGACCACATGTATAATATTTGGCCTTGTACACACCATAGCATATATCAAGTTACCTATGACGGATGAGTAGGGTACGCTTCTTATGTTAGCTTTCTTAACATTCGAGGTCGGACACTGCGGACTGCTTAATTTGAAGTGACTCGCTAGCGGAGTGCTCACCAATTTGGACTTATCCAAATTGAAGCGATGGAATATCTTCTCCACATAATTTTCTTGGGACATCCACAATCTCTTTGCCTTGTAGTTACGAAATATTCTGATACCCAGAATTTATTTTGCTGGCCCTAAATCTTTTATGGTAAAGGATTTTCCAAGTTGTTACTTTAATTTGGTGATCCGAAAAAAATGGTAAATTTTGTTTGAGTAAATTCATTGTTTATTTTTACGTACTTTTATATTCTTCTATTTGTTCTGTAGTAAAAGTATTTAAAAACCAATTTCTCAAATTATTATTTTTTTCTAACATAAATTCGACATTACGCCCAACGATTAGCATATCATCCACATAGAGTAGGAGAATGGCAAAATCATCTTTCAAAAACCTCTTAACAAAAATGTAGTGCTTTGAAATAGTTTTCCGGTAGCCTTGATCCACCATAACAAAAACTTCATGTACCATTGCCCAAAACTTGTTTTAGCCGATACAAGTTTTTCTTTAGACAATATAGTAGGTGTTCATTTTCCTTAACCCGAAATCCCTCCGACTACTCCATATAGATCTCCTCCTTGAGATATCATTACAAAAAAGTTCTCTGCACATTCAACTATTCCACCTCTAAGTCAAGGAAATCAGCCAATCCAAGTACTACTTGGATAGAAGATATTTTCACAATAGAGGTAAATATCTTATCAATGTTGATGCCCTTTCGTTGGTTAAATCCTTTCATCACCAGTCGTGCTTTATACCTCAATTGCAAGGTGTTCTCATCGGTCTTCAAATAGAAGACCACTTGTTCTTCAGGGCTCTTTTCCTTTTTGACAATTTAGTCAGCTCGAATGTATGGTTCTCATACAACGAACCCATCTCATCCTACATGGCTTCCATCCATTCTGCATTGTATTCGCCTCCCATAACTTATCCAAAACTTTCAGGCTCCTCACCATCAGTGAGCAAAACGTACTCATTGGGCGACAAGTAAATAGATGGTCGTCAGTCTCTTGAAGATCATCTGACAGGAACAATCTCGACCGGGCTCTCAACGTTTTCACCATCTTCAACTTTGTTCGGCGTTAATATCTCTTCATTGTCTTCTCCAGCCGTGCCTTGGTCATCAACCTTTTGACAAAGAGGTACCAGTCAGATAATATCAACACTTATCTTATCAGTCTGACCAGTGTTAGACACGACCCTTTTTCTCTTTGCCGATATCTTCAATAGTTTCGTTCTCACCAAACACCACATCCCTTGATTTGATAAACTTTTTCTCAATTGGATCGTAGAATCTAAATCCCAACTCGTCTTTCCCATAAGCCAGGAAGACTCATTGTATTGTCTTTGACTCCAACTTTGTCCTTTCATCCTTTAGGATGTGGACGAATGTCTTGTATTCAAATACCCGAAGATGGTCATAGGATGGTTCTTTCTCGGATCACATCTTCTCTGAGACTTCTCCATTCAATGGGTTGGATAGTGATCTATTGATAATGTAAGTAGTGATTCTTAAGGCCTTTGTCTAAAATATTCCTTGGAGCTTTGCTTTAGAGGATACACATCTGACTCTCTCCATTAACGTACGGTTCATTCTCTCGGCCACCCCATTTAACTGTGGTATTTTTAACGGTGTTTTCTAGTGTCAAATACCATGTGACCGATAATAGGTGTCAAAAGCGTCAATGCACTCACCACCATTATTACTTCGAATGCACCTCAATTTCTTTCTTGTCTGCCGTTCAACCAGAGTATGAAAATGTTTAAAGATTCCGAGGATTTGATCCTTTGTCTTGAGTAGGTAAACCACAACTTCCTTGAATAATTGCTAATGAACGAAACAAAGTATTGTACTCATCCAAATGACTTCTCTTTGAATGGCCTACACACATCGGTGTGTATCAGTTCAAGTGGCTCGACCTTCTTGGTGGATGAGTCTCCTCGGAATGAGACTCGCTACTGCTTTCTCGCCATGCAGTGATAACAAGTCCTCAACCCGATCTCCCTTACTCCTGGAATAAGGTCCTTTTTGACAGGTTGCTCAACCCTTTTTTTCCTATATGACCCAACCGACGGTGCCACAAATCTAAGGACCTTCACTGCTAGCAACATTCACTTCTCTGACCGCAGCAGAGGCTTGCGTCACATACAAGACATAGACCTTTTTTCCATGGATAATGACTAGAAACCCTCTAGTCAATCTCCATACTCATTCATAAAAGGTATTGTAATACCCTTCATCGTCTAGTTTGCTGGCTGAAATTATATTCAACCGGATATTAGGCACATGCCGGACATCTTTCAACAACAGCCTCATCCCATTATTGGTGACAAGTGATACGTCACATCTACCAATGGTCCAAGATGTTCCTTCATTTTTTAAAATTTTTCAAAGTGTAAGATGTAAATAATCCCATTCTGGATATGGTATAGAGTAAAGCATCTATATAATTGGACTCGTGATCAGTCAAGTTTACCATATCATTTATATCACAAGTCAATAGAAAAATCACCTTCATTTTATGTAAAGTCTACTATTTACGCAGATTTTGTGGGTCAGCTTTTTTAGACGGATTGTCTTCGACTATCAGTAGTGGACTTTCCTTATGACTTTATCATTCCGACAAATTTTCATATCTCCGACCTTGTAAAGCTCTTTGGAGGTTTCACTATGGATTTTTTGCTCAGAGATTTTACTCCAATCAAGTATAACAACTCCAACATTTTATCCATTCCAACTAAGTATAACCACTCTAACTTTTTATCCATTCTGGTCAAGTGTAATCACTTCAACCTTTTTTCTATTTCGGACACTTCCCACACAAGAGTGATCTAAAATCCCTACACTGTCGCTGCTCACTATTGAGAGACTTAATGATTTCTTAAGAATATGAAAAGATGTTAAAGAATGGATACAATACAATCACATTTCAAAATTGGGAATTTCATATTAACTAGGAGGTGTTTAGAGTTAAAACATTCTTTATGTTAATTCAATTATATTATACTAGGAAGTTTCCTACTGAACTTAAAGCTTTCGGAATTATATATCTTTTAGGTAAAAATATAACCCTATTTTTTTAAAAAAATTTAGGTCATTGAATTAAAAAAATTCATACAATTTGAATTCAAACATTAAACAATATATTCTAAATAATTATTTTTATTAAATTTTTTAAAATATTAGATTTAATATTTAATAAATATTAATATTATAAAAATTAAAATATAATTATCTTTAATTTTTTTATTTTAAATCTTGACCATTAAATTTTAATCAAATGTTATTTTTAAGAAAAATATGATCGGATTTAATGGATTTTGTGATTTATAAAACGGCCCAAAAACTTAACATGCTAAAAGAAAGAAGGCCCAGAACAATGGTACTTACCATGCAATCTTTCCGGCCTAAAATGCAGAAGGCAACCCAATTAGACTAAGAAGGTCAACCTAAAATCGCCTTCCAAGAAACGGGTGATTAGGGCTACGTGGTGCGCCGCCTCAATAGTTATCCTTTCAACTCAATAGTCAACAACCTTCACCGCACAACGCATATGGGCAAGCAACACTTACCATAATGTAGCCGTACAATCGCAATCCCACGATTGCATATCACCCCAAGATAGCAGTTGTAATTCAACAAATCTTCTCAAAAGATAATTACCATATAACGTCCCCTATGATTACTTTGACAGTGGGGCGAATATTCTCAAACAATAATAGTTACCATAACCGTCCTCCGTAATTGTTGAAATAACTTAGCGAATCCACGTAGTCAGTTATATTAGTCATGAAACTCAATGATGGCTAAACCAATCCCTGACTTTGTAAACACCTTTTCTTCACTACGAGAAGAAAATAGATCCCCAATTAAGCAATTAAACAATCCTTATATTTAGAAGTATACTATCAGGCGTTAGCACACACTAAGAGTCAGCAAAGCTACTTAGCTTATGAGTACAACTAGCCTAAAGCCACCCTTCCTAAAATATGCATACTTCCAAAAGCCGCTTTCCATCAAGCACATCTCTCAGAATTTAATTATCCACAATACATGTAATATGCCCGGGCACCCGCTTGTAAATATTGTCCACTTTGTCACACAGGCGCACGGTTTTGTTCCTGACAGACGGCCTCCACCGCCCCCGAAACGCGTCCACTAGAGATATATGGTCTCTAACCATCGAGTCCGGTAGCCAGCACGGGCGTCTGATACAAAGTGGATATTATCCCTCCCAACCACACAGGGTGCAGGGTTTTGTTCTGGCGACCCCCCACAGGTCCCAAGACGCGTCACAAAGGAGAGGTATCCGCGTCCTTATAAGACACGCTTTGTTTCCCTCCCCATCCGATATGGGATATCACAGTTCACCCCCTTGTAAGCCCAGCGTCCGCGTTGGTACATTGAATTGGGCCCCATCTCTTATACCATTTGTAACATTTTCGGACACCCGCTTGTGAATATTATCCGCTTTGCCACACAGGCGTACGATTTTGTTCCCGGTAGACGGCCTCCACCACCCCCAAAACGCGTCTACTAGAGAGACACACAGTCTCTCAACCATCATAGTCCGTAGCAGCCACATAGGCATACAACGTGGTGGATATTATCCCTCCTAACCACACAGGGTGCATGGTTTCATTCTGGTGACCCCCCACAGGTCCGAAGACGCGTTTACAGGGAGAGGTATCCACGTCCTTATAAGGCACGCTTCGTTGCCCTCTCCATCCGATGTGGGATATCACAATACACTCAATCCCCTGTAACCCATTTACATCCATGTGTTCTACATTCCTTTATCTTTTTCTCTATCAAAAAAAAAGAATTTTGATTTGAATATCGAAAAATATATTAGGGAACGAATCCCATTATCATCTAATCTTTTATTTATTCTTTGTGATGTACAAGATCCAAGTTCCTCCGAAACAAAAATTGAGCCCACTTCAGTTCTACCCACCGGGCAAAATTAAGCAAAATTAAGCGACTCCTTAATTTATACAACGATTTAGATTCGGAGACATATCACTATTTATCTTGGAGAAATAGAATCCCTATTTCCATTTGTACAGGCTCACTAAAATAATATTCGTTGAAAACATCAATTAATTGCCTTGCTATATTAGTAAACTTTGAATTTTCTAGTTACGCAGGAAACACACGAGTAGTATGGTAAAATAGATAGCTTATAATAGGTGGGAGAGAGTTCGACATACATACAATTATATAAAGAAATTATATAACCAAATCAAATATATTATTAATTTTTTATTGATTTTTACGTTAACATCAATCTTTATGTGAGGTAAAATTTTAAGCCAATTTTATTACTGTTTATGTCATTTTGCACAAATATGATGCTCAGAAAATTGTAAAAAGAAAATATAAAATATACTAAAGAACGATATCTATATGATAGTTTTATATCATGGAAGATAGAATATAATGTATTTGGAAAAAATAATTACATATAATCTTATCTTATATTATTTAATAAATTATTTTTATAAATTGAATTGGTAACCTTAAAATTATCGAATAACAGCTATACTAATTATAGGCAAATTGGGGTGTGTGAGTTTACTTACCTCAAGAATGTCTCCTATATTGACAACAAAGGAGTCGGGGAGGAAATTGACAGGAATCCAAGCTCCAGCTTTATTCTTAACTTGAAGGCCATCGACTCCATTAACTTGGAGGATGACAGTGATTAAGCTGGCATCCGAGTGTGGAACGAGTCCCATGACAAGCTCTGGTTTTGGGCATGGCGGATAGTAACTCATCCTCACCGATTGCATCCCGTCTTCAAGTAAATCCTTCATCTCTTGCTCTTCCATCTTCAGTGCTTTTGCTATGGACAGCGCAACTTCTTTTGCCAGTTTCGTGATTCCAGCAGGTACATCTCCAGCGCATCCCTACGTACGCCGTGAGGATAAATGTAAAATATTTTATGCGTATGGCTGAGGAACTTATCCCTCGATTCCAAAAGTATGAAGTACGTGACGTTTACTTGGATAAAATTATGATTTTATTTATGTTTTAGTTTAAGTTTCTAACAAAAGTGTAGTTGTTTAATTGGTTTTGAACTTTGAGATATAAAATATATGTTTATTTTTGTAGAATTACAATTATTAGTGAAGTAAAAATGATCAATATCAAAGAGGATGGGCTATTTTTCATTCTCAAATTTCAGGGACTCGTCTTTTCTAGTTGATTGCCAATGGCCACCATCCCTAGCCCCGCTAGCTAGAGCAGATTAAAATTACACCATTAACTAGCTTAATTTATTAGATTTAATATTCTACATGATATTATTAAGTTATGTAAATATTATAAACAGACACAATTAAAAAATTAATTAATTTAAAATTTTATGTAGAATATGATTATAAGTAAAAGTGACCGATTTAAATAAATTATATTTTATATAGATAATGTCTTTTTCGTAAAAAATTATTTTTGAAATATTTATATGTTATAATTTTTAACTAAATATTATTATTATTTATAACATTTTATTTAGTTAATTTTATGCAAATATCAAATTTTATATTAAATGCTTAAAATATTAAAAAATAATTATAATTTTTTTGCCTCGAATAATTAAATGTAACCCAACTTAATTCAACTTCATGGTCATACTTTTTTTAACTTGACAACCCAATCTGCCTTAGCCTAAATATGGTTCCAGTCACGTTTTGCACAAGCCACCGGCCATTGTCGGCCACCCTCAGTTGCCACCAGCCAGGGGTTTCTCGGCATGATAAGCTCCTACAAGGCCAACGGCCCACCCCACCCTACCGAAAGCCGCCGATGTTAACTAGCACTTGTTAAAATTATTATTTGCTGTCCATTAAAAACTAATTTCTAAATAGAATATCGATACTCTTTACATAAACAAAATAATATTTCAAAATTATTTAGCGATAATACTCAGTGCATTGTCAGGTTTGTCTATTTCATTAATCAACCCTCCAAAATAAAAAGTGAGATTTTACCTGAAAGAGGGAGGAAACTGGGGAAGGAGATAAGGCTTTGTCAGGTAAGAAGGGTTGGTGATCATGTAAAATCGATCAGCCCAATCGAGTTTTTCATCACCCACGGAAAGCAAATGCTGGCCGTACCCTTGATAATCGCCTTCTCTCAGCTGGTATTTCATCTTCTCTTCCAATGGAAGCTTGAAGAACTCCTCAATTTCATGCTTCAGTTTCGCCAGCAGTGATGTGCCAATCCCATGGTTCACCAGCTGCCACGTATAAAGGTTAGCGACAATCTCATTGACTTGGGTCAAATATAAAATGTCAGGTTATAAATATTTTCTTACAACTTATACTATACATTACTATTCAATATCTATAAATATACTAATTATATATTATTATTTATAAAAATAGTCAAATAATACTTTTTAAATTCATAAATATTAAGTAACGACCTTCATACACAGCTTGACACTTAAAATATATTCAATAAATTTTCTATAATAATTCTTATTCAAATAAAAATAAATGTTTCCACATAGATGGATAAATTTTCTTAAAATGGAAAAATAATTAATCTTGACCAAATTTAGAGTTGAGCTTTCATCAAATTCTTACACAAAAGAGATATGCAAAACCAATTTTGAAGAATCAAAGAATTTTATGACAGTATACTTGATTTAAGGCACAAATCTTTAAAATTTTATGAAATAAAAGTAAATTTAATATGTATATAATACTATCTTAAAAGATGTAGAAAAATAATACATACATAAATATTTGAATAAGAATGAAAAGAAAGTTCTAAAAAATTTAACAATAAAGAAGAAATTGGCATAATTGTACTTATTTTAACTTAAATTTTTTAAAATTTATTTAAAATCATTTTAAATTTGTTTTAACATATGTTAGTTAGATGCTAATAAGACCTGAAGGCTAATTTTAATCTTTAATAAGCTCCTATCAGAATGAGTTATATTTATAATTAGTCATTATTTTATAGTAAATTTGATTAGATATTATTTTATAATTTTTTTTAAAAATAAATTTCAGGTAAAATATTATTATGTAATTTTATATACTCGATTATACTAAAGTTACTAATGAATGAAAGATTGAGCCTTATTTTTCATACAAACCAAATAATATAGTAATACATCATATTGTCTTATTCAAATGCATTATATAATCTATTTTTGTGAGATGGAAGGATGAATAAAGATGTAAGGAAATATGTATATACCATAAAGAGGCCCCATTCTTTGCAAGCTGAGTGCAGTTTCTCAAGCTCAGAGTTTCTGTCTTCTCCTACGGTTAGACGTTGCCCATCGATGACAGGGATGGAGAGCGAGGCAGCATCAAGATCAACGGCCAGCGATGGTTCTTGATCAACCCGAACGTACTGCTCTGGTATGGAGGCCACGGGCTGCTGTTTGATGAGCTCTTGAAGGCTCAACGTTGGAATCGAATTGTTGTCGATCACTTGTTGCTTTGTTCCCATCTTGATTCTCTGCAATTCTCCTCCTCTTTCTCTCACCTTGCCTACGTTATAACTATTTATAGAGAATAAATATTAATAACAAAATATTTTAAAAATAGTTTTCATTTATTGTTAAAATATTTTTAAATAATATGACTTTTATAAATCTATTTATTTTTATATAAATTTATTAATATAATTAAATAACTAAATCATTATATTTTAAAAGTGTCTAAAAATAAATTAAATAATATCTCAATCATCGTGTTTGCAAGGGAATTGGCAGGTTCACATGTTTTTTATGTCCCTTTGAATTGTGGAAGGCTAGTTTCGGTTTATGGTTATTGCTAGACAAATGTTTATTTTTTATTTTATTTTGTACTTAAATAAGTGGGCCCACATTATCAATCAAATTTTTTGGATAATCCAGTAATATATCCTTAGGTTCGGGTTATTAAACGTATTAGAGAGTCGTTGGATTCATCGCGTTTGGTTAAATACGAACGGATCCATTTTTCGCGTCTCTCAACCTGTGCCTTGCACACCACAAATAGCTAACAAAAGATCAGAGGATTGACAGGACTCGCTCATCGATTTATTCTTCAATACTCAAGTTAGTAATCTTTTTAAAAAATTAAAAATATATAATAGTGTGAAGGTATGAGAAATGTAGGATCCGATGATATTGGTATGCAAGGGATGCAAGTTAGGATCAGAGGAGACTTAGCTCCTTTTGTGCACTTCGGTGAGTTGGTCACGATGGTCACTGACGGGGGTGACAATTTTTAGGGGAAAGAGAGTTGGGTTCTTTTCTCAATCTTTGTGAGTTTGGACTCAAACTTGTGTTTGAAGTTTAGCTTGTATCGCCTTCCTTCTCCTGGTGAAGGAAAAGGATATTTGTAGAGCTTCGTGGTTAAGGCTTTGGGTGCCGGATCTAGTTGACAGGTGTCTTACTTGGGTTCGTCGCCTGTTGTGCACTGGCAGCGGCCACCAGTGTCAGGTGTCATCTTGTAGTGGTAAGGGGACCATTGTTGAGCGTAACTAATATGGGCTTGGCTACTTCTTGTTGAGATTTGCTTAGCCGCTATCAGTCGATGAGTGTGACGGCCTGTCAGAGTTGAGCACGTTTGCCATTAATTGTCATTTTCTGAGTGTATGTTTTTGTGTTGGCAGTTTGCCGACATTGAAGTGGGAGGCATATGCGAACTGTGATTGGATGTGTGTTAGGAGTTGTCGGATGGGATTGAGAGCGGCTGTCTCGGTCCAAGAACCATTTCGCGGTATTGGGTTTTACGCGTGGCTCTTTGGGCCTTATCATCCAATTGGATTTCTCTGCCGGTTATGTCTCATTCCTGGCTAGTCCATGTTCATATTGAACCTATCACCGGTTAAACATATTTTAATATCAACTTAGAAAAAGTTTATGTTATATTTTATTAATATAATACATAATTTGGGATGTATATACTAAATTATTAATTTTAAGCTTCTATTAGGACTTGAGATAATGAAAGCATAAGCCATTGAAAGGGCGGCGACCGAACCTTAGGGAAGGGACCAATTTTGATATAATAAGAGAAAGACCAAAATTGATAAAAATGATTATATTTTATAAAAATAAAATCAAATTAATTTAAATTAAATATAACACTAAAAATTGACACAAATTAGATATATAGCTAAGATGATATCTTTACAAAAGCATATTTTATAAAGTAAAGAGTTTCAAAAGTCATAAATTGAATATCTTTAGTTGAAAGATGCAATGAAAAATACCATGTGATTTGCTTGGAACTTATAATTTAGGTTACATCAGCCAATTTCGTTATGATTTTTTTAGTATTACTCCTGGATAGTGCGGTTAACATTACCCTTTTTTTTTTAATAAACAAAAGGTATTAAATTGTTTTTAAAAGTGATGCGTTATTTGATCCGATTTCGAACAGATTCGGATTGATCCGCTTATTTGGTTCCGGCTCCGTTCAATGAGTTTGGATCCTTCACACTACTAAAATGAATAGGAGGTCAGTGTGTCGGTGAAAAGTTGTCCCACCGAAAACACTCCGACGGTCAAATTAATAAACAGCTTTCGAAATCTGGGAAGGTAACTGAAAATGAGAATTGAGAGGGTGAGTGTGATGCGTGGGTTTCCAAATGAAAGAGAAGAAATGCCGTCTTTTGAACCTAAATGGTTGGTGAATGTAGTAAGCGTCTGTCAATAGGAAGAGCGTCTGTATGCCTTTAATTTATATTTTTCTCTCAGCACGTTAGGAATGCTTTACAGAGAGAGTGTACGAAATCGTTGTTGAATGCGTAGTTGAGAGCGCAGTAATAGGCGTTATGTGAGTGGTTGTTTGTATGCCCTAAGCGAAAACCCTATGGCTCTTTTTAATGGCGGCTGGCTGGATGATCTTTCTTGGTTAAAAGGTATGATCCCCTGTGCCATGTTTAGGCGGCCTTCCTTGTGAGGAAGGCACGCGTTGCCTAATTAGCTGAGATTGTTTTTTTCTCTGGAGGGTAGCGGCTTTTCAGATTTCCTGTCTTCCTTTTGAGTATATTACCATTTGAAAACTCCACTTTGTAGAAATTGAAAAGATCTGGCGCCTTCCTTATGGGAAAGGTGCCGATCTTGTCAACGTCTTTTTTAAAGCCGGTCGGATTTATGGAAGACGTAGGGTTAGAAAAAGAGCCGTTGCTAACCGCCTATTGGAGCGTGGGTTCAAGTGGGCTAGGCCCGTGAAAAGCCTTTTTTATTGGAGCATTTGCTACGGTGATTAGTCAACGCACGGGTAACCATCCCGAAGCAAGTAGGCCGCTTACCTCGCGCCGGTCGGTTGGCGCTGGCGTTACCAAATCGATGCGTGTTTGGGCATTCCAGAATTCGCCCTCATTTTCATTGTTGAGCCAACATGGACCGCTCAAGCAGTGGATCCGCACCTTTTTAACTATCGGGAAACAAGACATTTATCAAGACACCCATCAAAAAGAAATTTATCTCAAGTTAAGAAAGCGGATTCATGATTGATGTGAATTCAAATATAATTTTTTTGGGCTGCTTATTAGACTTATAAATAATAAATTAAAAATTAATAAATCTTACTGCATCTAACAAATAATAATATATTTGCATCAGCTAATTTTAGTTATACATATATAAATTGACGTACAAAAAGTATAAAAATGAAAGAAGTATAGGATTTTTTTCTAATGTGGAGATTACCCATTGTGTGGGGAGTTAGGCTAATAAAGAGACGATTTCCCCAAATAATATTTATATATGATTTAAATATATATTGAAGCATTTTTTATAATTTTATAAAAGTTTAATTTTGATCATTTTCATCTATTTTAGTTAAAATATCTTTATTTTAAAATTACTCTTCTATTTTACATTAAAAGGAGGAGACCAAAACTGTCTAATTTGATCCTAATAATCATAAATATTTCTCTAAGAAGGTTTGTTAGCGTTAGCTGGTTCATGATTTTCACGTTATAAAATCGAATTAATTTTATTTTTTATTTAATTGGTTAAACCTTTGACTAAGTAATTGACTGTTTATTAATTTAATTTAAGAAAAAAAAAATTTGAATGCTATGTTCCAACGGTTGTATTAAATGTTTTGGCTTGAAAAACACGTTTTTTGTATTTAGGCCTGGACCTGACGTCATTGATGAATCAAAAGTCTAAATATTAAAAGATTAATATTTACTTATTTATTTATTTTTATGATGATAAAATTATTATAAATACATAAATAAAATGAGATGCAATTTAAAATTGCATGAAGGATATTTTTATGCCGACTCTTAGGAGAAGCAGGATCCTATTTTTTCATCTACCATCATTGGATTATCTTTAATCAAATATTGGTAATTTAAATATTAAATAAAAATATTTAAATATAATTTTTTTTAATATTTAATTTAATATTAATATTATAATAAAAAAACTTTAAAAATTAATTATATATAATATTTTTAATATATTAAAATTTTAGCCATTAAATTTTAAACTAATGGCTAAAAAGAGAGAAGCAGGAAGAAATAAGAAATTGGAAGGAGTAGGATCCTACTTTTTAGCAATTATTATCATTATCAGTGTCCAAACAAATGGACGGCTACGATCGTCCGTCTTCGTTCCAAGTCAACGTCTGTCCTTGTTGAGCAGTTAGAGTGTTGACAGGCAGAACTTGGAAAAATTTGGCCAATAGAATCAGTGGAAGACAATATAATTAATGACCACGACATTTAACTACTTTTTTCCGCCTATAATAAAAGAGTTAGGCAAAAACAATATTTAATTATTTTTAGCTAATATATTTATATATTATTTTAAAATACCTTATATATTATGTATTTTTCTTATAAATATAAGTTTTTAAAATAAAATTATAAAAATAAAAACCATCCATAAACCAGTGCTAATCGATAAGGTTTTGATTATGAATGAGTATTATAATAGTTTTTATTATCACAATTTTGGTACAAGTGGCTAGTAAAAATGACATCAAATATAATAATAATTTATAAATAATTATAATTTAATAATCAAATTAGATCGAATATTTCATACTAATAGTATAAACAACATGATTAAATATAAATTACAGTGGTTATAAGACTAGTTAAATTATCATCATCTAACCTTAAAATAATATTATACCTATTAAATTCATAAATTATCATAAGAAAAAAAATCTAACCATAATGCTATATATATAATAGTAAAAATTATACATAATTTTATTAAGCAAACTAACCCAAAAATATCTGAACTATAAAACTTCAAAATATAAATTATGCCCAATACATAAAATCTAAATATAAATCAAAAAACCACAAAAAAATTTAACTATTTTTTCTTGACAGTTTTTTATCCAAATCCTATAAAAATTCACTACCTGTTAATTTATTGAAAAGATTTTAAAAACATTCATAAATATGAGTCCAACATTCTGTAGAACATATGTATATATATAATATATAGTTATAAGTGAGTAAAATAGATTGAAAGATAAAAAATAAAAAATAACAAATAAAAATTTAAAAATTTAAATTTTTATTAAATACATTTCAAATCATGATTCTATTTGTTCAATATATATAAAAATATTCAAAACTTACGGAACGTTCAAAAACATAGGAAGACCAAAATATGAAATTGGTCTATCAAAATATGAAAATTGAAAGACTATATCAAAAATATAGGAAAATTTCCAAAGGCCAAAACATGTAAAAACCTAAAAAAAAAAATAATCGGTAACTTATATGTTAATTAATTAACTGACAACTTTAAAAGATGTTTACTCATATTTTTGATAGTCTGAAGCTGATACACTATTATTTAAAATTTGTAGGTTGGCTTCTATATTACCCAATAGACGGCATCAAAACACTACTTTTCTTTTTCACATGTAAATCATAAATGTATACTCTAAGCATGTATAACATATTAGGATATATTTATATATAAACTATCCAAAATATAACGATTCTTAGATTATCAAATAAAGAATTCTGCAATCAATATATAAATTTTTTTGAATTAGAAAAAATATAATAGTTATCCATATCACAAAACAGAGTTCTTATCAAGTATTTGTAAAAAAATAACATGTGATATTAAATATTTAAATATTTTATAATTTTTATTGTAATATTAAATTATAAAAATATGACTATTTAAAATATACATGTATTTGATAAAAATAAATAAAATTTTTAAATATTTAGTAAAAGTAAGTAAAATTTCTAAATGTTTAATAAAACCTAGCAAAATTTTAAAATATTTTAAACGTGCAATAATATTTGAAAAAAGAGTAAAATAGGTAACATGCATATATATTTAAATAACAACTAAAAGAAAAATTAAAAGATATTTGTAATAAGTTAATGAATTAATTTAAATATACTTACCTTAACTAAATAATTTTATCAAATCTGATGTAAAATAACTTTAAAAAATATTTTATTCTTCTTTCTCTTTTATCCATCTTTTTCTCTTCTTTTCTCTGCATTTTTTCTGCACAAATGTCCAAAATTGGTTAAGAGATGATTTAAATAACCAGATCGGCACATAAGCATGGGGTTACGCATGCATTGGGCACTATATCCATGCACATGCATGAATAAGCGTTGAATTAAGGCCACCTTAAGTGCGACTCATTCACTCGTACTACGTAGGAGCACCCCATGTGTGCCCTGCAAGCATATAACTTATGCAAGAAATATGTACAAGTGTGATACAGATATCTATTAAGTGCTAAATTTGATTCTTAAAAATTTTATTTTTTTAAATAAAATTATTATATAATTATTTTTTATGTTAATCTAATATATAATAATTATACTATAAATATATATTTAAAAAATTAGGCGTTGTATTTTTTTTTAGCCTTTTAGTTATAATGTCTAACCTAATTTCAAATTAAACACAATTTTAAATAAAAATCTACTATAAAGATTACAAATTCCTTAAAAAAAAAAGAAAATTTATAATATTGTAGTTGATTTGGCCACATCACAATGCTAAAAAAGTCAAATTTAATTGTACAGTTGTCGATCTCTTAGATTGTATAAAAGTCTACTGCACTTTTTTTTATTTATAAAATGAGTAAATCATATCGGATCAACTACAAAAATAAGGAGGGATTGACTATCCCAAATATTGTATCATTCCTTTGTTTTTATAATTCTCTAGGCAACCGAAAAACTTTCTAAATTTTTCTAGATAATTATCTACTTTACACATATATTTTTATACACATAAAATGTATATACGACTACCTCATGTCTGCATGTTACATTTGCGGGGCGTATAACATCTATACTTTCTAACAATCTACAACACTCTCCCCCACTTGCTTCACGATGCCCCCGTCGTGAAGAGGCATCGTTGGCTTTGCCCTTTCTAGCTTTTGCCTCCTGCGCCTCATCCCTTGACTCAGCTGGACAATGGATGATTGCTGCTCACCGCTCGACCTTGGACCCATTCCTAGTCTGTCGTCCTTCATCGAGTAAAGCTCATCCAATATTGACACCTCCTGGAGCAACCAAATGGCACCAATTTTTCACAAAAGCATCGGTGTCCTCTTTTTCAAGTCTCCCTCTTGAAGAAACCTCACTTTATACGATGACTCCTCACCATACATGATGCGTAGACATTTATCCCATGGCATCAATCTGCTCTTGGCTAAGTGGAAGAACTTGACACCTAAGATGAGTGGAGAGTCATCTAGGTCAACCACCGTGAAGTTCAACTTCTTCTTCCACATGCCTCCAATCTTCACTGGCACATCTTGTAAAACCTTTTGGATAGGGAGTGGGATAGAGTTCATTGTCTTTACCTAATCTGTCTCCATAACTAAGTCAAGTTTATACTAATTTGCGATGTCTATCGTCATGATGTTGTGTGTCACGCCTATATCCAGCATTGCCACCGTGGGTTTTCCTTTGATGTCAATGTCCATGTACATCAGTCATTAACCCTACTATTCCATCGACATTGCCTAGACTGTATAGGTCCACCGCATCTTTCCCATGTGACGTGGCTTGTCCCGTAGGACCTTTGTTAACTTTTTTGATGACATTCAATTTATCCCTTCGAGGGCAATCCCTTATGAAGTGCAGTCCATCGTACAAGCAGCATCTACCATTGCCTTTGGTTTTGCTATCTTTTTCTCGAGCTATGCTTGCCCTTGCCTCGATCTCTACTTGACATTGGCTCGTCGAGATGATCCACCTTCTTGGGAGGGCTCTTTACGCTCCTTGGATGCGTCTTTTCCACCTTTAGCTTGACCACCCTCTTAATGATTCTTGCCCAGCTCGAAGTCCATCAAATACTCCGTGGCAACAGGGCATCACCTAACTGTTGTGATCCCATTCCTCTCAATCTCCATCCTTTCCCATGGTTGCAATCTCATCATGAAGTTGAAGAATAGCTCATCCTCGTTCATGCCAGGCACCTCTAGCATTAGCGAACGAACTCCTTCATGTAGTCGCTAACCTAACTTGCCCGTTTCATCCTCCCCATGTTCACACAGGCAAGTTATTTGGCATTGTTTAGGCAAACTGCTTCTTGATTTACTTCTTGAAATCATCCCTTGTTGCTATAGTGCATAACCCTTTCTCTATCTTGTGGCATTTGTTATGCCACCATAGCATCGCATTGTTTATAAGATAAACAGTTACCGTCCTTACTTTATCCCAATGTTTGACTACCCGTGTAGTCTTGAAGTATCACTTCATTTTCCAAAGGAAGTTATCTAGTTTCTTGGTATCTTTCACACCAGCAAAAGGTTTGGGCCAGGGCGCCTCGACGCTAGGCACTGCGATGACTATCTCGTCAGTTATTATCTTTTTGCACATGGCCTAAATCCTCCTTCATGGTTGTAATGTCGGTTGTTAGGTTTTGCACCATAGCTTCCAACTTGCCCATCATATCTAGCAACATTCACTTGAATGCTGCTATATCTATGTGGAGTTACATCGTTGTGGATTCTACCATATCCACCAACATATCCTTGGAGTCATGAAATCCCTCTTAATGTTTAAGTGTTCCCCTAAACCTTTGACATCTCCGAAGACCTCCTCCACCCAAGAAAGTCATGCTTTGAACTTAAAGAAAGAGTCCTTAAAGATACCTCGTGTGCTCTTCATCTTAACTAGCACTTCCCCCTCCATGATGCTCGCCATATTAGTTGTGTTGCACTTTGACATGGCGAAAGTTTCCCCCTGTGTTGACGTTGGCTAGCTCCCTCATAGCCTTAGTCTTCTCCTGGCGTGGTCTTAGCGTAGTTACCATGTGTAGCTTGCTCGCAAATATTATCCCTGATAGAACCTGTCACACGATGACACTTTTCGTCAGTCATCTGTACAGCACTTGCTTAGTACACCTCGTGTGATATAAATGAGTTAGCCTTTTACGACGTTCCCAACTCAAAATGTGGAGAGATACAAGACTTTTATAGGAAAAAATCTTTATTATAAAAGTTGAGTATAAAAGTTTGGAACACCTCTCAAATATTTGCTCCAGTAAGCTCTCTCGGAAGTTACTCCTCGAGCTCTTCAAGACTAGCAATCCTTTCAACTACACACCTCTCTTTGGTTTTATTTTACTTGGCTCTTTGCTTGAGTTATTTGCTTTTGATTTTGTTGAGCTTATCCCAAATGATAAGGGTTTATCTCTTTATATAGGAATATTACCTCATCAATTAATAGTTAAGATCATCTTTTTATCTCTATTATGGATGGTTAAAATTTACTTTTTAGAGTATTCTTTATAGATATATTTTTTTAAAATACTCTAGAATCCTTCACATCTTCGCTACTCAATTATATTATAGAGTGAATACATGTCTATTTTTTTTATATAATTCTTTAGGCTACTCTAAAACTTTATAGAATTTTTTAAATAATTATCTATCATACACATATATTTTTATACATATAAGTTGTACTTGCGGGAGTGCTCCGTTTGCGTGTCATATCTATATAGCGCATAACCGCTATACTTCTTGGTAATTCGTAACATGCAACCCTCTCTTGTTTGACAAGGCAAGCAATGCCGTTTGTTAATAGTGCAGAGCTAGAATCATCTATTTTGAGCACAGTGTGACAACTGAATACTTAATATGATTTGTGATATCATAAATTAATTTGAGTAAATGAAAAATTCTGAGGAGAAGTTTTGGTTCGATTGGGAAAAATTATGTAGCGGCTTGAGAGGATGTTTATTGGCTGCAAGAGCCATGCATGAATGTGTTTATAGTAGAATTACAGCCCCTAATGTTCACATAAAGGTCGCTCGTGTGTGTAACATCCCGATAGTTTAACTCGAAATTTTATAATAATAGAATTAATATAATAACGAATGATTCAAAATATTAATATTAATAAATATTATAAATTATAATAAGTATGAAATAATTAATAATAAATGATAAATGATAATAATAGTAAATGGGAGTAAAATATATTCTAATAAATATTAATAACAATTAGTAATAAATAATAATTATAATAAATTATTATAAAATATTAATTAGAAATTTAATAATAATAAATAGAATAAAATAATAAAAGATATTAAATAATAATTATATAAATTATAATAATATATATTATAATAAATAACAATAATTATAATATATATATATATATATGTTTTATAATAATAATAATAATAATAATAATAATAATAATAATAATAATAATAATAATAATGAGAAGTAGTGAAAAGAGAGAGAGAGAGAGAGAGAGAGAGAGAGAGAGAGAGAGACGAACGAAGATGAAGGAGAAGAAGGAAAGAGGAGAAAAAGGGGGAAACGGCGTGCGAGGGTTGCGGCAAGGATGGAGGAAAGAAGTTGAGGCCATTCGCTATACAAAGAAAGGGTGGGCAAGGAAGTCGGGAGATGGAAAACCCTAGCTGTGCTGCCGTCGCCGTTGCCACTGCTCATTGCCGTCGCATTTGTTCATCGCCGTTACCACTGCTACTGCCATCGTCGACCAATGCCGGAAGAAAAGTCGCCGTCGCCGTGATTATCGTCACCGCCGTTTGCCGTTGCCACATTCGTCGCTGCCGTGCCTTGTTCCACTGAAGCCGATTTCCCAAATCTGAAGCCGAAACCGGAGCCGTAGTGAAGCCGAACCCAAGCCGTGTTCTGGAACCGCGAAATCAGGCAAGTGAACCCTTATACTGTCATTCTACTCAATTTGCAAGTGAATCCTTTATAAATATCGTTCTTCCCCGTTTGCAAGTGATTTGAGTTCATTGATTTGAATCCGTGTCTTCCTTCTTCCTGTTATGATTGATTCTCTATTTGCATGTTGAGATTGGGTGTGATTTAGGTGTATGTGGATGAAATTGGAAGAATTTGGTAGAAATTGGCCGGTGGTGTAGAAATTCGGAAAAACAGAGTATTTGGCCGACCGGAAATTTCCAAAGAGTCCATATGATTCTGGGCTCCAAACAATTAATATCTAGAAGGTATAAATCTCCTGTTAAATAATGATGATTGAATTTTAGTTTTTATGCTTTGATTTGTGAGAAATTTCGGTTAATTGAAATTTGTGGCAAATCAGGGCATCGACTCTGGAATCGGAGAATTGGGGTTGCTTTGAGGGGCTTACGATGAAATTGGGGTCTAATAAATCGTATATGTTTGCTATGAAATTTATTTGGGTCACTCTCAAAATATGAAAGTTGGGATTTATCCTATTTTTGGCCGAGTTTAAATATTTGGATCTGCTGCTGCTACTGCCATGGGAGTGTATCGGTTGTATGGGTGCCGGTGGGTTGCGTGCGTGAGTGCTGGCAGATCTCTTCCATGGGTATGTGTGTGGAGTGGTGGCAGTATGTGGGTGTGTATTGTTTGTGTGTGTGTGATTGCAGCTGCTCTGCGTGAGCTGTGTGTGCGTGGGCAGCAAAAGCTGCTGCATGAAAGCATGGGTGCGTGAGTGCCGTGGGCCGTGGGCTGGGTCAATTTTGTTGGAGTGCGGGTGTGCGTGTGAAGTGGAGTTGGTGGATGGCAGCATGTGTGCATATATACGTATAAATATATATGGGTGTAGATTATTGTTTGTGTATATATATTATATATGGGAGTATATTGATGTATGAGTGTATATATATTTATGTATAGATATATATAAATATATATGCGGCCGTGGGCAGATGTCATATATATCTATATATATATATTGAGCAGGAATGTATGTCGAGGATGGATTTTAATAAAATGTGTGAAAATGGGTTGTGTGTGCAAGAACCGGTAATGTGACCGTGAATAAATATTTATGTTTGGACATCCGGTTTGTGTGAGAGTTAGTTGCTTTAATTTGGGTTGTCAGTAAGTGATAATTATATTGTTAGCCTTAATCGTAGGCATCGTTCTGGAATAAAATGGAGAAATAGTGAAGTAATTGAGTTGATCATATCTCGATCCATGTATTTCCTTTAAACGTCCTGAGATATATTCATTTTTGTTGGATTTGATTGTGTGAGTACGGTCTGGTTAGCACCGAACGACGTTCCTATTATTGATGGTACAAAACTTTCTTTGCGTTATACTTGATTGTGTGACTATTTGGATTATTGGTTTCCTACGGTCAAGGTTGAGGAGAGTGTGTGAAAACATTAAAGTATCTGGTCGAATGGGAGGCTTTGGTACTTTAATGTGGTCTACGCTTATCCGATACTGATTTCCGTGTCCTGGTGGTGTTGAGGTACATTGTCTAGTTCAGCGGGATGCTTATAGCCATGTGATCATCGTAGGAGATGATATCGGAGATATAATTTGGCGAGGTATCACGGATGGTATCGTGATGCTACGTCTTGACCTCTGGGAGACTATAGGGGTAGTTGGATACCATGGATAACCTCGTTACACTTACCTGCCCGTTGGGGCGTAAATACGCGGCCTTTGGTTCACGGTGGCGAATAAGATCAAAGGAGATTCTTGTTATCTCGCATAGTTGTGACTTGATTTGGTGATAATCAAATTCTTGATATTTCGTACAGTGAGTCAAGAGGGATGCTTATAACCTAGTGACCATCGTAGATGATGATATTTGGGATATCATTGACGAGGGGTATCGGAGGTGGTATCGACATGCTACGGGTGCAGCCTCTGGGAGGACTGTAGGGGTAGTTGGATACTATGGATAACCTCGTTGCACTTACCCAGCCGTCGGGGGCGTAAATACGCGACCTTTGGTTCACTATGGCAGAATAAGGTCCAAGGAGATTCATTGTGATATTTTATCATTGTTGATACCTCATGAGTTTGGGATTCGGTGGAATCCAGAGTTATTTTCGGTAGAATCCATGTGTCGGATTTTACGCTATCCGGATTCGGTGGAATCCATGTTGTTATTGTTTGATATTTAGGTCGTTCATGCTGACATTAGGACCAGGGAATCCCCACTATTCGTTAATGTCGAATTCCAGGGGATTACCGTTGTTTATTGGCACTCTTGTTGTTTTGGATGTGCGGGTCTTGTGGGACCTATTTTGTTTAGAATCGTATTTACGACGTGTTGTAATTCTTCTCGGATATAGTAGATGGTTAGATTTATGCTGAGATCTTGATAGTTTGATATCCGAGATTGTTATTGTTATTAGCATCTTTTATTATTATCACTTGCTGGGCTTTGGCTCACCCTTGAATTTTCTTGGCTCCAGATTTAACTGATTACATAGTGCAGACCGTGGGGATCCTACTTTTACTGCAGGACTTTCAGGTAAAGCGATTTGTGAAGGTTAGACATTATTTATCAGTGAGAGACAAACTAGATGTGTTATTGATAGAAATTGAGTAATTTTCATTTGGGCTGCGACTCGTGATTCTTAACAGTTGTTATTTCGGGATGATTATATAATGTATTGATAAATTTGATAGTAGTTTAATTTAATTGTGTTGTTATTATGGAATATTATGGATGGTTTTAAATTTTGTGGTTTTCGCGTGATTGATCCGAGCTATATTTGATATTTTGGGTTTGGGTCGTCACAGTGTGTGTTTGTTCAAGTATCGTAGCACCTATTGCACACGTGATGGGCACTCATATGTTAGTTAAAATTGGCCTTTGCACCTCATCCGATGAACTAGTTTGCTATATAATGGCTCGGATGTTACTTGCAAGGATATCAGACTTTGGGAGAGTATTTCTCAAAGATTAGTTTAAGAATGATATTGTTGTCTTTGGATGTTAGAAATGGTTTAGAGACAATTTTTGTCGAGCTTCGTATTTTGGTTGCTGGAGTGCCTATGAGAATGGATTTTTTGTGTTCGTAAATGAGATATTTGTTCATAGATGCTTTTTTTTAATATTCGGTTTTGAGTTTTTAGGATGTTACTTGCAATCAAATGTATGTTTTTAGGCCAATTACCATAGTGTTGATCATAAACTTTTCTAAAATTTTGCATTTATTTATTAAGTTTATCTGACCTTGGATGTAGGGTCGCGTTTCGATTTTGAATCAATACTTTATGATGCCATTTTTACGTATATTTTGTATTAGGAACATGACATAAAGCATGGACAAGAAGGGATGGCGGAAAGTCGAAAAGAGAAATCACTAAAGATGGATTGATGTATGACCCTGAGGTGTTCGATCATTTTAAGGAAACCGATGAAGGATCCTGATGCATGGGTTTTCAATCAACCAGTAGATTTTGTTGCTCTGAATGTTCCGATTATTTCTTCATAATCTCTACACCTATGGATTCGGGAATGATAAACTACAAACTGCTGAAGAATATTTATTCTGTTGCTGAAGGGTTTGAAGCTGATGTTAGCTGACTTTTTCAAATTCCATGCATTATAATCCTCCATCAAACCCTTTTGATATGATGGCAAACCGTCTAAATGCATCTTTTGATTCACAATGGAGACTTTTGGGGGCAAACACAAATCGGCGGATAAATAAGGTTAGACAAAGTTGAGAAAGGAGGATCACTTTCAAAGAAGATGCTGTGGAGTGACACGAAATTTGTAACTGTTCGTTCTTCCTCTGAGAAGGATAATAATAAGGGGATGTGCCATGAAGTCATGAAACAAAGATCAGTTACAAAGAAGAGGCTGCAGAGCGACACAAAATTTGTGGTGGTTCATTTTTCTCTGAGAAGGATGATGAACAGAGACTGTGTGCTGAAGTTGTGAAAGGAGGATCACTTAAGAAGAAGGTGTCATGGAGCGACGTAAAATTTTTAGTGGTTAGTTCTTTCTCTGAGAAGGATAATGATTTGTTTTCATCGTCTATGTTTTCGAGTTGTCCTTTCCATTTTATGGGCGTGCCATATAAAGTACATATAACGATCTTTTGGCTTTATAGAATCTCTTGAATGGTGGGGCAAAGAACACTTCAAAGTTGCAGATGAGAAAATCTGATCCAGATTCTGAAGGTGAGGATAAATTTAAATTTGTGTTTGGCTAACTTTGTACTTGTAAATGGATGTTTTAGTAACATTTTTTGATGGAACATAAGATGATAAATTTGTAGAGTCAAAAAAGGAAGAAAAGATTTTAAATTTGAATATTTATTCACTTTACTCTTGCTCTTGCAAATATCACAAAATTGCATGGGTATATATACTTCTCTTGGATACATGCATAATCTCAATACATTAATCACTTTAATGTATCTAATAAATATAAATACCATCCATTAAATAAACTAAAGACTTGAATATGTATTGACTAGGTTTATTTCCGTATAAATTCTATGAATCTTAAATTAATGTATTTATTAAGTTTAATTCTCAACATTCCTGAAGAACTAAATAAAGGGACTGCAAGTTCTGATGCCAAAGAAGGCACCTGTTGTAGTTTTCATGTTACATCTACTTCTATGTAGAGTTAAAAAGCTCATCAATGGCTTCATTATATGCTTTCCCTGATATTTATGTATTTTTCTGTTTGCTACGTTTATGGTGATGGAGCTGGTTCAGTAGAAAAGGCAGCTGGAGGAAGAAGGTTGAAACGAAAGCAGCGGAGGTGACTCCAAAATCGTCACTGTTTTCTGTGTGAACTGGAGCATACTTCTGTTCCCATATGTGTGGGTGATCGAGAGATATCTGGTCTCAAATTTTACTGATAACATAGCATTTTGTTTGGATAATATGCATCCATATTCTATAGTTTTAATCTTTAACTCATGTCTTATATAAAAAGTATACCTCCTAATCTGTTTCATTGGCCACTGTGTTTTCTATATATGCCATATTCGTTCTTGGTTAAGTGCTTGACTACAAATCAGTTTTCCTTTATACTCGGAAAAACACCACTAGGTTAATATAATTTATGGTAGATAAATTGTTTGCCGTTTGCGCTGGCTTTAGTCAGTCATTTTTACGTGTGAAGTTCCTTTAGCTGCGTGAGAAGGTCATCTCTCATCCTTTTGATTCGGTAGCAAAAGCTGAAATGTTAACTCATATTCAAGCTTGTCTCATCAACCGTGTTTTTGTTACGGGCATAGCCGCAGAAGACCTGAACCGTATCTCGTCTCAGTCAAACCAGGATGGGACTCGCATGGCAGTGCGCCGCAGCAGCCGGCCCACCCGGACACCCGGGAAATACCGAGACTTTATTTGATTTTTATTTGTTAATTTGCTTATTTTAGTTGATGCATGTGGACCCCTTTTCTTAACCAATTCTATTATGCTGCCCTTGTGTGGGTTATTAGGTGAATGACGGAACGGTGAGCGGGAGGAAATCATTTCTCAAATTCTCAGTTTCTCTCTCTATCTTCTTCTCCCTCGACTTCTCCCTTCTGTTGATCTCCCCTCCCCTTCTATTACTTGCTCATATGTCCGCGCCGCTCGCACAACAGAGAAGCCCACATCAAGGTGCTCTCATTGAGACGATGGTAGAAGGTATCACAACTCGATCGAAAGCACAAGAGGAAATCCTAGCGAGCATGGTGAGAGAAGTAAAGGATGTGGTGGCGGTCGTTCAACAACATTCTGAGGACATCGCGACACATAAAGCTGATACAGAGCACATCAAACAGTCTATTGCCGATATTAATCACACTCTGGCTCGGATAGAGCATTTCATCATGGCTTCGGCACTTCCGACACCGATGATGAGTCCTACATTTTCAGTGCCGCCTATGTCGTTTCCTCAAACCCTGTCGGCCTTGTTGTTGTCCCCTACTGAGCTCCAGCCAAGGTTACCAAAGCTCGAGATTCCTTTTTTCTCCGGGAAAAACGTGACGGGATGGTTGTTCCAAATTGACTAATTCTTTCTCTACCATCGCACGCCCCCGAGCAAAAGCTCGTTGTTGCCGCCTTCTATATGTCGGAAGCGACGTTGCAATGGTTCCAATGGATGCATGTAACCCGGCAGTTATCAACCTAGGAGTCCTTCGTTTGCGATTTGGAGCTCCGCTTTGGGCCTTCTTCCTTTGTGAACTATGAAGCAACGTTGTACAAACTCAAGCAGACCTCCACTGTGGCGGTCTACATGGCTGCGTTTAAATCGCTCTCAACGCGAACTCCCGAGCTCACCTCCAATAACCTCCTGAATTGCTTCATCTCTGGGTTACGGGACGATATTCGGCGCAAACTCCTCCTGCTGAAGCCCTTATCGTTACATGAAGCTATTGGAGTGGCAAAATTGGTGGAAGAAAAGTTAGATTCCACTCGTAATCCTTCGCATCGTCCTCCACCTGTGGCAAAATCCATCTCGGGCTGGGGCCACCGGGATCAAAAGCTCCACTATCCTTGAACTCTGCCCCAAAATTCCCAATTAAGAAGCTCACTTCCGCTGAAATAGCTGCCTGAAGAGAACGTGGCTTATACTTTAATTGTGATGAGCGGTTTGTCCCTGGACACCGCTGTAAAACACCCCAATTTCTGTGCATGTAGGTGGAGGATGAAGATACGGAGCAATCAGAGATGGTTATGATTGAGGAGGAGAGCGTGCGATCGCCACTGTTAGAAGAGCTGTCTAACATCATGACCCCAATTTCTCCAGGACCAGACAATCCTCCAACCATCTCCTTCCATGCCTTGGAAGGTCATCAGGCTCCTACGACCCTATTCTTGACCGGAAACATTGTCGGCCACTCTGTGACAGTTCTGGTGGACAGCGGGTCTATCCAAAATTTCCTATAGTTATGGCTGGCCAGGTATCTGGAACTCCCCATCGAGCCTTCACACTTTCTTAATGTCACTATTGGGAACGGGGCCTCCTTGCAATGTGAAGGTGTGTGCACTAATGTTCCACTCACTTTAGGGTCCTCTATATTTTCAGTGGACCTTTATTTGCTTCCAATTTACGGGGCCGACTTGGTCCTGGGTGTCCAATGGCTAGCTACCTTGGGACCCGTGTTGTTTGACTATAAGGCCATGCGGATGCGTTTCACACACGCAGGCACAGAACTCCCTCTATGGAGCATCCAGCGCTGCTGTTTCCACGATCGCCATGAGCTAGCTACGGCGCAGTGACTTTACCAAGGCTATTGCCTCCTACTTCCACCTGAAAGTTACCACACTCACTGAACATGGCTCAACTTCAGATTCTATAGAGAGGCCACCACGCTCCCAGTTGCATAAAGGGAATGAACCCCAGTCATCAGTTGCTTTGCAAGCCATCCTACAAGAATTTTAGGATGTTTTTACGATGCCCCAAGGGCTCCCGCCTCGACGCCACACCGACCACAAAATTCCTTTACAATCTAACGCAACGCCGGTTAATATCAAGCCATACAGATACCCACATTTTCAAAAGGGGGTTATGGAGAGCCTCATCAAGGAAATGTTGGCTGAAGGCACTATCCAGCCAAGCACGAGTCCGTTCTCCTCGCATGTTCTCTTAGTGAAAAAAAAGAAGGACGGTAGCTGGAGGTTTTGTGTGGACTATCGCGCTTTGAATGCAATTACCATCAAGGATCGGTTTCCTATTCCAACTGTGGACGAGCTGCTGGACGAATTACATGGCGCCACCATGTTCTCTAAATTGGATTTACGTGCTGGATATCATCAGCTTCGGGTGCACCCAGCGGACGTGCACAAGACGGCCTTCAGGACACACGACGGGTATTATGAATTCCTCGTCATGCCCTTCGGATTGTCGAATGCACCATCTTCTTTCCAAGCTAAAATGAACACGATTTTTCAGCAAGTACTTCGCAAGTTCCTGTTGGTGTTCTTCGACGATATCTTGATCTACAGCCTATCTTGGAAAGCCTACCTTCTGCACCTCGCTCAAGTCCTACAGATCTACGCATTCACTCCTTCTATGCCAAGCAAGCTAAGTGCGAGTTTGGGCAGACTTCTCTCTCATACTTGGGTCACATTGTTTCTGCACAAGGTGTGGCGGTGGATCTGGCCAAAATTGACTCAGTTCGAAGTTGGCCAACCCCTACCAACATAAAAAAGCTTCGAGGTTTTCTGGGGTTGGCGGGATACTACAAACGGTTTGTGGCTTGGTATTCTCAAATTACTGCCCCCCTCACCCAATTACTGCGAAAAGATGCTTTCATTTGGGGAAGCGAAGCTACTGCAGCCTTCGAGTCCCTCAAAACAGCTCTCAGCACCACCCTGTCCTCACTTTACCAGATTTTTCACAGCCATTCGTGGTGCAAGAAGATGCTTCGGGCAACGGCGTGGGCGCTGTATTGGTACAGTTAGGACGGCCCCTTGCCTACTTCAGTCGGCAGCTGTGCCCAAAGCCGCAGAACTCCTCGACATATGTCTGGGAGATTTACGCAATCACTGAAGCAGTTAAGAAATGGCGCCGATACCTTATAGGCGCCAAGTTTGTCGTCCAGACGGATCACCAGCCCCTTCGAGCCTTGGTGACCCAGACAATCCACATACCGGAACAACAGAAATGGATAACTAAATTAATCGGGTATGACTTTGATAGTGTATCGCCCGGGCAGAGATAATAGACCAGCTTATGCACTATCTCGGCTGCATGACGGCCAATGTAACACACTGCAGATGGTGTCAAAGCCCATAATAGCACTGCTAGCAGCCCTCCGGGAATATTACAAGCAACAACCGGCTGCCTCTACAATGATCAAATCCATTACCGACCATCCGGAAGAATTTGGTCATTATACTGCGTGAGACGGCGTGGTGTTCTTCAAGAACCACCTCCTTATTCCAGCAGAAACAGCCTTACGGGAGTTAATCTTGCAAGAATATCACTGTTCGCTAGTAGGGGGCCATGCGGGCAGGCAACGCACAATGGCGTGAATCGCAGCTTCCTTCTACTGGCCAGGAATGCAGAACAATGTCTATTGGTTCGTCGCTAACTGTGTAGTTTGTCAGCAAGTCAAGCCACTAAACACCGCCCCGAGTGGCCTGCTTCAGCCACTCCCAATTCCGGAACGCATATGGGAGTCAATCTCCATGGATTTTATCACTCATTTGCCATCATCCAAGGGTTGTACGGTGATTTTTGTGGTAGTAGATCGCTTGTCCAAATATGCTCATTTCTCTCCCTTGAACAGCCACTTCACGACCGTTGATCTCGCTGCTGTTTTTATCACGGATATTTGCCGTCTACACGGGGTTCTGAGAGATATCGTCTCCGATCGCGATCCTATTTTTATGAGTACTTTTTGGCAATAACTCTTCCGACTACAAGGGACTTCATTATCGGTCAGCAGCGCATACCATTCCTAAACGGACGGCCAAACGGAAGTAGTCAATCGATGCTTGGAAGATTACCTACGCAGCTTTGCCGCTGACCACCCAGCCACCTGGGGACAATTTTTTCCTTGGGCGGAATGGCATTACAATACAGCTTGGCATTCCGCCATACAAATGATGCCCTTTGAAGCAGTATATGGCCGACCACCACCCACGCTACAAGATTATGCACAGGGTGCCTCTCCAGTAGCCACAGTAGATGAGCTTATCACCGAGAGGTCCACCGTCCTCGCCACCCTCAAGACAAACTTGCAACGTGCGCAACTGCGCATGAAAAATTAGGTCGATGCACATCGCACCGATCGAGAGTTTCAACCGGACGAGTGGGTCTTTGTCAAGCTACAGCCGTATCGCCAGACCACCGCAGCTCGTCGACAGTCTCACAAGCTAGCAAAATGCTACTATGGGCCCTTCCAAATTCTGGAACGCGTGGACACGGTGGCTTATCGTCTGCATCTACCTCGCCTATGCCAGGATCCATAATGTATTTCACGTATCTCTTCTTAAAAAGTGCCAGGGTGATCCCCATGGTCAACGTGTGGAACTGCCTGTTGAAGCAATCGCCTCTCACCCCCTGGAATCTCCCACGCAGTTTGCTCGGGTTTCACGGATACTCAAGCAGGAACGATCGGTGCCACAAGTGCTTGTTCAATGGCATTCTCACAGTCCCGAGGAAGCAACGTGGAACCAGTGGCAAAACTCTATCAGCAATTTCCAGATTTCCACCTTGAGGACAAGGTGATTTTCGATGAGGGCGGAAATGTTACAAGCCTAGCTGCGGAAGACCCGAACCGTATCTTGACTCAGTCAAACCAGGATGGAACTCACACAAGCAGTGCGTCGCAGCGGCCGGCCCACCCGGACACCTGGGAAATACCGAGACTTTATTTGATTTTTATTTGTTAATTTGCTTATTTTAGTTGATGCATGTGGACTCCTTTTCTTAACCAATTCTGTTATGCTGCCCTTGTGTGGATTATTAGGTGAATGACGGAACGGTAAGCGGGAGGAAATCATTTTTCAAGTTCTCTGTTTCCCTCTCTGTCTTCTTCTCCCTCGACTTCTCCCTTCTGTCGATCTCCCCTCCCCTTCTGTTACTTGCTCATACACCGGCGCCGCTCGCGCAACAGAGAAGCCCGCATCAGTTTTGCTGTGCAGAAAGAAAAATTAGTTGCCTTGATGATAATCTGTATACCCTAAGAGATCTTGAGATAAAGATGGATGGGTGATTATTTGAGGATCTTCTCAGGCGGTGGCGGCCATTGATGGAATGTTGGGTGGAACCAGTTTGAACATGGCAGGATCTGTCCAGTGGAGCAGCTTGGTTTGTTCAACGAGGAAAGTAGATGGAAAGAGACCGCGATGTTTTGGGCAGGGATTTGGAAGAGGGAGAGCTTCCTTTTTTAACGTTGATGTTGCGTTCTTTGTAGTGAGACTCTTTTTCCAGCTCTGACGCTTATACCTTGTAAACAGAGGGAAGAGAAAATCCCCTGCCCAGAGTCTTTTTTTTTTGCCAGAAACTTGTGCATAAACAAAGTTATTTTTGATGGCAAACAGGCTGTACGGATAGAGTAATGTATATTTGTTTAGAAGCCGTGTTCGGGGGACATTTTTTACTCATTTTTATATTTATTAACGTGACATTTTATTTATTTATTAATATTAGTTAGTCTATATAGAAATAAAGAAAAGAATACAATATTATATATGGGTGTTTTAAAAAATTGATCAGTGTTCCCTAATCCTTTTCTTTGTTTATATAAGTGAAGGGAGATTATTTAAAGCGATTTTTTTTCTTTTTTGGTTTGTTTGGGGACTGATGAAAAGTATTTATCATATTTTATAATTATAATTACTAATCTCATCATGCAAGAAACTAAGAAAATAATTACATTATGATATTATTTTCTTAGCACGCCATGTAGTAACCTGGAAGCTGTAGTTCGCATGCACGCATGCATGCAGTTAACAAAACATACACAAACTGACTTGATTAAGAGAAAGCTAATAGAAAGTCTTAATTAGGATTGGCTTGTTGATCAATTCTCATAAATTGTATCTTTGACTTGCCGATGGTCTTCCTGGATAAGAAATCTTTAAGATACTTGTGCATGGCAATCCGTTTGAACAAGGGTGGATTCTGGGGACTGATTAGACCCGTTGAGGGTCCGATTTCTGCCTCTAAATTGACATTGAATAACACAGCAATGGAGATCCGCTCTTTGACCGAATTCACGGTTACTCGATGCTCGGGGCTCTCAAATGTCCCGTTGCTCATGATCTACAAATGTCATTCAACATTGTAAACATTCCCTCAATCATTTATCGAGGGACAAATTTAACGGATAAATTTTAAATTTTAAAAAAATTATTTAAATAATTATTTTTAATTTTTTAAATATTAGGTTAAATATTGAATAGGTGTTAATATTGTAAAAAAAAACTAAAAAAAAATAATGTATAATATTTTTTATATTTTAAAATTTTTAGTGTTAAATTTTTATTTAATGTAAAGATGAGAGATGAATGTGGCACGTGTTTTGAGGAGATGGATATGGTTAGCTACTTTTTGTTAATAAATTGGTTAATAAATTTACTCTCTATAAAATGATACTTTTTGTTGGGAAAGAAATACCGATCAATTAGTGAAACTGAAAAGATAAAAATAATGGATGCACAAGCACATAATGAAGAGATAAGAGAGAATTAAAAGATACAATTTTACGTAGAAACCCTCTTCTAAATAAGAAAGAAAAATCATATGACACATAATCTGTAAATTATACTATAAAATTTTTGGTTACACAAACCATTAGAGAATCAAGAATAGAGTAAGAGCAAAATACAAATATAGAATACAATAGCAAAAAATGACGATTCCTTATTTTCTCTCTATTTTTCTCTTTCGTGCTAACTTTTTCTCATGCTCTTTCTCGCACTCTAACTTACTCGCTCAGCATACACACACATATATATACACCGGGCGACCACCTACTTCTTTAAGGTGGCTGCGTGCACAACAAATCCTACCACCAATTTTGCAAGACGCCTTCCTATTAGGAGCAGATAATCTACTCTGCAAAACGGTTACTAACTTTGAAAAATCACCTTTCTTTTCTGCAAAGGCTGTTATTTGCACAAATTTTACAGGTCAACTTTTTCAGACAGACTGTTTTTTTGCCATCAATAGTTGACCTTCCTTGTGACTTTGTCATTCATGCAAATTTTCATCTCTTCAACCTTGTGAAGTTGTCTGGAGGTTCCACTCTAAATTTTCCACACAGGAGATTTTACTTCAACCTTTCATCCATTCCGGCCAAATATAACCACCGACCTTTCTTCCATTCCGGTCACTTCCCACATGAGAGTGACCTAAAATCTCCACAAATGTTTCCCCACGACTATGGGAAAACTAAATCCGTCAATCCAACTATACTACAACAAGTTTCAAGCTTCTCCTTTGGCAGTACCTTAGTCATCATATTTAACTCATTCTCCTCAATTTGAACCTTTTTCTATTATAGTAATCCCGTGCTAATGACATCTCTCACCAAATAATATCGAATATCAATATATTTTGATCTCGAGTGAAATGAGGAGTTTCTATAAAGATGTATAGTACTTTGGCTATTACAAAGTATCACGTACTTCTCCGATTTAAAACCAAGTTCCTAGATGAATTTCTTCATTTACAACATCTCATTATTGACCTCAATCATAACAATGAACTCTACCTTAGTGGTTGAAAAAGCAATGCATTTTTACAATTTCAACTGTCAAGAAATGGCTCCTCCGACAAACTTAACCAGGTATCCTGAAGTGAATTTTTGGGAGTCAACATCACCGACTATATCAATATCAGTGTATCCTACCAACAGAGCCTTGTCACTTCCAAAACACACACATATTTTAAAAATCTCCCAGAAATATCTTAGTATCCACTTTACTGCTGACCAATATTGCTTGCTAGGATTCGACAGAAATCAGCTAATGATGCCAACCGCATGTACAATGTCTGGCATCATACACACCATAGCATACATCAAGCTACCTACGACCGATGAGTAGGGTACGCTTCTCATACTCGCTTTCTCAACATTTGAGTTCGGACACTATCGATTGTTTAATTTGAAGTGACATGTCAGTGGAGTACTCATTGATTTGGACTTGTCCATGTTGAAGCATTAGAGCATATTCTCCACATAATTTTCTTGATACATCCACAATCTCTTTGACTTACAGTCACGAAATATGTTGATACCCACAATCTCCATAATTTGAATGCTTTCCCAAGTTATTACTTCAATTTGGTGATATGTGAGACATTACGACCAACGATTAGCATATCATTCACATCGAGTAGGAGAATGATAAAATCATCTTTGAAAACCCTCGAACAAAAACGCAGTGGTCCAAAATAGTCTTCCACCATAATAGAGTCGAACTTCTTATACTATTACCTCAGAACTTATTTTAGCCCATACAAGCTTTTCTTCAAACGACACATCAGTTGTTCCTTCCCCTTAACCGGAATCCCTCTGGCTACTCCATATAGATCTCCTCCTTGAGATTATTGTACGGATTAGCCATCTGCACATTCAACTGTTCCACCTCTAAGCTAAGGACGGCGGCCAATTCGAGTACTACTCGAATAGAAGACATTTTCACAACAGGTGAATATCTCATCAAAGTCGATACCCTTTCGTTGGTTGAATTCTTTTACTACCAATTGCGCCTTATACCTCAATTGCGAGGTGCTCTCATCAGTCTTTAAACGAAAGACCCACTTGTTCTTCAGGGCTCTTTTCCTTTTGATAATTCAACCAACTCAAATTTATAATTTTCATATAACGAACCTATCTCATCCTGTATGGCTTCCATCAATTTCACATTGTGTTTGCCTCCCATAACTTTTCCAAAGCTTTTAGGCTCCCCGCCATCAGTGAGTAAGATGTATTCACTAGGCAACAGGTGAACAGATGGTCGTCGGTCTCTTGAATATCATCTAACAGAAACGATCTCAACCGTCTCTGTAACATTTTTACCATCCTCAACATTGTCCGGTGTTGGTATCTCTTCATTGTCTTCTTCGGCCGTGCCTTGACCATCAACCTCTTAACAAAGAGGTACTGGTCGGATAATATCAACACTTATCTTTTTAACTCAACCGGTGTTAGACATGACCCTTTTTTCTTTGCCGATATCTTCAATAGTTTCATTCTTAGCAAACACCACGTCCATTGATTTGACAAGCTTTTTCTCAATTGGATCGTAGAGTCTAAATCCCAACTCGTCTTCTCCATAGCCTAAAAAGACACATTATATTGTCTTCAGTTTCAACTTTGTCCTTTCATCATTTGGAATGTGAACGAAGGCCTTACATCCAAATATCTAAAGTTGATCATAGGATGGTTCTTTCTCGAACCACATTTTCTCTGGGACTTCTCTATTTAATGGGCTAGACCATGATCTATTGATGATATAAGCAGTGGTTCTCAAGGCCTCTGTCCGAAATGTTCCGGAGCTTTGCTTCAGAGAGTTCACATCTGACTCTCTCCATCAACATACGGTTCATCTGCTCGTCCCCATTCAGTTGTGGTATTTTCGGTGGTATCTTCTAGTGTCGAATACCATTCGACTGGCGATAGGTATCAAAAGTTTCGATGCACTCACTGCCATTATCACTTCGAATGCACTTCAATTTTCTTCTCGTCTACAATTCAACCAGAGTATAAAAATGCTCAAAGATTCTAAGGACTTGATCCCTGGTATTGAGTGGGTAAACCCACAACTTCCTCAAGCAATCGTTAATGAATGAGACAAAGTATTGTGCTCATCCAAATGACTTCTTTTTGAACGGCCCAAACATATCGGTGTGTACCAGTTCAAGTGGTTTGGCCTTCTTGTTGGACAAGTCTACTCGGAATGAGACTCACTGCTACTTCCCCGCCATGCAGTGAAGATAAGTCCTCAGCCCGGTCTCCCTTACTCCTAGAATGAGGCCTTTCTTGACCAAGTTGCTTAACCCTTTTTCACTCATATTGCCTAACCAACGGTGCCACAAATTTGAGGACCCCTTACTACTAGTAACATTTACTTCTCCAGCCGTAGCAGAGGCTTGTGTCACATATAGGCCGGAGACCTTCTTTCCACGAGTAACAACTAGAGACCCTCTAGTCAATCTCCATACTCCTTCATAGAAGGTATTGTAATACCCTTTATCATTTAATTTGTTGGCTAAAACTATATTCAACCGTATATCAAGCACATGCCAAATGTCTTTCAGCAACAGCCTCATCCCATTATTGGTGACAAGCGATACGTCACCTCTGCTAACGCCTCGGGATATTTCTTTATTTTTCATCCTTATCACTCCAAAATCTTCCGAAATATAAGATGTGAATAATCCCCTTCTGAATGTGACGTGGAGTAAAGCACCTGAATCCACCACCTAGTTGGACTAGTGATCGGTTAAGTTTACCATATCATCTATATCACAAGTCAGCAGAAGATCTTTTTCGATGACGACTAAGACCGATGCCTTCTTCTCACATCGTCCCTTCTCGAATTTATTATCATTTTCTTTTCACTTGTAACAATATTTCTTGATATGGTCTTTCTTCCCGTTGTAATGGCACTCGAGATTTTGATACCTCAATCGGGATTTATTGCAGCCCTTCTCTCCAGACTTTGAGCCACGCTCTTTGCTTCTTCCCTATAATTCTGTGACTAGTAGGTCAGAGTACTGAGAGAAAGAAGAGGCTTACGACCGACACCTCATCTCCTCGTTTAACATAACTCATTTTGCCATTTCCAAGGTCACCACACCATCTGGAGTAGTATTGGCTATGGTAATCCGTATCATCTCCCAAGAGTCTGGCAAAATTATTATGAGTCACAAACCTAGCACTTCGTCATCAAATTTGTTGCCTATGCCATTTAGCTAGTCAACGCACCTTTGAAACTCATTTAGGTGATTGGTAATGGGCGTTCCCTCCTTGTACTTCACTTGTATTAATTTATTCAAGTAAAATAGCTTGTTGTTGCCTGTCTTAGAGGTATAGAGAGTTTCTAACTTCTCACATAGTGTCTTCGCATCCGTCTCATTTCGGATATGATTATAGACATTATCAGTCACAAATTACCAAATATAGCAACAGACCTAACATGCTCAAAACCCCATTCTTCATCTGATTTCGCATCAGGCTTCTGCACAGCGAACACTTGAGGATGCATTGTCTTCACAAACAGTAGGACAACCATCTTACTTTTCCAAGTATCATGATTTGTGCCGTTCAAATAGATCATCTTGTTTCCCACTTCCATTGGTTTCAACAAATTTTAACATTGACACAAATAACCTCGCTATGATACTAATTGTTAGGGAAGGAATGTCAGTCGATCAGTGAAATCGAGAGGACAAAGATAACGAACACACACGTACACGACGAAGAGATAGGAGAGAATTGAAACACACAATTTTACGTAGAAACCCTCTTCTAAAAAAGAGAAAAAAATCATGGAATATTTAGTCCATAAAATCGCACTATGAAATTTTTGGTTACAAAAATCTTAGTTAAACAAACCCTTAGAGAATTGAGAACAGAGTAAGAGCAAGAATACAAGAGTAAAAATAATGACTTCTCATTTTCTCTCTATTTTTCTCTTTTGCACTCACTTTTTCTAGGCTCTCTCTCACACTCTAATTTACTCGCTCAGCATATACACACACACATATATATACACCGAGCGACTACTTGCTTCTCCAAGGTGGTTGCGTGTATAGTAAATTCTACCACCAACTCTATAACACGTCTTCCTATTGGGACCAGATAACCTACTATGCAAAATGGCTATCAATTCTGAAAAATCACCTTCATTTTCTATAAAGCCTTGCACAGACTTTATAGGTTAGCTTTTTTAGACAAGTTATTATCAGCCGTTAGTAGTTGACCTTTCATTGTGACTTTATCATTCCGGCAAATTTTCATATCTTTGGCCTTGTGAAGCTCTCCGAAGGTTCCACTTCAGATTTTTCGCTCAGGAGATTTTATTTCGACAAGTATAACTACTACAACCTTTCATCTACTCCGACTAAGTGTAACCACTCCGACTTTTTATTCATTTCAACCAACTGTAACCACTCTGACCTTTTTTTTATTCCTGCCACTTTCCACACAAGAGTGACCAAAATCTCTACACTGTCGTTGCTCACTATTGAGACTTAATGATTTCTTAAGAATATAAAAAGGATGTTAAAGAATGAATACAATACAATCACATTTCAAAATTAGGGATTTCATATTAACTACGAGGCATTTAAAATTGAAACATTTTTCATGTTAATTCAATGATATTATACTAGGAAGTTTCCTATTGAACTTAAAGCTTTTAGAATTCTACTTCTCCAAGGTAAAAATATAACCCTATTTTTTTTATTTAGGTTGTTGAATTAAAAAATTCATACAGTTTGAATTCAGACATTGAACAATATATTCTAAATAATTATTTTTATTAAATTTTTTGAAATATTAGATTTAATATTTAATAAATATAAATATTATAAAAATTAAAATATAATTATCTTTAAATATTTTATTTTAAATTATGACCATTAAATTTTAATCCAATGATATATTTAAGAAAAAATATGATCCTATTTAATGGGTATAGTGATCCATGAAACGGCCTAAAAACTTAACCTGCTAAAAGGAGGAAGGTCTAGAACAACAGTACCTACCATGCAACCTTTCCAGCACAAGATCCAGAAGGCAACCCAGTTAGACTAAGCAGGTCGACCTAAAATCGCCCTACAGAAAACGGGTGATTTGGGCTACGTGGTGCACCACCTCAACACTTATCCCTCCAACTCAACAGCCGACAACCTTCGCAATATAGCGCATATAGGCAAGTAACACTTACCGTAATGCAGCCACACAATCGCAATCTCACGATTGCGTATCACCCCTAGATAGCAATTGTAATTCAACAAATCTTCTCAAGAGATAATTATCATATAACATCCCCTATGAATGCTTTGATAGTGGGGTGAATATTCTCAAACAATAAAAGTTACCATAACTGTCCTCCATGTGGGTTGAAATAATTCAGCGGATCCACGTAGTCAGTTGTCATTGTTCATGAAACTCAAGGATGGCTAAACCGATCATCACTCTATAAATATCTCTTCTCTACTACGAGAAGAAAAGAGATCCCCAATTAAGCAATTAAACAATCCTAACATTTAGAAGTATACTCTCAGGCGTTAGCACGCACTAAGAGCCAGCAAAGCCACTTAGCTTATGAGTATAACCAGCCTAAAGCCACCCTTCCTAAAATGTGGATACTTTCAAAAGCTGCTTTCTATCAAGTACACCACTCGAAATTTAATCTTCTACAATACACTCAATCCCCCATCACCCGTTTGCGTTTTCGCGTTCTATATTCCTCCATCATTTTCTCTGTTGAAAAAAGATTTATTATTTAAATATTGAGAATTATATTTGAGTGCGAGTCCCACTATCCTCTAATATCTTATTTATTCTTTGTGATATACAGGATCCAAGTTTCTAGGAACAAAAATCGAGACCACTTCAATCCAACCCACTAGGCAAATCAAGCGACTTCTTAATTCATACAATGATTTGGATCTGAAGACGTATCACTATTTATCTTGGAGAAATAGAATCCCTATTTTCATTCTGTACTGGCACACAAAAATAATATTCGTTGAAAAGATCAATTAATTGCCTTGCTACATTAGTAAACTTTGAATTTTCTAGTTATGCGGGAAACACACTAGTATAGTAAAATAGATAGTTTACAATAGGTGGGAGAGAGTTCGACATATATATATATTTGGGAGGGCAAGGTACGTGGGATTCTAATAATTCTATAATCTTAAAGCAATGAAATTGGACCATAATTATATAAAGAAATTATATAACTAAATCAAATATATTATTAATTTTTTTTATTTTTACCTTAATATCAAACTTTATGTGAGGTAAAATTTTAAGCCAAATTTATTACTGATTATGTCATTTTGCACAAATATGATGCTCAAAAAATTGTAAAAAGAAAATGTAAAATATACTAAAGAACAATGTCTATCTGATAGTTTTATATCACGTAAGATAGAATATGATGTATTTGGGGAAAAAAATTATTTACATGGTATAAAAAAAGAAGTACTAAAATAACAATAAAGAATAAGATTAATTAAAATAAAAATATAAAAAATCTGAAAATATATTTTTTATAATATCTTGAGTCTAGTAATTACATATAATTTTATCTTATATTATTTAATAAATTATTTTTATAAATTGAATTCATAACCTTAAAGCTATCGACTAACAACTATGCTGATTATATCAGGATTCTATTTTGATTCACGTCCTAGCTAGCTTTGGGTCTAAAAATAGGCAAATAGATCTTTTTTTTTTTTTTTTTTTTTGGGGGAGGGGGTGTGAGTTTACTTACCTCAAGAATGTCTCCTAAATTGACAACAAAGGAGTCGGGGAGGAAATTGACAGGAATCCAAGCTCCATCTTTATTCTTAACTTGAAGGCCATCGACTCCATTAACTTGGAGGATGACAGTGATTAAGTTGGCATCCGAGTGTGGAACGAGTCCCATGACAAGCTCTGGTTTTGGGCATGGCGGATAGTAACTCATGCTCACTGATTGCATCCCGTCTTCAAGTAATTCCTTCATCTCTTGCTCTTCCATCTTCAGTGCTTTTGCTATGGACAGCGCTACTTCTTTTGCCAGCTTTCGTGATTCCAGCAGGTACATCTCCAGCGCATCCCTACGTACGCCGTGTGGATAAATATAAAATATTTTATGCGCATGGCTGAGGAACTTATCCATCGATTCCAATAGTATGAACTACGTGACGTTTAGTTGGATAAAATTATGATTTTATTTATTTTTAGTTTAAGTTTCTAACAAAAGTGCAGTTGTTTAATTGGTTTTTAACTTTGAGATAGAAAGTATATATTTACTCTTGTAGAATTGCAATTATAAGTGAAGTAAAAATGATCAATGTCAAAGAGGACCAGGTCCTTTTTATTCTCAAATTTCATGGACTTATCTTTTCTAGTTGATTGCCAATGGCCACCACCTCTAGCCGCGTTAGCTAGAGCAGATTAAAATTGCACCATTGACTAGCTTAGTTTACTAGATTTAAAATTTAATACGATATTATTAAGTTATGTAAATATTATAAGCAAATACGGTTAAAAAATTAACCAATTTAAAATTTTAGGTAGAATATGGTTACGAGTGAAAGTGACCAATTTAAATAAATTACATTTTATATAAATAATGTCTTTTCACAAAAATATTATTTTTAGAATATTTATATGTCATAGTTTTCAACTAAGTACTATTATTAGTTTTAATATTTTATTTAGTTAATTTTATGCAAATATCAATTTTTATATTAAATACTTCAAATATTAAAATATTCATAGTGAATAGAAATAATTGTAATTTGTTTGCCTCAAATAATTAGATGTATTAATGTGATTTATGTGCTGGTATATTTCATAACTATATTTGATTATTTGTCGATGTTGGGTTCTATTAATTGAAGTTTTGCATCAATTTATTTTTGTGGCTGTCCGTTTTCGAGGACCTACACATACTACACGCTCGTTATGTGCTCGAGCTCTGCTTTTAGTACCATGCTGCTCGGCACAGGCCCGATATGCGCTTGAGCCAAGTTTCAGATGGGCATACACCTGATGTTCGCTCACCATGCGCTCGAGCACCAAATCTAGTTGCTTGTTGCTTGATGTTCGTTCGCTATGCGCTTGAGCGCCAAAACTAGTAGCCTCTCGCTTGAAGCTCGCCGTCTTCTTGCTCGAGCGTCTGAGAGTTTTTCTCTTGAAACACTAGACGCACTTGCCACGCAGTTGAGCCGTACTCAAGCACGGTGACAACAGTCATATTTTTAAACGAGTTTTTCGAGCATCTTTATATATTTCTTCCTTATTTTATTTGCCCTAACTCTTACTTGTGTATTTTTTGAATGCCCATTTTGAGAGCAAACAAAAATCTTCATACTTTAACATTACTCCATTTGAAAAAACCAAAAACTATATTCTTGTGCCCTTGTGCTGACGGTTTTCTCACCACTCTTACTTTACCATTGTATTACTTCCTATCCATTTACCTTTGTTGGCAACATTAGTAGTGTAAAAAAGGGATTCCGGTGGTGTTTGATACTTCAAACGGCACGTGAAGAAAGATTGACGTAAAAATTGAAAGGTATCCAGTTTCGTTATCGTGGGCAAATCCAAGCAATTCATTGGTAGAGGTCATAAGACGGGAGTAAATCGGTTAAGCTAGTATGTCGATACTACCCGATCTGTAAGTTGACTTCTTAGTGTATATTTTTTCTAACCGTTGAAACCCAAAGAGTTTTACTCGATAACTGTGGTTATCGAGACTTCCCTTCATCACAAAAAATTATCTCCTTTTATTATTACTTATTACTTTACTCTTTATACTTGTTATCGTTTATATAATCTAGAATTAAATATTCTTTTAGTGTATTAAATATTTATTTTTGTATTTCTTTTGCTAATTTATCAAGGAATCATAACTTTTTTATAATTTGAGACGTATAGTTTCTTTCATTTGGTATCAGAGATTCACCCTGATTTACAACCCCGATCTAGATGTATAGTAGTCAATTGCTGTCTGTTTCTCCTATTTTGATGGGAGGAATTACGTGTACTAGAAAGTACATATGAGAGTGTTTCTCTAATTGATGGATGTGCGTGTCTGAACTAATATCTAAATTGGGTGGAATCCACCCAGAAGCACCATGGGTGACGAACCCAATGTTTTATCTTTGTGGTTTAAAGAAGAACTTGATGTATATAATTGAAATAGTAAGACGTTGCATGTTATTTTTATGGCCGTATTCTCCGAAGAATTTAAACGTATTTTTATGTGTGAGATATCGAAGAATGTTTAGGATATCCTTGAGATTACTCACGAAGGAACTAAACTTGTTTAAAATTTTAAATTGTAGATACTCACAACTAAATTTAAAAAAATTAAGATGAAAAATGACGAGACATTTGATAAATTTTATACAAAATTGAATGACATTATTAATTCTATATTCAATTTAGGAGAACGAATTTCTGATAATAGAATTGTCCGAAAAGTCTTGCGATCTTTACCTAAATGATTTAGACCGAAAGTTACTATTATTGAGAAAAGTAAATACCTTGACAAACTAAAAATAGAAGAATTAGTTGACTCTCTACAAACATATGAGTACACACTCTCTTAATCCACAAGAAACAAATCCATTGCATTCTTTGTGAAAAATTTTTAAAAATTCTTCAAAAATAAAAACAACAAAAAAACCTCCAAGGAGAAAGACTTGTCTCATAACTCTATCAAAAAAGATAAAAAGAAAAACAAAGACAAAAAATAAAAAATCTCAAGGAATCCAATGCCACGAATGCCACGGATTCGATCATATCTAGACTGAATATCCCAATTTTAAAAGTTAAAAAGGAAAAGCTTTAAATGTATCTCTCTCAAATGATGAAGAAGATAAAAAATTTTTTAAATCTTTTGAGGACGAAAAAGTAAATTATATGGCCTTCAAGACTTTCATTTTTAATGGTAATGAAGCTATTAGTGCAATATCAGAACAATCAGATTCTTCCCGTGAGGGATCAGATAATAAATTTGATAGCCTTCAAGAGTCCTATGATAAATTATTTAAAAAATGCCTAAAAGTAAAGAAAATAAATATAATCCTAAATAAAAAATTAATTGAAATTGAAAAGGATAAGACAAAACTCATAACAAAACTAGAATGGTTCACTGTTGAATATAACAAACCGGAAATGGTGAATGGATCCTTATGTACTAAACTAAAATCTTTGGAATTAGAGTTTGAAAATATTAAAAATGATATTAAAAAATTTTCAAGCAAAACTCAAAAGTTAGATCACATGTTGGGATTAGAAAAGCTTGTAGGAAACAAAAAGGGCTTGGGTTATATCGAGAATGCCTCTAAATTAGGTTAACATTCTAAAACTATCTTTGTTCCGGTTACAAAACCTTTTCACAAAAACATGGCTGCCCCAAAAATTTCTAAAATAATGCCTAAAAGTGTTGAGAATCGAATTGGCTCTAATTCCGTGCCCAAACCAAAGAATAACACGAGTGTAAAAAAACCTGCAAGACCCTTACAAACATTTGGGTCTAATATTTGTTTTCGACAAGAATTTAGAAAACCCAACACCATCCCTAAGTTTGTGATCACCTGCAATGCATGTGGACAAATTGGGTACATTCGTCCTTGTTGTCACACCATCAATCTACTATATAATCAAAGATAAGGGGTAAAAATGAAAACATGGTCAACCATATTCAACAACTAAGTGACCACGTGAAAAGATTAGATCGGAAGGTAAATTTGGAAAGAAAAAAATGGATAAAAAAGAGCAATCTAAAACAAGTCTACAAAATTTATTATTGTAAAGTTGCACATATTGTCCTAAAAGCTCAAAATCATTCAATGTTGTATCTAGACAGTGGATACTCCAGGCACACATGTTCGGCAATAAAGCCATATTTTTTTCTCTAATTGACCATCTCGATGGGATGGTTGTATTTGATGATGAAGCAAAGGCTCCTGTCCTTGCGAAAGGGTTGATCAATATTTATGGGCTCTCAAAACCTTGTGATGTCCTGTATATATTTGAACTTACATCAAGCCTCTTGAGTATTAGTCAACTGTGTGATGAAAACCTTGAAGTAAGATTCTTTCAAGAAAAATACTGTATTTATGATATAAAGGGCTCTATTGTACTGAAAGGTAAGGGAACTCTTAATAATCTCTATGGGATAGAGCCGGGTTCTGTCTTGGGATGCCATCCCGCTAAAGTCAACTCTGTAGAATTGTTGCATCAACGTCTTGATCATTTGAACTTTAAAAACTTGGCCAAAATATCAAAGAAAAACTGTGTTGAAAGCTTCCCCAAATTATCCAATGTCAAACACCATGTGTGTGGTTCTTGTCAACTCGGTAAACAAATTATGACCAATCATCCCTCACTTGGTGACCTTTTGACCTCTCGTTCCCTTGAGTTGATCCATATAAATCTTATGGGAACTTCTAAAACCAAGAGCCTAGGGGGTAAAAAGTATATCCTTGTGATCATAAATGATTTTTCTAGATACTCTTAAATTGACCTCATTTGTGAAAAGTCGGAACCTTTGATCACATGAAGATTCTATGCAAAAAACTCAAAAATAAAAAAGGATCTTTTATTGTGAAAATACGAAGTGATCACAAAAAGGAGTTTCAAAATTCTAACTTTGACAATTTTGGTAGTGAGGAAGGAATTCAACATGAATTCTCTGCTCCTATCACACCACAACAAAATGGAATTGTAGAATGTAAAAATTGAGTCATTCAAAAAATAGTTAAAATCATGATGGAAAGTAAAAATATTGCTATATACTTTTGGGGCAAAACCATAAGCATGGCCTGCCACATAATCAACCGTAAGACCGGAATGAATAAGACACCCTATGAACTTTGAAAAGGGAAGAAACCAAACTTAAAATATTTTCATATTTTAATAAGCAAATGCTTTATTATAGGTGATAGAAAAAATCTAGGTAAGTTTAATTCCAAAAACAATAAATGAATGTTCTTAGGATATTCCCTTAACAGTAGAGCCTATCGAGTGTACAATTTTTGCACACAAATGGTTATGAAGTCCATCAACGTCATTGTCAATGACACTCCTAATGAGCTTCTTGACACTAGAGATTGCCCTAATCAAGAAGGTGATCAATTTGAGCGTCCACTTCATTCAACCTCGGCGGATATTCCCATCATTAGATTATCGTTCTAGTGAGGAACTTTCGGTAGTCAAACTTATAATTCATTCTAGAGTGATCCTAAATGAGGGTTGCGTCCGATTGCTTATGCTTATTATGTATCTCACTTAGGATCGAAAAAGGTTGGAGAGGCCCTGATTGATGAATGCAGGACAAATGCCATGGATGATGAGCTAAATCAATTTTTGACTACCCTTAATTCTCCGGCACTTACTCCAAATGTCATTGGAATAAATGAATTTTTAAAATAAAATGAAAATAAAAATATTATGATAAAGCTCATCTTGTAGCAGGATTGTAGTGGGCATCGAAGTTCGTCTTGAATCTTCCTCGATTGTTTATACCATGGCTTTAAACTCTATCAAATGGATATTAAAGTGTCTTTGATTTTTATTATTAAAAAAGTCTATGTTGAGTAACCAAAGGAATTTGTGAATCCCTCTTTTTCGGACCATGTATATAAACTCAAAAAGGCCTTATATGGCCTTAAGCAAGCTCCTAGAGCTTCGTACGAGTATCTCACATCGTACCTCAATGAATATGGTTTTGTTTGGGATAATATCGATAAAACCTTATTTGTAAAAATGACCGAAAAGTGTATACTGATAGCCCAAGTTTATATTGATGATATTGTATTTGGTGCTACTATTGACTCCCATACTCATTCGTTTTGGAATCTCAAAAAATTTGAAATGAGTATAGGGCATACTTTCTTCTTTCAACTCTTCCGTTGGTAGTTTCATCTCAAAGTCTATTAAGGACCTTCAAGCGTTTCCAATCTTAGATGAGCACTTCATTGAAATTGGATCGTGATTATGTAGGAAACAATATTGATCAAACTCTCTATAGAAGTATGATCGATAGTCTCCTTCTCGACCGCTAGCGGATGCTCGTATTTATGCCCGTTTTGATTTCTCATTTAAGTGCCGTTAAGTGTATTATCGATATGTCAATGAGACCTGATTATGATTTTCTTTTCAATTTCTTGCCCTCTTTCATGGGTTAAAATTTGGGAATATTGATGATACTCTCCCTTGGATGAGTAAGAAATAAAATTTCATCTCATTGTCTTACCATGAATATATTTGCGAGCATGACTCCATTGATGGTAGCGATTACAGTATTGTTTTCCATCCAATTTCTTTTTCTAGGTGTCATTAATATTTTAAAATCTTGTTCAGCACTTCCAGAACTAAATTTATTGCTCACCATTTTATTTTGAAACTCAACTCATCTCACTTGAACATGCTCGGACTGGCGATGTCCCCTCACTAAATCCTTGGATAGTGTGCGTTTTGAATGCTTGAGAACGACCAACGGTGTTTGTTCGCCTCCCGTGGAATAACTTATCTTCAATTTAAAAAAAAACACAAAAATAATAATAATAAGTAAATAAATAAATAAATCAAACAATAAAATCATATAAAATAAAATAAAATAAAGGAAAGCAAGTGCAGACTACGTGCGTTCGCCTTCTTCGTGCTCGAGCACTGCTGTCTGCCCTCCTTATCATCCAGTCGCCCGCGTGCGCCAATTCCAAACCCTCATCTACCTCTCCCTCTCCACGCCCGATTTTCACTCTCTCTCCCTCCTTTCTCTCTCACCAACCTCCGAATCCGCCTCTCATCTCCTCAATTTTGGGCGTCTCTCACGGTATTTTCCTCCTTCTACTTAGTTTTTTTTCTTTTTCTTACTCCTCCTTCCGCTATTAATGGTGGCGCCACTGTTCACCTCTCAATTAGGCTAGATTCACCGATTTTCCCACGCTTGGTTTCAAATCCACCAATTTGTGCCTGGATCTTGATGGGCAGAGGCCTCGGTTCCTCATGCCTCTTCTCCGCCACACCCACACAACCACACGCACACCCAGTGCTGTGGTGAACAAAAGTGCCGATGGCGCTTTATGTGGGCTAAGATCCCGACTCTGGTGTTGCTATCCAACCGTGGTGCTGGCGCCGCTGCCACTCATGCCTCTCAAGCGCACGCCTTGCACCCGCCTGGCGCTGCCCTGCGTCTCGAACGCTCTGCTGCCCTCGCTCTCACCCTCACACACACCCACACACACCACAAACATAAAAAGAAAAAAGGAAGGAGACTCTTGTGCATTAATTTTTTGGTTGTTCTTGAAATCCCCTATTATGTGTGCATTTTAGATGTAGGGCCCACATAAATCTCTTGCATGCAAATCCATTGGAAAGCGTCATCATCCCAGTGGGCTCTCCACCCTAAATCGTTTCTTTAGTCCCGAGGTTGAGGCCCTGTTCACATCCCACGTCTCAGCGGCAACTCTCCCTTGAATGAAAAGTTAGCCTTTCCTCCCTCGACCCCTTCATCTATTTCGTCTTTATCAACCGCTATTGAGAGCCGATTCTTACAAATTTTCTTACTCCTTCAGTGATCATCATTTAAGAATTTTATTCTAATATTCATGATTATTCTCCCACTTCATTTTCAACCATCTTGTTGAGGTGACACCTCCGGATTACCCTGATTGTGATTGCTCGGGTTCTCGGTCTTCATCGGAGGACTTCCCTTGCCCCATTCTAGGCTCTACTCTCCTTGAGCGGGAAGTTAGCCTTTCCTCCTCGACCCCTTCATCTCTTTTCGTCTTCACGGAAGCCCCTATTCCAGGATTCTTACAAATTTTTCTTACTCCTTGGTGATTATCATATAATTCATTCTAATATTCATGATTATTCTCCCACTTCATTTTCAACCATCTTGTTGGGGTGACACCTTCGGATTACCCTAACTGTGATTGCTCGGGTTCTCGGTCTTCCTCGGGTAAAAAATTTCGACTACCCTTACACCCCACTCTCTAGGCTCCACCTAAATAGCAGCAACTCTCCCTTAGCGGCAACTCTCCCTTGAACGGGAAGTTAGCCTTTCCTCCGTCGACCCCTTCATCTCTTTCGTCTTCACCGACCGCTATTAAGAGCCGATTCTTACAAATTTTTTTACTCCTTCAGTGATCATCATTCAAGAATTCTATTATAATATTCATGATTATTCTCCCACTTCATTTTCAACCATCTTGTTGGGGTGACACTTTCGGATTACCCTAACTATGATTGCTTGGGTTCTCGGTCTTCCTCGGGCAAAAAATTTGACTACCCTTACACCTCCACTCTCCAGGCTCCACCTAAATAAGATCGCCATATTCCTTCATGGCTTACCCATGGAATGGAATGGGCAATCTTTAAAACTAAGCTTCTTTCTTCTCGACGATTGGTCATGAGTCGGATTATACTCACGAATATTTTTCTTGTCACCCACTTCTCTTCCATCCCCCTTGACAAAGCCCTCTTTCTTTATACTCTCCTAAGTGGGCAACTTATTAATTTTCCATCCCCCTCTATTCTTATATGCTCACCCATTTTGACTCCCGAAAGGATGACAACCTCTTTCATGATTGTCTCATTCAATGATCACTTGCATTAGGTTTCCGTTTTTCGATTTTTCCCGTCTACAGCTTGCGCACCCCATCACCTCGACCACCTTTGCCCAAAGGTTACACACTCACCACTTCTCCGTGGATCCTAATGAGCCTCTCCTTAATGTGCCTTCTTTCTAGCTCGAGAGTGGAACGTCTTGATCCATCTCATCCTACCCTGATCCCCCGGGTCCTGGACCTTCTGCACCTTCCCGGCACTCTGCCTCTTCCTCTGCAGCCCTAATGGGACAGATCTCCTGTTTTATTGATCGCTTTAAGCACCTCTATTCCTCTCAGGAGTGCATATATGCTTCTCAGTCTCAATTGCGTTCAGATATCCTTACCAGTTTTGAGCGTCTTGACTCCCGTTTGGCTACTCATGAGACTACGCTTATACAGTTGCGGCATCAGTATGCTCGTTAATCTTCCAGCAATTCCTCCAGGTCCGAGTGATACCTCCTCTTTGGCTCTTCGTGACGAAAAGGGGGAGACACGTTTTTGTTAGGGGGAGACATACTTTTACAAATTTTTGTTAGGGGGAGATATTCTTTTGTGTTGGGATGTGTTTTGTTCAGGGAGAGTTTTGATCGTGTACTATGACTTCATTGGATTTGTTATCTACTACTGTTCCTATTATTTCATGTCACTGGTGTTGCTATCTACTACTGTTATATGCTACAGCGCATGGTTGTCATACTTTTGTTAAGTCTATTTGTATTTTGTTCATTTGTACTAATCATGGTTGTCCAGGCACCACAACTATAGTATCGACACGGCAGTTCTCTTGTCCTTGGTCATTTACTTGATGTATTATTTTTGGTACTCACTAGATATAGATTTTTATATACACGGATTCTATCTCGATAGTGTCTAAACATGTACTTCTCTCATTTTTTTTTTTTACTTTATGTATTTTGCCACAAAATTGCTAAATGAAAAGATTGTTAATGTTATTTATGTGTTGACATATTTCGTGATCATATTTGATCGTCTATTGATGTCAAGTTGTATGAGTTGAAGCTTTGCATTAATTTATTTTTGTGGCTGTTTGTTCCCGAGGACATGCGCCTACTGCACGCTCACTATGCGCTCGAGATCCGCTTCCAATACCATACCAACCGTTACACGCCCGACATGCTCAAGCCCAGTTTTCAGTGGGCATGCGCCCGATGTTCTCTCGCTATGCACTTAAACGCCAAATTCAATGGCCTGCCGCTCGATACTCGCTCACCATGCGCTCAAGCGAGCACCAAAACCAGTAACCTCCTGCTCGAAGCTCGTCTTTTTCTCACTCAAGTGCCTGGGAATTTTTCATTTGAAACACTAGGCGGGCCCACTGCGCACTTGAGCGTCGCAAGAATTGTCATATTTTTAAACGAGTTTTTTGAGCCTTTCTATATATTTCTGCCTTATTTCATTTGCCTAACTCTTACTTATGCATTTTTTGAACACCCATTTTGAGAGCAAACAAAAATCTTGAAAGTTTAACTTTGCTCAATTTGGGAAAACCTAAACTACATTATTGTGCTCTTGTGTCGAGGGTTTTCTCACTACTCTTACTTTATCATTATACCACTTCCTACCCATTTACCTTCGTTGGCGACGTTGGTAGTGTGAAAAAGGGATTATGATGGTGTTTGGTACTTCAAGCGGTGCTTGAGAAAATTAATGTGAAGATCGGAATGCGTCCGATTTTATTACCGTAGACAAATCTAATGAATTTTTTATGGAGATTACAAGACGGGAGTAAGTTAGTTAGGTTAGAGCGTTGGTACCATCCAATCTATTAGTTGATTTTCATAGTACACATCTTCCCTACCCAGTGAAATCCGGAGAGTTTTATTCGATAGTCGTAATTATTGAGATTTTTTCATCACTAAAAATTATTCATTTTATTATTACTTATTACTTTACTCTTTATACTTGACATCATTTATATCATCTAGAATTAAATAATCTTTACGTATATTGAATATTTATTTTTGTATTACTTTTACTAATTTATTAATGGTTTAAAATTTTTATGTGATTTGAGACGTATAGTTCTTTCAAGATGTAACCCAATTTAAGTCAACTTTATGGTCATACTTTATTTTTAATTGACAACCCAATCTGCCTTAGCCTAAATATGGTTTTAGTCACGTTTTGCACAAGCCACCCACCATGGTTGGTCACCCTCAGTTGCCACTAGCCATGGGTTTCTTGGCATGACAAGCTCCTACAAGGCCAACGGCACACCCTACCAAAAGCCACCGATGTCAACTAGCACGTGTTGAAATTATTATTTGCTGTCTATTAAAAATTTATTTGGAAATAGAATATCGATATTCTTTGCCTAAATAAAGTAATATTTCAAATTATTTATCAATAATACTTAGTATATTGTCAGCTTTTTTCTATTTCATTAATCAAACATATTCTCAACCCTCCAAAGTATAAAGTGAAATTTTACCTGAAAGAGGGAGGAAACTGGGGAAGGAGATAAGGCTTTGTCATGTAAGAAGGGTTGGTGATCATGTAAAATCGATCAGCCCAATCGAGTTGTTCATCACCCACGGAAAGCAAACGCTGGCCGTACCCTTGATAATCGCCTTCTCGCTGCCGGTATTTCATCTTCTCTTCCAATGGAAGCTTGAAGAACTCCTCAATTTCATGCTTCAGTTTCGCCAGCAGTGATGTGCCAATCCCATGGTTCACCAGCTGCCACGTAGCAAGTTAAGAAGACCACTCACATCTACGTACGAAATACACGAAAAATAACGCCATCTCCAGAATTAATACGTGACTTTACATCCAATGCAAGATCACCCGTGTAAAAATGCAAAGTCCTAAAAGAACTAACAGTCAACACTCCATTAAATGATTTAAAATAATAAAAAAATATCTATAAATTAATATTTAATTTATAAAAAATTATAAAATATAAAGCAATAAAGATGCTAACCACCGCCTACAAGTAATATCCAAACACGTTGATATGAAATGTTAAAAATATAATCAGAGTGAGTCTAATAGTCAATAATCTAATCTATATGTGTGTGTGTGAGAGAAAGAGAATACATAACAAAAATATGAGAAGGATTTTAATGAACATATAAAATATTGTAAAATAAAAATAAAGCCACAACTAGATGTTAGTGACAATCTCATTGACTAAGGTCAAATAAAAAATGTCGGGTGACAAATATTTTCTTATAATTAGTGTTATATATTACTATTTAATATCTGTAAATGTACCGATTATATATTATTTAGTATAAAAATGGTCAAATGATATTTTTTGAATTCATGAATATTAAATACACATAGCGTGACACTTAAAATATATTTAAATATATTCAATTAATTTTCTATAATAATTTTTATTTAAACAAAAATAAATGTCTTCACACATATGGATAAATTTTCATAAAAAATAAATAATCTTGACCAAAATTTAGAGTGAAGCTTTCATCAAATTCTTGCACAAAAGAGATATGCAAGACCAATTTTTAACAATCAAAGAATTTTATGATAGTATGCTTGATTTAAGGTACAAATATTTAAAATAATATGAAATGAAAGTAAATTTAATATATATATATATAATACTATCTTAAAAGAAGTAGAAAAATAATACATGCACAAATATTTGAATAAGAAATAAAAAAAAAGTTCTAAAAAATTTAACAATAAAGAAGAAATTAATATAGATACACTTATTTTAACTTAAATTTTTTAAAAATTACTTAAAATCATTTTAAATTTATTTCTTCATTCTTCCTCCCTCTCCTGCTCTCTTTTCTTGCTCCCTCTTTTTTTCTTTTTTATCTCAAAATTTCATAAAAGAAATGAGTTAAAAAAGATCCAAAAAAAAAAATTACTTAGATATAAGACTAGTACACATGTGTTAGTTAGATGCTAATAAGACATGAAAGCTAATTTCAACCTTTGATAAGCTTCTATTAGAATAAATTATATTTATAATCAATTATTATTTTATAGTGAATTTGGTTAGATATTATCTCGTGAATTTTTTTATGATTTCAAAAATTTTTTAGATAATATATTATTGTGTAATTTTATATACTTGATTATACTAACGTCACTTATGAATGAAAGATTGAACCTTATTTTTCATACAAACCAAATAATATAGTAATACATCTTATTGTCTTATTCAAATGCATTATATAATCTATTTTTGTGAGATAGAGGGGTGAATAAAGATGTAAGGAAATATGTATATACCATAAAGAGGCCCCATTCTTTGCAAGCTGAGTGCAGTTTCTCAAGCTCAGAATCTCTGTCTTCTCCCACGGTTAGACGTTGCGCATCGATGACAGGGATGGAGAGCGAGGCAGCATCAAGATCAACAGCTAGCGATGGTTCTTGATCAACCCGAACGTACTGCTCTGGTATGGAGGCCATGGGCTGCTGTTTGATGAGCTCTCGAAGGCTCAACGTTGGAACTGAATTGTTGTCGACCGCAAGTTGCTTTGTTCCCATCTTGATTCGCTGCAATTCTCCACCTCTTTCTATCACCTTGCCTAAGTTCGAACAATTTATAGGGAATAAATATCAATAACAAAATATTTTAAAAATATTTTTAAATAATATGACTTTCATAAATTAATTTATTCTTATATAAATTTATTAATATAATTAATTAATTAATTAATTATATTTTAAAAGTGTCTAAAAATCAATTAAATGATATCTCAATCATACGTGATTTCCAAGGCATTGTCAGGTACACGTGAATTTTATGTCCCTTTGAATTGTGGAAGGCAGGTTTCGGTTTATGATTACCGCCAGAAAAATGTTTATTTTTTATTTTACTTTGTACTTAAATAAGTGGCCCCACGTTATCAATCAATTTTTTTTTGGATGGATATACGAAATTATTATTTTTAAACTTTTATTAGGGCTTGAGATAATGAAACCTGAAGCGATTGAAAGGGTGGTGACAGAACCTTATGAAATGGACAAAGATAAGAAAAAGATCAGAATTGATAAAAATAATTATATTTTATAAATATAAAATTAAATTAATTTACATTAAATATAACACTAAAAATAACACAAATAAGATATATACCTAAGTTAATATCTTTACAAAAGCATATTGATACGTGCTCCATAATCGCGGGATCCGGGGGGCGTCCTTCTCCCCTATGGAGAAGGATCGTCCTTCTCCTCATCTGAACCGTCGGATGTAAAATCCGACGGCCTATACTTTTTAAATGGATAATATAACATGGGCCATTCAATTTTATACGTTTTAAATGGATAATATAACATGGGCCATTCGATTTTAAATTTAATCATCTAAAACACGTAACCGTCGAATTTTACATCCAACGGTCCAAATTAAGAGAAGGACGCCCCCTCAATCCCATAATTGCGCTATGTAATTTACCAGTGGGACGTTGAAATTGTTGAAGAGAGGAAAGTTCGAGCAAAGAGGAAATTAAATCACCATTAATGGCACGGCAATTATTATCAGTGTCCAAACAAATGGACGGCTACGATGGTCCATCGATCATGTGGATATCGAGCCCAGTGTGGTAGGATGGTCTTTGCTCCAAGTCAACGTCTGTCCTTGTTGAGCAGTTAAAGTGGTGACAGGCAGAACTTGGAAAAATTTGGCCAATAGAATCAGTGGAAGATAATATAATTAATGACCACAAGATTTAACTACTTTTTTCCGCCTATAATAAAAGAGTTAGGCAAACAAAACAATATTTAATTATTTTTAGCTAATATATTTATATATTATTTTGAAATACCTTATATATTATGTATTTTTTATATAAATATAAGTTTTTAAAATAAAATTATAAAAATAAAAATCATCCATAAACCAGTCCTAATCGATAAGGTTTTGAGTATGAATGAATATTATAATAGTTTTTATTATCACGATTTCGATACAAGTAGATAGTAATAATGATATCAAGTATAATAATAATTCATAAATAACTACGATCTAATAATCAAATTAGATCAAATATTTTACACTAATAGTATAAACAACATGATTAAACATAGATTGTAGTGGTTATAAGACTGGCCAAATTATTATCATCTAACATTGAAACAATATTATACCTATTGAATTTATAAATTATTATAAGAAAAAAATCTAACAATAATACTATATATACAATAGTAAAAATTATACATAACTTTATTAGGCACACTAACCCAAAAATATTCAAACTATAAAACTTTAAAATATAAATCATGCCCAATACATAAAATCTAAATATAAATAAAAAAATCACAAAAAAATTTTTTTAGACAATTTTTCATCCAAATTCTATATGAATTCACTATCTTAATCGAAAAATATTTTAGAAATATTCATAAATATGAGTCCAACATTTTGTAGAACATGTGCATATATAATATATAATTATAAGTGAGTAAAATAGATTGAAAGATAAAAAATAAAAAATAACAAGTAAAAATTTAAAAATTTTAATTTTCATTAAATACACTTCAAATTATGATTCTATTTGTTCAGTATGTATAAAAATATTCAAAATATGCAGAACGTTCAAAAACATAGGAAGACCAAAATATAAATGGGTCTATAAAAATATGAAAATTGAAAGACCATATTGAGAATATACACAAATTTAAAAAAGGGCAAAACACATAAAAACCTAAAAAATAATGATTGGTAACTTATATACTAACTAATTAAATCACAACTTTAAAAGATGTTCAACTCATATTTTTAATAGTCTTAAACCGATATACTGTTACTCAAAATTTGCAGGTTGGTTTCTATATATCCAATAGACGGTATCAAAACACTACTTTTCTTTTTCACATGTAAATAATAGGTGTATACTCTAAGCATGTATAATATATTAGAATATGTTTTTATATAAACTATCCAAAATATATCGATTCTTAGTTTAACAAATAAAGAATTCTACAATCAATATATAAATTTTTTTGAAGTAGGAAAAATGTAATATCTATCCATATCACAAAATAGAGTTCTTATCAAGTATTTACAAATATATATATATATATATATATATATATATATATATATGTGATATCAAATATTTAAATATTTCATAATTCTCTTTACAATATTAAATTATAAAAATATGACTCTTCAAAATATACGTGCATTTGATAAGAATAAATAAAATTTTTAAATATTTAGTAAAAATAAGTAAAATCTGTAAATGTTCAATAAAATTGAGTAAAATCTTAAAATATTTTATATGTGTAATAATATTTGAAAAAAGAGTAAAATAGCTAACATGCATATATATGTAAATAACAATTAAAGGAAATATTAAAAGATTTTTATAACAGGCTAACGAATTAGTTTAAATATACTTACATTAACTTAATAATTTTGTCAAATCTGATATAAAATAACTTTAAGAAACATTTTATTCTCATTTTCTCTTTTTTTTTTCTCTTTTATCCCTCTTTTTTTCTTCTTTTCTCTCCATTGTTCCCGCACAAATGTCCAAAATTAGTTAAGAGATGATTTAAATAACCATATTGGCAAATAAGCATGGAGTTAGGCATGCAATGGGCACTATATCCATGCACAAATAAGCATTGAATGAAGGCCACCTTTAAGTGCGACTCATTCACTCGTAGTACACACAAGCACCACATGTGTGCCTTGCAAGCATGTGACTTATGCTAGAAATATGTATAAGTGTGATACAGGTACCTATCAAGTGTTAAATTTGATTCTTAAAATTTTAATTTTTTAAATAAAATTATTATATAATTATTTTTATATTAATTTAATACATAATAATTGTATTATTAATATACTTTTAAAAAATTAGACGTTATATTTTTTCTAACTTTTTTGTTATAAGATCTCACGTGATTTTAAATTAAACACAATTTTAAATAAGAATCTACTATAAAGATTACAAATTCCTTAAAAAAGAAAGAAAATTTATAATATTGGAGTTGATTTGGTCGCATCACAATGCTAGAAAAATCAAATTTTAATGTACAATTGTCGATCTCTTAGATTGTATAAAAATTTATTGGACTTTTTATTATTGATAAAATGAGTAAATCATATCGGATCAACTACAAAAATAAGGAGGGATTGACTACCCCAAATTACATTCCGGTCATTTACATTAGAATAAGACCATTTTAAGTGAAATGAACGGCAACAATTGAGGATAATCAACGTTAAAGTAAGTTGTTTTTTGGTAAGTTTTATGTTTATATTTATATTAATAGAATAGTAGTAATGTATCAGTGTATAGTATAAAATATATATCAATTGAGTTGAACCGAACTGTTAGATAGAACTGATAGAGTTTAGACTGATAGAATTTGAATTATCAACTAGAAATGTTGAACGTCTGAGTTGTTGGGTATCGGGTGTTTGGAGCGTCGAGTGTCCAGGTAAGAGTATGACTAAGTGGGGTCATTATACAATAGTTAAATATTTGAAATTTGGTTTAATATTACAAGGGAGGCAAGGATGATTGAGAAAAGTTTTAAGAAAAAAATAATTTGTTGAGTGAGCATTTTTTTTTTTAAAAAAGAGATGCTATTATAGACTCAGAATTTTCTTGAAGCATACACTATAATGTATTAATTTTTATCATTTAGTTATTATGCGCATTCTACTCTATATAAGAGATGAAAGACTAAATACTTAAATTTTTAAAAAGTTAGAATCTAACAAAATATAGAAAAAGTATACAAACTTATATTATAAAAAAAAACGCACACCGAAATAATTTTATAAACACTGATAATTAAAAAAGATGAGTATCATTTCACTTATATAAGTTATTATATTTCATCGTGTTTCATAAGAGATATTATATCATTTATCTATTATTATTAAGGTAAAAGATTGGTCTTTATATCCCATAATTTTTTTATTTATTTTGATTGGTTTTTCATATAAATTTTTATTATCATGTTTATACATAGTTGGGTGATATTACATTTTGTTTATTTCATTTTTTACTCACAATTATTATCTTAATAATATATTATTTATTAAAATTATAGTCGTTCAAATTATATTAGAATAATATTATTAACCTCACTTTGCGTACATCGTGAACAGTGCTCCTTTATTTTGGTTCCTCAATTATGGAAGCCATGAGGTCAGGTCATACTTTATTTTAAACACGTGTTTAATTTTTAGTTTTATTTTTTTAATAATATGATTTAATGCAGTGGGTGCAAGGTCGTACTCGGTTGCAGCTAGAAGTCAATATTCAACGGAGGAGAAAAATATTTTATCAAAAAACACAGAAAGAAATAAATATTTTATCAAAAAAAAGTAGTTATTTTTAATATAAATAAATATATGACGTAGTATTACTCGATATAAAAATAAAAAAGGCCAAACATGAGCGTGATTGATCAATGTTATGGACCAACTCGATTAAATTAAATAAATAAAATGTCAATTTAAAATACAGTAAAGTCAAGTATATGAATATTAATTTTGCTAAGTATCATAGAATGGTCATTTGTTTGTGTAAATCCTAATTTAAAATAGAATGGTCACTACGTATTATAAAATCAATTTATTTTTTATTTTTTCAATTTAATATCTTGTAACTTTGCATTATTGTATATATTTTCAGAGCTAATTGAATAAAAAAACTGATTTTCAGTGTGAAATGAAATTAGAAATTAAATGGGCTGTTGACCGGGACACAATAGTAATGGGCCTGATATGGACCGGGACACATTGTTGGTCTTTTAGTATTTGGGCCACAGATGTCTTAACCAAATAAGGGTCCAATTTAGTGGATGATGGGCCAAGCGAATTTATAAGCTGATGGTATTTGTCGATACTTAGAAGTGGGCTTATAAAATTAACGTGGGCCTTCGGTCACATAAAAAAATATATATAGATTAAATATTACATTATCTAATAATATTTAAAATAATATTTGAAAATAAGAAGGAAATTGTATTCTTTTAGAATAATAAATAAAGTCGTTCAATGGTGATATGATAAATAAAAATTAATTTTAAAACCATAATATCGCATGTAAACATTTAAAATAGATAAAGTCAGATACATAAGAGTACGAATTTAATTCATCAATACAAGCCTAAATCATATTATCCGAAGATATCCTTGCTAACTGCTTATATGTATAAATTTGAACAGAACTAAATTTCTACATTTTGTCTTCCTTGTTTTCTTTATATCCCTTCAAGAAATATAATTAAAAAAAAACTATGCAAAAAATATAAAACTATGTCTCATCTTAATTCTCACCACATTTTTCACTTTCTAAAGTTTCATTTAAAGCGTATTGTTAGCAAGAAGTATTTATCTTCAAATCAACATATAGGAGTTTCTAAAAATATAAAAATATCTTCGTGCATGTTTAATTATTGAGAATAAAAAATTTATTTCTACCTTATTTTTAATAAAATATTTATTTTATTATTTTGTTATATTTTGATAAAAAATAAATATTTTTGAAGAAATATTTATTTCTTCCACTTAAAAAATAAAAAATACCATATAAAATTTATTTCTTCAACTTAGGTATTTTTTATTCCTTACATATAAGAAACAGTTATTTCTGTAATTCATAAATTTTATTCCAATTTCTTCTCGTTAATATTACTATTATTATTGCGAAGGATATTATTGCCGTCGAGGATATCATTATGGAAGTGTGTAGGCATTGTCTATACTCTCCGATCTCTAAAATTTGTTTTCTTTAAATAAGGGTAAAAAGTCATTAACATAAATTTTTATCCTATTTCTTATACAATTACTATATGCAAAATATTTAAATACTAATTCTTAACTTATTATATTTTAATAATCAAATATGAGAATAAAAATTTTTAACTATATTTTTATCTTATTCTATTAATTAAAAATAATTATTCTATTCATACCTTATTTCATTGTAATAACTAAACATATTATTAATTTCTAGACTTTATATGTAGATTGGTTTGGAAATTTATAGTACATACTGATGGGTATACAATAATGTACCGAGGTTAAAGAAAGGGAAAGGCCGGTCGTAGCGTTAACGTTTCCAACGGCCAAGAAGAAGATGGGCCAGAACCGAAAAGGCAATGGGCGAACGGCAAGGCTGTTGGCTGTGCGCTAACTTGCTTTCCTGGCGGTTAAGCTGGCCAGCCAGGTTTGTTGGCCTTTGGCTTTCTACAATAGTGATGGGCCCTTCCATTCTCGCCCATGTTCTATGGGTTGATCGCCCACAACTCTCCCCTTCGTTCTCCCACGGCGCCAACAAGCCGACGGCCAACCTGGGGCGTTGGGTCCGCTTCCTACAAGTCAGAGCAAACGGGCCCCTTCTATCAGAATGGCCCGACTCACTCAGCCCATAGCCCAAATGGAGGCCAACGACGGACGCCTTTATCAGGGCGGGCCACGCACGCAGACGGCCAACCCAAAGCGCCGATCGTCACGCTGCACATTGGGCCCCGAAAAGCCTTCCTCTGCACCCGGCCACGACCCGTTTAGGCCCATCACCATAAAAAGGCGGCCCACAATCCTCCAAGGATATTCCACGATCTCAAAGGAAATATCACAAGATCGCGCGCCCTTCAAATAAGGAAGGCGCGAGATCCTTCCAACTCCTTGCCACCAGGAACCTCAACGGTAAGGAAGGGAAGCTAAGCGGGAAAGTGGTTGACACCGCCTTTGCAGAGGAAACAATCCTCCACATTGGGCAACAAGCGCCAACCTCCAGAAGGAAGGTCGGCCGCAGATCCCAGGGACGATCCTCCTTTCCAAAGAAGGAAGATCGCCACTTTTGCCATAAAAGAAGCCCTGAATCCACCATCCAGGGCACGCTTTCTGGGATACTTTCATTGATGCTTTCTTGAGTGCTCTGACAGACACTTTCAAACGGACTTTCAGACTCTTTCTTCAAGCTTGTACTGAGACAGAAACCCTAAGTGCTCTGAGAAACAAGCTCTGGTTCCCAGCAGCCAAACTCTCAAACACTCAAACACGATCAAACTCCAAGGCAACGAACAGGTCTTTACACACGTTCTCTGCCTTCCCACCATCCAGATACGAAAGGACTTGCGTCTTTCCGACATCCGGAACAAGACACTCCTTTCCCCTCTCTCATTGCTTTCACTCTCTTTCGGTTCCTTCCATATCAAGGTCAGATTCATCGACTGAAGGCGTCGGAGTATTTTCGGTGGGATTACATCCCGCCGTTAGCAGCCGACGTCTTGTTCATTTAGTGGTGTGCAGATTCGCACTCGGTGAACGGAGCCAAGTCAAACCATCCCAAAGAATCCGAACCGTCAAAGCCTGGATCAGGTACGCATCATTGGCGCCCGTCTCGTGGGAAGCGCTACGAAAAGCCTACCACAAAGAATCAGACAAAACTCTCTGTTACCCTCTGCCCAACAATGGTGAACACGAGAGCACAAGGCTAGCGACCCGCTAGAGATGTCGCAACTTAACCCAGTGGCCATGGCCGATGTCCTAGTCAACGGGGCCACGGGGCGAAGTCCCACCGCCTTACATACAACAATCGGGTGGAGCGGATGCGGGCTAACAATCGCTTTGCTCAAATCATGCGGCGAAAAGAAAAGAACAATAAGCGGCTCCACCGGCCGTTATTCCCGCCTCTGCCACCAAGAAGGGTGGCAGGAGGAAGAAGAAGCTGCCAAGAGGCCCGTAAAATCGGAAACAATCGGCTCCAAAGATCCTCCCGCGTTCTGGCGAGTAGGCCAATGAACGCCTGGAAGTACGTCCACGACAGAGCCTGAGACGGGAGAAATCTCGATACTCTCAAATAAGACTGGCCGCAGCTGCCCAGAACGAGTTTCAGGATGCCCAGTTCACCGAGGAGGCGGCCGACCTACTGCTTGAACCCATCGGAAATAGACGGAGTTGAGAATTTCCTCAACTCCAAGAGATCGACAAACGCCACTCGTGCCGATCCACGAGTGGACCAAACTGGAACCACGTGTTCCCGGAATGACGCAGCGCCATCGACTTGGACAGGTCACCTTTCCTTTGAAGAAATCCTAAATCGTCCACTGCCGTCCAAGTTTAAAATGCCGTCCCTTAACTTATACGATGGGGGTAGTGATCCGGTTGACCACCGGGATCACTTCGCACCCATCTAAGTCTCAAGGGCTAGAAGACTCGCGATGTGCATTTGCTTCACTTATTTGAAGGGAGACACGAGAACCTGGTTTCACCGTCTCCCTTCAAGTTACGTAGCGATTTCGTGACCTCATGGACCTTAGTATGCATCGAGCCGACGGAAGAGAAACAAATCGTGGCACCTCTCCCATATAAAGCCGGCAAGGAGAGAACCCACGGTGCTTCTGGATCGCCGTGGCCGAGGCCGAAGGATTCCCAGATTACCGAGGAGATGAAGTTGGGACAGCCTTCATCTCAAAGATCGATTTTATGGAGATTTCTTCAAGCATTTGGCCCATTAAAATCCCCGAGACATGTTCGAGGCGGAATCCATTACTGAGGCCTACGGGCTGGCGTAGAAGAGGCGATGAGCAAAACGTCCGAGCGGGCGGATCGGCCTCGGCCAATTCTGGAGAAGGAAAGAGAAAGTTTCTTTGACGGAGAACACGGGCTTGAAATGGCTTATTGGATAGGCCCCACCAGTGGGGACTACGGGCCCACCACCTTCACACCCCGACGGACACGCGCTCCAATGTTCTAATACATCCATAGAGAAAAGTTTCAAGAGGGCAAGGACAAAAAGGACTGCCGAAATCGATCTAAGATCATGACTTCCCACCGCTCTGCTGGCACATCAACCGAAGATTGCAAGACACCGTAGTGGGAAATTGAAGACTGATTCGCAGAGGGCATCTCCTCTGGTCGTCAAGGACTCGGATGTAACCCGGGAGTGGTGATGAAGAGGGGCAGGCGGAGACGCCTCCCTGGACCGGATTGCGGTATAGAGTAGTCAACATGATCACCACCCGGCCTGCCAGAGTCCAGGAGGACAGCAAGGAGCAGCGCATCGTGAGGAAGAAGCGGCGGCGTGGTAGATAACATCATTAGCTTTAGTGATTGTGACTCGAACCATGTAATCTCCCCATGCCGCCCCCCCCTTTAATTTCTGTACTCGTTTGAGATGGTACTTGGACTACCAGCTGAAGCGAGTCTTTATTGATAATGGTAGCTCTAAAGACTTGCTTTATTTGGACGCATTCTTTAGATTAGGCCTAAAAAGAATCAACTAAAACTGCTTTGAAGGACCTTTATACGGCCTTGACAATGAACGAGCCGCCCGTTCAAGGGGACAACCAACCCGGGAAGTCACCCAGGCACCTACCCAAAAACAGCAAGTCATTATGCTAACCTTTCTAGTGGTTGACCTTTCTAGTCGTATGCTAACCGTGCCTAACGGCGTTTGGGGCAGTCACGTCAATTCCACATCTAAAAATAAAATTCCTAACGCCTTTACGGCGTTGAGAAGTTCTACGGGAGATTAGGTCATCAGGCGGACTGTTACATGGCCCAGATTGCCCTAGTGGCGTAAGCTCGGTGGGAGAACTCGATCACCGAGATAAGACTACTTGCAAAGCGGGCGCAGCCCGGGCAGAAGCCACGGATCTGGTCCCATTGGACCGGGGGAACCGGATAAGTGTGTCGAGATTGGCGGCTCACTGTAAGACCAACGCGATGGATTGATCGCGTTTCTACAAAGAAACGCGGACCTTTTGCCTAGACTCTGCGGACATGCCCGGATTTCAGCGAGGTGATGGTCCACAAGTTGGGCCTTGATCCGGATCGCAATGGTCTTTATTAAACGGAGGAACCACTCCGTTGAAAAACTAATCGCCATCCGAGAGGAGGTGAAGAAGGCACCGCCTTGCAGACTTCATTAGGGAAGTCCATGACTGATTGGCTCTCAAACATTGTCCGGTTAAGAAGAGCAACGGAAATGGCGAATGTGCATCGATTTTACCGACGCCAACAAGGCCGCCCGAAGGGACAGCTTTCCTTGCCCAGTTGATTGACCGGGTCGGGTTGACTCCACTACAGCGGGGCACGAGGCCGCTAAGCATCATGGACGCTTACTCGGGCTACAACCAGATCAGAATAAGTCCAGAAGACGATGAGCATACCTCGTTCATGACGGACTAAGGCACCTATTGCTATAGGGTCATGCCCTTTGGGTTAAAGAACGTTGGAGCCACATACCAGCGACTAGTGAACAGGATGTTCGAAAAGCAAATTGGTCGCAACATGGAGGTCTACGTCGACGACATGCTCGTCAAGAGCAGAGTCACGGGCGACCACATACGCGACCTGGAAGAGTCATTTGGGGTGCTCCGCCACCACCAAATGAAACTAAATCCGGCCCAGTGTGTCTTCGGGTAGCCTCGGGAAGTTCTTGGGATTTATCGTCTCTCGGCGAGGATCAAGCAAACCGAGGAAAGATTAAGGCCCTGGCTAACATGGCTCCCGAGAAGCGTAAAAGACGATCCGCCCGATTGACCGGGATTTTACCGGCCGCCTGTCCGCTTCTCGCGAAGTACGGGGACAAGTACGACTTCTTCTTTAAAGCCTTAAGAGGGACAAAGTCTAACGGATTCCGGTGGACGGTGTTTGCCGCGACGCCTTCGATGAGTTGAAAAGATGCTCGGCCAGCCCACCTGGTTGTTTAGCATCACCCAAAGATTTGGGAGGAGTCCACCTTTACTTGGCAAAGACGGAGGCATCCTCGGCTCCGTCCTCGTGCGCCTGTAGAGTCCGACATCCAAGAATGGGTCTATTATGTGAGCAAGACATTGGCCAAGCCTAGAAACTCGCTACCCGCTGAAAAATGGCACCGCACTTATCTTCGCAGCGAAAATTGAGGCCATACTTTCGGGCGCATTGCGTAGTGGTCCTTACGGACCACCAACAAAGGCATACTCCAAAAGCCCGACGTTTCGGGCGGTGGTAAAGTGGGCCATTCAATCGGGTGAGTTCGACATTGAGTTCGTGCCCGAGCTGCCATAAAGGCACGAGGCTGCAGCCGAGCTTCATTGTGGAGACCACAACACCCATGCAAGAGGAACAATGGGCGTAAAAAAGCACCGATGAGGCCTAGGAATGGACACTCCACGTGGATGGATCGTCCACGGGACAATATTTGGGAGCGGGGGTGATCTTAACGACTCGACAGATTTGAGATCAAGTATTCCTCCGAAACTTGATTTCTAGCGACCAACAACGTCGCGAGCACGAAGCCCCATCACCGGGCTTGCGATTTAAAGGAGTGCTGCAAGAGGTTGGCGGTGCACGACGACTCGAATTAATTGTCAACCGTGTCAACGGGGGCCGAGGCAAACAACCCTTCCTTGGCAGTGCACTGCAAAGGCAAAGGAGACCATTCGTGGCTTCGACAAGTGACCACTGGTTCACATTCCTGAGCAGAAAATCGGGAAGCGCACCCGGTGGCCAGAGGAGTCACGAGAACCCGCAATGCATTCGAGGGACATGCGGGAGGTCCCGAACGCTCCTAGCATAGAGAAACAGGAGGCCATGCGTGCATTTCCGAGGAAAACCTGGATGACTCCTTACCTTAGATACTTGGCCGATTGATCACTCTCGGAGGACACGGAAAAGGCCAAGATTAAAAAGACAATGCAGCCGGTACACGGTAGTCGACGGACGGCCAGTACGCGCGAATACTCAACTCCGTATCTCCGTCGTCTATCTCCCGAGGAGGTAGACTACGCTACCGGGCGAAGTTTACCTCTGGATTTTTGGATCACACGAGGCGGGAAGAACCTAGCCTTCAAAATCATGCGGCAGGCTACCACGGCCTCAATGAAAAAGGACGCGCTAGAGTTTGTTAAGAAATGTGAGAGCCGACTTCATGGCTACCTCCATCACCAAAATGGTCCGCCGACTTAAAGTCTCTTTGATAGTGGCCCTTCGCGCGCAATGGGGCTTGACATTCTCGCCCATTTTCCATTGCAACGTGGACAAATGAAATTCATCATAGAAGGGCATCGACTACTTCACTAAGTGGGTCGAGACCGCCCAGCTTTTGCAAAGATCACGAGTAACACAATGCTCTAGAGTTCCTTAGCCAGAGAGCATTGTCTGCCCAGATTCGCGTCCCCGAGGTCGTGGTAACCGATAACGGACCCAATTTTCGGGGGAAACGCTTCACCAAGTATTGCACTGCCTTGGGATCAAGCCGATCCACACTTTAGCATACCCCCGAGGCCAACGGACGGTGGAGGTTGGGCAACAAAGACGCTACTCCACGGGTTAAAAACTAAGTTGGAGGACGCTGGGGCTCTGGCCGATGAACTCCCATCCGCTCCTCCTGGTCTTATCGTACAACCCCGAAGGAACTAACGCGAGAGACGCCCTTCACTCTATGCTACGGGACTGAAGCAGTAATTCCTGTTGAAATCGGGCTCCCAAGTCTCAGGGTGGAGTCCTTTGGCCCACATACCAACTCCCAGAAAATCAGGGAGATTTGGACTTGCTAGAGGAAGCCCGCGACGCCGCCAGAATACAGACAGCAGCATACCAACACCGAGTTGCCCGATACTACAATAAAAAGGTAAAAGCCCGGTAATTTGACATTGGGGACTTAGTCCTACGTGGCATCGAGGCCACAGGAAAGCTGGTCGGCCGAAACAAGCTCTCTCCCAACTGGGAGGGACCTTTCCTCGTCTCCACCGTCCTGCGCAACGGAGCGTACAAGCTCCGGAACCAGGACGGAAAGTTGGTCCCACGAACGTGGAACGCGACTCACCTGAAGCGCTACGTCCAATAGGGAACCCAGGTACGCACTTACTCGATCCTGTGCATTCATTCGGGTGCTTGTTTTCACTTTGAAAAAATGGGAGTTTACTTAGCATATAGAATCCTAGGACCTATGAACTGTGTTTGCCTTGCAGGTATCCATCCGACCTAGACTGCCCCTAAGTCGGGAGGGTCTTCACCCTCTCGTTAAACCCTAGTCATCTAGGTGGCCCAAAAAGTGGTCTGAAACCCTGGTCATCCGGGTGGCCCAATGAGCGGTCTTAAACCTTGGTCATCCAAGTGGCCCATAAGCGGTCTTAAACCCTAGTCATCTAGGTGGCCCATGAGCGGTCTGAAACCTCGGTCATCCGAGCGGCCCAATAGCGGTCGTACTAAACCTTGGTCATCCAAGTGGCCCATAACGGTCTAAAAACCTTGGAGGGCAAGAATGGCACACGCGACGACCTCTTTTCGGGGAGCAGCAACGTCAGTCAACGACGGTCGAAGGGAGAAGCATTTCTTCTCCAACGTTGGCAGCCCAAGTCTTCATTTGAATGGCGCTACCAGGCTGGTTCTTACAACTGCCTGCTCAGCTTAAGGATCTACTCCTTAGGCAGCTAGCCAACCGAGTTGGCTACCCCACGCACCAACCTTCTCTATGAAGGGATGGCGTGATTAAACAATAAACGAGAAGCGTTCCTTCTCTAACATCGACTGCCCAAGTTTCCGCTTGGACAGCACCGTAAGGTTGGTTAGAGCAACCACCTACCAAGCCACGGGGGCTCGGCTCCTTAGGCAACCAAGCATCGCACATAACCAAGTTGGCGCCCATACAAACAAACACAAAGCAATAAAAGGCAATGGACACGGATCAAAAAGAGTTTCCATTTCATTAAGTAAGTTACAATATACATGCTATCCAAAACAAAAAAATATGTAGGCTACGGGGTTGGCGGACCACCGGGCCGTCTCGGGCTCTCCCATGAGATCTTCTTTCAGCATTGCGCATGGTTTCTTTGGTTGATAAACTCCTTTGGGAAGTCCGGAGCGATCAATCGCGCAACACGGGCGCCCAATGTTTAGCCCCCTCCAACAGCCGGGCGTGTAGTGCGCCCGACCTCATGAGAGGGGTCATCCGTGAGGCCAACTCGTCTCGCGACTTTGAGCTCGATCTGCAAGGTGTTTGTTGCTCACTTTCGGCCGATCATCCTCTTCCTTTAGGCGAGCAACCTCCGCCTCTGCACTGCAACCTCCGCCTTCGGCTCGGCGTTCTCCGCCTCACGCCCGCCATAATAGTCTCGAGAGCAATGGCCCGCTCACGGAGCTCCTCCGAGGCGGCCACTTGGCATCTAGCCAGCTATTTCGCCTCCTTCTCGCCTAGAGCCTCGTCACGCTGCACCATTGCCTTAAAAAGTGTGCGACCTTCAACGGGGCTGCACAAACAACAACAAACAAGACGGGTTAGAAACCTTGAAGGGACAGAGATACGGAAATCACCTGGCCAAGAACCATACCTCCATAAATTTCCTCGTGGTCCCTTAGGCCTCGGCCTCCACTGTGCCTGTGGTGGAGGGACAGAGCATCCTCTCGAGCCGAGCACACCGCTGCCTCCTCAGAATTCTTTCCAAGGACTCATCATCATCAACGGCAGCAGCCTGGCTCCTCTCTGGGCAACCTGGAGAGCAAATGCGTGAGCTCCTCTCTTGGGCCTCTAGAATAGCCGCGTGTGTTTCTTCCTCATGGCTGCCTTTGGGGGCAGTTAGCTAGTGAATCGACTCGCGATTTACGGCTCTATAATATAAACGCGTGAACCTCGAGCACGCCAAGAAATGGCTCTTCTGCGGATCCCATCTGTGCAAATACTGAGTCGCCTTCGCCATGGAGTCGCGCTGCCGACTCCTCCGGCATCCGCCACTGCCTTCACCGGGACCTCTCCGCTCCGGGAAGTGCTACAGACCACCGCAAATCCCGGCAGCCACAAGGTCAATCGTGAGGAAGAAGATGAGGGCGTGGCACCGCCCTCAAGCAGCCTCCTCCGAAGACATTGGGCGGATGAGCAACTTCTTCGGTGTGGGGCTTCAACATTTTAATTAGAGGGTGCGGCTTGACCGGGGATGGCGGTCCCAATTCAACCTTTCTGGTTTCCTCGGCGAAAACCAAAAAATCCCTCCTGAACTCATCGGGGTTTTGCCGTATCGCCTTGGTCAGCCAGGCTTAGGCAGCATGTAGAGTCCCACATCGGATGGAGAGGGGAACGAAGCACGCCTGATAAAGGGTGTGGATACCTCTTCCATTGGCGACGCGTTTTGGGGGCCCGTGAGGGTCTGCTAGGAACAAAACCATGAGGCGCCCTGTGACGGCCTTGGCGGCAGGGGACGGTCCAAAGCGGACAATATCGCTCGGTGTGATGCTCCGGGACGTTACGAGATGGTATCGAGAGCAGGGATCCGATTCGGTGTGCCGAGGACGCCGGGTCCCCGGGGGGTGGGAATGTAGAGTCCCCACATCGGATGGAGAGGGGAACAAGCACACGATAAAGGGTGTGGATACCTCTTCCATTGGCGACGCGTTTTGGGGCCCGTGAGGGTCTGCCAGAACAAACCGTGAGGCGCCCGCGACGGCCTGGCGGCGTGGGACGGTCCAAAGCGGACAATATCGTCAGTGCGGATGCTCCGGGGACGTTACATAGCACTCTCCGCCGCAGACGACGCACCCAGATGTACGTCCGGGACCTTACCAAAGTCCCGCGCGATAGGCCACTTGCCTCCCACCTTTACAAAGAAGAACCGATTTTTCCAGTTCTTCAGGGAGTCGTGGATGGCCTTATTTGTTTTCATCCCCGTACGGGGGCTGAGTGAGATCCACTCCGCCCCCTGGGTTATCTTAAAAATGACCTTAAGGCCGGACATCCTGAACTTATGGCCAATCTTCCGGGAAAAAATGCACGGCATGTAGAGTATACCTCAATGCATTGGCGTGGAAGTCGAGCAATGGGAACTTGCAGGCCGCTATGATTGATTCAAGCTCCTCCCGGCACGGCAGCGAAGGCCGCTCCTTAAGTGAGCCTCTCATAAACGGTGAAATAGCCTTCCGGTGGGAAAGAGGCTCTATCGTCCACGCCCGGAACCTCCAGGCCATCTCTTTCGGGATGTTGAATTCGACGCACAAGGCCTTAATATCATTTTCCCTCAAATCGGATGAGAAATCCGCTACGGAAGCCATAATCGGAAGAAGTTTTAGGGTGTCTTCGAAGGGTTGTCTGAGAAATGGGAATGAGGAAGACGAAGGAGGGATAACTGATTTCAAAAAACGGAAGGAAAACTTAAGCGCCAAGCATGCAAAGGACGCCGTCAGTACCTGCCACGTGTCACCTCCTCATTCGACCCAGCCAAAGGACCGGACTCCCGCACGAAACCCCTCATTAATGGCACCGTCAGAATTGCCACGTATCGCCACTCCACTTGACCCCGCCAAAGGACGGATCTCTGGCGTATTAATGACCCGGATCTCCTTCCAACCAAAGGAGGACACGTACGCTTCTCGCTGGCACCGGAAAAAAGTCAGAAATCATTCCCAGAATTGGCCAAGAATGGTCAACAATTCTGGAACTCCGGAATTGACCAGGACGGTCAACAATTCTGGAACTCCGGAATTGACCAGAGCGGTCAACAATTCTGGAACTCCGGAATTGACCAGGACGGTCAATAATTCTGAAATTTCGGAATTGACCAGGACGGTCAACAATTCTGGTACTCCGAAATTGACCAAAACGGTCAACGATTCTGGTCAAGCCCTCCTTTACTCTCTTATAAGTTTCCACAGGAATCTCAAGGCAAGGAAAAACGTCCCATCATGAACATACTGGAGGCCGTAATCGCCACCAAGATGGGGGCTAGTGATGGGTGCACCAATAATGGGCTGGCCCAAAGAAAGGTCAACAGAAGCCCAAAAATGCCAGTCAACGTTTCTAACGGCCCAGTAAGAAGATGGGCCCAGGAACTCAAAGGCCTAAGGACGGTCAACGCGTTGCTGACCGGCCCAGCGGCTAACTTGCTCCACAAACGCCAACTCGGCGTTGACTCGGTTTGTTGGGCCTTTAGAGGCTTCGCAATAGTGATGGGCCCCTTCCATTCTCGCCCACGACCCATCGATTGATCGCCCACAACTCTCCCCGTTCTCCCGAAGGCGGCCAACAAGCCGACGGTCAACTCGACGCCGTTGGCCGTCGCTTCCCTACAAGTGGGGCCCAAACGGGCCCCCTTCTACGAGAATGGGCCTCGACTCACTGTGCCCATAGCCCAAATGGAGGCCAACGACGGACGCCTTTCATAAGGGCGGCCAACACGCACGCAGACGGGTCAACCGGGCGTTGACCGTCCCTTTGCACATCGGGCCCAAAAGCCTTCCAACAAGAACGAGCCCTCGACCCGCTTAGGCCCATCGGTCATAAAAAGGCCAGCCACGATCCTCCAAGGATATTCCACGATCTCAAAGGAAATATCACAAGATCGGGCGCCTTCAAATAAGGAAGGCGCGAGATCCTTCCAACTCCTTGCCAGCCAAGGAACCTCAACGGTAAGGAAGGAAGCTAACTTGGAAAGTGGTTGACCGCCTCAGAAGGAAACAATCCTCCACAATTGGGCAACAAGCGTCAATCTCCAGAAGGAAGGCCGGCCGCAGATCCCAGGGACGATCCTCCTTTCCAAAGAAGGAAGATCGCCACCTTTGCCTAAAAAGAAGCCCCTCGGATCCACCATCCAGGCACGCTCGGGATACTTTCATTGATGCTTTCTTGAGTGCTCTGACGGACACTTTCAAACGGACTTTCAGACTCTTTCTTCAAGCTCGTACTGAGACAGAAAACCCTAAGTGCTCTGAGAAACAAGCTCTGGTTCCCAGCAGCCAAACTCTCAAACACTCAAACACGATCAAACTCCAAGGCAACGAACGGGTCTTTACACACGTTCTCTGCCTTCCCACCATCCAGATACGAGAAAGGACTTGCGCCTTTCTGACATCTGGAACAAGACACTCCTTTCCCCTCTCTCATTGCTTTCACTCTCTTTCAGTTCCTTCCATTGAAGGCTGGTTACTGACTTGAGCGTCAGAGTGTTTTCGGTGGGATTACATCCCGCCGTTAACGCTGACCTCTTGTTCGTTTTAGTGGTGTGCAGGATTCGCACTCAGTGAACGGAGCCGATTCAAACCATCCCAAAGAATCCGAATCTGTTCGAAGTCTGATCCAGGTACGCATCACATACATTACACCCCAAAAGATATTATTTTAAGAACATTAAATCATATACTTGTTTAAAGAAATATTTCAAAAATGCGAGTTAAATTCACAAAGGAACAAGTAGTATTCAAAAAAAGAGGAAGTGACAAAAGAAAAATTCCTCATTACAAATTTCATTGTTAATTATCATTAAAACTAAATGTTCCATCCCTATTGTTTGCAACTATTTATCGTGTTAAAACATAATTGAAAAGTTGCATTTCAATTATCATGATTTTTTTTATCTTTATTTTTATAATCTACGTATCAGTGACTATCCTGTTTAACATTTTCCCTCAAGATGGAAGGCAATTAAGCAGTATCAACAACACAAGTTCCTCTTGTACCGGCGAGCAATGCCCGATTTGTGTATCACTACTTCATCCAAATGTCAATTGTCTTATTTATTTTCTTAAGTGATCAAGCATATATATATATTTTTTTTAAACTATTTATATAAGTTTATGTAGATTTGAGGACCATACATTTCTCAAAGGACATATATTTGGTATATTTCTAATCTTCATTATTAAATTAAAAATCAATGGTGAATATTAAAAGATATCAAAAATCATGTATAGTATCGCTTTTAATTTTTTATAATATTAGAATCTATTAAATATTTAATCTAATAGTTAAAAATTAAAAAAAAAATATACATTTATAGATTTAGTTTAAGTTTTAAATTTTATTTATTGATTTTTTTTTATCAAATTAATGACAATAAGATGTATTGAGAAGATGCACCGATCTCAAATCTGGGTTCCCGCAACCTTCTAGGTTGACATAGAAGTAGAGTACACAGCCTAACTCAAATTCAAAATAATATAAGGGAGACTCAAGCAAACCCTAACAATAAAAGAAAAATCTAAGAATGTCTCTCTACATACCAATCAGCTATTAACCGAAGAAGATGCACCCGAAAATAAATTTTTGTTATGAAAGAAATTTTATATGAGTCGGATAATTTTAATTTTTTATTAAAATAGTAGGATTGATAAAAAAAATTATATATGGACATTTTGGGCTCAATTCTCAATTACACGTTTTGCTATGTGTGAGTCCAAACCATACTACTTGTTAGGTTAGGAAAGTTCGAGGAGGGTGTCGTAGAATACCACATGCATGTACGTAAATTAGTCATAATTGTAGACTAAGTACCATACAAATTCAGAAGTTAAATGTTAGGTGGGAGAATAAAGAAAGGTGGGAAAATGGCGGTGTTGAGTGATTTATTATTATTATTATTATTATTATTGTTGTTGTTGCTGCTGTTGTTGTTGTTGTTATTATTGTTGTTGTTGTTAATACGTTTCTAAATTTGAATTATTGAACGAATTAAAAAGTCATTTAATTTCATTGGATAAGTTGAATTGAAGCGTTTCAATCTTCGTTATTTTAAATCAAGATCATACACACAACTAACAAATATGAGATCAAAAAATGATAAGATTCACTCCTTAATTTATCTTATAATGTTCAAATTAAAAATCTTTTTTAACTAAATAAAAAGATAAAAAGAGTGTAAAATAATGTGTAGATGTATATCTGAGGGGATTGAGTGTTGGCTTGAGGACTATACTCTTATAATACGCTTAACTAGGGAGCACCTTTGAGAGTTGGATGACTGTGTTTCATAGAGTACACTCGATTAGAGAACAGTTTTGTAGGTGTACCCAGACAAGAAGGTGGCTTTGAAAGGAAAGTGCGCTTATTTGAGAGCGGATAAGAGAGAGTTGTCGCTCGAATGCCTGGTTTTCTGTAGTTGGGATTGATTGCTTGAATGGTGGATGGATCATTGGATTCTCTCCCAGGGGTTCTAGAAGATAGTTCCCCCAAAATGGGCTTTGAAAGGGAGAGAGATTCCTCATTTTCTCTGTGCTGGATTTCGGCCAAGGTTCCAAAAAGTAGATCTCAAAAAAGAGTCCCCGTCTCCCATGGAGGAAGGGATATGTGTATGGTTAGAGATTTTTTGATCAAATAAATCATAATTAATCAAATAAAAATGGAACCAATGTTAAAGGATATAGAGAAATTTAGATTAGAGTGTCCGATAGTACGAAACTATTAAACGTTGAAATTAAAATATGTAGATTTGGAGATTTTCACAGGTCTAAGGATTTCGATACAAATCAATATTTATTATACTGATTATGTTATAAATTCAAAGCGAGAAGTTCATCACAGGACACAACGGTAATACAAAAAATTATCTGATGGACTCAATCAACAACAGATTTAATAATGGTTAATAAAAGGACAGCTTGACCACCAAAATTCCAACAAGTTAATAACCGAATTAATTTTGGGGTGATAGGAAACTAGTTCAGTTGGACCCGTAAAGTTGAACTTGAATTAGCCACCAAATCGGGCCTTAAATTTGCAACAAAATCAGCTCCAATATCTATACTGATATTGAACTTGGCAGCTTAATGAATTAGACGAAACCTGGCCTAAACCAGTTGAACTGGGCAGCCAACCGGCCAAATCGTTATGTACTAAGACTGAATTGTTTACCTATGAATTGATTGCCAATAATACATTGAATTGGCCACTGATCTGGACCCCTAAATAGTAACTGAACCAGCTAACAGCATCTATATTGATGCTAAATTTGTAGCTATAGAACCACCCTCGAACCGGCCCCCAAATCGGCCGAATCGGTAGCTAAATCAACCAAAGTATCATGAGATGATGTTGAAATATCAACTTATAAAATTTACCTCGAATCGACCATCAAACCTGACCTTAAACTAGCAACTAAACTAACCCGGTGTATGCTAAAATTTTAAGCTTATGAAAAATCATTGAACTCTTGAACTGGCACATTAAACCGACTTTCTAATGATGAAATTTAGTAGTAAAAATTAACATGGACCAATCTTTGAACCGTCTATTAAATTGACCATGAATAGGAAGCCGAATCATCAAAAAATTGTGCTAAAATTTTACTAGAAAAACTAACCGAGCTAGCCTTGAAGCAACTATCAAATTGGCAGCTGAATCGACTGAATATGTCACATGTTGAATCTAACTTTTTTTAACATATATAAAATTTTAAAGTCAAAACTACTAAATTAATCAATGTATCGATTTCTTTTACGACTTATGGTTTATTACTAATTATTGCATTCTATGGTTCATATATTTGATATTATGAAAAGTTTTAATGAAAGTATTGTAAGTTTTAAAAAATATGATTATTTTCTTCTGAAGTAAAGAAAATTAAGAAATATTAAGAATAAGTGTAAGAACTTTCATAAGAGATTTTGAAAAAAAAATCAAGAGATTGGACTAAAAAATTATTTCAGATGGTAATATTCGTTGACATACCTTAAAATATTATAATAAAAATCGACGAATTATCCCTAGCACCGCAGGAAAAATAAAGGCAGCTTCTTGGCCCACCTACTGGGTATAATAAATATATACCATCCACCTCAGAGTGTAATAAGGAGGCTATGGCCTTAGATTGTGTAGACTGAACACAATCCTTTTCTTGATTGTCTGTTCCGTTAGTTTGTAAAACCTATTAGTTCTAATCCCTAAAAATAAATGATAAATAAGATCAAGTATATTAATTAAGAAAAGGAAAAAGTTAAAGAAGATAAAAATTCACGCATATTTTATATGATTTTTATTCCTCTGACGAATATATTTTTATTTTAAGTATAAATGTATATGTCCTTATTATATATACCTTATTGAATATTTAGCTTATTCATTTATAATATTTCTAACCTTTTAGATGACGAGTATGAGTTGATACCTGATAAGTAGGAGTGAAGACAGGAATTGTTTTTAGCTTGAGGGTTGATGTAATTTGATGAAATGTAATGGATGTATGAAATTATGTAATTTGCCTTATGATGAAATAAATATGGCTTTGGTATTAATCATTAGTTATACTTTCGTAAATTATTATGATTATTATTTATATTTTTATAAAATTTATGGTAATGATTTTTTTACCTAATAGTATTTCTAAAGAATTTGACGCCATATTTTATTCATATGGGGTTGGAACAACTTGGTATGACAATCATATGAATATTATGTATAATTACATTCATATATATTTATCACATGTTAATAATGACTAATAATAAAAATGAAAACGTGGGACGTCAAAATATGTATATAGAGCGAAGGCGTTGGTTTACCTGTCTTGGGCTCTAAGGCTTTGTAATCATGAGTGGCCAATATTACGTACCTGCCACTGATAATCTTAACCGTGGAGATTCCCATGGTGATAGGTAAGCTGTTGCCGCTAGCAAATCGTGCTTCTATAGGAGTGGGGGCCACCTAGCAGTAGTGGTTGTTGGGATTTGTCGGTTAAGTTGGAACAAACTGTGTTGTACCGGTGGGCCTGCGCTGTAGTCGTCCTCAGCAACTCATGATCCATTAAGTTGTCTTGGGCCGAGCTGGCTTAGGCTTGTTGCCGTGAACTCAAGGCGTTGGGTTTCATGGAGCCTTTGTTGGACTGCTACTTCTAGGGCCCTCCCAATCTACAGGCCGAATTTCGGGTCCGCCCGTTGGATGCCAAATCCATTAATTATTATTGCCATTATTATTATTGCTATTAATTATTATTGTTATTATTACTATTATTTACGATAGGTTAGGTTAATTTTTTTTTTAATATATGTGTAATGTATGTTTGTTATTCAATTTGACTGACATTCAATTCTTTATTTCACCTTCATAATTTTGCCGCTGGAAATCAAAGTATAAGGTTTTTTTTAATACAAAATTATGCATGACCATGGACCGGTCAATTCAAGCCCACCATTTACATTTGGTAAGCTAACGCAAAAAGATAATATGCATAATGGAATATTACATTATGGTGTTAGTATTATGGAATTTCCATATGATTAAATACGCACCCTCTTAATTTCTATATCATTATTAATGGTATATATATTAATTTTTATAGATCAAATAAATACTGCTATATATAATATAAAATTATTTCAAACTTCTATATATTCTCACTCGATTATTATCACCGATATCCTGTTATTTAAATATTGTCATCAACAACCCACTCCGAAGACCTTGAAGTTTTGAATTTGAATGTTGACAAATATTCAAATGGTTATTAGTATTGATTTTTGGATAGATATGTTTCATGAGAAGTAATTTAAGAGTTATTAAGGAATATATATTTAGCTATGTTGCACAGATATTTAATAATATAATATTTTATTTGTTTATTAATATTAATAAATTTTTTCCCCCAATGTGTGAGCCGCACACGCCGAGATGGACTTCGCCCAATGTGTATTCGGCTTCTTAAGGCGTGAGGCATTTCAGGTAGGGGGTCGAGTATCTTGGTCAGTACAACCTCCCGTCGATGATCGTGTACCAACCAGCTATCTTCTTTATTCGCCTGGCCTCCTCCGGGTCTTCTGGCAACGTTCCGTCTGTTACGTATTTTTAGTATTGGGTCATCCAATTGTTACCCTCGGCCTCCTACAACAAGTCACGTTTTGGGTCGCCGATGCTTGGTTTGGCCAATACTTCCCGCATGCTCCCAGCATACTGCTCCTGGGATCCCATCGCTGCGTCCTTGGCCAACTAATCGGCCTTCTAGTTCTCCGCTCTTAGGATGTGCATAATCTCAAACTTCTCAAACATCTGGGCTTGGGCCTTCCCCTTCGCTAGGTACTTAGATAGATGAGGGCTGGACACCTCGAAGACTCATTGAACTTGGTTAGCTAATAGCTCTGAGTCACTGTGCCCAATCAATGCTTTCGCTGAGTACTCCTTGGCCAATCCGAGCCTTACAAGGATGGCCTCGTACTCTACCACGTTGTTGGTGGCTGAAAATCCGAGCGCTAAAGAGTATTTGATCTCTGAGCCGTCAAGGATTGTGAGTACGACTTCAGCCCCACGGCTTTCTTGCATGGTCAATCCGTCGATGTGAAGGGTCCAGGCAAGGGCGCTCACGATGCCTGTGTCTTCGACTTAGTCTGGAGTGTCGAGAGTAGGGGTCGCCGTTTTGACCAGGAAGTCCATGAGGGCTTGACCCTTCAGAGCCGGTCTCGATTGAAACTTCACATCAAACTTGCCCAACTCTATGGCCCATTTAACCAATCGCCCGGACGTCTCTAGTTTCTGCAGGATTGCCTTCAGAAACTGGTCGATCAACACAATGATTCGGTTCACTTGGAAGTATGGCCTTTGCTTTCGGCCGGAATAAATAAGGGCCAGGGCAATCCTTTTAGTGTAAGAGTAGTAGGACTCCGTGTCTGTCACCACCTTACTCACATAGTACACCGGTTGCTGCACATTTTCATACTGCCGAATAACGATCGAGCTAAGCGCAGTATTTGACACTACCAGGTAGAGATATAGGTCTTCACCCTCTATAGGGGAGGTTAGGAGTGGAGGGCTAGTGAGGTACTCTTTTAGCTCCTGGAACGCAGCCTCGCACTTGTCCGTCCATTGGAATTCGGTTGCCTTTGTTTCTGTGAGGGTCTTGAAGAACGGTAGGTATTTCTCCACGGACTTATCAGGAATTATGAAGGGACAGCAAGTCACTCTATGAGCTTTTGGACTTCCTTCACTGTCCGCAGAGGGTTCATCTCGATGATGGCCCTAATTTTCTCTAGGTTTACTTTAATGCCGCATTGGGACACTATGAAGTCTAGAAACTTTTCGGAGGTCACCCCGAACACACACTTGGCCAAGTTGAGCTCCATCCTATGGGCTCGAAGCACTTCAAAGGTTTCTACCAGATCACAGATGTGGTTGTTGGTGACTTTGCTTTTGACGAGCATGCCGTCTACGTACACCTCCACGTTCGTCCTGATCTGGGTTTTGAACATCTTATTCACCAGTCGCTAATAAGTCATACCGACGTTCTTCAATTCGAAGGGTATGACTTAATAACATTAGGTCCCTTGGTCGATTATGAATGAGGTGTGCTCCTCACCGTCCAGGGTCATTCTTATTTGGTTGTAGCCATTGGCGTCCATGAAGCTCAGGAGTTTGTACCCGGACGTGGAGTCCACCAGCTGGTCGATCCGCTGTAGTGGAATGCTGTTTTTTGGGAAGTCTTTGTTTCTGTCGGTGAAATCGACGCACATCTGCCACTCGCCGCTACTCTTCTTCATGAGGACGACGTTCAACAACCAATCTAGGTACTAGACTTTCCTGATGAATCCCGCATTGAGTAGCTTCTTCACCTCTTCCCTTATAACTATTAACTTCTCGATGGAGAGGTTCCTGTATTTTTACCTGCTCTGTTTGTGATTGGGATCGAAGACCAACTTGAAAACCATTATTCTAGCCAATATCCTGGGCATGTCAGTAAGAACCCATGCGAAGACATCGGAGTTCTACCTGAGAAAATCCACGATTTAGGCGCAGACCAACATGGCTAGGGAACTGCCGATGTGCACACACTTCTCGGGTTCATTGGGGTCCAGAGGGACTAGTTCCGTCGTCTTGCCCGACTGGGCCTGTTTCAATGTTACTTTATCACGGAAGTCTAGGTCCTCAGCTGGTGAGTTAGGTGCGGCGGGGGTGACATCGGATAGGTTGCGGCTTAGTCTCATCATCTGGTCGCCTAACACTTTCCCTACTCCGTATGAAGTCGGAAACTTTATCTTCAGATGAGGGATAAACGTCACGGCCCTGAAGACAGTTAGGAACGGTCGACCTAGAATGACATTGTAGATCGACAGTAGGTCGACAATGAGGAACGTAAGCATTCGTGTGGCTATGCATGGGGAGGTCCCTATTGTGACTTCTAGTTGGATCTCTCGTTGTAGGAGCATTGGTTCATTGTTTAGGCCGTATAGAGGGCCCTTGGCTGCCCTCATTTGATTCTTTTTTAGTCCAAGTTTAAAAAATTTATCGAGGTATAATAAATTTTGAGAGCTCCCAATATCAATAAATTTTGTTTCAGTTGATAGTCAAACGTACCGTTTGAAACAAGGGTTGATACAACAAGATGATTTGAATGAATGGATGTTACATGTGTCAGATTGTCGTTATTAAAATAAATGACATCAGCCCTAGCCTCTACTCGAGCTCTCTTACTGCTGGACGCGGCTTCGGGTTGGCCTTGGCTGCTGTTCCTAGCCAGCCTGCTCAAAATTATATTGATTACACTGGCGGCGACACGGTTCCTTAGTGGATCTCTAGCTTCGTCATCGGCAACTTCCCGGGCCTACCCCGAGCTTTTCAAGAATAGCATGAGGTGCCCCCTGCAAACCAAATCTTTAGCCTCTTTCTGTGGGGTCCAGCAATTGTTCATGGTATACCTCAGAGACCGATGAAAATGGCAATATTTTATCTGGTCTCTAGCCTCTGGGTTTTTTGATGCTTTGTGCCATTTTATGAACTACTCATCCCAAATCTGTATCAAAATGTCCCAGCGAGTGTTGTTCAGGGGTGTCAGGGTCAGGGGCCTGTACTCTCTTCGAACACTCTGCTCGGATAACGGTTTCTTACGGGGTTCCCGAGAGCGGCCACCATCTTCATTTCTTTTCTTCGTAGCGGTCAGTTCTTCCAGTTGTTGGTCGACACGTTTGGGATGCTTCACCTCGTTGCCCTCCTTGGCCATAATGTAAGCTCGAGCGATGACCTCGACTTTCCAGAAGGACTAGGGGCACTGATGCGCTAGATGCTTCCAGAAGGACTAGGGGCACTGATGCGCTAGATGCTTGAAGAACTACCCAGCTGCCATCGTAGGGATGAACGCACTCAGTTTCATCTCGTTAAAGAGTTGGGGGATTCGGCGAGTTTGATGCTCTCCTCCGATGAGCCTTCATGATTTCCTCCGACCTCTGGAAAAGACGAACAAGATGCCATGGCTGTTTCTTTTCCCTCTAGCCGGAAGCGACAAAGGTTCCAAAAAGTAGATCTCGAAAAATAGACCCCCTCTCCTGCGGAGGAAGGGATGTGTATGCAAATCGAAGGCGTTGGTCTAACTGCCTTGGGCTTCAAGGCTTTGTAATCATGAGTGGCCGACATCACGTACCTGCCAGTGATACTCTTAATTGCTAAGATTCTTAAGACGACAGGTTAGCCATCGTCGTCGGCAAATCATGCTTCTGCAAGCTTAAGGGACCACCTAGTGGCAGTGGTTGTTGAGATTTATCGGTTGAGTTGGAACAGACTATGTTGTACACGTGGGCCTACTTTGCAGTCTTCCTTAGCGACTCATGATCCGTTGAGTTGTCTTGGTCCGAGCCAGCTTAGGCTTGTTGTTGTGGACTTAGGGCTTTGGGTTTCAAGGAGCATTTGTTGGACTGCTACTTCTAGGGCGCCCCCTCTACAGGCTGAATTTCAAGTCGGCTCGTTGGATGTCAAATCTATTAATTATTATTGTTATTATTACTATTATTTACGATAGGTTAGGTTAATTTTTTTTTTTTAATATATGTGTAATGTATGTTTGTTATTCAATTTGACTGACATTCAATTCTTTATCTCACCTTCATAATTTTGCCGCTGGAAATCAAAGTATAAGGTTTTTTTTAATACAAAATTATGCATGACCATGGACCGGTCAATTCAAGCCCACCATATACATTTGGTAAGCTAACGCAAAAAGATAATATGCATAATGGAATATTACATTACGGTGTTAGTATTATGGAATTTCCATATGATTAAATACGCACCCCTCTTAATTTCTATATCATTATTAATGGTATATATATTAATTTTTATAGATCAAATAAATACTCGTTACATATAATATAAAATTATTTCAAACTTCTATATATTCTCACTCTGATTATTATCACCGATATCCTGTTATTTAAATATTGTCATCAACAACCCACTCCGAAGACCTTGAAGTTTTGAATTTGAATGTTGACAAATATTCAAATGGTTATTAGTATTGATTTTTGGATAGATATGTTTCATGAGAAGTAATTTAAGAGTTATTAAGGAATATATATTTAGCTATGTTGCACAGATATTTAATAATATAATATTTTATTTGTTTATTAATATTAATAAATTTTTTTCCTGCATTTGGAAATTACATAGAAAAGAGGGGAGGCCTCAGAACTTGGAGGCCGTACGCATGGTTTGACAACTGACTTCCCAAGAGGTTTGAATGGGCAAAAATAAATTATTAAAGTCTATGCAAAAATATAAAATTGTGTTCATAGTAAGATAAGGACGCGTACGTTGTGTTACGTATAATTTCGAACATTATTTTCTGTCCGTTTCCTTATCTCGCCCTCCCCTGCCAACTGTGCTGTCCAGGTGGCCCTGCTCGGCCACGTGTCACCCATGCATTTTTTTTGATGAGGTGGCTGTTGCACATGCAAGCTCCAGCCACCTCTCTTCTCTTCTCTGTCGAGAGATAGACTTGCCAGGCCACATATTGAGACGTTTTTAATTAGAGTAATATATTAAATATTTTTCATATTATATATATATATATATATATAACTTACTTTAGTTTTTAAACTTTAGTAGTCACTGTATATATAAAAATATATATTAATTATTATTAAATAGGAAAAATAATATTTCTTGTTAAGAACTTTATCAAAAAATATATATTAGAGTTAATGAATTGGATGACTACAGAAAGATATTATTTCAATAGTTTTAAAATATTTTTGAGTAACTTGAGTTTTATTTATCAAAATTATTTTATTAGATTAAAAAAATAAACATACTGATAAACAACACCATGGGTACTTCAACAAAATTCTCTAATAAATACAAAATACACAACGGCCCACATAGTTGTGTTTTTTCGTATTATTCAGTACTTTTAACATTTATGCAGTGAACGCACTGTGGGTATATAATTTAACAAAAATGGGGTAAATGGCGTCACCTCTTGGTTAGACTTCCATGTTATTAGTCTATAGTAATATAGATTGTCAAGGGCAAACGAGCTGCTTAGTTTGATTTTGACATTTCAAAATGTGTTGAGTATATGAATGGGCGGCCGTAATTATTTGACTGCTGTTGATTACCATTCAGTATATATATGGTGGTGAAGCCCTTTGGCCGGAAAGAGAAGCAGATTAGAGCGAAGTTTTCTTCTCCAAATCCAAAGAGGAAGACATCAACAAATCAAAGATGGTGAGTGGAGGGTCTCTTGCGGTGCCGAGCGTTAAGGAAATGGCCAAAGAAAAAATGGGCAAAGTCCCGGCAAGGTACGTGCGGACTGAGGTTCACGAACCTCCTTTCATGGCTAACGACGCCGAGTCCTTCCCCCAATTGCCGTTCATCGATATGGTGCGACTGACTTCTCCCGAGTTTATGAACTCTGAACTCAGGAAGCTGCATGAAGTTTGCAAAGAATGGGGTTTCTTCCAGGTTGATTAATCCACCTTAATTTGTGCATGATTTCTTGATCGATTAATATTCATTGCATTCGCGGACTTTGTAACAAGTACACTCACTCTACGATTAATTTTATCGTTGAATATATGCTATCTGAATTTCATCGTCCAGTCAAAGAACTGGTTTCCTGAACAACCAAACCAAAGGGATTATCACAAACATCAAATGTTTGCTGATTTCATAAACAACATAAATCTTTTGTTGAACTGTATGAGTGGAGTTTACCTGAACTTGAGCATGGGTTATTTATAAGCCTAATGTTTGATTTCAAGCTTACTCTTTAGCCGGATAGACCAAATCAAATGAGATTTTATCCCCAAATTTTTTTTTCAGTATACCTATTCATTTATATATGAATATGATATATTAAAATTCTTATTATATATGAGCTTTGCTTTACGTATGTACAGAGTAATACCAGAATTTCGGTCTGACATACAATGAGGGACATTCTTATTCCTTCTTCATGCTCTTTAGGCATGAGTTTATATATATAATAGATTTTCCAGTGTAATTCAATTCAATAAGACTTGCCAATAGCCAATTAATGATGAAAGAAAAGAAAATTAACTAATAATTATTATATATATAATCTGCAGTTGATTAATCATGGAGTAGCCATTTCATTGGTGGAAGACATAAAGAAAGAGTTCGAAGAGTTTTCAAATATGTCAAAAGAAGAAAAAAATCAATATAGGCAACGGCCAGGAGACCTTGAAGGATTGGGTCAGCTCTTTGTCCTGTCAGAAGAACAAAAACTAGATTGGGCAGACATGATGTATATGGTTACCCTCCCACCTCATTTGAGGAAACCCCACTTATTCCCTAAACTCCCTCTCCCATTCAGGTTCCTTCCCCCCTTCTCTCCTTCTCTTTATATTACATTTAAGCCGAAAATTTTATTGTTCATTTATTATTTTTATTTTATGTGTTTATCTAAGTATATATTATTTCTTTTGACGTATACAGGGAAACTCTAGAAACCTACTCCTCTGAGTTAAAAAAGCTTGCACTAAAATTACTCAATTATATGGCAAAAGCATTGAAGATGGATACGAATGAGATGAGAGTACTATTTGAGGAAGGAAAGCAAGAGATGAGGATGAGCTACTATCCTCCTTGTCCAGAACCAGACAAGGTCATGGGCTTGACAGCGCACTCTGATGCCACCGGCCTCACAATCCTCCTTCAAGCCAATGATGTGGGAGGCCTCCAAATCAGAAAAGATGGAAAATGGGTTCCCGTCAAGCCTCTTGAAAATGCTTTCATAGTTAATATCGGTGACATTCTGGAGGTAAGCTTGCTATTTTTGTACATTTATCCTTCTTATCGAAGATAAATGCTAGTGCAAATATTTAATCTTTTCGTAAAAAAAAACTTACAATTATAACTTTCAATTAACTTTAGGGTTATCCATAGTCTCAAAAAAGAAAAAATAAAGTAGAAAAAATAAGAAAAAAATTAGAATGCCAGTCCCTATCATTGTTATAGCTTTGCTAGATGCTGCCACCTCATCTGCTGTTGCCCCCATATAGAAAATAATATGATCTAAAGTTAAATTGTTATGTTAAATAAATTTTTTATTTTCTAATATTCCTCTCACACGATCATATTTTATGTATTAGTTCATTCCATAACTTGTGTTAGAATATATTTTATGAATGTAGAGGTTCAATTATTCCAACTCGTAGGAAAAATAACAATGTGCATGCACATTTATTTGAATTTATATTTTGGATATTAACTAGTGCCTATGGTATTCGACTAATTAACTTTAATTTGACAGATTATAACAAATGGAATTTATCCTAGCATTGAGCATCGAGTAACTGCCAACTCAGAGAAAGAAAGACTTTCGATCGCTACTTTCCATAGTCCAAGATTGGATGCAGAAGTAGGTCCAGCTCCTAGCCTTATTACTCCACAAACTCCAGCTATTTTTAAAACAGTGACTGTAACAGATTACTACGAAAGTTATTTCTCACGTGAGCTCGATGGCAAGTCATTTCTCGATCACATGAGGATATAAGAACAAGAAATTCAACTTTATTTATGATTAGTGTATACTTAAAATGCTTTATTTATTATGCAATAAAACATATAGTCAATTTTATTAATTTTAAATACGATGTAATTCGTTGTATTCATACGTACAACTGTGCGTAAAATATATAGAATAAAAGTGGATGATACTCTTATTGCTATAGAGTTAAATATTTATCAATTGATGTTATATGATATTGTTAAGCTTTTCAATTTTGGGTTTGGTCCTCGCATTAATTACTTAGTTATGAGATCAAATGCAGTGTTACGATTGAGCGATATTGCAATTATATTGGGGCCAAATTTATTGTTGATTTTTTATATCGAAATGGAATTTGATGAAACCAATTGAAAACAGCATCTTAAAAGATGCTAAGGGTTAATAAAGTGTTCGAGATTTTTGCTACTATCTTAAATTAGTTGCCTTAAATTCATCCAATTCTAGCATATATATAGCAGCCCTATTGAGTTTTTTGTATGTTAAAAATAGAATCCATCTTTAGTACTCTAGATCTAAATCGAACTAATCATGCTATGGATGTTCGGACAAAGTTTATGCCAATATAAATAATTCATAATAAAATGCCTAAGTACTTAGTGTGAGTAAAAATATATATATATAATAAATAGATCTAATTTATATTAATTTTCTTTTAAATGAAAAAAAAATTAAATAAAATACCTAATACTGAGTTGACATACCAAATCCAAAAATCAAAGCACAACGTGATTATAAATTACAATGGATATAAGTTCTAATTGAATTAATTCTATACAATTTTTAAAATAAAATATATTAAGCTGCTTAATATCAAAAGACTTATGAAAAAAAGTGTATACAAATATCTTAGCCATCACAATATTTTAAATTATATATAATGCAATAATTGAACTATACATTAATTTTCAGATATAAATCTCGACAACAAATTTAAATATAAATATAATGATACCAAATATTCAATGTATCAGACATCGAAATCCTACAAATATCTAATATTTCCTATTTTGAAAAAGCTTTTCAAACAGGATAAAATTATGAGCTTAAATATCAGTATGTATATATACAATAATAAAATGTATCCACAAAATAGAACAAATGAATGAAAAGTAAAAAAACACATGTAAAATTTAATATATTAAATGTTCTAAAATATTGATATGTCCAACAATTAATGTTAAAATTTGATTTCTTACGTAAAATTCATAATACATATACGAAGACTAAGCAACATTAAACTGTATAAAATCACCAAATATCCAATTATCAAATGATTTTGAAGGCACAAAATCCTATATCATGTAATTCCAATATCATGATTTTGAAGGCTCAAATACAATGATGTCTGGAAAAATATAGGGTTTACTTGTGGAGGTATGCTCCAACTCCTATGTTCTATTCTCATTAATATTCAATCGTTTTGGGTCTCTATTCTCATCATTCCCAAATTCATCTTAAAAAGGATGGATAATATAATGTATGAATTATAAAAATTATTTTAATGATATTTAAATTAATCAATTGATAAAATTATGAGAATAATTAAGGTTTCAGATTAAAAATTAAATATTAGACCAAAGTAAGGTTGGCTAAGTTATGTTTGACCCATGCATGGGTAAATTTTAGGTAGAATATACATGCCAGAAATGCACTTAAATAGCACATGTGTATATTTTGATTAAAATGTTAACACCAGATATACATCTTAGAGAGCATGGATTTTATTTCAACACCAATTCTAAGCCTGACTGACATTAATGTGTCAATTTTCTATAAATAGACTATTTGATCGATTTTAACTGAATTTGATTAAACTTTTGATAAAAGAGAGTGTGTGAATAAGATAGAGAAAGAAGGAGAATGTGAATTTAAGAAAATTTTAAATAATCTTTTAGTAAAATTAAATAAAGGCAAGTATATTCAAGTTTTTTATTTTTTTTGTCATTGATCTTTTTTATAATTCTGGAGATTTTTTTTCTAAATGCCATATATGTTCTATTTTTATGCTTAGTTTTTTTTTAAAAAAATTTTGTATGTATGTAATCATACTTTTATTGTAAAATTTTCTATAATATATATCTTAAATTTTTATAAATTATGTTTAATTATTGAATTTCTGTATTAATATTTTTACATGTTTTTGAATTTCATTATATGTTCCCATATATCCTTAATTTCTACGTAAATGCTTCTACTTGTTAACAAATTCTATCTATTTATTTTTGCATGTTTTTATTATGTAAGAAAATGATAAAAATCACACACACTATGTTGATTTTCTATAATTTTTACATAGTTTTGCATGTTTTTGATCTACACATTAAAGTTCTTGCATATTAATATTTCTTACTCAATTATCTCTACATGTCACATATTTAAAGATAAAAGTAATAAAAACTCAACTGTAACTTTGAAATAAGAAACCAATTTCTCTAGCATGAGAAATATAAGTATATGTTTATATTTATATCAGATTTTTAATTTTGATCCAACTAAGAACTATTATAGAAAATTGACAAAATATATACGAACATATTTACATTTATTATTAACAAATTGAAGGTGAAACATAATATTCATGAGTCAGAGAAGTGGCATTTGACTCAACTATAGAAAATAATATATATTCAGTTTACACACGACTCGTACATATTATCCTCTAATTTTTGACTATATGAAATTAATCATAACTCAAATTTTGATATTTATTTTTTATTTGTGAGATTATCACTGATCTTTGATCTTTTATACAATCGTATAATTTTTGTGTAATTCATATTTTTACATATTTATGAAATTTTTGACACGATCAATGTATTTATAAAGATATTAACATATTTGATCATTAGTATACATTTTTCACATGCGATCGGTTTGACACAGCTTATTGAGGTGGTCGATCTAGAGCCTGCTACTGCGCCAGCGAATGCTTCGGAGGCGGTGGACACACCAGTCAGAGTGTTTCCTGAGCCGTTCGTCACAATTGCTGAGGCTGTTGTGGAGGTTGGCACGTCTGGAAGGCTCATTACTGATCCCCTTGCCGGTGGGGCTCCGAAGGGTTATGCGGAGGAAGCCGCCGAGCAGTCAGAGCACTCGGGCATCTCTTTACCTTTGGTCGCATTAGACATGCCCTGCACCGTCGAGGAGGCCGCCGGGCAACTTGAGCCCCTTGGCGCACCTACACTAGCGGTTTTTTCGGACCTACCCGATGCCATGGGAAAGCCTTTCATTGAGGTATTGTAAGGATCAGGCTTTTAGGACTAAACCTCTCAGCCTTAATGGGAAGATTAGCCTAGTAGCATGTTGGCAGGTTAGGATATTTTTGTTGGAGTGAATTTTTCTGCCGGAGTGGATATTTTGACTGGATTATCATTGTTGACCGTCTTAATGGAAAAACGGCTGAAAAAGTATGGTGGCCACTTGAGAAGAAAGTTGACTGGATAAGATTGTTGACCGGCCTTAACGACTAAATAACCGAGAAAGTTAGTAATCGACCAAAATAGTTAAGATAGTTGTTAAACGGCCGAAAAAGAATAGTTGACCAGAATAGTTGACAGGAACTAGTGAGTTAATTGGCTAAGATAAGTTGATTGGTTAAGATAAATAATAAGAATAAAATATTGACCGGTTAGAAGAGTTGACCGAATTAGAATAATTGACCGAGGAATTAAAATTATTGACCGAAATCAGCGTGGTTGACCGCATTAATATAATTGACTGAAATTATAGTAAGTATATTGAAAATAATGAGATAACTAGAATAACTATGAAATCGTGAAAAGTAACACCTGAGGACTTGGATTATGACCAAGATTATTTGGGTAGAATCCGAGGACTTAGAAAAGACTAAGGACTTAAAAAGAGTTGTTTGGGACTTAGAAAGAAACATAAGAAAATAGAAAGAGACCGAGAACTCTGAGTGTATACGGGAGTTAGTAAGACGATCATCAGAATCAATATAAGCTTATTCCTTACTCCCACCTGCTCCATTGATCTAAACATTCTAGATAAGGGGAGATCTGAATAAGTACCAAGTAGGTGACCTTCTTTCACGTACTCCCACTTGCCCATTGCCTATAAATATTGAAGTTAGGGGTTAAGAAAAACCCTAAGAAATATAAATAGAAGTAGCAAAGGAGAGGAAGGAGAAGAGGAATTCCAGGCTAGACGAGTAAGAGAGCTCATAGATCAGGCAATTGTACTTCATGTTTTGTCATTGACTATTTTACATGTGTGATTTAGTTCCACGGTTCATGTTTGAAAATTGTACACAAAAAAGTTATTTTACATGTTTAATTATTATTAATGAATCAGTTTGCATGATTATGATCTCACCCCATTTGCATGATGCTTGCCGCTTGTAAAAGTAAAGATTGCATGATTTTAAAGATTTCGGTCATTTGAAGTTCATGAGTTACAATAAAAACTAGTTTTGATATATGATGACGGAGAGTTATAGGCCTAAAATATAGCCGTATTTTAAATATGATGACCGAGAGGTACAAGCCTAAAATGTAGCCGTATGTGATATGTGATGGTTGAGAGTTACAGGCAAAAAATATAACCGTATTTGAGATCTGATAGCTGAGAGCTGCATACCTAAAATGTAACCGTATTTGAAATATAATAGTTGAGAGTTACAGGCCTAAAATGTAGCCGTATTTAATATATGATGGCCAAGAGCTGCAAGCCTAAAATGTAGCTGGTTTTTAGCATTTAGTTTTGGATTTGCATTCATTTTGGGAACCAATTTGCATGAAAAATATCTTAATCCCATGTATGATGCTTCTGTATGCAAAATACTTTCATTCTATTTAATTAATTTCATTCAAAGTTATATTTATGCATTTTTTCTGCACTTGGTATCTTATTGAGCTGCCGCTCACTCCTTACTATTTTCTTACCCTCAGATGACCAAAAATTTATGTCGGATGAGAAAGAGTTAAGTTGGTTGAACAAGCCAGGCAGGAAGGCCATTCGGGATTTTTCTGTAGCAGGGAATGACTGACTGTGATGTATTTTTGGATTATTCTGGAGACTTTTGTATAATATTCATGCCGTGTAAATAAAAGAGTATTTGAGTGCTTCTATTGAATTTTTATGGTTAAAGTGATTTTGGTTCCTAATGGCATCTCGTATGTCTTTTGATTTCGTTCTATAGCTGATCGGCCTAAAACCATGGATGGTCACATTGTGACCGACCTTAATGAGGCCGACCTAATGACCAGCCATTTGTTGTCCTGTGCACGCGAATGAAAATTTGAAGTTCACCCCTTTTATATGTCATTGGTGCCGAGGTGATAACCCCGGCTAAAAGTACGATCAATGATGAAGGTCACTAGAGGATTAATGGCCCATTCTGTCACAGGTATGATGTCTTTGTGCAATGTACTCCAATGCTGCCCAGAATTACGGATTCCCTATCTCCCTTTTTTTTTTTTATAGATTTCAGTAGCAGTTCGTTTCTTCCACATGGCCCTCTCTCAGCAGGAGAGCTCATCTGTTGAATTCGAGAGGAAGCTGAGTGAGCAACAGCATTGCGTAGAGAGGATGAAACCACAGCCCTAAGGTAGGTGGTTAAGTGATTGAAGGGCGAGCTGCCAGTGGCCAAGGGTCGAATTTCTAACTTGGAGGACAAGAGTGTCCGCATCCAAGCTGACTTACGAGTCCGGCTTTCTCTGGAGGAGATGGCTCAAGTGCTGGACTGGGACGATATACCCCTGTGTCACCGTATTGCGTTCATTGCAAATTCGGTTGCCTCCATGGGGATTTTTGACCCGCGGAACAACGGGATCAAAGAAGGCTCCTGCTTTACCGATTTCTCTGAGGGAGCTGGACCTTTGAGTACTTAGGGTAGGCAGATCTTGTGCATAGTCTTCCTTGTACAGCTTTAAAATGTAGTCTTGTAGTATTCGGTCTGAAAGATTAATGAATGCAGTTTTCTTTTCGCCTCCCGATGTCTCTAAGTATTGGTTATTCCTCTTGTTGGGTTGGCTAAGTCGCTTCGCTATGATTGCCAAGGCCAACTTTGGGAGCCACTCACGCTGTGCTCATCCTTGATTGATGATGTGGTCGCTTCTCATGCTTAGTGAGATACTCTATTCAGTGTGTTGGATGTTGCTGCGTGCCTGGGGTGGAGTCTCTCAAAGGCCGGGTTGGTTTTTAGGCCATAGCAACCGGACATTAAGTCTTAGGCCGTTGCGCGCACAACATCATTTCAGCACTCGGCCCACTTGTGGTGTCGTTGCTTACGTACGTATGGTCCTAACCTATTGACCATCGTTCACTCATGCTGCTCCCTTCCTTGAAAGAAGATCGTAGCACTCCTACTGTTTAGGCTCCCTAAGGTTTCAATAGTCATTCCGCTGGGAGCTTCCAAAGCCCTAGGCCTACTCATTCGATCACTTATATGCCACCTGGTACTGAGCCAAGGTTTTGTGGCTGCCAAGGGCCTTTCGGCGCAGAACCGAAGTTTGGAATCCGATCTCTTATGGGTTGCTCAGTGAGGGGCTAAGGTTTTGTGGCTACTACGGGCCTTTCATTGCGGAGCCGAAGTTTAGAATTTGACCGCTTGTGGGCCGCTCAGTGTAGAGCCAAGGTTTTATTTTTACAAGTGGACGAACATTCTCCTGACTTAGGGGTAGTGTAGGCCGTTTTATTTTTTTGAAATGGCAAGCATGTACACATTCATATAAACAATCAGATAAAAAGATAAAAATAATAATTTTATTAAAAAGAAAATGTGATACATGTACAAGCACTTTGGACTATGTGTGCACACCTTACTTTGGTGTTTCTTCAGATTACTAGTGGTACCTTTTGAGGTGGGTGGCATTCCAGGTCTGAGAGACCAGTTTGCCGTCCCGGGTGCGTAGCTTGTACTCTCCGTTTCGGAAGATCACTGAAACAAGGAATGGTCTCTCCTAATTCAAGGAGAGTTTTTTCCTGTGAGTAGTTTTTCCCATTGGCTCTACATTCCGTAGTATGAAATCCCTGACCTCGAGTGGGTGAGCTTTTACTTGCTTATTGTACTATCGAGCAATGCGCTGCTGGTAGGCTGCAGTCCTCAGCCGTACTGCGTTGCGGGCTTCTGCGAGTAGGTTCAGGTGCTATCTGAGTCGTTGGAAGTTGTTGGCGGGGTTGAAGCACTCAATCCGAAGGCTGAGTAGCCCTACTTCGATGGGGACGACCGCTTTATGCCCATAACATAGACTAAAGGGCGTCTTCCATGTTGGCTTCCGTGGAGTCGTCCGGTACAACCATAGTACGGATGGTAGCACATCAACCCATGAGCCCCCGGTGTATTCGAGTTTATTCTTCAGCGCATATAGCAGCATTCTGTTGGTCACTTTGACTTGGTCGTTAGCTTGAGGGTACGCCACGGATGTATAAACCAGCTTGATATGTAAGCTCGTACAGTATTTGGTGAATCGCTTGTCGATAAATTCAGTCCCATTGTCGATCACTATGACCTTAAGAATCCTAAATCGGCAAGCGATATTTCGATGGACAAACTCCGTTGCATTGTGCTCAGTGATGCGTGCCAAGGGAGTTGCTTCGACCCACTTGGTGAAGTTGTCGATGCCAACGATGATGAACTTCCTTTGTTTGGAGGCCAAGGGTATGGGCTCGAGGATATCGAGCCCTCATTGCGGGAACAGCCACGAGGCTTTCAGGTCCTGCAAAACCGTGTGCGGCTAGTGGCTCGTGGACATGTGGACTTGGCAGCTCTCACACCTTTTGACGAAGTCCATGGCTTCTTGCTTTATCGTGAGCCAGAACAAACCTTGACGCATGATCTTCAATGCGAAATTTTTTCCCCCAATGTGTGAGCCGCACACGCCGAGATGGACTTCGCCCAATGTGTATTCGGCTTCTTAAGGCGTGAGGCATTTCAGGTAGGGGGTCGAGTATCTTGGTCAGTACAACCTCCCGTCGATGATCGTGTACCAACCAGCTATGTCTTCTTTATTTGCCCGGCCTCCTCCGGGTCTTCCGACAACACTGTTTGTTAGGTATTTTTAGTGACGTGGTCATCCAATTGTTACCCTCGGCCTCCTACAACAAGTCACGTTTTGGGTCGCCGATGCTTGGTTTGGCCAATACTTCCCGCATGCTCTCGGCATACTACTCCTGAAATCCCATTGCTGCATCCTTGGCCAACTAATTGGCCTTCCAGTTCTCCGCTCTTAGGATGTGCATATTCTCAAACTTCTCAAACACTGGGCTTGGGCCTTCGCCTTCGCTAGGTACTTAGATAGATGAGGGTGGACACCTCGAAGACTCATTGAACTTGGTTAGCTAATAGCTCCGAGTCACCTGTGCACAATCAATGCTTTCGCTGAGCACTCCTTGGCCAATCTATGCCTTACAAGGATGGCCTCGTACTCTACCACGTTGTTGGTGGCTGAAAATCCGAGCGCTAAAGCGTATTTGATCTTCGAGTTGTCAAGGATTTGAGTACGACTTCAGCCCCACGGCTTTCTTGCATGGTCGATCCGTCGATGTGAAGGGTCCAGCAAGGGCGCTCACGATGCTGTGTCTTCGACTTAGTCTGGAGTGTCGAGAGTAGGGGTCGCCGTTTTGACCAAGAAGTCCATGAGGGCTTGACCCTTCAGGGCCGGTCTTGATTAAAACTCAACATCAAACTTGCCCAACTCTATGGCCCATTTTATCAATCGCCCGGCCGTCTCTAGTTTCTGTAGTATTGCCTTCAAAAACTGGTCGATCAGCAAAATAATTTGGTGCATTTGGAAGTATGGCCTTTGCTTTCGGCCGGAATAAATAAGGGCCAAGGCGATCCTTTTGGTGTAAGAGTAGTAGGACTCTGTGTCTGTCACCACCTTACTCACATAGTACACGGGTTGCTATACATTTTCATACGCCGAATAAGGATCGAGCTAAGCGCAAAGATTTGACACTACCATGTAGAGATATAGGTCTTCACCCTCTATAGGGGAGGTTAGGAGTGGAGGGTTAGTGAGGTACTCTTTTAGCTCCCGAACGCAGCCTCGCACTTGTCCGTCCATTGGAATTTGGTTGCCTTTGTTTGTGAGGGTCTTGAAGAACGGTAGGTATTTCTCCACGGACTTATCGGGAATTATGAAGGATGACAAGTCACCCTATGAGCTTTTGGACTTCCTTCATGGTCCGCGGAGGGTTCATGTTGATGATGGCCCTAATTTTCTCTAGGTTTACTTTAATGCCGCATTGGGACACTATGAAGTCTAGAAACTTTTCGGAGGTCACCTCGAACACACACTTGGCCAAGTTGAGCTCCATCCTATGGGCTCGAAGCACTTCAAAGGTTTCTACCAGATCACAGATGTGGTTGTTGGTGACTTTGCTTTTGACGAGCATGTCGTCTACGTACACCTCCACGTTCGTCCTGATCTGGGTTTTGAACATCTTATTCACCAGTCGCTAATAAGTCATACCGACGTTCTTCAATTCGAAGGGTATGACTTAATAACATTAGGTCCCTTGGTCGATTATGAATGAGGTGTGCTCCTCGTCGTCCGTGCTTATTCTTATTTGGTTGTAGCCATAGGTGTCCATGAAACTCAGGAGTTTGTACCGGACGTGGAGTCCACCAGCTGGTCGATCCGCTGTAGTGGAATGCTGTTTTTTGGGAAGTCTTTGTTTCTGTCGGTGAAATCGACGCACATCTGCCACTCGCCGCTACTCTTCTTCATGAGGACGACGTTCAACAACCAATCTAGGTACTAGACTTTCCTGATGAATCCCGCATTGAGTAGCTTCTTCACCTCTTCCCTTATAACTATTAACTTCTCGATGGAGAGGTTCCTGTATTTTTACCTGCTCTGTTTGTGATTGGGATCGAAGACCAACTTGAAAACCATTATTCTAGCCAATATCCTGGGCATGTCAGTAAGAACCCATGCGAAGACATCGGAGTTCTACCTGAGAAAATCCACGATTTAGGCGCAGACCAACATGGCTAGGGAACTGCCGATGTGCACACACTTCTCGGGTTCATTGGGGTCCAGAGGGACTAGTTCCGTCGTCTTGCCCGACTGGGCCTGTTTCAATGTTACTTTATCAGGAAGTCTAGGTCCTCGGTGGTGAGTTAGGTGCGGCGGGGTGACATCGGATAGGTAGCACTTTAGTCTCATCATCCGGTCGCCTAACACTTTCCCTACTCCATATGAAGTCGGAAACTTTATCTTCGGATGAGGGATAAGACATCACGGCCCCGAAGACAGGTTAAGAATGGTCGACCAAGAATGACATTGTAGATCGACGGTAGGTCGACAATGAGGAACGTAAGCATTCGTGTGGCTATGCATGGGGAGGTCCCTATTGTGACTTCTAGTTGGATCTCTCGTTGTAGGGCATTGGTTCATTGTTTAGGCCGTATAGAGGGCCCTTGGCTGCCCTCATTTGATTCTTTTTAGTCCAAGTTTAAAAATTTATCGAGGTATAATAAATTTTGAGAGCTACCATTATCAATAAATTTTATTTTAGTTGATAGTCAAACGTATCATTTGAAATGATGGTTGATACAACAAGATGATTTGAATGAATGGATGTTACATGTATCATATCATCGTTATTAAAACTAATGACATCAGTCCTAGCCTTTACTTAAGCTCTCTCGCTGTTAAACGTGGCTTTGGGTTGGCCCTGGCTACTATTCCTAGCCGGCCCGCTCGAAATTATATTGATTACCCTAGCGGCGACACGGTACCTTCGTGGATCTCTTGCTTCGTCATTGGCAACTTACCTACCCCGAGCTTTTCAAGAACAGTGTGAGGTGCCCCCGGCAGACCAAATCTTTAGCCTCTTTCTGTAGGGTCCAGCAATCCTTCGTGGTATACCTCGGGAGACCGATGAAAATGGCAATATTTTATCCGGTCTCTAGCCTCCGGGTTTTTTGATGCTTTGTGCCATTTTATGAACTACTCATCCCAAATTTGCATCAAAATGTCCCCGGCGAGTGTAGTTCGGGTGTCGGAGTCGGGGCCCGTACTCTCTTCGAACACTCTGCTCGGATAACGGTTTCTTACGGGGTTCCCGAGAGCGGCCACCATCTTCATTTCTTTTCTTTCTAGCGCTCGGTTCTTCCGGTTGTTGGTCCACACGTTTGGGATGCTTCACCTCGTTGCCCTCCTTGGCTATAATGTAAGCTCGAGCGATGACCTCGACTTTCCCAAAGGACTAGGGGCACGATGCGCTAGATGCTTCCGGAATGACTAGGGGCACGATGCGCTAGAGAAACTCCCAACCTGCCATCGTAGGGATGAAGGCACTCACTTTCATATCGTCGAAGAGTTGGGGGATTCGGCGAGCTTCATGCTCTCCTGTGGTGAGCTTCATGATTTCCTCCGGCCTCTGGAAAAGGCAAACAAGATATCACGGCTGTTTCTCTTCCCTCTGGCCGGAGGCAATTAAGGTTCCAAAAAGTAGATCTCGAAAAATAGACCCCCTCTCCTACAGGGGAAGGGATGTGTATGTAAATCGAAGGCATTGGTCTATCTGCCTTGGGCTTCAAGGCTCGGTAATCATGAGTGGCCGACATCACATACCTGCCAGTGATACTCTTAATTGCGAAGATTCTTAAGACGGCAAAGGTTAGCCATTACGTCGGCAAATCATGCTTCGCAAGCTTAAGGGACCACCTAGTGGCGGTGGTTGTTGTGATTTGTCGGTTGAGTTGGAACAGACTATGTTGTACACGTGGGCCTACTTTGCGGTCTTCCTTAGCGACTCATGATCCGTTGAGTTGTCTTGAGTCAAGCCGGCTTAGGCTTGTTGTTGTGGACTCAGGGCCTTGGGTTTCATGGAGCATTTGTTGGGCTGCTACTTCTAGGCGCTCCCCTCTACAGGCTGAATTTGAGTTGGCTCGTTGGATGTCAAATTATTATTATTAATTATTATTATTATTATTATTATTATTATTTTATTATTAGGTTAGGTTAAGGTTTTTTTTTTAATATATGTGTAATGTATGTTTGTTATTCAATTTGACTGACATTCAATTCTTTATTTCACCTTCATAATTTTGCCGCTGGAAATCAAAGTATAAAGGTTTTTTTTAAAACAAAATTATGCATGACTATGGACCGGTCAATTCAAGCCCACCATATACATTTGGTAAGCTAATGCAAAAAGATAATATGGATAATGGAATATTACATTACGGTTTTAGTATTATGGAATTTCCATATGATTAAATACGCGCCCCTCTTAATTTCTATATCATTATTAATGGTATATATATTAATTTTTATAGGATCAAATAAATACCCTACATATAAATAAAATTATTTGTCTTAATATATTTATTCTGATTATTATTAATATCATGTTATTTAAATATTTTTGGCATGTTTTGAATTTGAATGACAAATATTCAAATGGTTATATTTTGATTTCAGTTAGATATGTTTATTAAGTAATTTATTTAATGAACATATATTTAATTTGCACAGATATTTAAAATAAATATTTTATTTGTTTATTAATATTAAAATTTTTATTTTGGAAATTATTAGAAAAGAGGAGGCCTCATACTTGGAGGCCTCATGGTTTGACAATAACTTCCCAAGAGGTTTGAATGGTCAAAAATCATTTTAAATATTGCAAAAATATAAAATTGTGTTCGACTAAGATAAGGACGCGTATAGTTTTTGAATTTGAATGTTGACAAATATTCAAATGGTTATTCAGTATCATTTTTTTGATAGATATGGTTTTACGAGAAATAGCCACCTCTCTTCTCTTCTCTTAAAGATAGTCATGCCAGGCCACATATTGAACGTTTTTATTTAGTAATATATTAAATATTTTTCATATATATATTTAATAATATAATATTTTAAATTTATTTATTATATTAATAATTTATTCCTGAAAAATAATATTTTTGGAACTTTATCAAAAAAATATATATTAGAGTTAATGAATTGGATGCTTCAGAAAGATATTATTTCAATAGTTTTAAAATATTTTTGAGTAACCTGAGTTTTATTTATCAGGATTATTTTAATGGTCAAAAATAAAATTGATAAACGTGTACGGAACTTCAACAAAATTGTGTTAAATACAAAGATAAGAACGGCACGTACGTTGTGTTTTTTCGTGTTATTCGTATATTTTCGAACATTGAATTTTCTGTGGGTATATAATTTAACAAAAATGGGGTAAATGGCGTCACCTCTTGGCCAACTTCCATGTTATTGTCTATAGTAATATTAGTAGTTTGATTTTGACATTTCAAAATGTGTTGAGTATATGAATGGGCGGCCGTAATTATTTGACTGCTGTTGATTACCATTCAGTATATATATGGTGGCGAAGCCCTTTGGCCGGAAGCAAAAACCAAAGAGAAGCAGATTAGAGCGAAGTTTTCTTCTCCAAATCAAAAAAGCAAGACATCAACAAATCAAAGATGGTGAGTGGAGGGTCTCTTGAGGTGCCGAGCGTTAAGGAAATGGCCAAAGAAAAAATGGGCAAAGTCCCGGCAAGGTACGTGCGGACAGAGGTTCACGAACCTCCTTTCATGGCTAACGACGCCGAGTCCTTCCCCCAATTGCCGTTCATCGATATGGTGCGACTGACTTCTCCCGAGTTTATGAACTCTGAACTCAGGAAGCTGCATGAAGTTTGCAAAGAATGGGGTTTCTTCCAGGTTGATTAATCCACCTTAATTTGTGCATGATTTCTTGATCGATTAATATTCATTGCATTCGCGGACTTTGTAACAAGTACACTCACTCTACGATTAATTTTATCGTTGAATATATGCTATCTGAATTTCATCGTCCAGTCAAAGAACTGGTTTCCTGAACAACCAAACCAAAGGGATTATCACAAACATCAAATGTTTGCTGATTTCATAAACAACATAAATCTTTTGTTGAACTGTATGAGTGGAGTTTACCTGAACTTGAGCATGGGTTATTTATAAGCCTAATGTTTGATTTCAAGCTTACTCTTTAGCCGGATAGACCAAATCAAATGAGATTTTATCCCCCAAATATTTTTTCAGTATACCTATTCATTTATATATGAATATGATATATTAAAATTCTTATTATATATGAGCTTTGCTTTACGTATGTACAGAGTAATACCAGAATTTCGGTCTGACATACAATGAGGGACATTCTTATTCCTTCTTCATGCTCTTTAGGCATGAGTTTATATATATAATAGATTTTCCAGTGTAATTCAATTCAATAAGACTTGCCAATAGCCAATTAATGATGAAAGAAAAGAAAATTAACTAATAATTATTATATATATGATCTGCAGTTGATTAATCATGGAGTAGCCATTTCATTGGTGGAAGACATAAAGAAAGAGTTCGAAGAGTTTTCAAATATGTCAAAAGAAGAAAAAAATCAATATAGGCAACGGCCAGGAGACCTTGAAGGATTGGGTCAGCTCTTCGTCCTATCAGAAGAACAAAAACTAGATTGGGCAGACATGATGTATATGGTTACCCTCCCACCTCATTTGAGGAAACCCCACTTATTCCCTAAACTCCCTCTCCCATTCAGGTGCCTTCCCCCCCTCTCTCCTTCTCTTTATATTACATTTAAGCTGAAAATTTTATTGTTCATTTATTATTTTTATTTCCTGCGTTTATCTAAATATGTATTATTTCTTTTGACGTCAATAGGGAAACTCTAGAAACCTACTCCTCTGAGTTAAAAAAGCTTGCACTAAAATTACTCAATTATATGGCAAAAGCATTGAAGATGGAAACGGATGAGATGAGAGTACTATTTGAGGAAGGAAAGCAAGAGATGAGGATGAGCTACTATCCTCCTTGTCGAGAACCAGACAAGGTCATGGGCTTGACGGCGCACTCTCGATGCCACCGGCCTCACAATCCTCCTTCAAGCCAATGATGTGGGAGGCCTCCAAATCAGAAAAGATGGAAAATGGGTTCCCTGTTAAGCCTCTTGAAAATGCTTTCATAGTTAATATCGGTGACATTTAGAGGTGAACTTTCTATTTTTGTACATTTATCTTTCTTGTTGAAGACAAATGCTAGTGCAAATATTTAATCTTTTTGTAAAAAAAGTTGTTACAATTATAACTTTCAATCAACTTTAGGGTTATCCATAGTCTCAAAAAGAAAAAAAAGTAGAAAAAAAAGAAAAATTAGAAGGCTATTCCCTATCATTATTATAGCTTTGCTAGATGCTGCTACCTTATCGGTTGTTGCCCCATATAGAAAATAATATGATCTAAAGTTAAATTGTTATGTTAAATAAATTTTTTATTTTCTAATATTCCTCTCACACGATCATATTTTATGTATTAGTTCATTCCATAACTTGTGTTAGAATATATTTTATGAATGTAGAGGTTCAATTATTCCAACTCGTAGGAAAAATAACAATGTGCATGCACATTTATTTGAATTTATATTTTGGATATTAACTAGTGCCTATGGTATTCGACTAATTAACTTTAATTTGACAGATTATAACAAATGGAATTTATCCTAGCATTGAGCATCGAGTAACTGCCAACTCAGAGAAAGAAAGACTTTCGATCGCTACTTTCCATAGTCCAAGATTGGATGCAGAAGTAGGTCCAGCTCCTAGCCTTATTACTCCACAAACTCCAGCTATTTTTAAAACAGTGGATAAAGATTACTACGAAAGTTATTTCTCACGTGAGCTCGATGGCAAGTCATTTCTCGATCACATGAGGATATAAGAACAAGAAGTTTAAATTTATTCCTGATTAGTGTATACTTAAAAGCCTTTATTTATTATTCAATAAAACATATAGTCAATTTTATTAATTTTAAATATGATGTAACTCGTTGTATTTAGACGTACAACTGTACGTAAAAAAATATATAGAATAAAAGTGGATGATACACTTATTGCTATAGAGTTAAATATTTATCAATTGATGTTATCGAAATGGAATTTGATGAAATATTGATCTTAAAAGATGCTAAGGGTTAATAAAGTGTTCGAGATTTTTTCTATCTTTTAGTTGCCTTTTCATCCAATTCTAGCATATATATTAATTACTTAGTTTTGAGTTCAAATGAAATCTTTTACGATTGAACTAAGTGATATTGCAAATTATGCCAATATAAATTCATAATAAAATCCAAATTTATTGTTTATATATATAGATCTAATTTATATTAATTTTCTTTTAAATGAAAAAAATTAAATAAAATACCTAATACTGAGTTGACATACCAAATCCAAAAATCAAAGCACAACGTGATCATAAATTACAATGGATATAAGTTCTAATTGAATTAATTCTATACAATTTTTAAAATAAAATATATTAAGCTGCTGAATATCTAAAGACTTATGAAAAGAAGTGTATACAAATATCTTAACTATCACAATATTTTAAATTACATATAATGCAATAATTGAACTATACATTAATTCTCAGATAGAAATCTCGACAACAAATTTAAATATAAATATAATGATACCAAATATTCAATGTAACATACATCGAAATCCTACAAGTATCTAATATTCTCTATTTTGAAAAAGCTTTTCAAACAGGATAAAATTATGAGTTTAAATATCAGTATGTATATGTACAATAATAAAATGTATCCACAAAATAGAACAAATGAATGAAAAATAAAAAAACAATTGTAAAATTAAATATATCAAATGTTCTAAAATATTGATATGTCAAATAATTAATGTTAAAATCTGATTTCTTACATAAAATTCATAATATGTATACGAAGACTAAACAACATTAAACCGTATAAAATCATCAAATATCCAATTATCAAATGATTTTGAAGGCTCAAAATCCTATATTATGTAATTCCAATATCATGATTTTGAAGGCTCAAATACAATCATGTCTTGGAAAAATATAGGGCTTACATTTGGAGGTATGCTCCAACTCCTATGTTCTATTCTCATTAATATTCAATGTTTTGGGTCTCTATTCTCATCATTCCCAAATTGATCTTAAAAAGGATGGATAATATAATGTATGAATCATAAAAATTATTTTAATGATATTTAAATTAATTAATTGATAAAATTATGAGAATAATTAAGGTTTCAGATCAAAAATTAAATATTAGACCAAAGTAAGGTTGGCCGAGTTATGTTTGACCCATGCATGGGTAAATTTTAAGTAGAATATACATGCTAGAAATGCCCTTAAATAGCACGTGTATATTTAGAATAAAATGTTGACACTAGATATACATCTTAGAGAGCATGGATTTTATTTCAACACCAATTCTAAGCCTGACTGACGTTAATGTGACAATTTTCTATAAATAGACTATTTGACCAATTTTAGCTCAATTTGATTAAACTTTTGATAAAAGAGAGTGTGTAAATAAGATAGAGAAAGAAGGAGAATGTGAATTTAAGAAAATTTTAAATTATCTTTTAGTAAAATTAAATAAAGACAAGTATATTCAAGTTCTTTATTCTTTTGTCACTGATCTTTTTTATAATTCTTGAGATTTTTTTTTACATGCTCATATATATCCTATTTTTATGCTTAATTTTTTTAAAAAAATTTTGTATGTATGTAATCATACTTTTATTGTAAACTTTTATAAAATGTATATCTTAAATTTCTATAAATTATGTTTAAGTATTGAATTTCTGTATTAATATTTTTACATGAGTTTGAATTTCATTATATGTTCCCATATATCCTTCATTTCTACATAAATGCTTCTACTTGTTAGCAAATTCTATCTATTTATTTTTGCATGTTTTTATTATGTAAGAAAATGATAAAAATCACACACACTATGTTGATTTTCTATAATTTTTACATAGTTTTGCATGTCTTTGATCTACATATTAAAGTTCCTGCATATTAATATTTCTTACTCAATTATCTCTACATGTCACATATTTAAAGATGAAAGTAATAAAAACTCAACTGTAACTTTGAAATAAGAAACCAATTTCTCTAGCATGAGAAATATAAGTGTATGTTTGTATTTATATCAGATTTTTGATTTTGATCCAACGAAGAACTATTATAGAAAGTTGATGAAATATATACGAACATGTGTAAATTTATTATTAACAAATTGAGGGTCAAACATAATATCCATGAGTCAAAGAAGTGGCATTTGACCCTACCTATAGAAAATAATATATATTTAGTTTACACACGAATCGTAAATACTATTCTTTAATTTTTGGCTATATGAAATTAATTATAACTCAAATTTTAATATTTATTTTTTATTCCTTACTCTCACCTACTCCATTGATCTAGACATTCTAGATAAGAGGAGATCTGAAAAAGTACCAAGTAAAAAGATATCTTGCCTGTTTAATTACTGTTAACAAATCAATTTGCATGATTATAATCTCACCTCGTTTGTATGATGTTCGCTGCTTGTAAAAGTAAAGATTGTATGATTTTAAGGACTTCGGTTATTTAAAACTCATGATTTACAAGAAGAACTGATTTTCATATATGATAGCCGAGAGTTATAGGCTTAAAATGTAGCTGTATTTGAGATATGATGGTCGAGAGATGAAGGCCTAAAATGTATCCATACTTGAGATATAATGGTTGAGAGCTGCAGGCCTAAAATATAACCGTATTTGATATATGATGACCAAGAGTTGCATGCCTAAAATATAGCCGTATTTAAGATTTGATGGCCAAGAGTTGCAGACCTAAAATGTAACCGTATTTGAGATATGATGGCCGAGAGTTGCAAGCCTAAAATGTAGCCGTATTTAATATATGATGGTCGAGAATTACAGGCCTAAAATGTAGCCGATTTTTAACATTTGATTTTGGATTTGTATTCGTTTTGGGAACCAGTTCACGCGAAAAATGCCTTAATCCCATGTATGATGCTTCTATGTGCAAAATGCTTTAATTCTATTTAATTGATTTCGTTCAAAACGATATTTATACATATTTTCTGCATCTGGTACCTTGTTGAGATATTACTCACTCATTATTATTTTCTTACTTTTAGATAACCAAGAACTTATATCGAATGAGAAAGAGTGAAGTCGGACGAACTAACCAGGCTGGAAGGCCGTTCAAGACTTTTTATAGCAGGGCAGGACCGACCTTGATGTATTTTTAGGTTATTTCGGAGACTTTTGTATAATATTTCTACCGTATAAATAAAAGAATACTTAAGCGCTTTCGCTAAATTTTTATGATTAAAGTGATTTTGGTTCCTAGTGGCATCTCGTATGTCTTTTAATTTTGTTCTATAGCCGACCAACCTTAAACCTCGAACAGTCACATTGTGACCGACCTTAATGAGGCCGACCTAGTGACCGGCCATTTGCAATTCTGTGCACACGAATAAAAATTTAAGTTCTCCCCTTTCATTTGTGTTAGAGACATTTGTCTAATTGGTATATTTCGTGACCATATGTATCATTGTATCAATGTCGGGTTGTGGGTTGTCAATTTAAAGTCCTTTCTGTCCGCCCTTCAGTCGCTCGAGCCAGTCCGAATCCCTCGGGCCCGCCTGGCGCTCGATTCCCGTTCGAGCCGAAAAAACATTAGGGTGCCCACTCGCCAGGAGTTCGACATCCGCTCGAGCCGAAAATCCAGAAGGGTGCCCGCTCGCTGCTCGCCTTCTAGCCGCTCGAGCGCACGTAGGGTTTTGCTGAAAACCCTCCGTGCGCCCGCCGCGCGCTCGAGCTGAGCTTGAGCGTGCCAGCAACGGGCAAAATTTTTGAACGATTTTTGCGTCCTCTATAAATACTAGCCTTATATTTTTGAAACCCTAAGCACGCCAGAGCCTCTTTTGAGAGTGTTGGAGCCATTCTACTTGAGAGAAGAGCATTCTTCTTCTTTTTCATCTTGCTCCATTTGAGAAAATCGAACCTACTACGCTCTACAACGTTGTGCCTCATGTTCTAACGGTTTTTCTCTTCGTTTCTCTTTTTTATTTAAACTCTTACATCCTTCTACCTTCGTGGGAGACCTTGGTTCGTGAAGAAGGAGATCCGATCGTGGTTGGCACTTCAAGTGGCACGAGAGGGAAGATTGACTTCAAGACGGAAAGGTGTCCGGTTCCGTTGCCGCGGACAAATCCAAGGAGTTTCTTGGTGGGGATCACGTGACGGGAGTAAGTCGGCTAGGTTAGCACGTCGTTACCACCCGGTTTGTAAGTTGATTTTCATAGTGCATTAATTCCCTGGCCGTTGAAGCCCGGAGTATTTTTCTCGATTACCGTGGGTATCGAGTTTTCACTTCATCACCAAAAATCGCGTCTTTATCTTTATTGTTCATCGTTGTCTATATTGTGCATGCTTGTTATCTCGTTAGCATCTAGTTCTAAATATCCTTTACGTGTATCGGATATTTATATATATATTACTTCCACTATATTTTTAACGGGTTCGAAACTTGATTGTTCACGTTAGCACAAAAAGTACTTTTTCAATTTGTCCTTGGTGCCGAGATGATTACCCTGGCTGAAAGTGCGATCAATGACAAAAGTCATTAGAGGATTCATGACCCGTTCTGTCATAAATGGTATTAGAGATGAATATTAAGGCCGTGGTGTAATTTAAGACCGAGATGGATATTAAGGGCCGTGGTGTAACTTAACGACTAAGGTAGATGAAATGATCGAGGTATAGAGTGTATGAAGCTCGGGGTTTAATCTTTAAATACAATGAATACTTGATAACCCTCTCCCTAATTTGAATATGTTGAAATAACTAATACTATGATATTTTTAGTTATAGAACAATAGGGTGGCAAGTAGGAGAAGAAATGTCTGAGGTAGTACTAGTGCCCCTCAGGATCGAGAGGTTGAATATCTAAAATTGTTAGAAAGAATGTCTCATATAATGGAATCAATGGAGCAACGTCATATGGCTCAAATTCATGCTCCAAACCTCGTCCCAACTAATCCTAAACCAACAATATATGACAGGTTTACGGCTGAGCGGGTGCTTGAATTTCTAGGAGAACCCGATCCAGTAAAAGTAGATATTTAGAATCGAAAATTAAAGAAGGTGTTTATTGTCATCAAATGCTCTAAACGGGAAAAGGACACTTTTGTAGTATACAAATTAGAAAGAGAAGTTAATAGTTGGTAGGCAATGAAGAAAATAACATTGGGTGTGCCAAAAAAAGAAATTTTTTGGGAGATATTTGAAGAGGCCTTTATGAAAAAGTATTTTCCTTTTACCCTTTAGGATCAAAAGGAAGAGGAGTTCATACGACTTAGGTAAGGGAGACGCTCTGTAATAGAATATGGTGCAAAATTTATTGAGTTATCTCGGCACTCACCATATATTATAGAAGATGAGTCAACAAATGCTAAAAAGTTTTAGCAAGAGTTAAGGGATGAAATTAGAAAGTAGCTGGTGACGCAGAAGCTTAGGACATATGCTAAGATTTTAGACAAGGCTCTGATATTTGAAAGGGACCTTGAGACTTAAAAATTTTTCGCTAAGAGGGTGGCTAGTCGGATGAATTTTAGTGAGGGAGCCAGTTCAAGACCCTTAGAACCTTTTAAAAAGGGAAAGGTGTCAGATAAAGGAAAAAGTAGCACTGAAATTTAGTAAGTGTCTTGTTTTCAGGCGTCAATAGCAAGTTGTGCTCACTGTAGAAGGGAGCATTTGAGAAAAAATTATTCTAAATTTATGGGGGCTTATTTTAATTGTAAATAATAGAGTCATCGGGTCAAGGATTATCCCTTACCTAGGCAGCTAGAGGAGAATAAGTCTACTATTTCAGCTAAAGTATTTACAGTGACAATTTAGGATGCTAAAATATTACCAAATGTGGTTAAATGTACTCTTCTTATTTGTAAAATTTCAGCTTATATTTTATTTGATTTGTTTTGCCATACTTTTTATTTTGAGGTATTAGTAAATAGTTAATCAGAGTAGCGTAGCGGTAGCATGAGAACCCATGACCAGAGGAATCAAAATAAGATTGAGGAGTCTAGTGGACGCTAATTTTGAAGCTTAGGATGAATTGAAGTAACAGTTCACAAAACGTTTTGAATCAAGTCAAAGAAATTACTAAGTCATAGATGGAAATTAAGACTTTGTCATGTGATAAGGTTTTAACCCAGGTTTTAAGCATAAGACGTTGAGAATTTGGGTTAAAGCTTATTAGAACAAGTCACGTAATCAAGGATGTGACACAGAATTATGAATAAAGAGTATGAAAAGATTTTCCTCAATTGTAAATTTTGAGGATTATTAAATTTCGAGAACAAAATTTCCATAAGTGGAGGAGAATTGCAAGGATCAGGTTTTTAGTGCTGAATGTCCCAGCCTTAATGGGAAGATCAACCTAGATGGCACGTTGGTCGGTTAGGATATTTTTGCCGTAGTGGATTTTTCTGCCGGAGTCAATATTTTGACTGGATTATCATCGTTAACCGTCTTAATGGAAAAACGACTGAAAAAGTAAGGTGGCCGGTTAAGAAGAAAGTTGACCGGATAAGACTGTTGATCGGTCTTAACGAGTAAATAATTGAGAAAGTTAGTAATCGACCAAAATAGTTGAGATAGCTGATAAACGGCCGAAGAAAAATAGTTGACCAGAATAGTTGATAGGAAATAATAGTTAACCAGCTAAAATAAGTTGATCAGTTAAGATAAATAACAAGAATAAAATATTGACCAGTTGGGAGAGTTGACCGAAATTTAAATCGTTGACCAGAATTATAATCGTTGACCGAAATTAGTATACCTAACCGGAATAATGTAATTGACCGAAATTATAATAAGTAGACCAGAAATAATGAGATAACCAGGATAACCATGAAACCATAAAAAGTAACACCAGAGGACTTGGAATATGACCGAGATTGTTTGGGAAGAATATGAGGATTTAGCAAAGACTAAGGATTTAGAAAGAGTTGTTTGGGACTTAGAAAGAAACAGAAAAAAATAGAAAGAGATCGAGGACTCTGAGTGTATACGGGAGTTAGTAAGATGATCATCAGAATCAGTATAAGCCCATACCTTGCTCCCAACTACTCCATTAATCTAGAACATTCTAGATAAGGGGAGATCTGAAGAAATACCAAATAAGTGACCTGCTCTCACATGCTCCCACCTGCTCGTTGCATATAAATACCAGAGTTAGGGGTTAAGGAAAATGCTGAAAAATCTAAATAGAAGCAACAAAGGAGGGGAAGGAGAAGAGGGATTCAAGGCCAGATGGGTAAGAGAGTTTGTAGATCAGGCAAGTGTACATCATATTTTGTCCTTGACTGTTTCTTATCTGAAATCTGATATTATTCCACTGTTCCCCTTCCTTATATTTATACGTGATGCATCTTGTGATAATTTCTTCGCATGTTTTATAAAGGAGCTTCATGATTAGTGTAAGTGTTATGTTTTACATGTGTGATTTAGTTTCACGGTTCATGTTTGAAAATTGTACACAAAAAAGTCATCTTACATGTTTAATTATTATTAATGAATCAGTTTGCATGATTATGATCTCACCCCGATTGCATGATGCTCGCCGCTTGTAAAAGTAAAGATTGCAAGATTTTAAGGATTTCGGTCATTTGAAGTTCATGAGTTACAATAAAAACTAGTTTTGATATATGATGACGAAGAGTTATAGGCCTAAAATGTAGCCGTATTTTAAATATGATGACCGAGAGGTACATGCCTAAAATGTAGCCGTATTTGAGATATAATGGCTGAAAGTTACAAGCCTAAAATGTAACCGTATTTGAGATCTGATGGCTGAGAGTTACAAACCTAAAATGTAACCATATTTGAAATATGATGGTTGAGAGTTGCAGGCATAAAATGTAACCGTATTTAATATATGATGGTCAATAGCTGCAAGCCTAAAATGTAGCCGGTTTTTAGCATTTAATTTTGGATTTGCAATTGTTTTGGGAACCGGTTTGCATGAAAAATATCTTAATCCCATGTATGATGCTTCTGTATGCAAAATGCTTTCATTCTATTTAATTAATTTCATTCAAAGTTATATTAATGCATGTTTTCTGCACTTGGTATCTTGTTGAGCTACCGCTCACTCACTACTATTTTCTTACTCTCAAATGACCAAAAATTTATGTCAGATGAGAAAGAGTGAAGTCGGATGTACTAGCTAGGCAGGAAGGCTGTTTGGGATTTTTCTGTAGCTGGGCATGACTGACCGTGATGTATTTTTTGATTATTCTGGAGACTTTTGTATAATATTTGTCCCGTGTAAATAAAAGAATATTTAAGTGCTTCCGTTGAATTTTTATGGTTAAAGTAATTTTTATTCCTAGTGGTATTTCGTATGTTTTTTGATTTCTTTCTATAGCCAACCGACCTAGAACCTCGGACGGTCACATTGTGACCGACCTTAATGAGGCCTACCTAATGACCAGCCGTTTGTGGTCCTATGCACATGAATGAAAATTTGAAGTTCCCCCTTTTATATTGCCTTGGTGCTGTGGTGATTACCCCGGCTAAAGGTACAAATTCGAGAGGAAGCGGGAGAGCTCATCTGTCGAATTCTAGAGGAAGCTGAGCGAGCAGCGGAATTGCGTAGGGAGGATGAAACCACAACCCTAAAGTAGGTGGTTAAGTGATTGAAAGGCGAGCTGCTAGTGGCCAAGGGCCGAATTTTTGACTTGGAGGACAAGAGTGTCCGCATCCAAGCTGACTTACAAGTCCAGCTTTTACTGGAGGAGATAGCTTGAGTGCTGGATTGGGACGATATACACCAGTGTCACCGTATTGCATTCGTTGCAAATTCGGGTGCCTCCATTCGGATTTTTGACCCGCGGAAGAACAGGATCAAAGAAGGCTCCTACTTGACCGATTTCTCCGAGGGAGCTAGACCTTTGAGTACTTAGGGTACGCAGATGTTGTGCATAGTCTTCCTTGTACAGCTTTAAAATGTTGTCTTGTAGCCTTCGGTCTGAATGATTAATAAAATATAGTTTTCTTTTCGGCTAACGATGTCTCTCGAGTATTTGTTATTCCTCTTGTTGGGTTGGCTAAGTTACTTCGCGATCATTGCTAAGGCCCGCTTTGGGAGCCACTCACGCTTTGCTAGTCCTCGATTGAGGATGTCGTTGCATCTTGCGCTTAGTGAGATGCTCTGTTCAGTGAGTTGGACGTCGCTGCATGCCTGGGGTGGAGTCTGTCAAAGGCCAAGGTGGGTTTTAGGTCATCTCAACTGGACTTTAAGTCTTAGGCCGTTGCGCGAACTACATCATTTCAGCACTCGACCCACTCGTGGTGTCGTTGCTTACGTACATATGGTCCTAACCCGTTGACCATTGTGGACTCATGCTGCTCCCTTCCTCAAAAGAAGATCGTATCACTCCTACTGTTTAGGGTCCCTGAGGTTTCAATGGTCATTCCATTGTGAGCTTCCAAAGCCCCTAGGCCTGCTCGTTCGATCGCTTACAGGCCACTTGGTACTGAGCCAAGGTTTTGCGGCCACCAAGGGCCTTTCGGTGAGGAGCCGAAGTTTGGAATCCAATCTCTTATGGGTCGCTCAGTGCGGGGCCAAGGTTTTGTGGCTTGTACGGGCCTTTCAGTGCGGAGCTGAAGTTCAAAATTTGACAGCTTGTGGGTTGCTCAGTGTAGAGCCAAGGTTTTATTTTTACAAGTGGACGAACATTCTCCTGACTTAGGGGTAGTGTAGGCCGTTTTATTTTTTGAAATGGCAAGCATGCACGCATTCATATAAACAATCGGATAAAAAGATAAAAATAATAATTTTATTAATAAAAATGTGATACATGTACAAGCACTTTGGACTATGTGTGCACAACTTACTTTGGTGTTTCTTCGGATTACTGGTGATAGCTTTTGAGCTGGGTGGCATTCCAAGTTTGAGAGACTAGTTTGCCGTCTTGGGTGTGTAGCTTGTGCTCTATTTCGGAAGATCACTGAAATGAAGAATGGTCCCTCCCAATTCAGGGAGAGTATGTTCTTGTGAGCAGTTTTGCCCATTGCCTCTACATTCCATAGGATGAAATCCCCGACCTCGAGTGAGTGAGCTTTTACTTGCTTATTGTACTATCGAGTGATGTGCTATTGGTAGCCTGCAATCCTCAGGCATACTGCGTCGCGGGCTTCTGGGAGTAGGTCCAGGTGCTATCTGAGTCGTTGGAAGTTGCTGGCGAGGTTGAAGCACTCAATCCGAAGGTGAACCAGCCCTACTTAAACGGGGACGACCGCTTTGTGCCCATAACATAGACTAAAGGGCGTCTTCCATGTTGGCTTCTGTTGAGTCGTCTGGTACGACCATAGCATGGATGGCAGTTCATCAGCCCAGGAGCCCCCTGTGTCTTCGAGTTTAGTCTTTGACGCATATAGCAGCATTATGTTGGTCACTTTGACCTGGTCGTTGGCCTGAAGGTACGCCACGGATGTATAAACCAGCTTGATATGTAAGCTCGTATAGTATTTGGTGAATCGTTTGTCGATAAATTAGGTCCTATTGTCGATCACTATGACTTTAAGAATCCTAAATCGGCAAGCGATATTCCGATAGACAAACTCCATTGCATTGTGTTTAGTGATGCGCCAGGGGAGTTGCTTCGACCCACTTGGTGAAGTTGTCGATGCCAACGATAATGAACTTCCTTTGTCCGGAGGCCAAGTGTATGGGCCAGAGGATATCGAGCCCTCATTGCGGGAACAGCCCACAGGCTTACAGGCCCTACAAAACCGTGTGTGGCTAGTGGCTCGTGGACATGTGGACTTGGCAGCTCTCACACCTTTTGACGAAGTCCATGGCTTCTTGCTTTATCATGAGCCAAAACAAACCTTGACGCATGATCTTCAATGCGAAGTTTTTTCCCCCACTGTGCGAGCTGCACATGTCGAGATGGACTTCGCCCAACGTGTATTTGGCTTCTTCAGGCGTGAGGCATTTCAAGTAGGGGGTCAAGTATCTTCGTCAGTATAACCTCCCGTCGATGATCGTGTACTAGCCAGATGTCCCCTTTATTTGCCTGGCCTCCTTCGGGTCTTCTGACAACACTTTGTTTGTTAGGTATTTTTAGTACGGGGTCATCCAATTGTTGCCCTCGGCCTCCTGCAGTAACTCGCATTTTGGGTCGTCGATGCTAGGTTCGGCCAATACTTCCCGTATGCTCTCGGCATACTACTCCTGAAATCCCATTGCTGCATCCTTGGCTAACTGATTGGCCTTCCAGTTCTCCGCTCTTAGGATGTGCACAATCTCAAACTTCTCAAACATCTGGGCTTGGGCCTTCGCCTTCACTTGGTACTTAGCGAGATGAGGGCTGGACGCCTTGAAGACACATTGAACTCGGTTAACTAATAGCTCCGTGTCACTGTGCACAATCAATGCTTTCGCTGAGCACTCCCTGGCCAATCTATGCCTTGCAAGGATGGCCTCGTACTCTACCACGTTATTGGTAGCCTGGAATCCGAGCGCTAAAGCGTATTTGATCTTCAAGTTGTCAAGGGTTTTGAGTACGACATTAGCCCCACTGCTTTCATGCATGGTCGATCCGTCGATGTGAAGGGTCCAGGCAAGGGCGCTCACGATGCCTGCGTCTTCGACTTAGTCTGGAGTGTCGAGAGTAGGGGTCGCCGTTTTGACCAAGAAGTCCATGAGGGCTTGACCCTTCAGGGCCGGTCTCGATTAAAACTCAACATCAAACTTGCCTAACTCTATGGCCCATTTAATCAATCGCCCTGCCGTCACTAGTTTCTGCAGGATTGCCTTCAAAAACTGGTCGATCAGCACAATAATTTGGTGCATTTGGAAGTATGGCATTTGCTTTCGGCCGGAATAAATAAGGGTCAAGGCGATCCTTTTGGTGTAAGAGTAGCAGGACTCTGTGTCTATCATCACCTTACTCACATAGTACACGGGTCGCTATACATTTTCGTACTACCGAATAAGGATTGAGCTGAGCGCAATATTTGACACTATCAGGTAGTGATATAGGTCATCACCCTCCATAGGGGAGGTTAGGAGTGGAGGGTTAGTGAGGTACTCTTTTAGCTCCTGGAACGCAGCATCGCACTTGTCCGTCCACTGGAATTTGGTTGCCTTCGTTCATGTGAGGGCCTTGAAGAACGGTAGGTATTTCTCCACGGACTTAGCCAGGAATTATGAAAGGACGGCAAGTCACCCTATAAGCTTTTGGAATTCCTTCATGGTCCGCGGAGGGTTCATGTCGATGATGGCCCTAATTTTCTCTAGGTTTACTTTAATGTTGTATTGGGACACTATGAAGTCTAGAAACTTTTCGGAGGTCACCCCGAACACGCACTTGGCCAAGTTGAGCTTCATCCTATGAGCTTAAAGCACTTCAAAGGTTTCTGCCAGATCAAAGATATGGTCGTTGGTGACTTTGCTCTTAATGAGCATGTCGTCTACATACACCTTTACGTTCGTCCTAATCTGGGTTTCAGACATCTTATTCACTAGCTGCTAGTAAGTCATACCGACATTCTTCAGTTCGAAGGGTATGACTCGATAACATTAGGTCCCTTGGTCGATTATGAACGAGGTGTACTCCTTGTCGTCCAGGCTTATTCTAATTTGGTTGTAGCCATAGGCGTCCACGAAACTCAGGAGTTCGTACCCAGACGTGGAGTCTACCAACTGGTCGATCCGCTATAGTGGAATGCTATTTTTTGGGAAGTCTTTATTTTTGTCGGTGAAATCGACGCACATCTACCACTTGCCGCTACTCTTCTTCACAAGGACGACGTTCAACAGCAAATCTGGGTACTGGACTTTCCTGATGAACCCCGCATCGAGCAGCTTCTTCACCTCTTCCCTTATAACTATTAGCTTCTTGACGAAGTTGCTGGGTTTATGATCGGGATCGAAACCCAACTTGAGGACCATTATTCCAGCCAATATCCTGGGCATGTCAGTAAGAACCCATGCAAAGACATCGAAGTTCTACCTGAGAAAATCCACGATTTAGTCGCGGACCAATGTGGCTAGGGAACTGCCGATGAGCATACACTTCTCCAGTTCGTTGAGGTCCAGAGGGACCAGTTCCATCATCTTGCCCGACTGGGCCTGTTGTAACGTTACTTCATTGAGGAAGTCGTGGTCCTCAGCAGGTCAGTTAGGTGCGGCGGGGGCGACCTTGGATAGGTAGCACTTTAGTCTCATCATCTGGTCGCCTAACACTTTCCCTACTCCACATGAAGTCGAAAACTTTATCTTCAGATGAGGGATAGACATCACGGCCCTGAAGACAGTTAAGAATGGTTGGCCAAGAATGACATTGTAGATCGACGGTAGGTCGACAATGAGGAACGTAAGTGTTCGTGTGGCTATGCATGGGTAGGTCTCCATTGTGACTTCTAGTTGGATCTCTCGTTGTAGGGGCATTGGTTCATTGTTCAGGCCGTATAGAGGGCCTTTGGTTGCTCTCATCTAATTCTTTTTCGGCCCAATTTTAGAAAATGTATCAAGGTATAATAAATTTTGAGAGCTACCATTATCAATAAAAATTTATTTTAGTTGATAGTCAAACGTATCATTTGAAATGATGGCTAATACAATAAGAGGGTTTGAATGAATGGATGTTACATGTGTCATATCGTCGTTATTAAAACTAATGACATCAGTCCTAGCCTCTACTCAAGCTCTCTCGCTGTTGAACGTGGCTTTGGGTTGGCCCTGGCTACTATTCCTAGCCGGCCTGCTCGAAATTATATTGATTACCCTAGCGGTGACACGGTTCCTTGGTAGATCTCTTGCTTCGTCATTGGCAACTTACCTACCCCGAGCTTTTCAAGAACAGTGTGAGGTGCCCCCGACAGACCAAATCTTTAGCCTCTTTCTGTAGGGTCTAGCAATCCTTCGTGGTATACCTCAGAGACCGATAAAAATGGCAATACTTCGTCGGGTCTCCAACCTATGGGTTCTTTGATGCTTTGTGCCATTTTATGAACTACTCATCCCAAATCTGCATCAAAATGTCCCAGCGAGTGTAGTTCAGGGGCGTCAGAGTCAGGGGCCTGTACTCTCTTCGGACACTCTGCTCGGATCGTGGTTTCTTACGGGGTTCCAGAGAGCGGCCGCCATCATCATTTCTTTTCTTCCTAGCGCTCGGTTCTTCCAGTTGTTGGTCCACACGTTCGGGATGCTTCACCTCGTTGGCCTCATTGGCTATAATGTAGGCCCGAGCGATGACCTCGACTTCCCAAAAGGACTAGGGGCACTGATGTGCCACATGCTTGAAGAACTTCCCAACTGCCATCGTAGGGATGAAGGCACTCAGTTTCATCTCGTCGAAGAGTTGGGGGATTCAGCTCGCTTCATGCTCTCCTCCGGTGTCCTTCATGATTTCGTCCAGCCTCTGGAAAAGGCGAACAAGATATCACGGCTGTTTCTCTTCCCTCTGGCCGGAGGTAATTAAGGTTCCAAAAAGTAGATCTCGAAAAATTGACCCCCTCTCCTACAAAGGAGGGGATGTGTATGCAAATCGAAGGCATTGGTCTATCTGCCTTGGGCTTCAAGGCTTGGTAATCATGAGTGGCCGACATCACATACCTGCCAGTGATACTCTTAATTGCGAAGATTCTTAAGACGACAGGCTAGCCATTACCGTCGACAAATCGTGCTTCTGCAAGCTTAAGGGACCACCTAGCGGCAGTGGTTGTTGTGATTTGTCGGTTGAGTTGGAACAGATTGTGTTGTATCGGTGGGCCTACTCTGCAGTCGTCCTTAGCGACTCATGATCCGTTGAGTTGTTTTGAGTCAAGCCGGCCTAGGCTTGTTGCGGTGAACTCAAGGCCTTGGGCTTCATGGAGCCTTTGTTGGGCTGCTACTTTCAGGGCGCTCCCCCTCTACTGGCTGAATTTTGAGTTGGCCGTTAGATGCCAAACCTATCAATTATTATTATTATTATTATTATTATTATTATTATTATTATTATTATTTATGATAGGTTAGGTTAATTCTTTATTTCACCTTCATAATTTTGCGGCTGGCAATCAAAGTATAAGGGTTTTTTAAAACAAAATTATGCATGACTATGGACCGGTCAATTCAAGCCCACCATATACATTTGGTAAGCTAATGCAAATAGATAATATGGATAATAATGGAATATTACATTACGGTTTTAGTATTATGGAATTTCCATATGATTAAATACGCGCCCCTTTTAATTTCTATATATATATATATTTTGTACTAGGATATATATACCCTAAAAAAAAAGTGATGTGTCTTAATATATTTATACTCATTATTAATGGCATACATTTATATTTTGGCATGTCTTGAATTTTAATGGTAGTTATATTTTCGGAATCAGTTAATACATATTAAGTATATTTGATGAACACCATTAATTTTTGTAGATCAAATAAATACACGTTATATATAATATAAAATTATTTTAAATTTCTATATATTTTTACTCTGACTATAATCATTGATCTCCCATCATTTAAATATTGCTATCAATGCCCGACTCCGAAGACCATATAGTTTTGAATTTGAATGTTGACAAATATTCAAATGGTTATTAGTATCATTTTTTGGATAGATATGTTTTACGAGAAATAATTAAAGAGTCATTAAGGAATATATATTTAGCTATGTTGCATATATATTTAATAATTTAATATTTTATTTATTTATTAATATTAATAATTTTGTTCCTGTATTTGGAAATTACATAGAAAAGAGGGGAGGCTTCAGAACTTGGAGGCCGTAGCGCAAGGTTTGAAACCTGACTTCCCAGGAGGTTTGAATGGTCAAAAATAAATTATTAACGTGTACGGAAAAATATAAAATTGTGTTCATAATAAGATAAGAACACGTACGTTCGTGTTACGTATATTTTCGAACATTATTTTCTGTCCTTTTTCTTATGTTGCCCTCCCCTGCCAACTGTGCTGCTTAGTTTGATTTTGACATTTCAAAATGTGTTGAGTATATGAATGGGCGGCCGTAATTATTTGACTGCTGTTGATTACCATTCAGTATATATATGGTGGTGAAGCCCTTTGGCCGGAAAGAGAAGCAGATTAGAGCGAAGTTTTCTTCTCCGAATCAAAAAAGGAAGACATCAACAAATCAAAGATGGTGAGTGGAGGGTCTCTTGAGGTGCCGAGCGTTAAGGAAATGGCCAAAGAAAAAATGGGCAAAGTCCCGGCAAGGTACGTGCGGACAGAGGTTCACGAACCTCCTTTCATGGCTAACGACGCCGAGTCCTTCCCCCAATTGCCGTTCATCGATATGGTGCGACTGACTTCTCCCGAGTTTATGAACTCTGAACTCAGGAAGCTGCATGAAGTTTGCAAAGAATGGGGTTTCTTCCAGGTTGATTAATCCACCTTAATTTGTGCATGATTTCTTGATTGATTAATATTCATTGCATTTGCAGACTTTGTAACAAGTACACTCACTCTACGATTAATTTTATCGTTGAATATATGCTATGTGAATTTCATTGTCCAATCAAAGAACTGGTTTCCTGAACAACCAAACCAAAGGGATTATCACAAACATTAAATGTTTGCTGATTTCATAAACAACATAAATCTTTTGTTAAACTGCATGAGTGGAGTTTACCTGAACTTGAGCATGGGTTATTTATAAGCCTAACGTTTGATTTCAAGCTTACTCTTTGGCCGGATAGACGAAATCAAATCAGATTTTATCCCCCAAATATTTTTTCAGTATACCTATTCATTTATATATGAATATGATATATTAAAATTTTTATTATATATGAGCTTTGCTCTACGTATGTACAGAGTAATACCAGAATTTTGGTCTGGCATACAATGAGGAACATTCTTATTCCTTCTTCACGCACTTTGGCATGAGTTTATATATATAATAGATTTTTCGGTGTAATTCAATTCAATAAGACTTGCCAATAGCCAATTAATGATGAAAGAAAAGAAAATTAACTAATAATTATTATATATATGATCTGCAGTTGATTAATCATGGAGTAGCCATTTCATTGGTGGAAGACATAAAGAAAGAGTTCGAAGAGTTTTCAAATATGTCAAAAGAAGAAAAAAATCAATATAGGCAACGGCCAGGAGACCTTGAAGGATTGGGTCAGCTCTTCGTCCTATCAGAAGAACAAAAACTAGATTGGGCAGACATGATGTATATGGTTACCCTCCCACCTCATTTGAGGAAACCCCACTTATTCCCTAAACTCCCTCTCCCATTCAGGTGCCTTCCCCCCCTCTCTCATTCTCTTTATATTACATTTAAGCTGAAAATTTTATTGTTCATTTATTATTTTTATTTTCTTCGTTTATCTAAATATGTATTATTTCTTTTGACGTCAATAGGGAAACTCTAGAAACCTACTCCTCTGAGTTAAAAAAGCTTGCACTAAAATTACTCAATTATATGGCAAAAGCATTGAAGATGGAAACGGATGAGATGAGAGTACTATTTGAGGAAGGAAAGCAAGAGATGAGGATGAGCTACTATCCTCCTTGTCCAGAACCAGACAAGGTCATGGGCTTGACGGCGCACTCTGATGCCACCGGCCTCACAATCCTCCTTCAAGCCAATGATGTGGGAGGCCTCCAAATCAGAAAAGATGGAAAATGGGTTCCTGTTAAGCCCCTTGAAAATGCTTTCATAGTTAATATCGGTGACATTTTAGAGGTGAACTTTCTATTTTTGTACGTTTATCTTTCTTGTTGAAGACAAATACTAGTGCATATATGTAATCTTTTTGTAAAAAAAAGTTGTTATTATAACTTTCAATCAACTTTAGAGTTATCCATAGTCTCAAAAAAGAAAAAAAAGTAGAAAAAAAAAGAAAAAAATTAGAAGGCTATTCCCTATCATTATTATAGCTTTGCTAGATGCTGCTACCTTATCGGTTGTTGCCCCATATAGAAAATAATATGATCTAAAGTTAAACTGCTATGTTAAATAAATTTCTTATTTTCTAATATTCCTCTCACACGATCTTATTTTATGTATTAGTTCATTCCATAACTTGTGTTAGAATATATTTTATGAATGTAGGGGTTCAATTATTCCTACTCTAGGTAAAACAACAATGTGCGTGCACATTTATTTGAATCAATATTTTGGATATTAACTAGTGCCTATGGTATTCGACTAATTAACTTTAATTTGACAGATTATAACAAATGGAATTTATCCTAGCATTGAGCATCGAGTAACTGCCAACTCAGAGAAAGAAAGACTTTCGATCGCTACTTTCCACAGTCCAAGATTGGATGCAGAAGTAGGTCCAGCTCCTAGCCTTATTACCCCACAAACCCCGGCTGTTTTCAAAACAGTGACGGTAACAGATTACTACGAAAGTTATTTCTCACGTGAGCTCGATGGCAAGTCATTTCTCGATCACATGAGGATATAAGAACAAGAAGTTTAAATTTATTCCTGATTAGTGTATACTTAAAAGCCTTTATTTATTATTCAATAAAACATATAGTCAATTTTATTAATTTTAAATATGATGTAACTCGTTGTATTTAGACGTACAACTGTACGTAAAATATATAGAATAAAAGTGGATGATACACTTATTGCTATAGAGTTAAATATTTATCAATTGATGTTATACGATATTGACAAGCTTTTCAATTTTGGGTTTGGTCCTCGCATTAATTACTTAGTTATGAGATCAAATGAAATGTTACGATTGAGTGATATTGCAATTATATTGGGTCCAAATTTATTGTTTATTGTTTATATCGAAATGGAATTTGGTCAAACCAATTGAAGACATCATTTTTAAAGATGCTAAGGGTTAATGAAGTGTTTGAGATTTTTGCTACTATCTTAAATTAGTTGCCTTAAATTCATCTAATTCTAGCAAATCGCAGCCCTATTGAGTTTTTCATATGTTAAAAATAGAATCCATCTTTAGTACTTTAGATCTAAATCGAACTAATCATGCTATGGATGTCCAGTCAAAGTTTATGTTAATATAAATAATTCATAATAAAATGCCTAAGTATTTAGTGCGAGTAAAAAATATACATATAATAAATAGATCTAATTTATATTAATTTTCTTTTAAATGAAAAAAATTTAAATAAAATTCCTAAAGCTGAGTTGACATACCAAATCCAAAAATCAAAGCACAATGGGATCATAAATCACAATGGATATAAGTTTTAATTGAATTAATTCTATACAATTTTTAAAATAAAATATATTAAGCTGCTTAATATCTAAAGACTTATGGAAAAAAGCGTACACAAATATCTAAATTATCACAATATTTTAAATTATATATAATGCAATAATCGAACTATACATTAATTCTCAGATATAAATCTTAACAACAAATTTAAATATAAATATAATGATACGAAATATTCAATGTATCCTATATCGAAATCCTACAAATATCTAATATTCTCTATTTTGAAAAAGTTTTTCAAACAGGATAAAATTATGAATTTAAATATCAGTATGTGTATGTACAATAATAAAATGTATCCACAAAATAGAACAAATGAATGAAAAATAAAAAAAACACATGTAAAATTTAATATATCAAATGTTCTAAAATATTGATATGTCAAATAATTAATGTTAAAATCTGATTTCTTACATAAAATTCATAATATGTATACAAAGAGTAAACAACATTAAACCATACAAAATCATCAAATATCCAATTATCAAATGATTTTGAAGGCTCAAAATCCTATATCATGTAATTCCAATATCATGATTTTCAAGGCTCAAATACAATCATGTCTTGGAAAAATATAGGGTTTACATTTGAAGGTATGCTCCAACTCCTATGTTCTATTCACGTTAATATTCAATTGTTTTTGGTCTCTATTCTCATCATTCCCAAATTCATCTTAAAAAGGATGGATAATATAATGTATGAATCATAAAAATTATTTTAATGATATTTAAATTAATCAATTGATAAAATTATGAGAATAATTAAGGTTTTGGATCAAAAATTAAATATTAGACCAAAGTAAGGTTTGCTGAGTTATGTTTGACCCATGCATGGGTAAATTTTAGGTAGAATATACATGCCAGAAATGCACTTAAATAGCACACGTGTATATTTAGTTTAAAATGTTAACACCAGGTATACATCTTAGAGAGCATGGATTTTATTTCAACACCAATTCTAAGCCTGACTGATGTTAATGTGTCAATTTTCTATAAATAAACTATTTGACCGATTTTAACTCAATTTGATTAAACTTTTGATAAAAGAGAGTGTGTGAATAAGATAGAGTAAGAAGGTGAATGCGAATTTAAGAAAATTTTAAATAATCTTTTAGTAAAATTAAATAAAGGCAAGTATATTCAAGTTCTTTATTCTTTTGTCACTGATCTTTTTTATAATTTCTGAGACTTTTTTTTCTAAAGGCTCATATATGTCCTATTTTTATGCTTAATTTTTCTAAAAGTTTTGTATGTATGTAATCATATTTTTATTGTAAAATTTTATAAAATATATATCTCAAATTTCTATAAATTATGTTTAATTATTGAATTTCTGTATTAATATTTTTACATGTGTTTGAATTTCATTATATGTTCCCATATATCCTTCATTTCTACATAAATGCCTCTACTTGTTAACAAATTCTATCTATTTATTTTTACATGTTTTTATTATGTAAGAAAATGATAAAAATCACACACACCCTATGTTGATTTTCTATAATTTTTACATAGTTTTGCATGTCTTAGATCTACATATTAAAGTTCCTGCATATTAATATTTCTTACTCAATTATCTCTACAAGTCACATATTTAAAGATAAAAGTAATAAAAACTCAACTGTAACTTTGAAATAACAAACCAATTTCTCTAACATGAGAAATATAAGTGTATGTTTGTATTTATATCAGATTTTTAATTTTGATCAAACTAAGAACTATTATAGAAAATTAATAAAATATTTATGAACATGTTTAAATTTATTATTAACAAATTGAGGGTCAAACATAATATTCATGAGTCAGAGAAGTGGCATTTGACTCAATTATAGAAAATAATATATATTCAATTTACACACGAATCGTAATACTATCCTCTAATTTTTGGCTATATGAAACTAATCATAACTCAAATTTTGATATTTATTTTTAATTAGTGAGATTATCACTGATCTTTGATCCTTTATACAATCGTATAATTTTTATATAATTCATATTTTTACATATTTATGAAATTTTTGACATGATCAGGATAATAACATATTTGATCATTAGTATACATTTTTCACATGCGATTTGTTTGACACAGCTTATTGAGGTGGTCGATCTAGAGCCTGCTACTGCGCCAGCGAATGCTTCGGAAGCGGTGGATGCACCAGTCAAAGTGTTTCCTGAGCCGTTCGTCACAGTTCCTGAGGCTGTTGTGGAGGTTAGCACGTCTGGAAGGCTCATTATTGATCCTCTAGCCTGGGCTCCGGAGGGTTATACGGAGGAAGCCGCCGAGCAGTCGGATCCCCTGGGTGTCTCTTTACCTTTGGTCGCATTAGACATGCCCTGTGCCGTAGAGGAGGCCGCTGGGCAACTTGAGCTCCTTGGCACACCTACACCAGGGGTTATTTCGGACCTACCCGATGCTGTGGGAAAGCCCTTCATTGAGGTATTGTAAGGATCAAGCTTTTAGGATTGAACCTCTCAACCTTAATGGGAAGATCAGCCTAGTAGCATGTTGACAGGTTAGGATATTTTTGTTGGAGTGAATTTTTCTACCGGAGTGGATATTTTGACCGGATTATCATCGTTGACCGTCTTAATGGAAAAACAGCTGAAACAATAAGGTGGCCGCTGGAGAAGAAAGTTGATTGGATAAGATTGTTGACCGGCCTTAACGACTAAATAACCAAGAAAATTAGTAATCGATCGAAATAGTTGAGATAGCCGTTAAACGGCCGAAGAAGAATAGTTGACCAGAATAGTTGACAGGAAATAATGAGTTAATCTGCTAAAATAAGTTGATTGACTAAGATAAATAATAAGAATAAAATATTGACCGGGGAATTAAAATTATTAACCGGAATCAGCGTAGTTGACCGGAATAATATAATTGACCGAAATTATAATAAGTATATCGAAAATAATGAGATAACCAGGATAACTATGAAACCATGAAAAATAACACCTGAGGACTTGGAATATGACCAAGATTGTTTGGGTAGAATCCGAGGATTTAGAAAAGACTAAGGACTTAGAAAGAGTTGTTTGAGACTTAGAAAGAAACATAAGAAAATAGAAAGAGACTGAGAACTCTGAGTGTATACGGGAGTTAGTAAGATGATCATCAGAATCAGTATAAGTTTATTCCTTACTCCCACCTACTCCATTGATCTAGACATTCTAGATAAGGGAAGATCTGAAAAAGTACCAAGTAGGTGACCTACTCTTACGTACTCCCACTTGCCCATTGCCTATAAATATCGAAGTTAGGGGTTAAGAAAAACCCTAGAAAATATAAATAGAAGCAGCAAAGAAGAGAAAGGAGAAGAAGAATTCTAGGCCAGACGAGTCAGAGAGTTCATAGATTAGGCAATTATACCTCATGTATTGTCCTTGACTGTTTTACATGTGTGATTTAGTTTCACGGTTCATGTTTAAAAATTGTATTTGAGTTTGGATGTTTTAACCTTTAAATTACATCAAAATAATTAGTGTACTTGATTAAATTATAGGTTTAATTAATCAAGTGAACTATTATATATTTAAATTATATAAATATTAGTATTTTTAAAAATTTTTAAAAGATAATTATGAAATTAGATTTGATAGGTTAAAATATTAAAAATTAATATTAAAATTTTAAGTGTTATTATGATTAGATAAATAATTAATTAAAATTTTAATAAATAAAAGTAATAATAATAATAATAATAATAAATACGTAATAATAATAATAATAATAATAATAATAATAATAATAAGGAGATGAAGGATCGGCCGAAGAAGGAAGGAAGAGAAAAGAAAAAAAAGAGAAGGAAAGAAAGGAAAAGGAAAGAAGAGAGAAAAGAAAGGGAAGGAAGAGAAAGAAAGGAAGGAAGGAGGAGGGAGAAAAGGGAGGTGCGGACAGCAGTGACGAAAAAGGAAAAGGGAACGGCTCCCATGCGAAACCCTAGCAGCCGCCTCCATTATTTAAGAAGGCGGTAGGGTTAGGAGAAGGGGGAGGTCGAGCAAGGAGTGAGAGCAGAGAGAAGCTCTACTGTTGGGGCTTCTGGCGTTTCGGTGGTCTTGCTGCCGTGGCCGTGAGCGACTTTCCCACGGTCAAGATTGGATGCGAAGTAGGTCCAGCTCCTAGCCTTATTACCCCACAAACCCCAGCTGTTTTCAAAACAGTGACGGTAACAAATTACTTTAAAGTTATTTCTCACGTGAGCTCGATGGCAAGTCATTTCTCGATCACATGAGGATATAAGAACAAGAAGTTTAAATTTATTCTTGATTAGTGTATACTTAAAAGCATTTATTTATTATTCAATAAAACATATAGTCAATTTTATTAATTTTAAATATGATGTAACTCGTTGTATTCAAACGTACAACTGTACGTAAAATATATAGAATAAAAGTGGATGATACACTTATTGCTATAGAGTTAAATATTTATCAATTGATGTTATATGATATTGACAAGCTTTTCAATTTTGGGTTTGGTCCTCGCATTAATTACTTAGTTATGAGATCAAATGAAATGTTACGATTGATTGATATTGCAATTATATTGGGTCCAAATTTATTGTTTATTGTTTATATCGAAATGGAATTTGGTCAAACCAATTGAAGACATCATTTTTAAAGATGCTAAGGGTTAATGAAGTGTTCGAGATTTTTGCTACTATCTTAAATTAGTTGCCTTAAATTCATCTAATTCTAGCATATCGCAGCCCTATTGAGTTTTTTATATGTTAAAAATAGAATCCATCTTTAGTACTTTAGATCTAAATCGAACTAATCATGCTATGGATGTCCAGACAAAGTTTATGTTAATATAAATAATTCATAATAAAATGCCTAAGTATTTAGTGCGAGTAAAAAATATACATATAATAAATAGATCTAATTTATATTAATTTTCTTTTAAATGAAAAAAAATTTAAATAAAATTCCTAAAGCTGAGTTGACATACCAAATCCAAAAATCAAAGCACAATGGGATCATAAATCACAATGGATATAAGTTTTAATTGAATTAATTCTATACAATTTTTAAAATAAAATATATTAAGCTGCTTAATATCTAAAGACTTATGAAAAAAAGCGTACACAAATATCTAAATTATCACAATATTTTAAATTATATATAATGCAATAATCGAACTATACATTAATTCTCAGATATAAATCTTAACAACAAATTTAAATATAAATATAATGATACGAAATATTCAATGTATCCTATATCAAAATCCTACAAATATCTAATATTCTCTATTTTGAAAATGTTTTTCAAACAGGATAAAATTATGAATTTAAATATCAGTATGTGTATGTACAATAATAAAATGTATCCACAAAATAGAACAAATGAATGAAAAATAAAAAAACACATGTAAAATTTAATATATCAAATGTTCTAAAATATTGATATGTCCAATAATTAATGTTAAAATCTGATTTCTTACATAAAATTCATAATATGTATACAAAGAGTAAACAACATTAAACCATACAAAATCATCAAATATCCAATTATCAAATGATTTTGAAGGCTCAAAATCCTATATCATGTAATTCCAATATCATGATTTTCAAGGCTCAAATACAATCATGTCTTGGAAAAATATATGGTTTACATTTGAAGGTATGCTCCAACTCCTATGTTCTATTCACGTTAATATTCAATTGTTTTTGGTCTCTATTCTCATCATTCCCAAATTCATCTTAAAAAGGATGGATAATATAATGTATGAATCATAAAAATGATTTTAATGATATTTAAATTAATCAATTGATAAAATTATGAGAATAATTAAGGTTTTGGATCAAAAATTAAATATTAGACCAAAGTAAGGTTTGCTGAGTTATGTTTGACCCATGCATGGGTAAATTTTAGGTAGAATATACATGCCAGAAATGCACTTAAATAGCACACGTGTATATTTAGTTTAAAATGTTAACACCAGATATACATCTTAGAGAGCATGGATTTTATTTCAACACCAATTCTAAGCCTGACTGATGTTAATGTGTCAATTTTCTATAAATAAACTATTTGACCGATTTTAACTCAATTTGATTAAACTTTTGATAAAATAGAGTGTGTGAATAAGATAGAGAAAGAAGGTGAATGCGAATTTAAGAAAATTTTAAATAATCTTTTAGTAAAACTAAATAAAGGCAAGTATATTCAAGTTCTTTATTCTTTTGTCACTGATCTTTTTTATAATTTCTGAGACTTTTTTTTCTAAATGCTCATATATGTCCTATTTTTATGCTTAATTTTTCTAAAAATTTTGTATGTATGTAATCATATTTTTATTGTAAAATTTTATAAAATATATATCTCAAATTTCTATAAATTATGTTTAATTATTGAATTTCTGTATTAATATTTTTACATGTGTTTGAATTTCATTATATGTTCCCATATATCCTTCATTTCTACATAAATGCCTCTACTTGTTAACAAATTCTATCTATTTATTTTTACATGTTTTTATTATGTAAGAAAATGATAAAAATCACACACCCTATGTTGATTTTCTATAATTTTTACATAGTTTTGCATGTCTTAGATCTACATATTAAAGTTCCTGCATATTAATATTTCTTACTCAATTATCTCTACAAGTCACATATTTAAAGATAAAAGTAATAAAAACTCAACTGTAACTTTGAAATAACAAACCAATTTCTCTAACATGAGAAATATAAGTGTATGTTTGTATTTATATCAAATTTTTAATTTTGATCAAACTAAGAACTATTATAGAAAATTAATAAAATATTTATGAACATGTTTAAATTTATTATTAACAAATTGAGGGTCAAACATAATATTCATGAGTCAGAGAAGTGGCATTTGACTCAATTATAGAAAATAATATATATTCAATTTACACACGAATCGTAAATACGATCCTCTAATTTTTGGCTATATGAAACTAATCATAACTCAAATTTTGATATTTATTTTTAATTAGTGAGATTATCACTGATCTTTGATCCTTTATACAATCGTATAATTTTTATATAATTCATATTTTTACATATTTATGAAATTTTTGACATGATCAATGTATTTATAAGGATAATAACATATTTGATCATTAGTATACATTTTTCACATGCGATTTGTTTGACACAGCTTATTGAGGTGGTCGATCTAGAGCACTGCTCTTTGCCAAATAATGCTTCGAGCGGTGGATGCACCGCCAAAGTGTTTCCCGAGCCGTTCGTCGCAGTTCCCGAGGTGTTGCTGTGGAGGTTAGCACGCCCGGGAAGGCTCATTATTGATCCTCTAGTCAGCTGGGCCCGGAGGGTTATAGGAGGAAGCCGAGCGATCGGGATCCGGGTGTCTCTTTACCTTTGGTCGCATTAGACATGCCTGTCGCCGTAGAGGAGGCCGCTGGGCAACTTGAGCTCCTTGGCACACCTACACCAGGGGTTATTTCGGACCTACCCGATGCTGTGGGAAAGCCCTTCATTGAGGTATTGTAAGGATCAAGCTTTTAGAATTGAACCTCTCAACCTTAATGGGAAGATCAGCCTAGTAGCATGTTGACAGGTTAGGATATTTTCGTTGGAGTGAATTTTTCTGCCGGAGTGGATATTTTGACCGGATTATCATCGTTGACCGTCTTAATGGAAAAACGGCTGAAACAATAAGGTGGCCGCTGGAGAAGAAAGTTGATTGGATAAGATTGTTGACCGGCCTTAACGACTAAATAACCAAGAAAATTAGTAATCGATCGAAATAGTTGAGATAGCCGTTAAACGGCCAAGAAGAATAGTTGACGAGAATAGTTGACAGGAAATAATGAGTTAATCTGCTAAAATAAGTTGATTGACTAAGATAAATAATAAGAATAAAATATTGACCGGGGAATTAAAATTGTTAACCGGAATAATATAATTGACCGAAATTATAATAAGTATATCGAAAATAATGAGATAACCAGGATAACTATGAAACCATGAAAAATAACACCTGAGGACTTGGAATATGACCAAGATTGTTTGGGTAGAATCCGAGGATTTAGAAAAGACTAAGGACTTAGAAAGAGTTGTTTGAGACTTAGAAAGAAACATAAGAAAATAGAAAGAGACTGAGAACTCTGAGTGTATACGGGAGTTAGTAAGATGATCATCAAGAATCAGTATAAGTTTATTCCTTACTCCCACCTACTCCATTGATCTAGACATTCTAGATAAGGGAAGATCTGAAGAAGTACCAAGTAGGTGGCCTCTTTCTTACGTACTCCCACTTGCCCATTGCCTATAAATATCGAAGTTAGGGGGTTAAGAAAACCCTAGAAAATATAAATAGAAGCAGCAAAGAAGAGAAAGGAGAAGAAGAATTCTAGGCCAGACGAGTCAGAGAGTTCATAGATTAGGCAATTATACCTCATGTATTGTCCTTGACTGTTTTACATGTGTGATTTAGTTTCACGGTTCATGTTTAAAAATTGTATTTGAGTTTGGATGTTTTAACCTTTAAATTACATCAAAATAATTAGTGTACTTGATTAAATTATAGGTTTAATTAATCAAGTGAACTATTATATATTTAAATTATATAAATATTAGTATTTTTAAAAATTTTTAAAAGATAATTATGAAATTAGATTTGATAGGTTAAAATATTAAAAATTAATATTAAAATTTTAAGTATTATTATGATTAGATAATTAATTAAAATTTTAATAAATAAAAGTAATAATAATAATAATAATAAATACGTAATAATAATAATAATAATAATAATAAGGAGATGAAGGATCGGCCGAAGAAGGAAGGAAGAGAAAAGAAAAAAAAAAGAGAAGGAAAGAAAGGAAAAGGAAAGAAGAGAGAAGAAAGGTGAGGAAGAGAAAGGAAGGAAGGAGGAGGGAGAAAATGGAGGTGCGGACGGCAGTGACGAAGAAGGAAAGGGGAACGGTTCCCATGCGAAACCCTAGCAGCCGCCTCCATTATTTAAGAAGGCGGTAGGATTAGGAGAAGGGGGAGGTCGAGCAGGGAGTGAGAGCAGAGAGAAGCTCTACTATTGGGGCTTCTGGCGTTTCGGTGGTCTTGCTGCCGTGGCCGTGAGCGATTTCTGCTGCCGTCGCCGTGATTATTGTCGCCGCCGTCGCCGTTGTTGTTGAGCCGAAGCCGACGCCGTTTCAACCCTAGTCGTGTTCAAGGACCGAGTAATCAGGCAAGTAATCCTCCATTTTGCAAGTAATTTTTCTAATTGTTGTAAGTAAAATTATCCATCACAGAATTAATTCTTTCTTTATTATTGTTGATACCGATACTTTGATTCATGCCTTGAATTGATGAGAAACTGTTGAAAATCGAGGATTACAAATTGGGTAACCCGAATGCAGAGTTTCGGTTCGGTGAGGAAACAACCGGCCCTCCAGAATTACTGATAAAGTGGGGCTTCGTAAATCATCTAGGGGAATCATGGAGCATCGATTTTACATGTTGAACTCCGATTTTTGGGGATTTCGGATACCATCATGGAAACAGAGCATCGTGCTCTGTTTCCTGTTGTTCAGCCGGGTTTCATGACCCGTGGCAGTGAGAGGGCTTCAACGTTTCATTCTGCTAATAAATCTTACCTTCTCATCTCTTGATGTTATTATTTGTTTGCATTGAATGATTTTGTGCCTACCGTTCCCAATTTTTGTGGTAAAATGAGGAATTGGGGAAAACATGGCCTCGGCCGGTTCGGCTGTTGGGTGTGTGGCTGCGTGTGTGTAGCTTTGTGTGGGCGGCGTGGCGAGAATGTGTGTGTGCAGCCGTGCGTGTGGGCATTATGGTGTGTATGGGTGTAGCCGTGTGTGTATGCATGCTGGTTCGCTGCGTGAGTGTGCGTGTGTTGCTCGCGTAGGTGGTTGGGCAATGCGGTGGCAGTGAATGAAAGAGCCACGTTGTGAGCCGATGGTGAGAAGGAGGCACAGCTGCCATCACCGTGCTGTGAGCCGGCAGTGTGTGCACTGAGGGTGTGTGTGTGGGGATGGCTGTGTGAAGTCGTGTGTGAGAGAACAGTGGAGTGTGGTGTGCTGTTGCGTGTGTGTGTGTGGCCGAGTACGTGTGTGTGTAGGTATTGGTGTGTGTGCGTATGTGTGGATGCATATATATATATATATATATATATATATATATATATATATATATATATATAATGGTATATATACGTATAATGGTATAACTATTATTATTATTATTATATATATATAGTCTATATGGCTGAATGTATTTATAACAAATCTATGAATTGGAGTTTAGCATGCTTGTAATGATAATAATTGTTTGGTTGGTTCAGTCTTTATCCTTATATTTTCTTAGCATGTTTCAAAAAATTGTCATTCGTGTTAATTTTGGGCATGTGTAAATCTGTTGGTATTCTATGGATAAGTAGAGGAGAGTGTATGAAGACTCTATAGTAACCAGACGTATAGGAGTTTGTGGGACCGTAAAGTAGTCTATATTTTTTCAATACTGATTCCATTCTGGTGGTTGAGGTCGTTGATATTGTGGAGAGATACTTATAACCTAGTGATCATCGTAGATAATGATATTTGGGATATTATTGGCGAGGGGTATCGGAGGTGGTATCGGCATGCTACGGGTACAGTCTCTAGATGGATAATCTCGTTGCATTACCCAGCCGTTGGGTGCGTAAATATGCTACATTTGGTTCATTATGGTAGAATAAAGTCAAAGGAGATTCTTGTTATCTTGTACAGTTATAACCTTAAATTAAGCTGATAATTAGATTCTTATTATATCGTACAGTGAGTCGAGATGGATGCTTATAACCTGATGACCATCGTAGAGGATGATATCTAGGATATCATTGACGAGGGGTATCGAAGGTGGTATCGGTATGCTATGGGTACAGCCTCTGGAAAAACTGTAGGGGTAGTTGGATACCATGGATAACCTCATTATATTACCCAGCCATTGGGGGTGCAAATACGTGGTCTTTGATTCACTATGGTAGAATAAGGTCCATGGAGACTTCTGTCGTTCATACTGTTGTGACCTCGTATTGAGCTGATGATCGCATTCGACGGAATCCATGTTACTTTCTTGATACTTAGCCGTTCACGGGGCATTCGGGTCGTGAACACGGTATGTTATTGAGTTTCGGACAGTGGTTGATATATTACCTGCTATTATTGATATTATTCATTGTGTTATTGTCCGGGATGCTTAATTATACTGCTCGGTTGTTAATTATATTTACTTGTTGGGCACTCGGCTCACTCTTGTGTTTTATTGGTTCCAGAGTAGACAGGTTGACATTAGGGTAGAAGAGATCACTGCGTAGACTCTAGGCAGAGGTGATTTCGGGGATCGAGGCTTTCAGGATAGAAAGTTAAGATTTTTGTTACTTTGGTTACGATTTAACTTTTATTAGATTTTATGAGGATTGATATTTTGGACATTGATATCATTTATTAAAATTATTTATTATTACTATTATTGATATTTAATTAATAGTGTATTTATGAGGTTTATTGATGATATTTTTAATGATATTGAGTTCATGGATAACATATAATTAATGATTTTGGATGATTTAAGATTTTCACTGTGACGGTCCGGATCGTCAGAAAACCTCTTTCCAAATTTTCATTACAAATGTATTTCATACGATATCAAAAGAGCGTTCCATTGTACAGGACTCACTGTACTATCTTTAAATGGCTTATTCAATCCTCCTATCTCCATAGATGTCCAACTTTCTGGCAGATGTATTGGAGCGTTGTGTATTTCATCATCACCATCCCTTCTGGTAATGGAGCATGAACATTCTAGTGACAACTTCCCCAAAGATGGAAGGTACCTTCGTATAACCTATGCAGGGAGAGTCTTCATATTTGGATTTTTCATCGAGGTCGTTTGCCTTCCATCAATATGAGAAATAATAAACTCACTAAATGTGGAAGTACATAAACCAAACTAGGGAATGTAAATGCTTTTAGCAAGCAATGGGTTACGGCTTGCTGGATGTTATGATCAGTGTTTCACGATCAAAAGCTTGTCGAATATATTTATACTCCCTACTCTGCATTCATCCATTCAATATGGCTCAACAAGAAAGAGGGTGAAGCTTGGCATATTTGAAAGATTAGATAGACAATGAGATTTCATAAGTATGTTAATAAAATAGTTAGAGAACTCCAGTTAAAGATAACTATTTGAATTATTTTAAGACAGTTTTAAACTAATATATGGTTATCATTTAAATTTTTTTTATTCGTGCCAATTATTCTATTGTTTGTTATAGAGATGCTTTGTCAATAAAACTATAGTATTAGTGACGAAAATTTAGCTACTAAAGTATAGGGTTTAGATACCAAATTATATAGTTTTTCACAAAATTATTGGTTTTGTTGAGGAATTTTTTTTGACACTACGCATATGTTTTAGTGACCAATTAGATGATATTAATGACAAAATTAATAACAAATGTACACCAAACAAATTTAGGATATACCCTTTAATGATATATGGGACATTTTTAAATAACATAATACTTATTTATTTATTTATTTATTTTTATATGGGCTCAATTATCTATTGTGAGTGTTCCTGGTGCGTGTAAAAAGTAACCTCTAACACCACTTTATATACAATGGTTATCAAATAAATTATGGTGAATGAATTGTCTTATAGGGAACACCCTTTCGTTAATTTTGGAATATCCTTAATTATCTATAGGTGATGCGTACCTGGATCCGACTTCGAACATATTCGGATTCGTCTGGATTATTTGACTCGGCTCCGTTCATTGAGTTCAAATCCTGTACACCACTAAAACAAATAAGATGTCAGCGTGTCAGCGGGAGGTTGTCCCACTGAAAACACTCCGACGCTCAAGTCAGTAAAGCCTTCTAAGCAAGAAAGGTAACTGAAAAGCAAAAAAGAGAGTGTGAGGTGGTTTAGAGTGTCGGCCTGTTCAGAATGTGGGTTCTTGCTTCCTGCTTACGGAGAGCGTAAGTAAGCGTCGTCCTGAAAGTGTGGAAGCTTTAGGGAATGAGTCTCAGAAGGCCAAAGAAGTCTCCAGGAATTCGGAGGTCTCTGGTGGGATTGGAAGACGAGCGCTTGTGTAGAGAGAAAGAGGAGAGGAGCCTCTGTTCAAGCTCTGCAAGAGTTCGTGCGGAAGACTATAGGAAGTCCTTCAAGAAGCTCGTTTTCAGTGTTCTTAGGAAGATAAGTTACAGAGTGAGTAAGAGAGCTTCTGTTTCTAAGTGAGCTTGTGTGTATGCGAATGGGTTTCTCAGAATGCATGCAAGAGAGCGTTTAAGAGCGTATGAAAGCCTGTAAGAGTCTATGAAAGCATGTAAGAGCATGTGTCTTCCAGAACGAAGACCTTAAGCTTTTATGGACAGCAAGAGAGTCTCTTCCTTTGGTCAATGTGGCGTGCTCCTCTTGGACTGACAGTGGCGGCCTCCTCAGAGTTGGTGGGCCTGACAGTCGTGATTTGATGAATCATCTTTCTGTTCTATAGTGCAACGGATCTTCAGACTGTCTCATACTTTTGTGACCATTTTGTCGGCGCTGAGATCATTGCTGCCTTTTTTGGAGAAGATCAGCTTATAGGAGGACACGTGGCCATGAGAAGACCGTTGCTTTTCGTACACGTGTCCGCCTACCAGTTTGGGCCTGGGCCGTAACAGATTTGAAGCCTTTTTGGGCCTACCGCTACAGTGCATCCGGTCAACGCTCGAGTTGACCGTCTTGGACCTTTCAGGATTTGGGTCTTCGCGTCCTATTGGGCCGTTTTTAAGTTGACCGTTCAGTAGGCCATTTTGGACCTCCATCGACCTTGGGCCAGCCCATATTCCGACATACCCATCAATAGGTATTATATAACTAGCCCCCCCCCAAAAAAAAGGTGAATTGATGGACGTCTAATTACCTAATACTTTCTCATCGGTAATTAAAAAATGTCCCAAAATATTTTTCTTTTCCAAGTAGGCTTGGTTGGACCCATCGCAGAATTGGTATTTAGAAAAAAAAAATTTCTTTCTTTGATGACACTTAGGGTTTATTTGGCCACTTTGAAATATTAGGTAAGAATAGGATAAATATTAGTAAAATTTTAATCAAGTAAATAGGTTAATATGACTATTATACTAATTACACTTTAATAGTTTCACTATGATTATTTGTGATGCTCTTTTTATAGAAAATTACATCTTAAATTCTTAAAAATAAAAAACAGAGGTTGTTCCAATTAAGATTTGAATAACATAGCCCCCTTTATAATTATTATTTCTATTTTTACGTTTGTGTCGAGAATATAAAGATTAATGGGTACTAATACTGTAGGTCTATTGGCAAGACCTCTTTACCCATGATTGGGCCCCGACACCTCAGAGACCCAACAGGCACAGGAAACCTAAGAGATCCAGGCACTAAGGCCAGCCCATACGGGATAGATGACCGAAAATCCACGAAGGCCCATAGACTCAAGATGGCTCTCGGACATCAGCCACATTTGTAAAAGCGGCATGTCAGAGATTTAGTAACTAATCCTATCAGACTGCATATATAATGATAGCCAAAGGCATGCATCCGATCACTGTAGATATGACCAATCAGACGATAACTTGACATGTACACAACGTCCCCGACATGGTTGGTGGGGTTGGTGGCAGACTTCCCTACACACGTCAAAACCACATGGGCCTCTCTCAAAGAATAGGTCAACACTATAAATACATTAATTGAGCACCTAACAAGGGATCACAACATTTACTCCTACTGCCTGTAATATAGACAGAAAAATAGAGGGCTTATGTCGTAAAAGTGACTCTTTGAGTTTTCATACACCAAATCCTCGACCTTCTGTACTTGGGAGCACACTGTAGTGTCTCTGTGTTCAAACACAAGATAGTGAAAGTAATTCTCGAACTAAAATTCCGTGATTTTTCATTCTCATTTAAAAGAAGATTTTCCACGTAAAAATACCGGCATGCTAGTTCTCGTTCTTTCACTGAACTTTGGTCCTCGTATTATCTCTCCACTTTTTGCATAAGTAAACATTTGGTGATGCTGTCGGATTTTCGCCCTAATTTGAATAGGGATCTAAGGACCTAACAAAGATAATGAAATAGTTAATGCCCCTTGCCGCACAATGCACGATGTTCAGAGTTAATTAATATCTAAATATAATAATAGGCCAAATATATTTATAGCAATTAAGGATATTTTGTAACTAATAATCTACAATAAAAATTATAAATATTACTTCCAAGTAGATATAAGTTTAGGACGATCAACACTTTCGTTGACTGGAGAAGCGACAAGTAGATCAGCTGCGACTCAGGACAAACGCAGCCTATGCCTAAATCGACCAACGCATCCCTTTCCAAGCCACAACGGTCGTCTACCCTAATTTTTTGTATCTTCAAAGAAAGCAATATTCACTGTAATGATAACCTCCATAATCAAAGCACATTTAAAAAAAAGGCGCCAGAATCCAAGTGCAATTTGTAAAAAAACTCTAACGGTTACAATGCGTAGAAGGAAGGAGATCCACGTCCTTGACTATTACAGCCAGGAAAGGCGCTCACGCCTACGCAAGAAATGCAACGATCCCCTCACAGAAGGCAAGCATCCAGTCTCGCTACGTAAGCAAGGCAACCCAGGGCCTCGACTATAAAAGGCCATAAAAACTCATTCCACAGGCACGTTTTCTCTTACCCACTAAAGCCCTCAAGCAATCTCAAGCTTGCAAAAGCTCTCTAAACTTTCGAGTATCCCAACGCTCTTTCTTTTTCTCTGTTACTAGTTCCCTACGAATTTAGTATTTAGAAAAACTACTCTCCACAAGCATTCACAGCCAAAGACATTTTCTCTACTAGTGCACTCCCACCAACATTCATAACACACTGCAAGCATCTATTTCTATATTATTTGCATCCACATTCTATACTCAAAAGGCTACTTACTGCTTTGAGTGTCTGAATATTTTCGGTGAGATTAAATCCCGCCGTCACCTGACCTCTTATTTTAAGTTGTGGTATGCATGATTCGAAGCTCATTTGATAGAGACCGAAATCTGACAGACAACTCGATTCGAATTTGTTCAAAATTTAGATTTATAACGCATCACATATATTTTTGAAAATTAATGTAATATAATCATCAAATTTTACAACATCACATACTAATGCAATTCAACACATCATTTCAATGTAATCACGGGTGACCTCGGAATGCTAACCGCAAGGAATTGACATCCACTTAGTTTATTTCTTCACACCCGGTATATGATATATTTTCAAATAATCGACTAAATACGACCTGCCGCCTAAAATTATTAATTGTATCATCAGCTAGCCTAGGAATAATTGTATAACATTTTGAAAATCCGATATGATAGACATTCTGCAAATATACTGCTTTAATTAATCTTTATTGGACGATAAGTATTTACTTATCGTGGAGCCCGACCCAGCCCATTCTCCTGCTGCTTCACTTTTTTATTGTATTATGGATCACTTTCATACAGATCTATACCCATTTGACGTTCTATTCAATAGTTCGGATGAAAATCCATATGTCCTATATTGATACAGAAAATGTGATGTTTTCGAGCGTGCGATAAGAGCACCCGAGGAGAGCTAAGGTCCTAATTTGCCAATGGGTGCCCTTTCACAGTATAAAAACACGCCAACGCAATTTTAGCGTGAATCATTTGCATTCTTCCAAACCTAGAGGGCAATGTCAATGAGAAAAAAAAAAGAAGTGAAAGAGAGATAAAAGGATGAAGAGGAAAACTTGAGTATCCGGTTGAGTTTTGAATCGAGTTTTAATATCCGTTGACTCTAGGTACGCTATTTTTGGAGTTGAGAAGAATATTTTATAAATTATTTTTTTACTCTTTCATCTTGTACTTATTATTACTCGATTTGATTGATACAAAATATTGAATTCTTATATCATTAGGGTTTTATATAATTGTAATATTATATAATGAAGATATTTTTAGACAAATCGTCCAATGATTTTTTTTCTCATTTTAAAGGGAGTTTTTCATATAAAAATTATATCTTACTTCATTATTTATAATTGTTATTTACTCGTGGTAAATTGTCAAATATTTTCTTACAATTTAAGTAAGTGATACGAGTCCCAATATTTCTATGACCCTTTTTACACATGAGGCAATCACATGCAACTCCCTAAAAGAGAGCAGTGGAGAAGTGATGGCATCAGGATGGTCGGCTGGTCCATAATCATCTAGTCACGCACTCACAAAGAAGGGAAAGAAGGAAAAAGAATAAGAGAAAAATAAACACCAGATATTTTGCGTAAAAAATCCTTCTAAAATAAGAAAAAAATCACGGGATATTAAGTTTACAAATAAATCATTAAGTATGAGATTTGGTTGCACAAATCACAAAAGGCGAAAATAAAGAATAGAGCACGAATAAAACTCTTTGTATTTTTCTCTCACGGCTCTCCTTTTCTTTCACTATTCCTCTCCTCTATCTCATACAAAAGTTTCACACATACTCTCTAAGTATGCAAGAATATATATATATATATAGGTAAGAAGATAGCCAACCACTCTGACTATATGGTACATGGCGCACAACTCTCAATGCCTGTAACAACAGGCACAACCATGTCCTGCAAGCGACGCATGCAGGTTTACAGAAAATGACATCTTTCAACTACCCAAAGTAGTAGGTCAGCTGTACATCTACTGTAGATGACAATCTTACAAGATATCCATTTTCAACCGACCGGTCAACACCCACGTTGACCAAGATTTCTCGCACCGAAGACACTTTTCACAGTTTGCGGATATTCAGTTGCATGTATCCGCAGACCTTAACCTCACAAGGTCCTCATGTATTGTTGAAGTCTTCGGATCATCAGGACTTCCACACGGGAATGACCTCCAACAAACTTCCCCTCACAACATGGGGAATTAGAATCCATCAGTCCAGCTAGCTTGCAACAAACTTCATTATTTCCTTTTAGTAGAATCTTGGTCATTATATCCGCTCCATTTTCTTCAGTGCCAACCTTTTCCAGTGATAGTACACCGACTTCAAGCACGTCTCTCATCCAATGATATCATACATCAATGTGTTTCGATCTAGAATGGAATGAAGAGTTATTATAGAGATGTATTACACTCTGACTATCACAAAGCATCTCATATTTGTCCTGTCTGAGACCTAGTTTCTGAATAAACTTCTTCATCCACAACATCTTTTAACAAGTTTCTGTCACTGCGATATACTCAACCTCAATAGTAGATATGGTGACGCAGTTCTACAACTTAAACTGCCAGAAAACTGCACCTCCAGTAAACTTTATCAAATATCCTGAGGTGGACTTCCAACTGTCAATATCCCCGACTACATCAGCATCTGAGTAGCCCACTAACTAAGGCTCATCACTTTCAAGATATAAACACCTCTTGAAAGTTTCTCGGATGTATCTCATGATCCACTTGACCGCGGACCAATACCCCTTTCCTAGGTTAGACAGAAATCGACTGATTGTATTACAGCATGTGCTGTGTCTGGCCTTGTGCATACCAAAGTATACATCAGGCTTCCCATATCTGAGAAATAGGGAATGCCTTTCATGTATGCATTCTCTTCATCCGAGGACAGATACTGGCGACTGCTCAGCCTGTGGTGGTTTCCCAGTAGAGTGTTAATAGGTTTGGACTTGTTCATATTAAAGCGTTGGAGCACCTTCTCAATGTAGCTTTCTTGAGATAATTATAGTCTCCTTGTCTCCCGGTCGCGAATAATTCTGATATTAAGAATCTACTTTGTCGGTTCGAGATCTTTCATGGCAAAAGACTGCCCAAGTTGCTCCTTCAACTTCTTTATCCGAGCACCATTCCGTCTAACAATCAACATGTCATCTACGTATAGGAGAAGGATAATAAAATCATATTCGAAAAACCTCTGTGTGAATACACAAGGATCACAAGTAGTCCGCCGGTACCCTTGACTGACCATGACTGACTCGAACTTCTTGTACCACTATCTTAGAGTCTGTTTCAACCCATAAAGGTTCTTCCTCAAACGATAAACGTCTGTTTCAACCCACTATCTTAGAGTCACTCCTTCCCTTTAACCTTGAATTCTTCCGGCTGTTCCATGTAAACCTTTTCTTTCAGTTCACCATAGAAGAAGGCTGTCTGGATATCCATTTGCTCCACTTCCAGATTTCGGGCGGCCGCTAATCCCAACACAACCCTTATGGAGGACATCTTTACCACTTGAGCAAAAATCTCATCAAAATCAACTCCCTTCCGTTAACTAAAGCCTTTTACCACTAACCGCACCTTGTATCTTGGCTATATAGTGTCCCTCGGACGTCTTAGTCGAAAGACCCACTTGTTCTTTAGAGCTTTCTTTCCCTTAGGCAATTCGGCCAAATCAAAGGTGCAATTTTCATGAAGAGAGCTCATTTCATCTTCCATGACTTCCAACCATCTCTCCTTATTCACATCCTTCATAGCTTCATCAAACGTTTCAAGCTCACCAATATCAGTGAGTATAACATATTCACTGGATGGTAGACAGACGAATGACCGTCTGTTCCTCATGGATCACCTCACTGGTCCCTGCTCGGTCGGTTGAGAAATTACTTCATTCTTGTCCTCGTCAGATGCCATGACTGTCTCACCATCGTCGTCGACTGCTTCAGGACCATTGTCCTCATCCTCCAAGGACACCGGACGAACAATTTTAACACTCACTTTGTCCGTTCGAGTAAAATCAAAATTGGTCTTCCTGCCAATGTCTTCAATAGTTTTATTCTCAACAAAAGTCACGTCCTTTGTCCGGATGAGTCTTTTCCCAACAGGATCATAAAATCTATAACCTAGTTCGTCTTCCCCATAGCCCAGAAATACACAATGCTTCATTTTTCGCTCCAATTTTCTCCTTTCATTTCTCGAAACATGAACATAGGCTTTGCAACCAAATACCCTTAGGCGGTCACAAGAGGGCTCTTTGCCCGACTAAATCTTCTCTAGCACCTCACCCTTTAATGTCTTGCTGAGCGACCTATTGATAACATAGATTACCATCTTTAGGGCCTCGGCCCAAAAAGATGCAGAAAGTTTTACTTCTGAAAGCATGCATTTTACTCTCTCCAGCTGTGTGCTGTTCATCTGCTCGCCACTCCATTTAACTATGATATTTTTGGTGATGTCCTCTGATATCTAATACTGTGAGACCTACAGTAGATATCAAAGGCCTCAATGTACTATCCCCTATTATTATTGCCGATGGTCTTCAATTTCTTCCCCGCTTGACGCTCCACCAGAATATAAAATTGCTCAAATATACCGAGAATTTGTTCCTTGATTTTCAGTGGGTAAGCCCACAGTTTCTTGTAGCAATCGTCAATAAAGGAAATGAAGTATTGGGCTTCACCAAATGACTTCTCCTTAAATGATCCGCACACATCTGTGTGGACCAGGTTGAGTACTTCAACCTTTACAAAGGACGAGTCTCCTTGAAATGAGACTCTCCGTTACTTGTCGGCTATGCAATGAGGACACGTCCTCAATCCGTCTTCCTTCATCCTTGGGATAAGGCCCTTTCTGACCAAATGATATAATCCACATTCACTCATATGGCCCAACCTCCGGTGCAATAGGTTTTCGGACTCTTTGTTGGTAATGGAGTTTGCGTCCCCGGCCACTACATATGCTTTCATCACGTACAGGCCAGAGGACTTTTTTCCTCGTGGTACAACCAGAGACCCTTTAGTTAGCTTCCATTCACCTCCATAGAAGGTATTACAGTAACCTTCATCATCCAACCAACCGGCTGAGATTATATTCAGTCGGATATCAAGGACATGACAAACATCTTTCAACATTAGCTTCATCCCATTATTGGTGATCAGTACGACGTCACCTCTTCTAATAATAGGGGATGTCCCTTCATTTTTCATCCTTATCACTCCAAAATCTCCTGGAGTATAGGATGTGAACAGACTTCTTCTGGACGTGGCATGCGGAGAAGTGACAAAATTAATGACCCATCCAGACTCATGGTCCATTAGGTTTGCCACGTTTTCCTCACATGTCAAAAGGAGGTTGCCTCCTGTGACCATAGAGACCAAGGACTTTTCCTCTCCCCATCCTTACTCTGTGTTCTCTTTCTCCGCATTTTCTCTCTTCCACTTGAAGCAATTTTTTCGGATGTATCCCTTCTTACCACAATGGTGGCACTCAAAATTTTGATATTTTGGTCGAGACTTACTGCGACCTTTCTCTCCAAACTTCTAGCCACATCATCAGTTTCTTTTCCTGGACTCGATCACAAGTACCTCAGACTGTCAAGATGTTGAAGCCCCTTGTGACCGCCTCGACTTATTCATGAGTAAAGATGCAATAACCTCATCTAACTTCAGCGTGTTGTTTTTAAGCAATAAGGTGGAGGCGATGTGGTCATAAGAAGCCTGCAGTGAGGCCAGCAGTGCCAATGCCCTGTCCTCCTCCTTGATATCTTTATCAAGGGATGACATCTGCATTACGATCCGATTAAACTCATCTAAATGCTTCTCAAACTGCTACCTTCTGAT